>CM057071.1:15905273-16505273 GCA_029379335.1 Thymus mandschuricus
TTGCATGTGTTAAGCATGTCACTATGCTTGTTTTTCAATCATAAATTCATTGCCAAAAGCCGTCTTTTTTCGATAAAAAATGACCTATTAAATGAGGATGTGATATCGTATCCCGAGATTGAAGAGATCTAGAGAAGGAAGGACTGTAGGTTGCCGTATGGTGGACTACTCGATCCTTCGAACGCTACACAGAGACCCTTTCGGGCAAGAGCTTTAGCAACATTTCCTTAGCAACCCGAAGAACATCCCCTAAATACACATATGAAGAGAACTTATTCCTCTAACAAGTCGCTAACGAACATATCGAAAAGAAAGAGCTCACATATCGATTAGCCTTCCCTAGCTACTGGTGACTACAGGTGGTGATCTTATGAGCATATTGAGGGAACTACACATATTCGATTGAAGAGATTGGCAAAGTCAATCTTCCTAGATCTCTACTAAGCCAAGGCAATTAACGAAACTAACTACAGAGCTCTAGTACGATTGGGCCTCATTTAGATGAGTCCCTTCTCTGCTGTAAGTCAAGGAGAGGAAAGTGACTCCAGCATATTAGCTGATTTAGATACATACTTTTTAGACTAACTGCTGGTTTGGTTGGTTTATCGCTTTAGGCTAGGTTGGGATGTCCTTCGCTTGTCTCATTCACGCTTGGCACATTGACTCGAGATTAGGAACACGCCTCCCGACATCGAGATGGTACATTGTATCCACGAGCGCCCCATTGCCGCGATATGTGTAGTCCTTGCTTTGACCGTGTCTCCCTTGTCCGAAGAAGATCAGTAGATTTAAGGGAATCCTTTTGCTTGGTCCCCGGACTCTCCTCTTGTTGGAAAAGGTGGGTACTTTTTCAAAGGTTTCTTGTTTGTTTTTGTCTGCTAAAAGAAGAGGCCCACTTGCAAGTACGGATTTGGCGTATCCACAGGGTAGGGGCTGCTATAGCGGCATTTCCCACTGTTTCTTATTCCGCATCAAGGAAAGACACTGCCTTATTCTTTCTTCTTTGTTCAAACCCAGCTAGGACTGGAGTGAAGAACAGAGCTAACATCAATCGGTATTCCCGGCCAAGTGGTAACAGTGGTGCTAGGCCCCGAGTCTTCTTCTCGGCCACCGTCCTTTGGACAACTGCTGCTCCAGGCCCCTGTTTGTTCTCCTCGAGGTCGGTTTCGGATATCGGATATGAGGACACAAAAGCAGGCTTTATGAAACTGTAGAGAAGCAGCAATCGGAGAGTTTCGCCCTTTTTGAAGTACAGGCCTTACTAGCCGACTTGGACTTAACGACTTCAAAGGCCAAGATCTTGAAAACGGCAGATCTCGGACTCTCCTGATAGATTGGTCCAATTGCCGACGATGTCTTAAAAGGCAGAATTTTCTTGTTGCTTGTTGGGCAGGAGAACACAGGGTAGCTACGATCAAGATGGGAAGAGAAGAAAAGAACGAGTAGATCCTATTTGTTCCTAGAAAGAGTGGTATCAGAAAGAAAAAGGAATTGCTAATGAACGACCAAATCGTGCTAGCATACGATTCATTGCTAACAAGAATGGATAGCTACCTCGATAGAAAGTGACAGAAGGTCAAAACTTGGCTGGAATAGTGAAATTCCGTATCATGTTGAATTCACCCATATAAATACCTTAAACCCTTAATTTGCAACTTATTCGAACAGAAACGATGAGTCACCATTGGACTCTGCTGCTTACTTACTCACCGCCTATGGTGCTCTAGCAACTCTAGGAAGCCGAGTCTAGCTACAGACTAATACGGTCTGACTCCGACTCTTATACCTGAAACTGGAACAATGGGTAGGAGGGCAACTACCACTCAAAAAGGCTCAAAGATAGAGGGCGGCTTAGCAATTTAAGGTTTGACTTAAGTAAGACCTTTCTTTTGGAAGTAGAATAAACTCCTGCTTTACTGGCAACTTCCAGTAGCTCGTAGGCAGAAGGGACAAGAAAGGAAACTCCAACTTCCTATTCCTCCCAAGCTAGTAATAAAGCCAGTTCTTGTGGAAGTAGCACGCTTTCCAGTTCGTTTGCTAGTTCCTACATTCAGGAAAGAAATCAGTGCTTTAGCAGCCCCTATCGAATGGCCTATTGAAACCGCATATCAGTACATGCCGGGAATCGTCTTCTGTTTGCAGATAATCATGTTCACAAATCGGCTATTGGGCTTTCTAGTGAGTTCTCCGGGATCGTCTGCTGTGCCTGTTTATCTAGTGATAGGGAATTAGGGATCACTTCACCTCCCTTCATTACTCTATCTATGGAATCTTTCCCATCGCTAAATGCGTACTTACTGACAGACTTTCATTCATTGTTTACTGCTTACTGCGCTTACTTCATGCTTTTCCTGACTGATTGAGCTCTCAAGCCGAAAAAGAGGAATAAAGATCGAAAGAATCAAAATCCCCAGTAATTTCCTGATGTTCTGCCTTTTGCTTTGTAGGAGACGGGTTGGTCCCTCCATTTTTTCCTATCAACAGCGGAAACAAGTTTTATCATATAATAAACACACGCGTAAGCGAGAACCGAAGGAGATAAAGTTTGAATACTATACAAGCAAAGCAAATGTATTTCCTTCCTGTTGCTAAGGAAGTTATAGGAGTTCTATCACTGGTCCAAACTTGCTAACTGATAGATACCTTATATTAGAAAGGTAACCCACAAAGATAAGAGGTAAACGAGACTCTGATACCACCTTGACAGATTGATTGAGAAAGGCTCAATCTTCCAAGAGGAACCAAGACTTGCATGGTGCTGCCACGGGACATTCTGCTAAGTCGGGTGCTGGTGGCCTTCTCCGAAACTGTTCAGGGGGTATACCTGCAAAATCTCTTTCTCGTAGAGCCTACTTAGCTTTGGTTTAGCTTCCAACTAAGGCTAAGGTTCGGGACCCATTTCTACAGTTGGGCTGGGTTAAGCGTTGCTCCTCGGGCAAGGGCGTAGGAAGCACAGGTCAAAGAAGCAGCACTCGCCTTTCGCGCATATATATACTAGACATACCTGTACTATGCCATTTACCCAAGTTCCTAGACAAGACCAAATCTAAATAACCAATAGACACACAAATGGGATCAGACCTAGTTTCCTAGTCAGCTTGAGACCTACCTTGACTCTATATAAGGATTTATTATTTATGCGTATTTCTGGTTTAGCAGCTTAGTATTGCCTCTCAGGCTCAGACACTGCTGCTCCTCCCGGTAGCCAATAGCCGCTGGAAGGGGAATCTACTGCTGCTCCTTTTGGTTAAGCTCATCCCGGTTTAAAAGCCAATTAACCTCAGAAACTGGCAAGGCAAGGGGAAAGGTAGCCAAAGATCTATTCAAGCCGCCCCGTAAAGGCGCCTTTAGCGGCGTTTGCTACCAGCCTTACCTTTACAACCGGTTTAAAACAAGAAGCCTGCAACGGCAGCATCCCTTGGAAACTCTTAAAACTCCCCGTTTAGCTGCAGCCTCAGAAACAGTCCTGCTGGGTGAATGTCCCCACAGGCAGAAGGAGTAAACCTAAACCCTGTTCCAATCACCTTTGTGTTCCCTCAGAAACAGGCATTTTACTTTAGGCTTGGACTACAGCTTCCTTGTCCCAAGAGCCCAGGGAATCAAGCTTAATAAAGAAAGCATCGGCACATCAGGTAGCGGCAAGGACAAATAGATCAAGAACAGGGGAAGGTCGATATTCCTGATGATATATTGATGAAATGGTCAGGCACCAATCGAATGCATAATCAACAGTACGTATCCAACATATTGTGCTAATGCTGAAGACACGTCTTATCTACAGGATAGAGCAATGCTTGCACCTACTCTTCATGCAGTTGAATCTGTGAATGAGTACATGATTTCGTTGAAAAAGAGTGACGACGTTTTATATAGAAGCTCGGATTCGATGAGCAAGTCTGATTCGGGTATGAGATGTTTCAGCAAGTGCATACTCCCGATTTCTTGAATACTATCAAGTGCTCTGGTGTGCCGAATCATGAATTGTATTTGAAGGTTGGAACTCTGGTTATGCTGTTAAGAAATATCGATCATGTGAATGGCTTGTGCAATGGCACGAGATTGATGATTACCAGGTTGGGCATTTATGTTCTGGAAGCTAATATCCTTACAGGACACAATGCAAATCAAAAGGTATTGATTCCGAGAATGTCTTTGACTCTGGCTGATATGACATTGCCTTTCAAGTTTGAGCGCCGACAGTTTCCTCTGATCGTATCTTATGCAATGACGATCAACAAGAGTCAAGGACAATCGCTTTCTCATGTTGGGTTATTCTTGCCAAAACCTATTTTTACACTTGGACAATTATATGTTACTGTGTCGAGAGTACAAAGTCGTCGTGGATTGAAGATTTTGATATCTGAAGACGATAGAATTGATAGTACTACCACGACAAATTATATAAGTAAGTATTCCGAAATGTATAACATATTGTCTTTTAGTGCTCTAACATTGTATCCGTTTGCTCTTTGTATTGTTTTTTACTACTCTAACATTGTATTCGTTTGCTATTTTTGTTGTGTTTTAGTGCTCTACCATTGTATTCGTTTGTTCTTTTTGTTTGTATGTTCACGTTACGTTACGTTTCACAGTTTTTTTAAAAAGATTCGTAACTTAAACGGCCGCGCATCGCACGGAGGCGAGTACTAGTCGTAAACTTATATGAAAATTTTACAAAACAACTTATCTAGTTGGATTATCCAACCCAAACGGTTAAACAAGCTTGGGCTTTAATTTAATCCTCGGCCCCCAATTTAATTTATCTAGTTACCAAACACTATATAAATCGAGATAAGTAATCTTATCTACCTTAAACTGGCTATAAAGGGTTGAAAGTGGATTTGATCAAAACAATTTTTTCTTTAATTTGTGTAATCACAATTTCTGTTTCACTTTGTATATTTAATTTTTTTAAAATTGAATTACTAAATAATACTAGTTGAAGAAAAAGGGTTGATTTTGGGCCTTGGTTTCTTCTAATTTTGGGGTTAAAAATTCTAATTCTTTCCATTTTAAAAAACATGTTAAGGTGGATGTGACGTCCTAAAAAAATACAGGTCTAGTTGAATGAGAGAGACGAAGTGTCATATATGCCACAAACATCAACTTTGAACTAGAATACAATTAATGTTTGGTTTTGAATTTTTCTCTTGGTCAAACTCAAACTCAATTTCTCTACTCATTTATAAGGATGACAATCGGGTATGGCGGGTACGGATAGTGGTTACCTATACCCGTACCCGTGAAAAAAACCGTACCCGCTACCCACCCGCGAACCCGCGACGGGTACTATCCGTCAACCATACCCGCCACCCGCGGGTATCCGCCTACCCGCCACCCGCGGATATCCGTTTACCCGCCACCCGCGGGTACCCGTTTAAGAGTAATTAATTTGTTTATTAAAATATTTTTTTAATGTATTTCTTTTCTTTATTTTATAATAATATAGGAGTAATTATATTTATAAACATGAAAAATTAACTAATGGGTAAACAAGTATAGTCGCGGGTAAATTTACGGTATTTTCGCGGGTATATCCACAGATACTTTAACGGATTTATTCGCGGATATTACTAACGGGTATCGCGGGTACGGATAGTGACTATCCATACCCTTACCCGCGAACTAAATGGGTAATAAATTTGTACCACGAAGCTACCCGCAGATACTATATGCCCCTCAAACCCGCACCTATTAGGGTCGGGTACCCGCGGGTATCGGGTATCCGCGGGTAAATTGCCATCCCTACTCATTTCGATTGATAATATCTTATTTGCCATATTTCCCCCACTCTTATGTAAATATTGTCAGTATCGAGTCAAACATGTTATCCATTTATACATATTTGGAAACTGCAATATGTTCTAACACGGGAAAAAACAAACATGAGAATAATGTTACATAAAATAGTTCAATTGACATAATAAGATAATAAACCAATTCCAGTGATATCCATGCAAAAACAAGCATGACAATAATAAGATGATAAACAGGTTAAGTGGTAATAATATATATGACTAAAATAAAAAATTCCAGTGATATCCATGCAAAAACAAGCATGACAATAATAAGATGATAAACAGGTTAAGTGGTAATAATATATATGACTAAAATAAATAATGTACGTACTATATATTCCTGAGTAGAGAATTTGAAAGAAAATTATACAAAATGCATCACCTTATCTCATGAGAAGTAACACCTCAATTTGACACACAACCACGCGTTTCTTATTATGTTGTTTCTAGTTAAGAATAATTAAAACGCATAAGTAATTTTATATTCCATAAGTATTTAACAAACGAGTAAAAAGGAGAATCGAATCGTAAAATCAATGGTAGACAAAATTTTGAACTAGTAATATTTTGGCGCACCTTAAGAATAATCGTCGAAAACCTTCTTATAGATGCATTACGTAAAAGAAATATCTTGAAAAAAAAAAAAAAGTATAGTATTCCAAGGCTGTGTTTTATCTCCAAGACTCTATCAAGAGGATAATCTACAAATAAACGGACTACACAAGATTTCTTCAATACGTGCTTAGCCGCCAAAGAGTACTTTTCATAATAACTCGTATATTAGGAGCTAGACCAGCAATACAAAGAATATAAATTGTAATAACTATACATATTTACGTTGAAATTGAAACGGGAAAAATTATGAACATGCGAAAGAATTTTCACCATGAGGTGAAATAGATGTACAACGTATTATCGTATGAACCCTAGAACGAAACCTAACAAGTTAATAAGGTTTATACCGCGGAAGCCTCGCCCCCGCACCCCGATGAATGTAGTTGTAGCTATCGGGATTGGGACTAACGGTCCAATCCCTCAAAATCCAACCAAATTGCGAAAAGATCTAAAGTCGCACTGCTAACTATTTTAGGCTTAAACCAAAATTCACGTCACTAATAATGTTGGTGCAAACAAATGTCCTACATCGAAAATATAAGGTGTGTTGACCTGATATATAACTGGGAACACCACATCATCAGGTATTTTGGGAAAGAGCTCAAGAACAAAATTGTACGGACTCAGGCTAAAACGGACAATATCATACTACCTTCATCCCGTTTAAGTAGACTGTTATTCCTTTTTGGGACATCCCGTATATTAGACCTGTTTCCATAAAAGGAAATAATTTAACATCACATCACCATCTACATCACACTTAATTACCCTTTTTTAATTTTAATTACAAATATATGTGACCCACTATCATATATTAAATTAAATTAACCTCTAATTTACCATCACATCTCCATCACATCACCCTTTTATCCCATTTTACTTCATTTTTCTTGGTTGTTGTACCTTTTAGAAACCAACCAACTTAGACGGACCGGAGGTAGTATTTATGTTGTTCAGTGATAGTGCCTGAAAACCCTGACAAATAATTAACAATGCCATACTTTGAATAATACATATCTAAGCGATTTTAGATATATTGTTAAAAGTGAAATTACCAAATTCACATTAAAATGTATTGTTTTATTTTCGGAATTAGAATACTTGGTGAGACGGTTCTATTGGGAAAGTTGGAAGATGTTAGAAAAATTATTGAAGGTGTGTAAAAGCGTGGATAAATGATAAATCAACTTAGGTAGGAAAAGAAATGAAAATGCTAAAAAAAATAAAAGGAGTTAACTAACTTCCATTTATTTCAAAGGCCCCTCTCTCTATATTCTCGTTTTTGAATCTTCTCTCTCGAATAAACTGACGGAATCCACGGATGACGTCATCGCCACCGACGTGAACTGATCTCCGGCGCCGCCTGCTCAGCCACCACCACCCGCCGTTGTATGGAATCGCCGCTGCCTTCTTTCTACGGTTCCTCCGCCAAATCGACTCGGAAAGCCGGCGCAGTCAGTCAGTTCCTCAGACAGTTCCACACCTTATCTATGAGGACGGGCCTCTTTAGCCGTCGGACGTTGAGGCAGGGAGCGATCTCCGCCTTCGGATCGGCGAAGATGAAGCTAATGCTGGCCTGCTGCGTGCTGTTGACACTGATCGCGCTCGCTAGCCGCACGGCGTCGTATGGGGGATGGAAGCAGTATGCTGCTTATCCGGTCGGTTCCTCTCCGCCTCGGTGAGAATTCTAACGAATCGCTGTAAAATTTTCGCCGTTCCTTTAGTTTTAACTCAGTACTAGTTGGGATTGGTGGTCGCCAATATTGGATTGGACTAGTTAATGCTCTGAGTTTCTATGGTTTTTATTTTGAGATTATTGATCTGGATTCTTGCTTGTAAATATGTTACTATTTCCTAATCATAGTTCTTGTTTGGAAATTATTGGTCTAGATATTTGCTCGTACCTGTAAAGGCATCCTAATTATTTCATTCTGGAGTTGCTGCCAGTTACCTATGAGAGGGTTTGGAAAAATGGGTATTATTAGGTTTCTAGGGTTCGATAAGTTTGGATCTTACTTACTGTGATGATTTCGTCAGAAATATAACGACCGATTCTACGAGTATGAAGTTGGGTTGATCTTTTGCACTTCAATGTCAGCAAATTGAGATCTGCCTAGTGCCTAAAAACACAGTAAGACTTTTAACTGAGTAAGGAGTTCCTCAACTTTAGGAAAAAATGAACTGGGGCATTTATTGGTATGGCAAAGTGTGAATAATTATTATATAGAAACTCTCGAATACTTTGAATTTTTGTTCTCATTTTTTGATACTTGATAGTTATAGTTAATGTTTGATTACTTTTACTGTCGTTGCAAGCATAATGAAAATATTAAAATTGGCATTGAAGTAAAGTGTGATGCCAGTATGAGAACATTCTCTTATGCTTCTGATGGATGTAAATCTTTACAATGCTCTCTGCAATTTTGAGTGTCATAGTTTATATCCGTGTCCATGCTTGGCTACTGGAAGTAGCTTTTTGCCACTTCACTAATATATGGTCAGAGCCTTGTTTTCTTTTTTGGGTTTGGTTGTTTAAATCTGTCTTTGTTTGACTTGCACGTCTTTTTTAATTATATCCTTTTAACAAATTTTATGTAAGCCTTGTGGTAATATTACAAATATGAGTGGGCCTTGTATTTTTCAGGTACTTTGCTTTAAATTTCACCCATCTGAACTTCTGTGTTTCAAGTTTCAACTTAGCAAGTGAAATTTGTAAATTAGTAAACTCTATGATGTCTAAAATTTGGTACCTTTGTTGGAAGTTTCCAGCAAGCAAGAAATGTCTTATAATATGAATTTAGCTTGTATGCCTAAGCAGATTTTTCCCCTGTTAATATCAGCACATTCATCTGAATTTTCAGCTAATGCTAACTTCACATGTCTTGCAGAAAAGGATACACCTTACTGATCAATACATGGAAAAGAAACGATCTTCTGAAGCAGTCCATATCCCATTATACATCTTGTCCTGGGCTTGATTCTATACATATTGTTTGGAGTGAACCCAATCCTCCTTCAGATTCTCTTATCAAATTCCTAAATCGTGTTATAAAGCTGAATTCCAAAGATGGTCGGCAAATCGAATTGAAATTTGATATTAATAAGGAAGACAGCTTGAATAACAGATTCAAAGAAATTAAGGATTTGAAGTCGGATGTTGCCTTCTCAATTGATGATGACATTATATTCCCCTGCTCTACCGTGGAATTAGCTTTCAGTGTTTGGCGAAGTGCACCTGATACAATGGTTGGATTTGTGCCTCGTGTTCACTGGCTTGATAAATCGGTATGTTCTGACATACTGTTCACAAAAATCTGTTAAAAGTTTAGGTTTGAGAACCATCATAAAAAGTTTAGGTTTGAGAACCTGCATAATTTTTCATTTGCCTACTATTTACCATCTGTTTTTCATTAAGAGTTAATTATTCTAACTTTCCTAGTTGAATCCGATCTCTCCTTTTCTAACCAATTTCCTATGGCTTTAGGGCATTTCCTTTTTCTGTCTAATCTAATATTTGCTCTCACTATATAAATGCTAAGCTACATTATTCACGTTTTACTGAATAATCTTCATATCTGGGACTTGAAATTATGATTCATGATTGAAATAATCATTCAGAACTGGCACATTCTACTCTGAATCTTTATGCATATCTTGATTGATTATACTAGTATCTTGTTTAGACGAGATCATGAAACAAATTAGAATTTAAAGAATATGACATTTTCAGTTTCTTGACGGGTTTTTAGTTTATATGTTGATAAAGTCGAACATTATAATTGGCTCTTTATAGGTGATATCTTTGACTTTTAGCTCATAACTTAAGTTCTACTTTGATAGTTGTATTTGTTAGCACTAGATCAAGTGATATTAACTGATGACTTTTTTTTTTTTTTTTTTTTTGCTTTATTTATCATAAGCTGTTTGGATATTCGTGCTTCCTGACAAAGCTTGCTTATAATAAAGTGTGTGTTTGCATTTGTGATCCTTAAATCCAATCCTCTTTTGATTGTTTCAGAAAGATGGCCAGGATAAGTTCATCTACAGCGGATGGTGGTCTGTCTGGTGGACAGGAACGTATAGCATGATTCTATCCAAGGCCGCCTTCTTTCATAAGAAATATCTCAGTATGTACACTTATGAGATGCCATCATCCATTCGAGAATATGTCACCAAGAACAGGTACTTCTTGATGTGATACTTGCATTTATATTATCATGTGTTATCTCTTTCCCAATTATCAAATATTTTCCTAATCACTATGTAAATGCCAGGAATTGTGAAGATATCGCTATGTCTTTCCTTGTCGCAAATGCAACTGGTGCTCCTCCTATTTGGGTGAAAGGTATATTCATTCAGACTTCAGTCAATCTATGCATTTACTTACGTATGGTTCTTGCTATGCTCCTTCATCTGGTAAACTTTTTCCCTTTTTTTCTGTTCAGCAAGGATCCAATAATTTGACTTTTCTGAGTAGCCCTTATAGTGACTTTTATGAAATTTCCTTTTAGTGTCACCAGTTCCTCTTCTTTCACTCATCTTTATCTCAATCAAATATGTGCTTACGTCGAGGGGTCTAACAGAGGTAAATAATATGTGTACATGTATTTAATATAGATTTCTGCCTCTGGAGTATCTTTTTTAGTAGAGCCAGCCATTGATTCCATCATGCACAGCCTATATTTTGTCTTCAAAATCGATGAGTCAGTACTTCTAGGCTAACTTAACAATCAAAGCCTTCGATATCGATTAGCACCTGGAAAACATGAATTTTGTTCCAGGAATGTGAAGTTGGTTAAAGAAAAGGCAAACCCCGTAGTGAACCTCTCAGTTTTAAATTGGTAGCTTCCAGCTTAGTTCGAAAGTAATGAAACGCCACTGCTTGAAGACGATATTTTAATAGGAAATGATATTCTGCTCTCTCAGATAGCTCATGGTCGGTTCTTTTATGGTTTGTATAGGTAGCATTTTTGAGATCGGTTCTAGTGGAATCAGTAGCTTGGGAGGGCACACCGAGAGAAGAAGTGAGTGTGTGAACCGGTTTGTAGCTGAATTCGGGGGCATGCCCTTGGTCTCGACTTCAGTCAAGGCAGTAGATAGCCGTTTTTGCTGGTTCTGGTGAATTTCTCGCACCATTCTTCTCTCAAAATCTTCATCTAGATAGTATTTCCTAATTCTTGCTAGTTCCCAAAGCATGTAGTCTCGTTTTATTACACTGTAATTGTTGTATCAATGTAATTTGTTGGTTGCAGATTTGGCCTTTTGTTGTAGACTTGTAGTGTTACTTGTAGTTGTAAAATCACAATCTTGAGTAAATCGTGTTCAGATTTGGGGAATTTTTGGATGATTCCTATGTACAAAAATTATGTTCCATTTTTTTAATGGGACTAATTAAATGGGACGGAGGGAGTATTATGCTTTCGACAAGATGAAATCATTTTTTATTTTTATTTTTTTGTCAAATATTTTTCTCTCACACTGAATAGTCTTACAAGCAAGTTAAGATCTCTATTATATTATTCTAGTTTTTTTTTTTTTAATAAATTTCTTTTGTACTTTCTACAATTAATCATACTTAGTATCATAATATTTGGTAACTATTTCGATTAAAAACGAGGTATACATGTACTATATAAATAATGAATCAAAAGGAAAATGTATATATAATATATGAAAATTAATAGAATAAGAAAACTAAACTATATACATATTTTCACAAAACAAAAATAGGGGTAAAAGAAAAACAAAAATCTAGACTATATACATACTTTTTTTTTAATCATTATTATTAAGGGGAGGAAAAGCATCCCTGTGAATAGGATAATAATCCCTTATTCACCCTTCTTCCTAAGCCATCAAGTTCTTACATCTAAATATCAAATAGTAGTTTTGAATGCAGAAACATGAGTGACTGCTCTCTCTCTCTCCAGAAATATATATGTGTAATAATATACAAATGTTTCTCTCTCTATGAGCAAAGCAAAGCTCACAATGCCACTCATGTAAGCAAAATTACTTACCCTTTTTCTGTACATTTTTTGTGAATTTTATTGGAAAATTTGAGTAGTAGCATTCTGCTGCTTCTCCTCTGCTTTTAACCTGCTAAAATTATACTTCTTTGTTCTCGTTCGAACCTCTTCTCGCTTTCTCCCTGTTTACCCTACCTTATTCGCCTTTCTCCGCCTGTAAAAACTATGGAATTATTCCCTGCCGCCCTAAAGATCTCCTCGTGCTCCGGTGCTTCTAGCATTTGATGAAAATATACCTTCTCGCCGTCTTCACCTTTTTTTACCCATTGATCGTATTGAATGTTTTCCGGGAACACGAGGCACAAATTTATTCTTCTTCCCTCTTTCTCTTTCCTCTTCTTCTTCTTCTTGTTCGTCTTCTTATATAGCTATAGTTATGATGATGATGGTGGTGGTTGTGGTGGTTGAGGTCTTACACATTGTTGAGAGGGAAACAGGTCTCTTCGCCACCGGTGCTCCACAAGAAACTGGCATATCTTGAAGCATAGTATTGGTTTTGTGGCTCGAGTGCGAGAGCTTGTAAGAAGCTTTCCTCTGCAGCCCAGTAGTCCTGCCTCACTGTCCATAGGAAGTTGGCATACTGAGCAAGGCACTCGGGATCCGGTGGTGTTAGTTGTACTGCACGCTTGAAGCATTCCTCCGACCTGTTCAAATAAAATCATAAGAACTTAAACGAGAGAACATTGCCATTCGGAGATGTTTTCTTTAGCAGATAGATCGAACCAGCTAGAAATCGCTCAATCCATCAAAGTATGTAGTTCTAGCGAATGTAAGTCTGTATCATCGTTATTTATCGAAGCTATCACTCAAAGAGAACAACTCCTATACGGATGCATGTCTAGTTCAATTTCTGCAGCAGCTGAAGAATTCATGTCAAAACCACATCTCAAGAAATCATGCATCAACAATCATTCATCTCGCCTCGTTATCATCAAATAATGTGACACAAGATACTAAAAATAAAGGAATTAATCGGAACCAAAAGACAAGAGAATCAACCTGCGGTAGTCGTGTGCCACGAGGTGCAGAAACTGCGCGTAGTTGCAGAGCAGAAGTGCATTATTGGGGTCCTGAGTTAGGTTCATCTGGTAGAAAAGGTCTGTCCTCTGAGTATCTTGATAAGTGTCAGCTTCTATCTCCACAGAAACGGGTGAAACGAAAATCTGAATATCTTCGGGATCAACAACTGCGTCTTCACTATCCTCCCGCAACTTTGTGGCATCATCCACCATAGAATTCCATATATCCATCTCTTCCTCACTCAAGAGTTCATCATCCGGGTAAACGATTGGGAACTCCACGCTCTCCTTCAATTTCTGAGCTTCCGTTTCCTCTTCAATCAACAGTAAAGACGAGTTTATCTGTTGATTATGATCATCCTGTCCTTTATCAGCAGATAAGGCATTCAGAGATTCAATGAACAGCGAGGCCTCTCTCTCCATCGAGGAGGCGGAGTGCACACCGAAATTAGCCAAGAGCATCATCACATGAAGCATCAAAACGGGCGTTCTCGAAAAGACTCTCTGGAACAGCCAAGCGAAAGATAAATGCATTTCCTTCTGCACCTTAGACGTAATGATCTCCAAATTATCATCACATATAGCTTCCCTCATGCGGAGGGCGCACGTCTGGAGCTCTACAATGATGAACACCATCGAGGCAAAGGCCGCCTTAACGGAGCAAAACTCCGACTCCCGATCCGTATCCAAACCCTTGTAATCCACAAAACCCTCCTCCAACTGCAGCTTCTTCTTGATCATCTTAAGAGACGTGGGTATGTCAAGGCTCTTGGCCTTCTGTTTGACTGTGGCCCACGTCGCTAGCTCCTCATAATCATAAGGCGAATCGGAGAGCTCCGGACCGATCCCGATCATCATCGGCTCCAAGAAATCGAACCGGGAATGCAAGAAGCCATCCTCATCACTCCCCTGTCCACCCAAGAAGGAGTTGTTCTTCGACATGGCGCAATGCCTCTTCATGTTACGACGCCCCTCGTCCTCATCCCGAGCACTCGAGCTCTTGACGGAGCCCTCAACGTAAAACGAGGACGGCTCCTCGTCCAAATTCAAGCTGCAGGATCGGCGGATGGGGGTCCGCCTGGAAATCTTGTTGAAGGAGCGGGATTTCAAGAGAGTCTTGGAGGCGAGGACGAGGGAGGAGACGGGTTTATCCATGTCGGGACTACGGAGACGGAAGGAGGAAGAGGTGGTGAAGAAGGAAGAAGGAGCAAAGGGTTGAAAGGCATGGCGTGAGCAATCTGCAGTGGGTGAAACAGCTTTGAGCCTCATAACTTCGGTTGCTAGTCCCCGAGGAAGGAACAGAGCCCAACAATGGAGGTAATAAGAAAAAGAGCAGATTGCAGGAAATTAATCAAGGCAAAAGGCGGAGCACAAAGAAAGGAATGCGGAACCAAGAATAGGAGGAGAGGAAGGAAGGTTTTGTGGGGAGAAAGAATGTGTCAAAATTGGATAAACGGAAACCCCGTGAAAATCTCTTTTCAATCCATGGTGGAGAAAAACACAACACAACCACACAACTAATTATTTAAGGACACAAAAACAACATCAAATCAAAACATGAGAGAGAGAGAGGGGAGAGAGAGAGAAGTGGTTTCAATCGGATCTTGAAAAGGGGGGCATTTTGAGTTCTTTAACCCTGTGAAATACAAATGTAAACAGAATTAACCACAAACTTCATATACTATTAGTCAAATGCATAAAGAGATCTCCCCTTTTGAAAAAATTCTACTCCATAGCCCCCAAATTCAATCAAAACCTAAACTAACCGAAAAGAAAATAGCTTTAGACTAATTAGCACCCAAAATAACGCGCACACACCCCACAAGCACATGCTAAAATCAAATACTCCTTATGTCCCAACGAACTTTAGACATGGTTGAATATATTTGAAGGATAAATAATGAAACGTCTCAAATTCGTTGAGACATACAAGCACATGTTTGTTTTCGTATGAAAGAATGCATTCCAAAATATACGCACATACACATACTAGTATAAAACTAACACAAAAATACGAGAGTGAAATACGATGAAAGATTAGATTTTGCGAGAAGGGTTTTTGAGGGAACTTACTGAATTCGATGAAGGCGGTGGGAAATCGAGTGCGGGACGAAGTGAAGATTATGGTGGGAGATATATAGAGAGAAGGAAAAGAAATGTGAGGGGAAGATGGAAGATTGAATGGGATGAGGGATGGAAGGATGGGAAGATAGTTTTGAAGATGATATTTTTTGTAAGCCGCAAACAAACACAGAGACCTGCGCTTTTGGGACCAGCGTTCAGTTCTGTGGGGCCAGCACCAAGTTTACATCTCTACTGCCTCTATTTCTTTATTTCCATACTACTAGTACATTCTCTCTCTCTCTTCCCCATTCATCCTTTCCGGGTAATACCAATATATTTATCTGTAGAAAAGAAAATTTCTAGTTGTCGGCCGGTAAGATTTTCTTGCTTTCCTCGTGAATAAATTGGGGGTGTTCACCTAAGTCGTCGTTTGGTTCAAATTGGAAAACGAAAGAGAATGAAATAAAGTTATAAGGATAAATAAAACTCTCGCGTTCCATTTTAATTGACTTGTTTCATTTTAACACGATATTTTATTTACAGTGTCAAAAGTGAAAAGTAGTTGATTGACATTGGCAAGTAAGGTTTGTTTCATTTAATTTTAGAAAACAAGTCAATTGAAGTAGGACATTCGGAAGCCAGTCAAGTGAAATGAAACGGAGAGTGTAGTATTTAGTTTATCGATGCAAGTAAATAACATGTAAAAAATTATCCTACTCTTTATTTAACTTTTACTGCTGAAATGGCATCGCCGTCGAAAATGACACACACATTGTACCAAGCGTCATTCTTGCTACCTCAGTACTCTGGGTCGTAAAGCGATGTCGTATCCGTCGCTTCCACTTTCACGACGCTCGCCATTTCAGCGTGCAGGGGAGGGAGGGAGGGGGAGAGAGAGAGTCGAATGCCACTAAACTATTGAAACAATTGCTACATTTTTTCGTGGAGGAGAAATTGTGGTGAAATTTCGAATCCCCATACAACTTCTCTAAGAAAAATTGAACTAGCATTTGATCGATTTAGTTTTCGTAAGTCAACTAATGTTTTAATGATGATGAAAAAGATAACTTGGTTGCTTATCTTAGAAGGATATGTTAGCATACATGATATAGAATGTCATTCAAGATGATTAAATTGGTTTGAAACATCTAAACCCGAAAACCTACACCCTAAATCACATCGGAAGTTATTTGGAACCATGTCTTTCATTCTTGATATTTGATACTTGTTATTTGCTAGAGTCATTCTTATATTGCATTGTTAAGTTCAACATTTACATTGTTACTTGTCTAGATAAGAAAAACATTAAAAACATGACATATGGTTGCTTAGATATATGATAGAGATTAGGTAAACTACATGATTTTATTTCGCATTTTCACTCCTTGAGTTCGACATTCGGACTTCCCTTGTTTGGTATTATTGAACCTCTAGAAATAGAGTGATTCGATCTATCGGAATAGATCTATGTCCACGGGATAAAGGGGGAGTATCTTTATTGAATATGTACGTGGCGAGTACAAAGAGTATGAATGAATGTCTCCCTCTAATGTAGCCCCCATATGTATACAGTCATGTTGAGTTTGACTCTAATACAAAGTCTTCTCTTATTTATATACAGTCATGTTGAGTTTGACTCTAATACAAAGTCTTCTCCTATAAGGATTCTTTGAGTTTATCTCCTCCTTCATGATAAGCATCCAAATCTTCTACGTCTCTAATTAGAACTTGGGTTGTAGGAGTCCAACGAGTCTTCATGGGCCGAATTCACGTGGGACGAGCTTACTGTCAGACCCATTTATATTAGGCATGATGCTTGAGCCTAGTAGTTGGGTCATATTCTATCAGAAGCCAAGTGAAGTGGGACGGGGGAGTATACTATAATAACTGGCTCCCTCTATTCCACGTAAATTGTCCTGCTTTTCTAATCGAATCATCCAATACAAATTATCATGTCTTTTAAAATAAAAATAAAAGGTTAACCTTCACTTTTTAACAATAACCTCTAAATTCACTTTTAACACTATACTTAAAATTCCACTCAAATAAAAATACAATTTAACTAGGATAAAGGGAGTAACATGTTAACATAACTCATGTCCAAAGCAATTGAGTACTCGTTCGTCCCTTTATACTAGTCCTTTTTTTTTTTTTGGACAGTAGAATTAAGAAATGGTTAATTTTTATGTTAATGTGATGAGTACATGAGCAAAAAAATACTTTTCTTTAATAACTTTTTACCAAATAAGGAAATTTAATGTATTTCGCGGAACGTATTAAAAAAGAATACTTAAT
Organism: Thymus mandschuricus; assembly: GCA_029379335.1. Lineage (NCBI taxonomy): Eukaryota > Viridiplantae > Streptophyta > Magnoliopsida > Lamiales > Lamiaceae > Thymus > Thymus mandschuricus. The sequence goes on from CM057071.1 coordinate 15,923,094, forward strand.
TAATACTACCTCCGTCCCAATTTATTAGTCTCATTTGTCATTTTTGTTTGTCACACTTATTAGTCCAATTTTCTAAAATGGTAAAAAATACTTGGTCACAATTCACTCTCTCTCCTCAAAATTAATTACAACCTCATATTCTTCACTCACTCTCCATTCACTTGGTTCATGTGCCGAAAGCAAATGAGACTAATAGATTGGGACGGAGGGAGTATATAAATGGAATGATGGAGTATTGTGTAAGGAAGAAAGAGAGAATATAATACTAATAAAATTAAAAATAAAATAAATTTAAAGCAACACGCGTCTATCCCATACGATCGGGAACACGTGCTTTCACCTCACGCACAACCACTTTTCGGATACTGCCCTACAATTTTCTTACACGTGTAGCACTTCTTATTGCGACGTGTCAATTACCAAGTCTACGAAAATTCACGACACTTTCTCAGAGCACACTTTATTTTTAATTCTAATTAGTTTTCAGTAAAACGTAAAATCCATTTCCACATGTTACTTTACCTCCGTCCCGCCAAAGACGTTAGATTTTTTTTTATTAATGACGTTAGATTTTTTTTATTAATTTCTGACACGTTTTTTCACGCTTCTTGATGAAGTGTTTTAAAATAGATTTTTGAAGAATTTTTTCTTTTGTGGGATAATACAACTATATTGATGTGGATTGCCATATTGTTCGCGAAAAGTTTGTTGCAGGCTTTCTTACTCCAACCGGTATTTCCTCTGCCAATCAACTGGCTGATTTCTTCACAAAACCTTTGGCTAGTCCAAGGTTTCGTGATCTTCTTTCCAAGATGGGCATGCTAGATATTCACCATTCCCATCTTGCGGGGGGGTGTTGAAGATGGTGATTTCTGAAGATTGAAGATCATACTTTGGCGCGAGCTGATGAAGAAGATGAAGTTTAATTTTATTTCTGCTTTGTTAGTTTGAGGATTCGAACCATAGAACTGTTGCTTTATTTTATATTATCTAGTGTCGGATCTTGAGACACGTGTAAGGCGTGGATTAAGCTACCGTTAGGGTTTAATTTTCTGTCTAGAAGTCGTGTTTTTATTCTCAGCGTTTTTGTGGTGCGCAGCTATATAAAATGTAATGGAATAGTACGCAGCTGCATGTTTTTATGCAGTAATTAAAAATCAAGTCTTGGAGCTACCATCTTTCCATTTCTTTGTCTCTTTTTTTCTACTTCTTTCCATAAATTTCTTCATGGTATCTAAGAGCCAGGTTTGATCTTAGCTCAAAATGGCGAAAAACAACCAACCCAAACCAGAATCTGCAGAAAATGACGATTCCAAGCCAAAGAAGCATGAAACTGATTCAGACAGTGATGGAGATGAAGTGGATCCAGTCATCAAGCTCAAGCGGCGCCAGATTGAAGAGATTTTGACACTTCCAGCAGCTGATCATCCAGGCATGGCGTTGGTAACGGCTCCTTTAACTGGATCAAATTTTTTAAATTGGAGTAGATCTATTAAAAGGGGATTAGCTGCACGTAGTAAGCTTGAGTTTCTTGATGGATCTTTCATGGAGCCTGATGCTGATTCGAAGTATTATAAACGTTGGTTAAAAGTGGATTATATGGTTTGCAATTGGATCAATAACTCTATTTGCAAGGAACTTGTTAATTCTTTTAATCATATTGAGGGTGCATACAAACTATGGGCTGCCTTAAACCAAAGATTTGGAGGTTCTAATGGTCCAAAAATACTCAAGTTACAGAGGGAAATCTTTCATTTCACTCAAGGAAACCTAAATGTCATGATGTATTTTAATCAATTGAATGCTCTTTGGGATGAAATGGACATGCTACACACACCTCTGCACTGCACTTGTTCTGCCAAGGCTTTAATGGATAAAAGGCAAGATGAACAGAGACTCCTGACTTTTCTTATTGGATTAAATGATGCCTTTGATGCTACAAGGACGCAGATTATGTTGTTGAAGCCTCTGCCTAGCCTCGATGATGCCTATTCCATGATTATTCAAGTTGAGGATCAAAGGAAGTTGAATGATGGATCACAAGAGTCTAGGAATATGATGGCTATGAATGTTGGGAAACTGCAATCATATGTAGGGCAAGCTCCTCCCCAGCAGCCTTATTATGATGGTGGAAAGCCACAATTTCAGAAACAAGGACAGAACACTGGGGTTCCATACAAGAAAAGGATCAGTAAAGAGGAGAAGAAAAAGCTCAAGTGTACCCACTGCCAGGGTATGGGACACAGTGTTGATGAATGTTTTAAACTACATGGTGTGCCCGAGTGGTTTGTGAAGCTTAAGGAAGGAAAAGGGCCACAACCTAGAGCAAATTTTGCAGACACTCACTCATCTGCAGAAGGATACAACAACAATCATGCTGAACACAGAGAACCATCCACAGATATGAGCAAACTAATCCAGTCTGAGATTGCCAAATGTATGGGGAGTTTATTGCAGCACCAGGCAGGGTCTTCTAACACTAAAAGTGATGCTAACTTTGTTCATGAGCAGCCATCAAAACAGCACCCATTTGATGGTCACTATGCTTTTGCAGCTATGCCAAGCATGCAAACACAGGAATGGATAATTGATTCTGGAGCTAGTTCACATATTTGCTGCTCATCTGAAATGCTTCACACCACTTACAGATTGCAAAGGCCCACTGAGATTTTTCTTCCAGATGGTTCTTCCAGAGTTGTCACATATGCTGGGAAGGCTAGGATCAACAAAAATATGGTGCTGAACAATGTTCTTTTTGTTCCAGGTTTCACTCATAACTTACTCTCTGTTGCTCAGTTAATCAAGACTGCTAATGTGAAGTGCACCTTTCTGCCTACACACTGCCTATTTCAAAAGGCAGATACTGATGAAATGGTTGGAATAGGGAAGATGAGGGATAATCTGTATTTCATTGACTCCTTACATGAGGATTTCTATTATAGCTTCTTGAGCTCAGGGAAGCTATCTGCTAAGGATTGGCATATACATTTGGGGCACCCATCTGTCACTGCTATGAAACACATGCATATGGATGGGACACCCTTCAGTTCAGCTGAATTGGATGAGATACAGCAGTGTGAAGTTTGCTATAAGGCTAAGCAGACCAGAGAGCCTTTCCCTATTCTGAATAGAAGATCAACTTTCTTGTTTGAAATAGTACATGTGGATCTCTGGGGTCCTTATGGGGAGTACAATATTTGCAACACCAAGTATGTGTTAACACTGGTGGAGGATCACAGCAGAACCATTTGGACCTACTTGGTTCAAACAAAAGATCAGGTTTATAATATTCTGGCAGGTTTCATTCACATGATCAGCACACACTTTGAGAAGAAGATTCACTATATTAGATGTCACGCCCCAATTCCCGAGGGAAGACACGTGTGCCGGGACGTGGCAAGGGGTTGGAGTTAAGAAGCGGGGATAGAAGGGGGATCATAGCTTAAGACATTTTAACCATACTATTATCATTTAATTAACTACGGGATCGGGACGTACAGCACGAACTACGGGGTAGGAAAACCATACTGCCCGTACCGGCCGCCATGTCTGAATACCCGTAAAAATAAAGTAAAATACGGGATCGGGACATATACAGCTCAAACTATGGGGTTGGTTAATGCGAACTTCCCATGTTGGCCGCTGTCTGAGTACCCGTAAGAGAAATGTAGAAGTAGGAGAAACGTAGAGATTTTATTATAGAAATATGAAATTAACTTATCATAATATACATGAGGGGTGGACTTTATTTTAAAAACGTAGCGGAAGCGCTTTATTCTTTTTACACCGCAGTAACAACAACAGTCCTCCCTAGCTCCTGCTGCTCCACCAGATTCCTTTACCTTAATCTGCAAAACATTTGGAAAGGAATTGCAGGGCTGAGTACTAATGCACTCAGTGGGGTTATGCCGAAAACATTTATAATCAGAAAGAATATCCATGATAATAAAGCATGCATAAAAGGGTTTAGAAATCATATAACTTCCATGCACACGAGAACCCATTTTCGTTGATTGCGCGCAAATGCGTATTACCATGTTGCCCTTATATTGATCCCGGGACGTACCACTGTCGGATCCCTTTCTGATGGAGCCTATAGTTTGGAGACAATGGAGTATTTCATCCACTAGTTCTCCCCTCGAAGTTAGAACCAATTGGTGATCAATCCAATGATATCTAACCGTGCGCACCGTCCCTCGATTAGTGTGTTAGACCAACCGAAAGACCCGATCGTAAACATAAGAGCCTTAAACATGTAATCACGCATCAAAACATTTTTCATGGATAAACCCACATTTTAGAGCTTACTAACTCAAAATAATATTTCGAAAAGAGAACCCCACCTTATAACTTGAGACGTAGAAGAACAATAACTTTAATCTTTATCTTCAACCACTATGGATCAACTTCGGTAATATCACAACCTTCTAAAACACCTAACACTGGTAGTTTGACTTCTACAACTTTGATAAGAGCAAAGAAAGTAATGGACAATTGATAATGATCGTCTATTTATAGTACCCCAACCATAGGTTAGCCTTGCATGATCATCACTAGGTTTTATGAATCACCAACCTATTTTCTTGTGCATGGAAGACACGTATTTAGGGTAAAGTTGTGGTATAAAGTTATTTACTCAATATATGTATCCATGCATGCATTTCCATACGTATATGTATACATATTTATGTACATATTTTTATTAACTTTAGTTTAGTAATTCCTTATTTGTTTTCTATAATTATGCATATATACTATGTACACATATATAATATCGTTCAACTGTTAAAATATTTATACTAATTTTACATTTCTAATACCTATATATCTCATTTTATATTTTTAAAGTGAACAAAAATCTCTAAAGGTATTTATAAAATTCCGGGTATTACATCCTCCCTCCTTATAAAAATTTCGTCCCCGAAATTTCACGTACCTGGATATTCTAGGTTAGGATATTGAGCTCTTATCTTTTCTTCTAATTCCCACGTAGCTTCCTCCAGGCCGTGATGATTCCAAAGAACTTTAACTTGAGAAATTTCCTTGTTTCTTAGAATCCTAACCTTACGATCCAGTATCCGCACTGGTTTCTCCTCGTAGTGTAGGTCCTGGCTTAGAACTACCTCGTCGTATTTGATCACGTGCTTCGGATCAAACACGTATTTTCGTAACATAGAAATATGAAAAACATTATGAATACCTTCTAAGTTAGGCGGTAGAGCTAACTTATACGCGACGGGACCTATCCTCTCGAGAATTCCAAACGGCCCGATATACCTAGGACGTAACTTACCTCGCTTCCCGAATCGTATGACTCCCTTCGTAGGAGACACCTTAAGAAATACGTGATCTCCGACTTCGAACTGAAGATCAGTGCGCCTCTTGTCAGCATACGCCTTTTGCCTATCTTGTGCTTCCTTTATCCTTTGTCGAATTAGCTTGACGACTTCAACCATGTCTTGGACTAAGTCCGGGCCTAATAATCTTCTTTCACCAATCTCGTCCCAATAGAGCGGCGATCTATACTTACGTCCGTATAAAGCTTCGTACGGCGCCATTCCTATAGTTGCTTGATAACTGTTGTTATAAGCAAACTCTACGAGTGGTAGAATATCTTCCCAGTTGTCCCCTCGGTCCGCAACGATAGCTCGGAGCATATCTTCTAACACTTGTATCGTTCTTTCGGATTGTCCGTCCGTTTGAGGATGAAAAGAAGTGCTGAAGTTCAACTGAGTTCCCATCGCTTCCTGCAGACTTCTCCAGAATTTTGACGTGAATCTTGTGTCTCGATCTGAGGTAATCGAAACAGGGATCCCGTGTAGTCTCACTATTTCCTTGACATAGAGTTGAGCTAACTTATCTAATCCTAAAGTCATCTTGATTGGCAGAAAATGGGCTGACTTTGTGAGCCGGTCAACTATAACCCATATAGCTGTATTTCCTCGCATTGACTTTGGAAAACTCACCACGAAATCCATGTTGATATGTTCCCATTTCCACTCCGGAATGGGCAATGGTTGTAATGCTCCATATGGTCTTTGATGTAGCGCCTTCACTTGTTGACACGCAAGACATCGTTCTACGAATGACGCAATATCTTTCTTCATGGCTTCCCACCAGAATTTTTGACGTAGATCCATATACATCTTCGTACTACCGGGATGGGCAGTGTATGGTGTATCATGAGCTTCACTCATAATTTCGTTCTTCAACTCATCATCTTTTGAAACACACAATCTCCTATTATACGTTAGAGCTCCATCACCTACAATTGCAAATCCCTCTTTAGCCTCTCCAGTTTCCACTTTCGATCTCATTTTCTCCAGAATTTCATCTTTTCTCTGAGCTTCGATGATTCTTTCTCGTAAGTCAGGTTTAGCTATCATTGCTGCTATGCATCCTGATACGGTTTCGGGTGGGCATACGACTTCTAGCTCTAAAGCAGCGAATTCTCGAATAAGCATTTCTTGTTCCGTAACCAGACATCCTAATTTCCCTCTACTCTTTCGACTAAGAGCATCTGCTACTACATTAGCTTTTCCGGGGTGATAGCTAATGACGCAGTCGTAATCTTTGACCAATTCCAACCATCTTCTCTGTCTCATGTTCAACTCCTTTTGTTCGAAGAAATACTTCAGACTCTTGTGGTCAGTGAATATTTCGCACTTAGCTCCATATAGATAATGCCTCCAAATTTTCAATGCATGAACTACTGCTGCTAGCTCCAAGTCATGAGTGGGTAATTCAACTCATGAGGTTTCAGTTGCCGTGATGCGTACGCAATAACTTTATGGTTCTGCATCAGCACACATCCCAAACCTTGTTTTGATGCATCAGTAAATAAGACAAAATCTTCGTTGCTCTCCGGAATTGCTAATACAGGGGCAGAGGTCAGTCTCTTCTTCAGTTCTTCAAAGCTTTGTTCGCAGTCCTTGGTCCACGTGTACTTTACTCCCTTTTTTAGTAGTTGCGTCATGGGTCTGGCCAATTTTGAAAATCCTTCAATGAACCTCCTGTAATATCCTGCTAGACCTAGAAAACTCCGTATCTCATTTGCATTTGTTGGAGTTTTCCATCCACTGACTGCCTCGACTTTTGCAGGGTCCACTTTGATACCTTCGGCTGAGACGATATGGCCTAGAAACATAACTTCTTTCAACCAAAATTCGCATTTGCTAAATTTGGCATAAAGTTTCTCCTTACGTAACGTTTCTAGTACGATACGTAAGTGTTCTTCATGTTCACTCTCGCCTTTTGAATATATAAGAATATCATCGATGAAGACAAGGACAAAGCCATCCAGATATTGATGAAAAATCCGATTCATCAAATCCATGAATACCGCTGGGGCGTTAGTGAGACCGAATGGCATGACTGTGAACTCGTAGTGTCCGTACCTGGTTCGAAATGCTGTCTTCGGAACGTCTTCCTTTTTCACTTTAAGTTGATGATAACCTGACCGAAGATCGATCTTTGAAAACACGGATGCTCCCTTCAGTTGGTCAAAGAGATCGTCTATCCTTGGTAGCGGGTACCTATTTTTGATAGTTAGTTTATTCAACTCTCTGTAATCGATGCACATCCTCATACTTCCATCCTTCTTCTTTACAAAAAGAACTGGCGCTCCCCATGGCGATACACTAGGTTGTATGAAACCTCGATCCAGTAACTCCTGCAGTTGCACCTTCAACTCATGTAACTCTTTTGGGGCCATCCGGTAGGGTGCTTTGGATACTGGTGCCGCTCCTGGTTCCAGATCAATTGAAAATTCGACCCGTCGATCTGGGGGTAATCCTGGTAGCTCTGTAGGAAAGACATCTTCATACTCTTTAACAACAGGTACTTCACCGATCTCTATTCCCTTCTCCGATTGCTCCTTCAAGGTTACCCAGAAAGCTTGACGGTTCCCCTTTCGTAGAATTGATGTTGCTTTCATTGCTGATATAATCGGTACTCTCTCACCTATTCTTATGCCGTGCAAACTAATTCTCTCCTCCTTATTCTCGAAATAAACTTCTCTGTCTTGACAGTTAATGGTCGTTCCATTTAATTCTAGCCAATCCATCCCTAGAATCACGTCAAATTCCATAATGGAAATGACGTACAAGTTTGCCACAAAGATTTGTTCACCGATCCTAAGCTCCTGATTTACGCAAGCTTCTTCTGACAACATGGTTCTTCCGGATGGGATACTTATTTGTAAAGGTTGATATATTCTCCCGGGTATTATATTTAATTTATGACACGCGATTTGCGAAATGAAAGAATGGGATGCTCCCGTATCAAATAAGGCTAGAACATGTATGTTGTTGAGGTAGATCATACCTGCAAGATTTCCGGGTGCTCTTGCTGCTTGCTCCTGATTTAGAGCGTAGGCTCTGGCTTGCTGAAGTGGCCTGGGCATCGGTCTCTGATTTCCTTGGTTCATTCGTGGAGGTGGAGGTGGCATAGGCTGAAATCTTGCACCTTGGTTCCCGTTGAAAGCTGGACAGTCGCGGGAATAGTGTCCTGGCCTTTTACACCGAAAACAAAGAGTAGTTCCGAGCTTGCATTCCCCAAAATGATATTTCTGACAAGTGCGACAAAGTGGCTTCTCTCTATTCTGCATTGGTTGTTGAGTCTGCTGAAAGTTTCCTCTCCATGGCTGTTTTCCCCTAAAATTTCCGGTATTCCCTTCTTCCCACTTTCTTTTCCCCTTGGCGTGGTCCGGTACATTATTGGGTCCCCTTTCCTTTGGAAGCATGGATTCTATATCCATCGCTCTACTCAGTGTCTAAGCATAAGTAAGTGTTCCTTGACTGGCTAAGGAAACACCTATCTCGTGACGTAAACCCCTTTTAAATTTGTCGGCACGAGCTGCATCTGTATTCACCAAATGTGGAGCGTAGCGTGACAGCTGATTGAAAAGTCGGTCATACTCCATGACAGTCATCTTTCCTTGATTGAGATTCCAAAACTCGTTCTGCTTTTGCTGTCGATAACACCCTGGTATGTATTTTTCATATAATTCTTTTTTAAAATCTTCCCAAGTGTACTCCTCCCATTGCTCTTGAGTCATGGTGCGCCGAACGGATTCCCACCAAAAGTCAGCTTCATCAACAAGCTGGTACGTTGCTAAAGTCAACCGGGTTCGATTTCCACAATCGATATAGTCAAAGATCCTCTCCATCGAACGAATCCATCTTTCGGCATCAGTTGGATCACCGAGCCCATCGAAGGTAGGTGGATTTTGTCTACGAAAACACTCATCGATCCTAGCAATAGGTTGGGGCTCTACTCGATCGTTACATTCTGGGTTTGCCTCAAGGTTTCCGTTTCTCCTTTGCTCCATTTCTGTACCAGAATTTTGGTTAAAAAGGTTCGTAGAATAATAATAATTGCCAAGGCATGTTGTGGTTAATCTTAAACAACACGCATCTAAATAAATATGCATCATATATAACGTTATCAATACATGCCTTCTTAAAAGGACTTTCTATACATAGACATTATATATACATGTTAGTCGAAACATATAATGTCAGGTTGGCTCGTAAAATGCCCACACCAAAAATCCTGACCCTCCTGCAAAACATATTAGTAGACATATTTATATTCGATGGTCGTTCCTGCCTAATAAGAGCTACCATGGTATGAGCCCTGGTTCTCCCCCTCTGAATCAGAATCATCACTAGCATCGGTATTAATATTAATTCTGACCCGAGTTGGTTCCATCGTCCTCATTCTCGGTTTTCGACTAGGCCCACCATTCTCTACGTGTGAGGTGGTTGTTGGAACCGTTTCCCGGTGCTCAGGACTTGTTGGTGGCATCTTCGGCTGAACTCTCGCTCTGGACGGGCCTGCCTCGGCTTCATTTGTACCTCCTGCATTATGAGATGAGGGTGGTGCGGATTGAGTAGCATCATTTTGTGGTGGTGCTCCCATCGTAATCCATCTAGTGATGGTTATGTGAGCAAACGTCAAAAAGTCAATGATCTCTGCATCAGTGATTGCATCCCTAACACACATCTCAGACCGAAGATGCTCTGCCCATTCACTCCATTGCGGGGGTAGTTGTCGAATCAATCTTCGAACAGCTTCGACCTCGGTTAACCCTCCTTGTACCGCGTTATTATATAGTGCGGCTAAACGTGCGACGAATTCACCTACCGACTCATTCGGAATTCTTTCACAATTCCTGAACTGGTAAATATAATCTTCGAGTATATAACGGTTAATTTGTCGTCTTCGTGGATCCATAGTAAGACCTGTGACTCAATATATTATACATTTTTCAATAAAATTTTTAACCATTCCTCGTAATCATTTCAATAATAATCATGTATCCCTGATGTATCCTTGGAAATAAAACTTAGCACCCTTTATCATTTCACATGAGTTATATGGGTTCGATTGTCCCAAACATAACTAAATCATGAATCATAACCATGCATGTACACATAATAATATCATTTACCTCTTACCCTTGGAGTCTGGTGTAGCAGCAAGCTTGAGAGTTGTTGTTGTTGTGCTTTCCAATTCCAATTTTTAAATCATTCCAAGTTACGATTTCAGAGCGGAGAATTGCTCTGATACCATTATGTCACGCCCCAATTCCCGAGGGAAGACACGTGTGCCGGGACGTGGCAAGGGGTTGGAGTTAAGAAGCGGGGATAGAAGGGGGATCATAGCTTAAGACATTTTAACCATACTATTATCATTTAATTAACTACGGGATCGGGACGTACAGCACGAACTACGGGGTAGGAAAACCATACTGCCCGTACCGGCCGCCATGTCTGAATACCCGTAAAAATAAAGTAAAATACGGGATCGGGACATATACAGCTCAAACTATGGGGTTGGTTAATCCGAACTTCCCATGTTGGCCGCTGTCTGAGTACCCGTAAGAGAAATGTAGAAGTAGGAGAAACGTAGAGATTTTATTATAGAAATATGAAATTAACTTATCATAATATACATGAGGGGTGGACTTTATTTTAAAAACGTAGCGGAAGCGCTTTATTCTTTTTACACCGCAGTAACAACAACAGTCCTCCCTAGCTCCTGCTGCTCCACCAGATTCCTTTACCTTAATCTGCAAAACATTTGGAAAGGAATTGCAGGGCTGAGTACTAATGCACTCAGTGGGGTTATGCCGAAAACATTTATAATCAGAAAGAATATCCATGATAATAAAGCATGCATAAAAGGGTTTAGAAATCATATAACTTCCATGCACACGAGAACCCATTTTCGTTGATTGCGCGCAAATGCGTATTACCATGTTACCCTTATATTGATCCCGGGACGTACCACTGTCGGATCCCTTTCTGATGGAGCCTATAGTTTGGAGACAATGGAGTATTTCATCCACTAGTTCTCCCCTCGAAGTTAGAACCAATTGGTGATCAATCCAATGATATCTAACCGTGCGCACCGTCCCTCGATTAGTGTGTTAGACCAACCGAAAGACCCGATCGTAAACATAAGAGCCTTAAACATGTAATCACGCATCAAAACATTTTTCATGGATAAACCCACATTTTAGAGCTTACTAACTCAAAATAATATTTCGAAAAGAGAACCCCACCTTATAACTTGAGACGTAGAAGAACAATAACTTTAATCTTTATCTTCAACCACTATGGATCAACTTCGGTAATATCACAACCTTCTAAAACACCTAACACTGGTAGTTTGACTTCTACAACTTTGATAAGAGCAAAGAAAGTAATGGACAATTGATAATGATCGTCTATTTATAGTACCCCAACCATAGGTTAGCCTTGCATGATCATCACTAGGTTTTATGAATCACCAACCTATTTTCTTGTGCATGGAAGACACGTATTTAGGGTAAAGTTGTGGTATAAAGTTATTTACTCAATATATGTATCCATGCATGCATTTCCATACGTATATGTATACATATTTATGTACATATTTTTATTAACTTTAGTTTAGTAATTCCTTATTTGTTTTCTATAATTATGCATATATACTATGTACACATATATAATATCGTTCAACTGTTAAAATATTTATACTAATTTTACATTTCTAATACCTATATATCTCATTTTATATTTTTAAAGTGAACAAAAATCTCTAAAGGTATTTATAAAATTCCGGGTATTACATTAGATCAGATCATGGGTCTGAGTTCCTTAACAGGAAGGTAGCTCAACTTTTCACAGACAATGGGATTCTGCATCAACTTTCTTGTGTCTATACTCCTCAACAGAACGGCATAGTTGAAAGGAGACATCGAATGCTCCTGAACACTGCAAGAGCTCTGATGTTTCAGAGTGGATTACATCTAAAGTTTTGGCCCTACTCTATCCTTACAGCTACTTGGCTGATAAACAGGACACCTTCAGAGGTCCTTGCTTGGAAAACTCCATTTGAAGTGCTCTTTGGTTCTGAAGCTGATTATGGTACACTTAAACCTTTTGGTTGTTTAGCTTTTGCTGCAAATATTTCTCCTACTAGAGGCAAATTTGATGCTAGGAGTCATAAATGTGTTTTCCTTGGATATGATTCTTGTCATAAAGGTTTTATCCTATTTGATCTAGATACAGAACATATTCTCATCAGTAGAGATGTAAAATTTATCCCCCATATATTTCCTTTCTTATCCCCTTCCCCACAGAACATTGATGAGCCTTCTCTATCCTTTCCTGCAGTTACTACCTCTCAATCTGATACCTACATTCCAGATATTCCTCAAAAGGATTCCCCTCAAACTGATGACATCTCTCAATTTCCTTTGGTGTCCTCTCCACCACCATCTACTGGAGCACAACCACCTCTCAGAAGAAGTACTAGAATAGTACAGGAGCCAGTCTGGATGAAAGACTATGTTGGAAGTGTGACTTTACCCTCTGTTTTCTCCTCCACTAACACTATCACACCTCCTACCTTTCCATATATCATCAATCCATCTTTTACCAGGCCTCACATAGCATTTCTCTTTAACTTAACCATGACTGTTGAACCTACATCCTATAAAGAGGCTTGTAAACATCCAGAGTGGGTGGATGCCATGAATGCAGAATTGAATGCCTTAGCTAAGAATGAAACATGGGAGATTACAGATCTTCCAGCTTCTAAAAGGGCCATAGGGTGCAAGTGGGTGTATAAACTGAAGCTTAATTCAGATGGTTCTGTTGAAAGATGTAAAGCACGCTTGGTGGCTAAAGGGTATAATCAAGAGCAAGGAATTGACTACACAGAGGTATTCTCCCCTGTTGCCAACTTGGTGACTGTGAGATTGTTTATTGCTATGGCTACTGCACACAATTGGCCCCTTCACCAGCTTGACATCAACAATGCTTTTCTTCATGGGCATTTACATGAGGACATCTACATGTTAGTGCCACAAGGATTGCAAGGAGCTAAGCCAGGGCAAGTCTGCAAACTACGCAAGAGCCTTTATGGTCTCAAGCAAGCTTCCAGAGAATGGAACACTGAGTTCACTAGGCAGCTTACCTCTTTTGGCTTCACTCCTACAGTCCATGACCCTTGCCTCTTCACAATGGGAGAAGGTGAGAATTTCTTATGTTTGATAGTCTATGTTGATGACATTTTGGTGAGTGGGCCTTCCCTTGTTCTGATTGAGAAATTTAAGCATTTCTTGCACGCCACATTCACCATAAAAGACTTGGGTCCTGCTAAGTTCTTTCTTGGTATGGAACTTACAAGAACTGACACTGGTACTTCCTTGAACCAAAGGAAATACATTTTGGAGATCTTAACCAGTAATGGTATGCTTTATGCAAAGCCTGCAGCTACCCCTTTTCCTCCTGGTCTTATTCTCACTCAAGGAAATGAAGATCCTCTTGCTCAACCTGATTTATATCGTCGTTTGGTTGGGCAATTGCTTTATCTGAATCTTACAAGGCCAGATATTACTTATGCGGCTCAACAACTCAGCCAATTCATGGCTACTCCCACTGCAGTCCACTGGAATGCAGCTCTTCATGTGCTCCGATATCTAAAAACTTGTCCTTCCCTTGGTGTTTTCTATCCCTCTACTCTGGATTTCAAGCTCACTGGTTTCTCTGATGCGGATTGGGCCACTTGTCATGATTCTAGAAAGTCTTTAACAGGATTCTGTATTTTTCTGGGCTCAGCCATGCTCTCTTGGAAATGCAAGAAACAGACCACAGTGTCTTCTTCCTCGGCGGAGGCCGAATATCGAGCTTTGGCCACTACTACCAGAGAGCTCGTTTGGATTCACAGACTCTTACAGGTTTTCCATGTTTCTGCTCCTACTCCTATCCCTCTTCACTGCGACAACTTGGCTGCTATACAGATCACTAAAAATCCAGTTTTCCATGAGAAAACGAAACATATTGATGTGGATTGCCATATTGTTCGCGAAAAGTTTGTTGCAGGCTTTCTTACTCCAACCGGTATTTCCTCTGCCAATCAACTGGCTGATTTCTTCACAAAACCTTTGGCTAGTCCAAGGTTTCGTGATCTTCTTTCCAAGATGGGCATGCTAGATATTCACCATTCCCATCTTGCGGGGGGGTGTTGAAGATGGTGATTTCTGAAGATTGAAGATCATACTTTGGCGCGAGCTGATGAAGAAGATGAAGTTTAATTTTATTTCTGCTTTGTTAGTTTGAGGATTCGAACCATAGAACTGTTGCTTTATTTTATATTATCTAGTGTCGGATCTTGAGACACGTGTAAGGCGTGGATTAAGCTACCGTTAGGGTTTAATTTTCTGTCTAGAAGTCGTGTTTTTATTCTCAGCGTTTTTGTGGTGCGCAGCTATATAAAATGTAATGGAATAGTACGCAGCTGCATGTTTTTATGCAGTAATTAAAAATCAAGTCTTGGAGCTACCATCTTTCCATTTCTTTGTCTCTTTTTTTCTACTTCTTTCCATAAATTTCTTCATGGTATCTAAGAGCCAGGTTTGATCTTAGCTCAAAATGGCGAAAAACAACCAACCCAAACCAGAATCTGCAGAAAATGACGATTCCAAGCCAAAGAAGCATGAAACTGATTCAGACAGTGATGGAGATGAAGTGGATCCAGTCATCAAGCTCAAGCGGCGCCAGATTGAAGAGATTTTGACACTTCCAGCAGCTGATCATCCAGGCATGGCGTTGGTAACGGCTCCTTTAACTGGATCAAATTTTTTAAATTGGAGTAGATCTATTAAAAGGGGATTAGCTGCACGTAGTAAGCTTGAGTTTCTTGATGGATCTTTCATGGAGCCTGATGCTGATTCGAAGTATTATAAACGTTGGTTAAAAGTGGATTATATGGTTTGCAATTGGATCAATAACTCTATTTGCAAGGAACTTGTTAATTCTTTTAATCATATTGAGGGTGCATACAAACTATGGGCTGCCTTAAACCAAAGATTTGGAGGTTCTAATGGTCCAAAAATACTCAAGTTACAGAGGGAAATCTTTCATTTCACTCAAGGAAACCTAAATGTCATGATGTATTTTAATCAATTGAATGCTCTTTGGGATGAAATGGACATGCTACACACACCTCTGCACTGCACTTGTTCTGCCAAGGCTTTAATGGATAAAAGGCAAGATGAACAGAGACTCCTGACTTTTCTTATTGGATTAAATGATGCCTTTGATGCTACAAGGACGCAGATTATGTTGTTGAAGCCTCTGCCTAGCCTCGATGATGCCTATTCCATGATTATTCAAGTTGAGGATCAAAGGAAGTTGAATGATGGATCACAAGAGTCTAGGAATATGATGGCTATGAATGTTGGGAAACTGCAATCATATGCAGGGCAAGCTCCTCCCCAGCAGCCTTATTATGATGGTGGAAAGCCACAATTTCAGAAACAAGGACAGAACACTGGGGTTCCATACAAGAAAAGGATCAGTAAAGAGGAGAAGAAAAAGCTCAAGTGTACCCACTGCCAGGGTATGGGACACAGTGTTGATGAATGTTTTAAACTACATGGTGTGCCCGAGTGGTTTGTGAAGCTTAAGGAAGGAAAAGGGCCACAACCTAGAGCAAATTTTGCAGACACTCACTCATCTGCAGAAGGATACAACAACAATCATGCTGAACACAGAGAACCATCCACAGATATGAGCAAACTAATCCAGTCTGAGATTGCCAAATGTATGGGGAGTTTATTGCAGCACCAGGCAGGGTCTTCTAACACTAAAAGTGATGCTAACTTTGTTCATGAGCAGCCATCAAAACAGCACCCATTTGATGGTCACTATGCTTTTGCAGCTATGCCAAGCATGCAAACACAGGAATGGATAATTGATTCTGGAGCTAGTTCACATATTTGCTGCTCATCTGAAATGCTTCACACCACTTACAGATTGTAAAGGCCCACTGAGATTTTTCTTCCAGATGGTTCTTCCAGAGTTGTCACATATGCTGGGAAGGCTAGGATCAACAAAAATATGGTGCTGAACAATGTTCTTTTTGTTCCAGGTTTCACTCATAACTTACTCTCTGTTGCTCAGTTAATCAAGACTGCTAATGTGAAGTGCACCTTTCTGCCTACACACTGCCTATTTCAAAAGGCAGATACTGATGAAATGGTTGGAATAGGGAAGATGAGGGATAATCTGTATTTCATTGACTCCTTACATGAGGATTTCTATTATAGCTTCTTGAGCTCAGGGAAGCTATCTGCTAAGGATTGGCATATACATTTGGGGCACCCATCTGTCACTGCTATGAAACACATGCATATGGATGGGACACCCTTCAGTTCAGCTGAATTGGATGAGATACAGCAGTGTGAAGTTTGCTATAAGGCTAAGCAGACCAGAGAGCCTTTCCCTATTCTGAATAGAAGATCAACTTTCTTGTTTGAAATAGTACATGTGGATCTCTGGGGTCCTTATGGGGAGTACAATATTTGCAACACCAAGTATGTGTTAACACTGGTGGAGGATCACAGCAGAACCATTTGGACCTACTTGGTTCAAACAAAAGATCAGGTTTATAATATTCTGGCAGGTTTCATTCACATGATCAGCACACACTTTGAGAAGAAGATTCACTATATTAGATGTCACGCCCCAATTCCCGAGGGAAGACACGTGTGCCGGGATGTGGCAAGGGGTTGGAGTTAAGAAGTGGGGATAGAAGGGGGATCATAGCTTAAGACATTTTAACCATACTATTATCATTTAATTAACTACGGGATCGGGACGTACAGCACGAACTACGGGGTAGGAAAACCATACTGCCCGTACCGGCCGCCATGCCTGAATACCCGTAAAAATAAAGTAAAATACGGGATCGGGACATATACAGCTCAAACTATGGGGTTGGTTAATGCGAACTTCCCATGTTGGCCGCTGTCTGAGTACCCGTAAGAGAAATGTAGAAGTAGGAGAAACGTAGAGATTTTATTATAGAAATATGAAATTAACTTATCATAATATACATGAGGGGTGGACTTTATTTTAAAAACGTAGCGGAAGCGCTTTATTCTTTTTACACCGCAGTAACAACAACAGTCCTCCCTAGCTCCTGCTGCTCCACCAGATTCCTTTACCTTAATCTGCAAAACATTTGGAAAGGAATTGCAGGGCTGAGTACTAATGCACTCAGTGGGGTTATGCCGAAAACATTTATAATCAGAAAGAATATCCATGATAATAAAGCATGCATAAAAGGGTTTAGAAATCATATAACTTCCATGCACACGAGAACCCATTTTCGTTGATTGCGCGCAAATGCGTATTACCATGTTGCCCTTATATTGATCCCGGGACGTACCACTGTCGGATCCCTTTCTGATGGAGCCTATAGTTTGGAGACAATGGAGTATTTCATCCACTAGTTCTCCCCTCGAAGTTAGAACCAATTGGTGATCAATCCAATGATATCTAACCGTGCGCACCGTCCCTCGATTAGTGTGTTAGACCAACCGAAAGACCCGATCGTAAACATAAGAGCCTTAAACATGTAATCACGCATCAAAACATTTTTCATGGATAAACCCACATTTTAGAGCTTACTAACTCAAAATAATATTTCGAAAAGAGAACCCCACCTTATAACTTGAGACGTAGAAGAACAATAACTTTAATCTTTATCTTCAACCACTATGGATCAACTTCGGTAATATCACAACCTTCTAAAACACCTAACACTGGTAGTTTGACTTCTACAACTTTGATAAGAGCAAAGAAAGTAATGGACAATTGATAATGATCGTCTATTTATAGTACCCCAACCATAGGTTAGCCTTGCATGATCATCACTAGGTTTTATGAATCACCAACCTATTTTCTTGTGCATGGAAGACACGTATTTAGGGTAAAGTTGTGGTATAAAGTTATTTACTCAATATATGTATCCATGCATGCATTTCCATACGTATATGTATACATATTTATGTACATATTTTTATTAACTTTAGTTTAGTAATTCCTTATTTGTTTTCTATAATTATGCATATATACTATGTACACATATATAATATCGTTCAACTGTTAAAATATTTATACTAATTTTACATTTCTAATACCTATATATCTCATTTTATATTTTTAAAGTGAACAAAAATCTCTAAAGGTATTTATAAAATTCCGGGTATTACATTCCTCCCTCCTTATAAAAATTTCGTCCCCGAAATTTCACGTACCTGGATGTTCTAGGTTAGGATATTGAGCTCTTATCTTTTCTTCTAATTCCCACGTAGCTTCCTCCAGGCCGTGATGATTCCAAAGAACTTTAACTTGAGAAATTTCCTTGTTTCTTAGAATCCTAACCTTACGATCCAGTATCCGCACTGGTTTCTCCTCGTAGTGTAGGTCCTGGCTTAGAACTACCTCGTCGTATTTGATCACGTGCTTCGGATCAAACACGTATTTTCGTAACATAGAAATATGAAAAACATTATGAATACCTTCTAAGTTAGGCGGTAGAGCTAACTTATACGCGACGGGACCTATCCTCTCGAGAATTTCAAATGGCCCGATATACCTAGGACGTAACTTACCTCGCTTCCCGAATCGTATGACTCCCTTCGTAGGAGACACCTTAAGAAATACGTGATCTCCGACTTCGAACTGAAGATCAGTGCGCCTCTTGTCAGCATACGCCTTTTGCCTATCTTGTGCTTCCTTTATCCTTTGTCGAATTAGCTTGACGACTTCAACCATGTCTTGGACTAAGTCCGGGCCTAATAATCTTCTTTCACCAATCTCGTCCCAATAGAGCGGCGATCTATACTTACGTCCGTATAAAGCTTCGTACGGCGCCATTCCTATAGTTGCTTGATAACTGTTGTTATAAGCAAACTCTACGAGTGGTAGAATATCTTCCCAGTTGTCCCCTCGGTCCGCAACGATAGCTCGGAGCATATCTTCTAACACTTGTATCGTTCTTTCGGATTGTCCGTCCGTTTGAGGATGAAAAGAAGTGCTGAAGTTCAACTGAGTTCCCATCGCTTCCTGCAGACTTCTCCAGAATTTTGACGTGAATCTTGTGTCTCGATCTGAGGTAATCGAAACAGGGATCCCGTGTAGTCTCACTATTTCCTTGACATAGAGTTGAGCTAACTTATCTAATCCTAAAGTCATCTTGATTGGCAGAAAATGGGCTGACTTTGTGAGCCGGTCAACTATAACCCATATAGCTGTATTTCCTCGCATTGACTTTGGAAAACTCACCACGAAATCCATGTTGATATGTTCCCATTTCCACTCCGGAATGGGCAATGGTTGTAATGCTCCATATGGTCTTTGATGTAGCGCCTTCACTTGTTGACACGCAAGACATCGTTCTACGAATGACGCAATATCTTTCTTCATGGCTTCCCACCAGAATTTTTGACGTAGATCCATATACATCTTCGTACTACCGGGATGGGCAGTGTATGGTGTATCATGAGCTTCACTCATAATTTCGTTCTTCAACTCATCATCTTTTGAAACACACAATCTCCTATTATACGTTAGAGCTCCATCACCTACAATTGCAAATCCCTCTTTAGCCTCTCCAGTTTCCACTTTCGATCTCATTTTCTCCAGAAATTCATCTTTTCTCTGAGCTTCGATGATTCTTTCTCGTAAGTCAGGTTTAGCTATCATTGCTGCTATGCATCCTGATACGGTTTCGGGTGGGCATACGACTTCTAGCTCTAAAGCAGCGAATTCTCGAATAAGCATTTCTTGTTCCGTAACCAGACATCCTAATTTCCCTCTACTCTTTCGACTAAGAGCATCTGCTACTACATTAGCTTTTCCGGGGTGATAGCTAATGACGCAGTCGTAATCTTTGACCAATTCCAACCATCTTCTCTGTCTCATGTTCAACTCCTTTTGTTCGAAGAAATACTTCAGACTCTTGTGGTCAGTGAATATTTCGCACTTAGCTCCATATAGATAATGCCTCCAAATTTTCAATGCATGAACTACTGCTGCTAGCTCCAAGTCATGAGTGGGTAATTCAACTCATGAGGTTTCAGTTGCCGTGATGCGTACGCAATAACTTTATGGTTCTGCATCAGCACACATCCCAAACCTTGTTTTGATGCATCAGTAAATAAGACAAAATCTTCGTTGCTCTCCGGAATTGCTAATACAGGGGCAGAGGTCAGTCTCTTCTTCAGTTCTTCAAAGCTTTGTTCGCAGTCCTTGGTCCACGTGTACTTTACTCCCTTTTTTAGTAGTTGCGTCATGGGTCTGGCCAATTTTGAAAATCCTTCAATGAACCTCCTGTAATATCCTGCTAGACCTAGAAAACTCCGTATCTCATTTGCATTTGTTGGAGTTTTCCATCCACTGACTGCCTCGACTTTTGCAGGGTCCACTTTGATACCTTCGGCTGAGACGATATGGCCTAGAAACATAACTTCTTTCAACCAAAATTCGCATTTGCTAAATTTGGCATAAAGTTTCTCCTTACGTAACGTTTCTAGTACGATACGTAAGTGTTCTTCATGTTCACTCTCGCCTTTTGAATATATAAGAATATCATCGATGAAGACAAGGACAAAGCCATCCAGATATTGATGAAAAATCCGATTCATCAAATCCATGAATACCGCTGGGGCGTTAGTGAGACCGAATGGCATGACTGTGAACTCGTAGTGTCCGTACCTGGTTCGAAATGCTGTCTTCGGAACGTCTTCCTTTTTCACTTTAAGTTGATGATAACCTGACCGAAGATCGATCTTTGAAAACACGGATGCTCCCTTCAGTTGGTCAAAGAGATCGTCTATCCTTGGTAGCGGGTACCAATTTTTGATAGTTAGTTTATTCAACTCTCTGTAATCGATGCACATCCTCATACTTCCATCCTTCTTCTTTACAAAAAGAACTGGCGCTCCCCATGGCGATACACTAGGTTGTATGAAACCTCGATCCAGTAACTCCTGCAGTTGCACCTTCAACTCATGTAACTCTTTTGGGGCCATCCGGTAGGGTGCTTTGGATACTGGTGCCGCTCCTGGTTCCAGATCAATTGAAAATTCGACCCGTCGATCTGGGGGTAATCCTGGTAGCTCTGTAGGAAAGACATCTTCATACTCTTTAACAACAGGTACTTCACCGATCTCTATTCCCTTCTCCGATTGCTCCTTCAAGGTTACCCAGAAAGCTTGACGGTTCCCCTTTCGTAGAATTGATGTTGCTTTCATTGCTGATATAATCGGTACTCTCTCACCTATTCTTATGCCGTGCAAACTAATTCTCTCCTCCTTATTCTCGAAATAAACTTCTCTGTCTTGACAGTTAATGGTCGTTCCATTTAATTCTAGCCAATCCATCCCTAGAATCACGTCAAATTCCATAATGGAAATGACGTACAAGTTTGCCACAAAGATTTGTTCACCGATCCTAAGCTCCTGATTTACGCAAGCTTCTTCTGACAACATGGTTCTTCCGGATGGGATACTTATTTGTAAAGGTTGATATATTCTCCCGGGTATTATATTTAATTTATGACACGCGATTTGCGAAATGAAAGAATGGGATGCTCCCGTATCAAATAAGGCTAGAACATGTATGTTGTTGAGGTAGATCATACCTGCAAGATTTCCGGGTGCTCTTGCTGCTTGCTCCTGATTTAGAGCGTAGGCTCTGGCTTGCTGAAGTGGCCTGGGCATCGGTCTCTGATTTCCTTGGTTCATTCGTGGAGGTGGAGGTGGCATAGGCTGAAATCTTGCACCTTGGTTCCCGTTGAAAGCTGGACAGTCGCGGGAATAGTGTCCTGGCCTTTTACACCGAAAACAAAGAGTAGTTCCGAGCTTGCATTCCCCAAAATGATATTTCTGACAAGTGCGACAAAGTGGCTTCTCTCTATTCTGCATTGGTTGTTGAGTCTGCTGAAAGTTTCCTCTCCATGGCTGTTTTCCCCTAAAATTTCCGGTATTCCCTTCTTCCCACTTTCTTTTCCCCTTGGCGTGGTCCGGTACATTATTGGGTCCCCTTTCCTTTGGAAGCATGGATTCTATATCCATCGCTCTACTCAGTGTCTAAGCATAAGTAAGTGTTCCTTGACTGGCTAAGGAAACACCTATCTCGTGACGTAAACCCCTTTTAAATTTGTCGGCACGAGCTGCATCTGTATTCACCAAATGTGGAGCGTAGCGTGACAGCTGATTGAAAAGTCGGTCATACTCCATGACAGTCATCTTTCCTTGATTGAGATTCCAAAACTCGTTCTGCTTTTGCTGTCGATAACACCCTGGTATGTATTTTTCATATAATTCTTTTTTAAAATCTTCCCAAGTGTACTCCTCCCATTGCTCTTGAGTCATGGTGCGCCGAACGGATTCCCACCAAAAGTCAGCTTCATCAACAAGCTGGTACGTTGCTAAAGTCAACCGGGTTCGATTTCCACAATCGATATAGTCAAAGATCCTCTCCATCGAACGAATCCATCTTTCGGCATCAGTTGGATCACCGAGCCCATCGAAGGTAGGTGGATTTTGTCTACGAAAACACTCATCGATCCTAGCAATAGGTTGGGGCTCTACTCGATCGTTACATTCTGGGTTTGCCTCAAGGTTTCCGTTTCTCCTTTGCTCCATTTCTGTACCAGAATTTTGGTTAAAAAGGTTCGTAGAATAATAATAATTGCCAAGGCATGTTGTGGTTAATCTTAAACAACACGCATCTAAATAAATATGCATCATATATAACGTTATCAATACATGCCTTCTTAAAAGGACTTTCTATACATAGACATTATATATACATGTTAGTCGAAACATATAATGTCAGGTTGGCTCGTAAAATGCCCACACCAAAAATCCTGACCCTCCTGCAAAACATATTAGTAGACATATTTATATTCGATGGTCGTTCCTGCCTAATAAGAGCTGCCATGGTATGAGCCCTGGTTCTCCCCCTCTGAATCAGAATCATCACTAGCATCGGTATTAATATTAATTCTGACCCGAGTTGGTTCCATCGTCCTCATTCTCGGTTTTCGACTAGGCCCACCATTCTCTACGTGTGAGGTGGTTGTTGGAACCGTTTCCCGGTGCTCAGGACTTGTTGGTGGCATCTTCGGCTGAACTCTCGCTCTGGACGGGCCTGCCTCGGCTTCATTTGTACCTCCTGCATTATGAGATGAGGGTGGTGCGGATTGAGTAGCATCATTTTGTGGTGGTGCTCCCATCGTAATCCATCTAGTGATGGTTATGTGAGCAAACGTCAAAAAGTCAATGATCTCTGCATCAGTGATTGCATCCCTAACACACATCTCAGACCGAAGATGCTCTGCCCATTCACTCCATTGCGGGGGTAGTTGTCGAATCAATCTTCGAACAGCTTCGACCTCGGTTAACCCTCCTTGTACCGCGTTATTATATAGTGCGGCTAAACGTGCGACGAATTCACCTACCGACTCATTCGGAATTCTTTCACAATTCCTGAACTGGTAAATATAATCTTCGAGTATATAACGGTTAATTTGTCGTCTTCGTGGATCCATAGTAAGACCTGTGACTCAATATATTATACATTTTTCAATAAAATTTTTAACCATTCCTCGTAATCATTTCAATAATAATCATGTATCCCTGATGTATCCTTGGAAATAAAACTTAGCACCCTTTATCATTTCACATGAGTTATATGGGTTCGATTGTCCCAAACATAACTAAATCATGAATCATAACCATGCATGTACACATAATAATATCATTTACCTCTTACCCTTGGAGTCTGGTGTAGCAGCAAGCTTGAGAGTTGTTGTTGTTGTGCTTTCCAATTCCAATTTTTAAATCATTCCAAGTTACGATTTCAGAGCGGAGAATTGCTCTGATACCATTATGTCACGCCCCAATTCCCGAGGGAAGACACGTGTGCCGGGACGTGGCAAGGGGTTGGAGTTAAGAAGCGGGGATAGAAGGGGGATCATAGCTTAAGACATTTTAACCATACTATTATCATTTAATTAACTACGGGATCGGGACGTACAGCACGAACTACGGGGTAGGAAAACCATACTGCCCGTACCGGCCGCCATGTCTGAATACCCGTAAAAATAAAGTAAAATACGGGATCGGGACATATACAGCTCAAACTATGGGGTTGGTTAATCCGAACTTCCCATGTTGGCCGCTGTCTGAGTACCCGTAAGAGAAATGTAGAAGTAGGAGAAACGTAGAGATTTTATTATAGAAATATGAAATTAACTTATCATAATATACATGAGGGGTGGACTTTATTTTAAAAACGTAGCGGAAGCGCTTTATTCTTTTTACACCGCAGTAACAACAACAGTCCTCCCTAGCTCCTGCTGCTCCACCAGATTCCTTTACCTTAATCTGCAAAACATTTGGAAAGGAATTGCAGGGCTGAGTACTAATGCACTCAGTGGGGTTATGCCGAAAACATTTATAATCAGAAAGAATATCCATGATAATAAAGCATGCATAAAAGGGTTTAGAAATCATATAACTTCCATGCACACGAGAACCCATTTTCGTTGATTGCGCGCAAATGCGTATTACCATGTTACCCTTATATTGATCCCGGGACGTACCACTGTCGGATCCCTTTCTGATGGAGCCTATAGTTTGGAGACAATGGAGTATTTCATCCACTAGTTCTCCCCTCGAAGTTAGAACCAATTGGTGATCAATCCAATGATATCTAACCGTGCGCACCGTCCCTCGATTAGTGTGTTAGACCAACCGAAAGACCCGATCGTAAACATAAGAGCCTTAAACATGTAATCACGCATCAAAACATTTTTCATGGATAAACCCACATTTTAGAGCTTACTAACTCAAAATAATATTTCGAAAAGAGAACCCCACCTTATAACTTGAGACGTAGAAGAACAATAACTTTAATCTTTATCTTCAACCACTATGGATCAACTTCGGTAATATCACAACCTTCTAAAACACCTAACACTGGTAGTTTGACTTCTACAACTTTGATAAGAGCAAAGAAAGTAATGGACAATTGATAATGATCGTCTATTTATAGTACCCCAACCATAGGTTAGCCTTGCATGATCATCACTAGGTTTTATGAATCACCAACCTATTTTCTTGTGCATGGAAGACACGTATTTAGGGTAAAGTTGTGGTATAAAGTTATTTACTCAATATATGTATCCATGCATGCATTTCCATACGTATATGTATACATATTTATGTACATATTTTTATTAACTTTAGTTTAGTAATTCCTTATTTGTTTTCTATAATTATGCATATATACTATGTACACATATATAATATCGTTCAACTGTTAAAATATTTATACTAATTTTACATTTCTAATACCTATATATCTCATTTTATATTTTTAAAGTGAACAAAAATCTCTAAAGGTATTTATAAAATTCCGGGTATTACATTAGATCAGATCATGGGTCTGAGTTCCTTAACAGGAAGGTAGCTCAACTTTTCACAGACAATGGGATTCTGCATCAACTTTCTTGTGTCTATACTCCTCAACAGAACGGCATAGTTGAAAGGAGACATCGAATGCTCCTGAACACTGCAAGAGCTCTGATGTTTCAGAGTGGATTACATCTAAAGTTTTGGCCCTACTCTATCCTTACAGCTACTTGGCTGATAAACAGGACACCTTCAGAGGTCCTTGCTTGGAAAACTCCATTTGAAGTGCTCTTTGGTTCTGAAGCTGATTATGGTACACTTAAACCTTTTGGTTGTTTAGCTTTTGCTGCAAATATTTCTCCTACTAGAGGCAAATTTGATGCTAGGAGTCATAAATGTGTTTTCCTTGGATATGATTCTTGTCATAAAGGTTTTATCCTATTTGATCTAGATACAGAACATATTCTCATCAGTAGAGATGTAAAATTTATCCCCCATATATTTCCTTTCTTATCCCCTTCCCCACAGAACATTGATGAGCCTTCTCTATCCTTTCCTGCAGTTACTACCTCTCAATCTGATACCTACATTCCAGATATTCCTCAAAAGGATTCCCCTCAAACTGATGACATCTCTCAATTTCCTTTGGTGTCCTCTCCACCACCATCTACTGGAGCACAACCACCTCTCAGAAGAAGTACTAGAATAGTACAGGAGCCAGTCTGGATGAAAGACTATGTTGGAAGTGTGACTTTACCCTCTGTTTTCTCCTCCACTAACACTATCACACCTCCTACCTTTCCATATATCATCAATCCATCTTTTACCAGGCCTCACATAGCATTTCTCTTTAACTTAACCATGACTGTTGAACCTACATCCTATAAAGAGGCTTGTAAACATCCAGAGTGGGTGG
The DNA here is from genome assembly GCA_029379335.1 of Thymus mandschuricus. Classification (NCBI taxonomy): domain Eukaryota; kingdom Viridiplantae; phylum Streptophyta; class Magnoliopsida; order Lamiales; family Lamiaceae; genus Thymus; species Thymus mandschuricus. The sequence continues at coordinate 15,949,784 of CM057071.1, forward strand.
ATGCCATGAATGCAGAATTGAATGCCTTAGCTAAGAATGAAACATGGGAGATTACAGATCTTCCAGCTTCTAAAAGGGCCATAGGGTGCAAGTGGGTGTATAAACTGAAGCTTAATTCAGATGGTTCTGTTGAAAGATGTAAAGCACGCTTGGTGGCTAAAGGGTATAATCAAGAGCAAGGAATTGACTACACAGAGGTATTCTCCCCTGTTGCCAACTTGGTGACTGTGAGATTGTTTATTGCTATGGCTACTGCACACAATTGGCCCCTTCACCAGCTTGACATCAACAATGCTTTTCTTCATGGGCATTTACATGAGGACATCTACATGTTAGTGCCACAAGGATTGCAAGGAGCTAAGCCAGGGCAAGTCTGCAAACTACGCAAGAGCCTTTATGGTCTCAAGCAAGCTTCCAGAGAATGGAACACTGAGTTCACTAGGCAGCTTACCTCTTTTGGCTTCACTCCTACAGTCCATGACCCTTGCCTCTTCACAATGGGAGAAGGTGAGAATTTCTTATGTTTGATAGTCTATGTTGATGACATTTTGGTGAGTGGGCCTTCCCTTGTTCTGATTGAGAAATTTAAGCATTTCTTGCACGCCACATTCACCATAAAAGACTTGGGTCCTGCTAAGTTCTTTCTTGGTATGGAACTTACAAGAACTGACACTGGTACTTCCTTGAACCAAAGGAAATACATTTTGGAGATCTTAACCAGTAATGGTATGCTTTATGCAAAGCCTGCAGCTACCCCTTTTCCTCCTGGTCTTATTCTCACTCAAGGAAATGAAGATCCTCTTGCTCAACCTGATTTATATCGTCGTTTGGTTGGGCAATTGCTTTATCTGAATCTTACAAGGCCAGATATTACTTATGCGGCTCAACAACTCAGCCAATTCATGGCTACTCCCACTGCAGTCCACTGGAATGCAGCTCTTCATGTGCTCCGATATCTAAAAACTTGTCCTTCCCTTGGTGTTTTCTATCCCTCTACTCTGGATTTCAAGCTCACTGGTTTCTCTGATGCGGATTGGGCCACTTGTCATGATTCTAGAAAGTCTTTAACAGGATTCTGTATTTTTCTGGGCTCAGCCATGCTCTCTTGGAAATGCAAGAAACAGACCACAGTGTCTTCTTCCTCGGCGGAGGCCGAATATCGAGCTTTGGCCACTACTACCAGAGAGCTCGTTTGGATTCACAGACTCTTACAGGTTTTCCATGTTTCTGCTCCTACTCCTATCCCTCTTCACTGCGACAACTTGGCTGCTATACAGATCACTAAAAATCCAGTTTTCCATGAGAAAACGAAACATATTGATGTGGATTGCCATATTGTTCGCGAAAAGTTTGTTGCAGGCTTTCTTACTCCAACCGGTATTTCCTCTGCCAATCAACTGGCTGATTTCTTCACAAAACCTTTGGCTAGTCCAAGGTTTCGTGATCTTCTTTCCAAGATGGGCATGCTAGATATTCACCATTCCCATCTTGCGGGGGGGTGTTGAAGATGGTGATTTCTGAAGATTGAAGATCATACTTTGGCGCGAGCTGATGAAGAAGATGAAGTTTAATTTTATTTCTGCTTTGTTAGTTTGAGGATTCGAACCATAGAACTGTTGCTTTATTTTATATTATCTAGTGTCGGATCTTGAGACACGTGTAAGGCGTGGATTAAGCTACCGTTAGGGTTTAATTTTCTGTCTAGAAGTCGTGTTTTTATTCTCAGCGTTTTTGTGGTGCGCAGCTATATAAAATGTAATGGAATAGTACGCAGCTGCATGTTTTTATGCAGTAATTAAAAATCAAGTCTTGGAGCTACCATCTTTCCATTTCTTTGTCTCTTTTTTTCTACTTCTTTCCATAAATTTCTTCATGGTATCTAAGAGCCAGGTTTGATCTTAGCTCAAAATGGCGAAAAACAACCAACCCAAACCAGAATCTGCAGAAAATGACGATTCCAAGCCAAAGAAGCATGAAACTGATTCAGACAGTGATGGAGATGAAGTGGATCCAGTCATCAAGCTCAAGCGGCGCCAGATTGAAGAGATTTTGACACTTCCAGCAGCTGATCATCCAGGCATGGCGTTGGTAACGGCTCCTTTAACTGGATCAAATTTTTTAAATTGGAGTAGATCTATTAAAAGGGGATTAGCTGCACGTAGTAAGCTTGAGTTTCTTGATGGATCTTTCATGGAGCCTGATGCTGATTCGAAGTATTATAAACGTTGGTTAAAAGTGGATTATATGGTTTGCAATTGGATCAATAACTCTATTTGCAAGGAACTTGTTAATTCTTTTAATCATATTGAGGGTGCATACAAACTATGGGCTGCCTTAAACCAAAGATTTGGAGGTTCTAATGGTCCAAAAATACTCAAGTTACAGAGGGAAATCTTTCATTTCACTCAAGGAAACCTAAATGTCATGATGTATTTTAATCAATTGAATGCTCTTTGGGATGAAATGGACATGCTACACACACCTCTGCACTGCACTTGTTCTGCCAAGGCTTTAATGGATAAAAGGCAAGATGAACAGAGACTCCTGACTTTTCTTATTGGATTAAATGATGCCTTTGATGCTACAAGGACGCAGATTATGTTGTTGAAGCCTCTGCCTAGCCTCGATGATGCCTATTCCATGATTATTCAAGTTGAGGATCAAAGGAAGTTGAATGATGGATCACAAGAGTCTAGGAATATGATGGCTATGAATGTTGGGAAACAGCAATCATATGCAGGGCAAGCTCCTCCCCAGCAGCCTTATTATGATGGTGGAAAGCCACAATTTCAGAAACAAGGACAGAACACTGGGGTTCCATACAAGAAAAGGATCAGTAAAGAGGAGAAGAAAAAGCTCAAGTGTACCCACTGCCAGGGTATGGGACACAGTGTTGATGAATGTTTTAAACTACATGGTGTGCCCGAGTGGTTTGTGAAGCTTAAGGAAGGAAAAGGGCCACAACCTAGAGCAAATTTTGCAGACACTCACTCATCTGCAGAAGGATACAACAACAATCATGCTGAACACAGAGAACCATCCACAGATATGAGCAAACTAATCCAGTCTGAGATTGCCAAATGTATGGGGAGTTTATTGCAGCACCAGGCAGGGTCTTCTAACACTAAAAGTGATGCTAACTTTGTTCATGAGCAGCCATCAAAACAGCACCCATTTGATGGTCACTATGCTTTTGCAGCTATGCCAAGCATGCAAACACAGGAATGGATAATTGATTCTGGAGCTAGTTCACATATTTGCTGCTCATCTGAAATGCTTCACACCACTTACAGATTGCAAAGGCCCACTGAGATTTTTCTTCCAGATGGTTCTTCCAGAGTTGTCACATATGCTGGGAAGGCTAGGATCAACAAAAATATGGTGCTGAACAATGTTCTTTTTGTTCCAGGTTTCACTCATAACTTACTCTCTGTTGCTCAGTTAATCAAGACTGCTAATGTGAAGTGCACCTTTCTGCCTACACACTGCCTATTTCAAAAGGCAGATACTGATGAAATGGTTGGAATAGGGAAGATGAGGGATAATCTGTATTTCATTGACTCCTTACATGAGGATTTCTATTATAGCTTCTTGAGCTCAGGGAAGCTATCTGCTAAGGATTGGCATATACATTTGGGGCACCCATCTGTCACTGCTATGAAACACATGCATATGGATGGGACACCCTTCAGTTCAGCTGAATTGGATGAGATACAGCAGTGTGAAGTTTGCTATAAGGCTAAGCAGACCAGAGAGCCTTTCCCTATTCTGAATAGAAGATCAACTTTCTTGTTTGAAATAGTACATGTGGATCTCTGGGGTCCTTATGGGGAGTACAATATTTGCAACACCAAGTATGTGTTAACACTGGTGGAGGATCACAGCAGAACCATTTGGACCTACTTGGTTCAAACAAAAGATCAGGTTTATAATATTCTGGCAGGTTTCATTCACATGATCAGCACACACTTTGAGAAGAAGATTCACTATATTAGATGTCACGCCCCAATTCCCGAGGGAAGACACGTGTGCCGGGACGTGGCAAGGGGTTGGAGTTAAGAAGCGGGGATAGAAGGGGGATCATAGCTTAAGACATTTTAACCATACTATTATCATTTAATTAACTACGGGATCGGGACGTACAGCACGAACTACGGGGTAGGAAAACCATACTGCCCGTACCGGCCGCCATGTCTGAATACCCGTAAAAATAAAGTAAAATACGGGATCGGGACATATACAGCTCAAACTATGGGGTTGGTTAATGCGAACTTCCCATGTTGGCCGCTGTCTGAGTACCCGTAAGAGAAATGTAGAAGTAGGAGAAACGTAGAGATTTTATTATAGAAATATGAAATTAACTTATCATAATATACATGAGGGGTGGACTTTATTTTAAAAACGTAGCGGAAGCGCTTTATTCTTTTTACACCGCAGTAACAACAACAGTCCTCCCTAGCTCCTGCTGCTCCACCAGATTCCTTTACCTTAATCTGCAAAACATTTGGAAAGGAATTGCAGGGCTGAGTACTAATGCACTCAGTGGGGTTATGCCGAAAACATTTATAATCAGAAAGAATATCCATGATAATAAAGCATGCATAAAAGGGTTTAGAAATCATATAACTTCCATGCACACGAGAACCCATTTTCGTTGATTGCGCGCAAATGCGTATTACCATGTTGCCCTTATATTGATCCCGGGACGTACCACTGTCGGATCCCTTTCTGATGGAGCCTATAGTTTGGAGACAATGGAGTATTTCATCCACTAGTTCTCCCCTCGAAGTTAGAACCAATTGGTGATCAATCCAATGATATCTAACCGTGCGCACCGTCCCTTGATTAGTGTGTTAGACCAACCGAAAGACCCGATCGTAAACATAAGAGCCTTAAACATGTAATCACGCATCAAAACATTTTTCATGGATAAACCCACATTTTAGAGCTTACTAACTCAAAATAATATTTCGAAAAGAGAACCCCACCTTATAACTTGAGACGTAGAAGAACAATAACTTTAATCTTTATCTTCAACCACTATGGATCAACTTCGGTAATATCACAACCTTCTAAAACACCTAACACTGGTAGTTTGACTTCTACAACTTTGATAAGAGCAAAGAAAGTAATGGACAATTGATAATGATCGTCTATTTATAGTACCCCAACCATAGGTTAGCCTTGCATGATCATCACTAGGTTTTATGAATCACCAACCTATTTTCTTGTGCATGGAAGACACGTATTTAGGGTAAAGTTGTGGTATAAAGTTATTTACTCAATATATGTATCCATGCATGCATTTCCATACGTATATGTATACATATTTATGTACATATTTTTATTAACTTTAGTTTAGTAATTCCTTATTTGTTTTCTATAATTATGCATATATACTATGTACACATATATAATATCGTTCAACTGTTAAAATATTTATACTAATTTTACATTTCTAATACCTATATATCTCATTTTATATTTTTAAAGTGAACAAAAATCTCTAAAGGTATTTATAAAATTCCGGGTATTACATTCCTCCCTCCTTATAAAAATTTCGTCCCCGAAATTTCACGTACCTGGATGTTCTAGGTTAGGATATTGAGCTCTTATCTTTTCTTCTAATTCCCACGTAGCTTCCTCCAGGCCGTGATGATTCCAAAGAACTTTAACTTGAGAAATTTCCTTGTTTCTTAGAATCCTAACCTTACGATCCAGTATCCGCACTGGTTTCTCCTCGTAGTGTAGGTCCTGGCTTAGAACTACCTCGTCGTATTTGATCACGTGCTTCGGATCAAACACGTATTTTCGTAACATAGAAATATGAAAAACATTATGAATACCTTCTAAGTTAGGCGGTAGAGCTAACTTATACGCGACGGGACCTATCCTCTCGAGAATTTCAAACGGCCCGATATACCTAGGACGTAACTTACCTCGCTTCCCGAATCGTATGACTCCCTTCGTAGGAGACACCTTAAGAAATACGTGATCTCCGACTTCGAACTGAAGATCAGTGCGCCTCTTGTCAGCATACGCCTTTTGCCTATCTTGTGCTTCCTTTATCCTTTGTCGAATTAGCTTGACGACTTCAACCATGTCTTGGACTAAGTCCGGGCCTAATAATCTTCTTTCACCAATCTCGTCCCAATAGAGCGGCGATCTATACTTACGTCCGTATAAAGCTTCGTACGGCGCCATTCCTATAGTTGCTTGATAACTGTTGTTATAAGCAAACTCTACGAGTGGTAGAATATCTTCCCAGTTGTCCCCTCGGTCCGCAACGATAGCTCGGAGCATATCTTCTAACACTTGTATCGTTCTTTCGGATTGTCCGTCCGTTTGAGGATGAAAAGAAGTGCTGAAGTTCAACTGAGTTCCCATCGCTTCCTGCAGACTTCTCCAGAATTTTGACGTGAATCTTGTGTCTCGATCTGAGGTAATCGAAACAGGGATCCCGTGTAGTCTCACTATTTCCTTGACATAGAGTTGAGCTAACTTATCTAATCCTAAAGTCATCTTGATTGGCAGAAAATGGGCTGACTTTGTGAGCCGGTCAACTATAACCCATATAGCTGTATTTCCTCGCATTGACTTTGGAAAACTCACCACGAAATCCATGTTGATATGTTCCCATTTCCACTCCGGAATGGGCAATGGTTGTAATGCTCCATATGGTCTTTGATGTAGCGCCTTCACTTGTTGACACGCAAGACATCGTTCTACGAATGACGCAATATCTTTCTTCATGGCTTCCCACCAGAATTTTTGACGTAGATCCATATACATCTTCGTACTACCGGGATGGGCAGTGTATGGTGTATCATGAGCTTCACTCATAATTTCGTTCTTCAACTCATCATCTTTTGAAACACACAATCTCCTATTATACGTTAGAGCTCCATCACCTACAATTGCAAATCCCTCTTTAGCCTCTCCAGTTTCCACTTTCGATCTCATTTTCTCCAGAAATTCATCTTTTCTCTGAGCTTCGATGATTCTTTCTCGTAAGTCAGGTTTAGCTATCATTGCTGCTATGCATCCTGATACGGTTTCGGGTGGGCATACGACTTCTAGCTCTAAAGCAGCGAATTCTCGAATAAGCATTTCTTGTTCCGTAACCAGACATCCTAATTTCCCTCTACTCTTTCGACTAAGAGCATCTGCTACTACATTAGCTTTTCCGGGGTGATAGCTAATGACGCAGTCGTAATCTTTGACCAATTCCAACCATCTTCTCTGTCTCATGTTCAACTCCTTTTGTTCGAAGAAATACTTCAGACTCTTGTGGTCAGTGAATATTTCGCACTTAGCTCCATATAGATAATGCCTCCAAATTTTCAATGCATGAACTACTGCTGCTAGCTCCAAGTCATGAGTGGGTAATTCAACTCATGAGGTTTCAGTTGCCGTGATGCGTACGCAATAACTTTATGGTTCTGCATCAGCACACATCCCAAACCTTGTTTTGATGCATCAGTAAATAAGACAAAATCTTCGTTGCTCTCCGGAATTGCTAATACAGGGGCAGAGGTCAGTCTCTTCTTCAGTTCTTCAAAGCTTTGTTCGCAGTCCTTGGTCCACGTGTACTTTACTCCCTTTTTTAGTAGTTGCGTCATGGGTCTGGCCAATTTTGAAAATCCTTCAATGAACCTCCTGTAATATCCTGCTAGACCTAGAAAACTCCGTATCTCATTTGCATTTGTTGGAGTTTTCCATCCACTGACTGCCTCGACTTTTGCAGGGTCCACTTTGATACCTTCGGCTGAGACGATATGGCCTAGAAACATAACTTCTTTCAACCAAAATTCGCATTTGCTAAATTTGGCATAAAGTTTCTCCTTACGTAACGTTTCTAGTACGATACGTAAGTGTTCTTCATGTTCACTCTCGCCTTTTGAATATATAAGAATATCATCGATGAAGACAAGGACAAAGCCATCCAGATATTGATGAAAAATCCGATTCATCAAATCCATGAATACCGCTGGGGCGTTAGTGAGACCGAATGGCATGACTGTGAACTCGTAGTGTCCGTACCTGGTTCGAAATGCTGTCTTCGGAACGTCTTCCTTTTTCACTTTAAGTTGATGATAACCTGACCGAAGATCGATCTTTGAAAACACGGATGCTCCCTTCAGTTGGTCAAAGAGATCGTCTATCCTTGGTAGCGGGTACCAATTTTTGATAGTTAGTTTATTCAACTCTCTGTAATCGATGCACATCCTCATACTTCCATCCTTCTTCTTTACAAAAAGAACTGGCGCTCCCCATGGCGATACACTAGGTTGTATGAAACCTCGATCCAGTAACTCCTGCAGTTGCACCTTCAACTCATGTAACTCTTTTGGGGCCATCCGGTAGGGTGCTTTGGATACTGGTGCCGCTCCTGGTTCCAGATCAATTGAAAATTCGACCCGTCGATCTGGGGGTAATCCTGGTAGCTCTGTAGGAAAGACATCTTCATACTCTTTAACAACAGGTACTTCACCGATCTCTATTCCCTTCTCCGATTGCTCCTTCAAGGTTACCCAGAAAGCTTGACGGTTCCCCTTTCGTAGAATTGATGTTGCTTTCATTGCTGATATAATCGGTACTCTCTCACCTATTCTTATGCCGTGCAAACTAATTCTCTCCTCCTTATTCTCGAAATAAACTTCTCTGTCTTGACAGTTAATGGTCGTTCCATTTAATTCTAGCCAATCCATCCCTAGAATCACGTCAAATTCCATAATGGAAATGACGTACAAGTTTGCCACAAAGATTTGTTCACCGATCCTAAGCTCCTGATTTACGCAAGCTTCTTCTGACAACATGGTTCTTCCGGATGGGATACTTATTTGTAAAGGTTGATATATTCTCCCGGGTATTATATTTAATTTATGACACGCGATTTGCGAAATGAAAGAATGGGATGCTCCCGTATCAAATAAGGCTAGAACATGTATGTTGTTGAGGTAGATCATACCTGCAAGATTTCCGGGTGCTCTTGCTGCTTGCTCCTGATTTAGAGCGTAGGCTCTGGCTTGCTGAAGTGGCCTGGGCATCGGTCTCTGATTTCCTTGGTTCATTCGTGGAGGTGGAGGTGGCATAGGCTGAAATCTTGCACCTTGGTTCCCGTTGAAAGCTGGACAGTCGCGGGAATAGTGTCCTGGCCTTTTACACCGAAAACAAAGAGTAGTTCCGAGCTTGCATTCCCCAAAATGATATTTCTGACAAGTGCGACAAAGTGGCTTCTCTCTATTCTGCATTGGTTGTTGAGTCTGCTGAAAGTTTCCTCTCCATGGCTGTTTTCCCCTAAAATTTCCGGTATTCCCTTCTTCCCACTTTCTTTTCCCCTTGGCGTGGTCCGGTACATTATTGGGTCCCCTTTCCTTTGGAAGCATGGATTCTATATCCATCGCTCTACTCAGTGTCTAAGCATAAGTAAGTGTTCCTTGACTGGCTAAGGAAACACCTATCTCGTGACGTAAACCCCTTTTAAATTTGTCGGCACGAGCTGCATCTGTATTCACCAAATGTGGAGCGTAGCGTGACAGCTGATTGAAAAGTCGGTCATACTCCATGACAGTCATCTTTCCTTGATTGAGATTCCAAAACTCGTTCTGCTTTTGCTGTCGATAACACCCTGGTATGTATTTTTCATATAATTCTTTTTTAAAATCTTCCCAAGTGTACTCCTCCCATTGCTCTTGAGTCATGGTGCGCCGAACGGATTCCCACCAAAAGTCAGCTTCATCAACAAGCTGGTACGTTGCTAAAGTCAACCGGGTTCGATTTCCACAATCGATATAGTCAAAGATCCTCTCCATCGAACGAATCCATCTTTCGGCATCAGTTGGATCACCGAGCCCATCGAAGGTAGGTGGATTTTGTCTACGAAAACACTCATCGATCCTAGCAATAGGTTGGGGCTCTACTCGATCGTTACATTCTGGGTTTGCCTCAAGGTTTCCGTTTCTCCTTTGCTCCATTTCTGTACCAGAATTTTGGTTAAAAAGGTTCGTAGAATAATAATAATTGCCAAGGCATGTTGTGGTTAATCTTAAACAACACGCATCTAAATAAATATGCATCATATATAACGTTATCAATACATGCCTTCTTAAAAGGACTTTCTATACATAGACATTATATATACATGTTAGTCGAAACATATAATGTCAGGTTGGCTCGTAAAATGCCCACACCAAAAATCCTGACCCTCCTGCAAAACATATTAGTAGACATATTTATATTCGATGGTCGTTCCTGCCTAATAAGAGCTGCCATGGTATGAGCCCTGGTTCTCCCCCTCTGAATCAGAATCATCACTAGCATCGGTATTAATATTAATTCTGACCCGAGTTGGTTCCATCGTCCTCATTCTCGGTTTTCGACTAGGCCCACCATTCTCTACGTGTGAGGTGGTTGTTGGAACCGTTTCCCGGTGCTCAGGACTTGTTGGTGGCATCTTCGGCTGAACTCTCGCTCTGGACGGGCCTGCCTCGGCTTCATTTGTACCTCCTGCATTATGAGATGAGGGTGGTGCGGATTGAGTAGCATCATTTTGTGGTGGTGCTCCCATCGTAATCCATCTAGTGATGGTTATGTGAGCAAACGTCAAAAAGTCAATGATCTCTGCATCAGTGATTGCATCCCTAACACACATCTCAGACCGAAGATGCTCTGCCCATTCACTCCATTGCGGGGGTAGTTGTCGAATCAATCTTCGAACAGCTTCGACCTCGGTTAACCCTCCTTGTACCGCGTTATTATATAGTGCGGCTAAACGTGCGACGAATTCACCTACCGACTCATTCGGAATTCTTTCACAATTCCTGAACTGGTAAATATAATCTTCGAGTATATAACGGTTAATTTGTCGTCTTCGTGGATCCATAGTAAGACCTGTGACTCAATATATTATACATTTTTCAATAAAATTTTTAACCATTCCTCGTAATCATTTCAATAATAATCATGTATCCCTGATGTATCCTTGGAAATAAAACTTAGCACCCTTTATCATTTCACATGAGTTATATGGGTTCGATTGTCCCAAACATAACTAAATCATGAATCATAACCATGCATGTACACATAATAATATCATTTACCTCTTACCCTTGGAGTCTGGTGTAGCAGCAAGCTTGAGAGTTGTTGTTGTTGTGCTTTCCAATTCCAATTTTTAAATCATTCCAAGTTACGATTTCAGAGCGGAGAATTGCTCTGATACCATTATGTCACGCCCCAATTCCCGAGGGAAGACACGTGTGCCGGGACGTGGCAAGGGGTTGGAGTTAAGAAGCGGGGATAGAAGGGGGATCATAGCTTAAGACATTTTAACCATACTATTATCATTTAATTAACTACGGGATCGGGACGTACAGCACGAACTACGGGGTAGGAAAACCATACTGCCCGTACCGGCCGCCATGTCTGAATACCCGTAAAAATAAAGTAAAATACGGGATCGGGACATATACAGCTCAAACTATGGGGTTGGTTAATCCGAACTTCCCATGTTGGCCGCTGTCTGAGTACCCGTAAGAGAAATGTAGAAGTAGGAGAAACGTAGAGATTTTATTATAGAAATATGAAATTAACTTATCATAATATACATGAGGGGTGGACTTTATTTTAAAAACGTAGCGGAAGCGCTTTATTCTTTTTACACCGCAGTAACAACAACAGTCCTCCCTAGCTCCTGCTGCTCCACCAGATTCCTTTACCTTAATCTGCAAAACATTTGGAAAGGAATTGCAGGGCTGAGTACTAATGCACTCAGTGGGGTTATGCCGAAAACATTTATAATCAGAAAGAATATCCATGATAATAAAGCATGCATAAAAGGGTTTAGAAATCATATAACTTCCATGCACACGAGAACCCATTTTCGTTGATTGCGCGCAAATGCGTATTACCATGTTACCCTTATATTGATCCCGGGACGTACCACTGTCGGATCCCTTTCTGATGGAGCCTATAGTTTGGAGACAATGGAGTATTTCATCCACTAGTTCTCCCCTCGAAGTTAGAACCAATTGGTGATCAATCCAATGATATCTAACCGTGCGCACCGTCCCTCGATTAGTGTGTTAGACCAACCGAAAGACCCGATCGTAAACATAAGAGCCTTAAACATGTAATCACGCATCAAAACATTTTTCATGGATAAACCCACATTTTAGAGCTTACTAACTCAAAATAATATTTCGAAAAGAGAACCCCACCTTATAACTTGAGACGTAGAAGAACAATAACTTTAATCTTTATCTTCAACCACTATGGATCAACTTCGGTAATATCACAACCTTCTAAAACACCTAACACTGGTAGTTTGACTTCTACAACTTTGATAAGAGCAAAGAAAGTAATGGACAATTGATAATGATCGTCTATTTATAGTACCCCAACCATAGGTTAGCCTTGCATGATCATCACTAGGTTTTATGAATCACCAACCTATTTTCTTGTGCATGGAAGACACGTATTTAGGGTAAAGTTGTGGTATAAAGTTATTTACTCAATATATGTATCCATGCATGCATTTCCATACGTATATGTATACATATTTATGTACATATTTTTATTAACTTTAGTTTAGTAATTCCTTATTTGTTTTCTATAATTATGCATATATACTATGTACACATATATAATATCGTTCAACTGTTAAAATATTTATACTAATTTTACATTTCTAATACCTATATATCTCATTTTATATTTTTAAAGTGAACAAAAATCTCTAAAGGTATTTATAAAATTCCGGGTATTACATTAGATCAGATCATGGGTCTGAGTTCCTTAACAGGAAGGTAGCTCAACTTTTCACAGACAATGGGATTCTGCATCAACTTTCTTGTGTCTATACTCCTCAACAGAACGGCATAGTTGAAAGGAGACATCGAATGCTCCTGAACACTGCAAGAGCTCTGATGTTTCAGAGTGGATTACATCTAAAGTTTTGGCCCTACTCTATCCTTACAGCTACTTGGCTGATAAACAGGACACCTTCAGAGGTCCTTGCTTGGAAAACTCCATTTGAAGTGCTCTTTGGTTCTGAAGCTGATTATGGTACACTTAAACCTTTTGGTTGTTTAGCTTTTGCTGCAAATATTTCTCCTACTAGAGGCAAATTTGATGCTAGGAGTCATAAATGTGTTTTCCTTGGATATGATTCTTGTCATAAAGGTTTTATCCTATTTGATCTAGATACAGAACATATTCTCATCAGTAGAGATGTAAAATTTATCCCCCATATATTTCCTTTCTTATCCCCTTCCCCACAGAACATTGATGAGCCTTCTCTATCCTTTCCTGCAGTTACTACCTCTCAATCTGATACCTACATTCCAGATATTCCTCAAAAGGATTCCCCTCAAACTGATGACATCTCTCAATTTCCTTTGGTGTCCTCTCCACCACCATCTACTGGAGCACAACCACCTCTCAGAAGAAGTACTAGAATAGTACAGGAGCCAGTCTGGATGAAAGACTATGTTGGAAGTGTGACTTTACCCTCTGTTTTCTCCTCCACTAACACTATCACACCTCCTACCTTTCCATATATCATCAATCCATCTTTTACCAGGCCTCACATAGCATTTCTCTTTAACTTAACCATGACTGTTGAACCTACATCCTATAAAGAGGCTTGTAAACATCCAGAGTGGGTGGATGCCATGAATGCAGAATTGAATGCCTTAGCTAAGAATGAAACATGGGAGATTACAGATCTTCCAGCTTCTAAAAGGGCCATAGGGTGCAAGTGGGTGTATAAACTGAAGCTTAATTCAGATGGTTCTGTTGAAAGATGTAAAGCACGCTTGGTGGCTAAAGGGTATAATCAAGAGCAAGGAATTGACTACACAGAGGTATTCTCCCCTGTTGCCAACTTGGTGACTGTGAGATTGTTTATTGCTATGGCTACTGCACACAATTGGCCCCTTCACCAGCTTGACATCAACAATGCTTTTCTTCATGGGCATTTACATGAGGACATCTACATGTTAGTGCCACAAGGATTGCAAGGAGCTAAGCCAGGGCAAGTCTGCAAACTACGCAAGAGCCTTTATGGTCTCAAGCAAGCTTCCAGAGAATGGAGCACTGAGTTCACTAGGCAGCTTACCTCTTTTGGCTTCACTCCTACAGTCCATGACCCTTGCCTCTTCACAATGGGAGAAGGTGAGAATTTCTTATGTTTGATAGTCTATGTTGATGACATTTTGGTGAGTGGGCCTTCCCTTGTTCTGATTGAGAAATTTAAGCATTTCTTGCACGGCACATTCACCATAAAAGACTTGGGTCCTGCTAAGTTCTTTCTTGGTATGGAACTTACAAGAACTGACACTGGTACTTCCTTGAACCAAAGGAAATACATTTTGGAGATCTTAACCAGTAATGGTATGCTTTATGCAAAGCCTGCAGCTACCCCTTTTCCTCCTGGTCTTATTCTCACTCAAGGAAATGAAGATCCTCTTGCTCAACCTGATTTATATCGTCGTTTGGTTGGGCAATTGCTTTATCTGAATCTTACAAGGCCAGATATTACTTATGCGGCTCAACAACTCAGCCAATTCATGGCTACTCCCACTGCAGTCCACTGGAATGCAGCTCTTCATGTGCTCCGATATCTAAAAACTTGTCCTTCCCTTGGTGTTTTCTATCCCTCTACTCTGGATTTCAAGCTCACTGGTTTCTCTGATGCGGATTGGGCCACTTGTCATGATTCTAGAAAGTCTTTAACAGGATTCTGTATTTTTCTGGGCTCAGCCATGCTCTCTTGGAAATGCAAGAAACAGACCACAGTGTCTTCTTCCTCGGCGGAGGCCGAATATCGAGCTTTGGCCACTACTACCAGAGAGCTCGTTTTGATTCACAGACTCTTACAGGTTTTCCATGTTTCTGCTCCTCCTCCTATCCCTCTTCACTGCGACAACTTGGCTGCTATACAGATCACTAAAAATCCAGTTTTCCATGAGAAAACGAAACATATTGATGTGGATTGCCATATTGTTCGCGAAAAGTTTGTTGCAGGCTTTCTTACTCCAACCGGTATTTCCTCTGCCAATCAACTGGCTGATTTCTTCACAAAACCTTTGGCTAGTCCAAGGTTTCGTGATCTTCTTTCCAAGATGGGCATGCTAGATATTCACCATTCCCATCTTGCGGGGGGGTGTTGAAGATGGTGATTTCTGAAGATTGAAGATCATACTTTGGCGCGAGCTGATGAAGAAGATGAAGTTTAATTTTATTTCTGCTTTGTTAGTTTGAGGATTCGAACCATAGAACTGTTGCTTTATTTTATATTATCTAGTGTCGGATCTTGAGACACGTGTAAGGCGTGGATTAAGCTACCGTTAGGGTTTAATTTTCTGTCTAGAAGTCGTGTTTTTATTCTCAGCGTTTTTGTGGTGCGCAGCTATATAAAATGTAATGGAATAGTACGCAGCTGCATGTTTTTATGCAGTAATTAAAAATCAAGTCTTGGAGCTACCATCTTTCCATTTCTTTGTCTCTTTTTTTGTACTTCTTTCCATAAATTTCTTCAGTAACTAGTTCATTTTCGAACATCGATTTTATTTTGCAGAATGGTTACTATATTTTAAATGAAATATTGTATTTTAAGATTTATTTTTAATCTAGAAATAAAAATATGCGTTATAGTTAATGAATGTTAATCAGGTATTTTAAAATGAAATATTGTACTAAAAAGATTGATTTTACATGAGAAATAAGAATATGTATCATAGTAATGGATGTCAATCAGGTCAACCCACTCAGTTTCGGTTGAGTCTATTGGGCTCCGGATTAATTGTTCGGACAATTTATTTTTTGTCGGGCTAAATTCTTTTTACCCAGCCCAACCCTCTTGATCAATGTTGTTTGCAGAAAAATCGATTGAAGGATGTTAAAATTAATAACTTTTAGCTATAAAAGGTAAAAAAAAAAAAAAAAAGAAAAAAAAAGAAAAAAAGAATGATTTTATTTTTAAAAGAAATTTCGAGGTAAAAAAAAAAAAAAAAAACAGTTATTGGGAGAAGGAGGGTGCTGGAGCACCCTCGAGCTCCCCGTTATATATGTCACTGCTCTTGTTTTCGAGCTAACCCGTCGAGCCGATGTGTTAAATCTTAAAAGGTTGAATTTCAGTTATAGATATTAAGTAGGATCGATAAAACTATTTATTTCTTTTTTTAAAAAAAAATCATTCAAATAGTGAAATAAGTGAATTCGAACTCGATTGAAATATCGAAAGTGAGATTGAGGATCCCATTGATCCGATGTTGACCAAGGTCTAGAAAGAAAAAAAAAAAAAGAAGAAGAAGAAATTTAAGGACTGGAATTGGAATAAGAATGAGACATACATAACTTTCCTTCGGAATATTTCCAATTAGCCATCAACCAAACGCAAGACTTTAAATTCCATGCATTTGCTAAAAGACTTGTTAAAATTATTAAGCTTTTCCTCTAAAATAATTGTCCAAATTGTAAAAGAACAAAGCATAACATACAAAATTGAAATGGCTCCTTGCTTTTGTTGCTACTTTTGCCTATATGTTGAAAACATTATTGCCCACACTCTCATCTCATGGGATGCCTCATACAAACGAAACCTTCAACGTGTGTTTGCATGCTTCCCATCATGCATGAGTTGGTTCAATTCAAAAGTTGGATCATAACTTTTTAGCTATCTTTATTTTTTTTAAAATCATTATCAACAAATTTAAAAATTGCGTCACAGACCACTTAAACTCGAAACTTTTGATTCTGAAACATAACCCCCTACTTTAGGCACACATAAGATACAAAAAAAAGAAGGTAAGATTACCATATAAATTTTGAAGCGTAAACTGAATTTCATGCTAGATAGAACTGAGATGGTAAGTGCCAAGTATAGATATTGAATAACTACGTCGTTTTAACATAGAGAAACAAAGGTCATTCATGACAATAATCAAGCAAAGGTGGAAACTTATCCCTGTAAAAGGTGAGATAATTACATCATTGTATAAAGTTTTTTTTACTGCAAATTGAATCACATACACTTTATCATTGTATCCAATCGGATGAGATCCTCTGTTCCAAACTCTGTGTCCCAATCGTGTCCTAAATTCTTATTTCTATTAGTTAAATATTATATTTTAAAAAAATAAAAATTGCATTATATAACAAATTGTAATAGGCATTTATGGGGAAAAATTAGATTTTTTAAATGTAATATGCCCTAGTTTTGGATTTTTCAATCATTATATAACCAATAAAAGTTAAATTAAATGTTAAAAATAATTATATACCTAACTTGGATTAGTGAACCCTAAAAATAATCATAAAATTAAAATAAATCATTATAAAATATTTTTTTTGAAAAAAAATGTACAAAACTAATAAAAATAAGGATTTGGAACACGATTGGGACATAGAGTTTGGGACAGAGGATCTCATTCGATATCCAATCGGTGTCGAATAATTGTCAGTGGCATACTGGGCATAAAAGATCATCTTTATTAACAAAAAGATCTAATTAAAAGTTTGAAAATTTTCAAGTTTTATTTCATGCAAATTAACAAAACGCAACTTCATTTTCATCCCCCGATCACGCTTCAAGCCCGGGAGGCGCAAATGCATCGAGAATGAAATTTAGCAGGTAGAACAAGACTAACTAGTTTAATGTTTGAGGATTTGAACCTTGAAGTAGACGAATAACTTGCAAACAAATGTTAAGAGTCGTTACTAATACCAAGTCCTTTTCGAACCTACAAAAAGAAACGATTAGACGTGTTTTAAGGCTCAATGTTTTGTTCTTAAATCATTTGGGTCACGTCGCAAAAATCACAATCTCAAGTATTCCTTGAATAGAAGAAGTAAAAGAGATGAACTCGATGAATATGATTGCACGAAAATCATGTAAATAATTGGCGAGCAAACAGCTTCGATGCCACAAACAAAACAATTTTTCTGTGTGAGGAGCTAGAGTTTCATAGTAACAAAGACATACACATAGAAAGAACACAACACTCAACCATATCAAATATAAAGCTCAAAAACGTATAAATCTAGAAACGAGCGAAAAGTGCAAAAAAAAATCATCTTCAAAATGAGCCATCCATAACGAAAACCACAAAATACTAGTAATATGTAGTGCTTTTCAAATACTAATGAGTAAAACATCAAAGCCAAAATTATTTAGTCTCCAGGGATACCTCTTCACTTAACTACTCAAAACCTAATCGAAAAGGTTGCAAACAAAGTCGTCGTCTTCCTCCTCTTCTTCTTCTACTTTCTTCTCCTCCTCTTTCGAAGCTGCAGCAGTGGCAGCACCAGAATCCGCAGCTCCAGCCGGTGCAGCTGCAACCACAAACTTGCTAGGATCCTACAAAATTTACAAACACATAGTAAGTCAAAAATATATATGCAGAAAAACTGAAGGTTCTAGCCAAACATTTGAACACAAAAGTCAAATATCATTTGTTAGACAGAGGATTCACAGAAAATAAGAGACAGACTGAATCATTAAACAAAACTAAAACTCCATAGAGAAAAAATTACTAACTCTAGTACATACATATTGTTGGGAGTTATTAAATAAACTTATCTCATTCATCAATATTTGCTTTGAAATTAACTACTAACCGCAAGATACTCCTTGACTTTGTCAGCTTGGGGGAAAGAGTAGTCGGTTTCAACAGCAATAGCCAAAGCGTTCTTGTAAGCATTGATGAACATGTGTGGTGCTGCAGCGAGAGTCGGGTAGGCAATGGCAAGTGACAATGAAGTGACCATGGATACACCTTGGGCAAATTTCTCCACAAGATCATCTTCTGTCAAATTTAGAACATCTGGGCTGAAAACGGAGCCATTGTCGTACACGGAGAGAACAACAAGACCGTAGGAGAAAGGCCTGATTCCAAGCTTGGAGAGCAATGCAGCTTCCGAGGATCCCACTTTGTCGCCCTTGTGAATAAGCTCCACTGGGGTTATGATTTCAACAGTACCCTTGTTAATCTTGGTGGGAATGTTAAGAACCTTTTCAGAAATAGGAAAGTGTCAAAACATAAAAAATATCAAAACTGAGATGAAGAAGAGAGGTTATGTGTATTTATGTGCAACAATAAAAGATAAAACACATTTCTAAAGAAAGTAAGAAGGAGATGATAAACTAAGAGGACATTATAAGAACCTGAAAGAAGGACGTTTGTGATGGATCGAGGCCGGTGTTTCCAGGTGGGACAACAACGTCTATTGGCGCTACCAAACCAACACGAGCTGGTGCTCCAACCTGATGAGATGTAAAGCATCATTGAAACAAAATATTTCAACTAAAATACCAAATGGATATTACTTATGTAGCTCAAAAGCAAATAACTTCTCTTGCATGGCGTGGATCCAATTTTCTCTTGCACTAGAACAGTTAAAGCATTACATATAGAATAACAAGAAACATGCATAAGTTTTGCCTGAACATGGACAGTTTTTTAAAGGATTAAGAAAACTTGGTAACAACTCATAAGATCAGGTTCTAGAGGAAGATATCAAAAAGGATTCAGTAAACATATTAACAACTCATAAAATCAGATTCTATAGGAAGATATCAAAAGGGATTTAGAAAACATGGTAACTCATAAAATCAGATTCTAGAGGAAGATATCAAAAAGGATTCAGAAAACATGTAACAACTAACAAAATCAGATTCTAGAGGAAGATATGAAAAAGGGATGCAGAAAACATGGTAACGATTCATAAAATCAGATTCTAGAGGAAGATATCGAATTCACAGGACACAAACTATACAACAGCTTAGCAACACATCATTATCAAGAAAATAACGCATGCACTAAGCTAAACTGTATAAAAATGAACCAGGAAAAGACTAGCTTAGCCCTTTAACCTTGTATTTGCTGACTTCCTCACTGACTTCCTTCAAATCGCCTCTGGTAAAGATCAACCCAACATTACCCTGATTATAGAGAGCATCAAACAATCAGATAAAAGGCTGCAGAAAGAATAGTTTTCACCAGTTCTGAAGTAAAAAGTAACTGATCAATCCCAAATGACAACGTTTTCCACTGGTTATACAATGACTTTTTGACTAGTCAGCCATTAACTATACTTCACATGAAAACACGAAACGCTAAAAAACAAGATAGAAAAATAGTGAAAGCGAAAGCACAAGTATAAAAAACTGAAGCTTCAATCCAGCTCGTCAACGGCGGATATTTGGTCACAGGTAAAGAGAAAAACAAGTAAAGAGAAGGCAAAGGAGCGTGGAAAGGAGACCTGACCGAATTGAATTCTTTATCCAACTTTTTAATCGAAAAATAAACGAAGTTGACGACAAACAACCTTGAAATATTATAAAATAATGTATACAGACCTCATGCGTTATATCGCGCCAACTTTTATAAGCTACAATCGTTAGCTCGAAAACTATACAGATCGCAATAATTTATCACACCACTGGTAGTAAATGAAACAACTTGATCATTTCCCCTATCGAAAATCAGAATAAACGAACGAGAATTCCAGCAAAACCATCTCCAGACTGATTTCAACCAACAGCATACTCAAACATCAAGAGCATCGACTGAGACGCACACACGCAGATTCATCTTCTACAACGATAAACACCGAAAAAAAATCATAAAAAAAGGTAGAAAATCAACATACGACGAGAAGAGGAACGAGGTTGAGGATGGCGGTGTTGCCGGTGTTCTCGGAGTGAATTCTGACGGTTCTCTTCATCATCGTGTTCTTCCCCATGAGAACGACGGAATCGCCTCTCAAACCCTTGCGGATGTTCTGGAGCTGGGTTGATCCGACGTTATCGGCGGCCACCACCAGAATCTGCTGGTACTCGTCCAACAAACGGCACATTTTCTGGTCGTAGTTGATCTTCTTCTCCGACTTGGAAAGCTTCGGAGCCATGGCGCCGGCGTCAGTTGCAACCTTCTCTACGGTGGCTTTGCGGTGGAGGGGAAGGAGGGAGGGAGCGGGTAAAAATGATGTAAACCCTAGGTTTTCACTGCATAGGGATTATATAGGTGAAATGTGTACGGAATGATGATCCGACGGCCAGGATTTGGATGGATCAAATCAACGGTTAGGATGCCAAGGGTTTTGGGCCCATGAGATATTTTATTGGGTTCATCTTCATCGTACTGCATTTAATTTGCTGTTTATATTCATGAGTGTATTTAACTATTTATTTTCTCAAAAAAAAAAAGGGAAATAAAAATAAAAATAATAAAATAAAATAAAATAAAAAAGCGATATGTATATTTGTTTTTTAATTTTCAAGAATTTTGGTTACTAGTAAAATTGGCCCATTTAATGAGTTAAGAGAAATATTATTAAATTTATTTGTGACTTAAAACTAATACTCTTATTAAAATTGGTAAAAATGAAATGAATACACATTTCTTTTAACTAATTGAACCAATTATTTTCATGGGAGCAAAATTCTAATACCCCTTTTTAAAACATGTATGTACAAAATACTACCTATTAAAAAAACATGTACAAAATACCCCTTTGTATATTTTAATATGGTGGGTCCCAATTTTTGTATTTTTTTAAAATCAAAATTGGAGTAATTATTATGGGAGTTAGTGTTGGTGTTTTTGACACCCTCAAAATTCGGGAAGATTCTCAATTTTGACAACTACAAGACAAAAAAAAATTGATTCCCCCCAACCCATTAAACCCCCCCCCCCCCCAAATTTAACGCCAACCTCCAACCCCTCTCTCTCTCTCTCTCAGCTGTCTCTCTCACTGCTCTCTCTCTCTCTCAACCCCCACCGGCCGGAATTGCTACTCCGGCAATCCGGCCACAAATCCAATTTTTTTTTTTCACGTTTTTTAGTATATGTAGTTTAAATTTATAAGCTTTATATTATATGTTAGATTCAAATTGGCATCGAAAATTTTGTAATATTTTCAAATATTTGTGAATTAAAATTTAAATTCAAATTATTCAATTATGAGAATTATTTGCTAATTAATTTGTAATATATTATTTGAAAGGTTTGTAGACCGGAACGAGGCCGGAAAAATAGTCTTCACACCGGAGACGAAGCCGGAGACGAAGTCGGAGAGTACAACGAATTCCATAACTAACAAAAATGGTATGTATTTTAATTGTAATTTTTTATAGTTATTTATGCCATAATTCCAATATTTGTGCATCTAATAATGTAGTATATATGTGTTTTAAAATTGTTTATAAAAAAAATTATAATTAGTGTTTGTAAAAATATGAGTACATAATTGAGTAGGAAAAAAAAAAAAATAAATAAAAAACACTAGGGGAAAAATCACGCCGGAGACATGTCGCCGGAAAATAAAAAACGCCGGCGTTAAACGTCACGGGCGTTTTTTAAATTCCGGCAACATATGTCTAGAGTGATTTATTTTGTAATGTTCAAAATATGT
This sequence comes from Thymus mandschuricus, assembly GCA_029379335.1. NCBI lineage: Eukaryota > Viridiplantae > Streptophyta > Magnoliopsida > Lamiales > Lamiaceae > Thymus > Thymus mandschuricus. The sequence continues at coordinate 15,972,203 of CM057071.1, forward strand.
TTTCCCCATTATTATGAATTTTAATTGTAATTTTTTTATAGTTATATATGCCCTAATTCCAATATTTGTGCATCTATTAATGTAGTATATATGTTTTTTAAAATTGTTTATAAAAAAATTATAATTAGAGTTGTAAAAATATGTGTATACATAATTGAGTAGGAAAAAATAAAATAAACACTAGGGAAAAAATCACGCCGGAGACATGTCGCCGGAAAATAAAAAACGCCGGCGTTAAACGTCACGGGCATTTTTTAAATTCCGGCAACATATGTCTAGAGTGATTTATTTTGTAATGTTCAAAATATGTTTTCCCCATTATTATGAATTTTAATTGTAAATTTTTATAGTTATACATGCCCTAATTCCAATATTTGTGCATCTAATAATGTAGTATATATGTTTTTTAAAATTGTTTATAAAAAAAATTATAATTAGAGTTTGTAAAAATATTTGTATACATAATTGAGTAGGAAAAAATAAAATAAACACTAGGGAAAAAATCACGTCGGAGACATGTCGCCGGAAAATAAAAAACGCCGGCGTTAAACGTCACGGGCGTTTTTTAAATTCCGGCAACATAGGTCTAGAGTGATTTATTTTGTAATGTTCAAAATATGTTTTCCCTATTATTATGAATTTTAATTGTAATTTTTTTATAGTTATATATGTCCTAATTCCAATATTTGTGCATCTAATAATGTAGTATATATGTTTTTTAAAATTGTTTATAAAAAAAAAAAAATTATAATTAGTTTGTAAAAATATGTGTATATATAATTGAGTAGGAAAAAATAAAATAAACACTAGGGAATAAATCACGCCATTGAAAGTCGCCGGAAAACCAAATCACGCCAGCGTTATTTCTCGCCAGCGTTATTTGTATTCCGGCGGGTTTTGTCCGGCGTGAAATGTGTCCTATTGTATGATATTGTGTTTTTCACCCTTTCCTGTTTTCGGTTGTTTTAAATTTATCTTCGTATGTATGCGGTTTTGTGTTTATTTTTATTAAACGTTTTTTTTTTGTGTTTAATCAGGTTATGATAGCGAACGTTGTTGAGCTACGTCGACCGAAGAATTTTAACAAAAAAGCCACGATGTTGAACACCTACCATAGACCTGCATTACTGAAGGATGTTGAGTATGCTTTACAGACGGCAGGGGGAGAACCACTGATCCGTCGATTCAGGGAAGGGCCTTTCGGGAATTTCTTGGGGTGGCGCCCGGGGCAGTCGTATGCCCAAGTACTGCACAGTATCCTCTGTCGAGTTGTTCGGTTAGATTCCGGCATGTTTTTCAATGTGAAAGGACAATGCATTGAACTTACTGTCCAAGACTATGCCCTGGTGACTGGATTGCAATTTGGCGAGAGCTCGTGGGATCCCAACGAGCATTTGAATGCGCAGGAGTCCCGACTCTACCGTAGGCTGTGTCGCAAGGATATGACTAAGGGGAGGGAACTGTTGGGTTTGATCAACACGGATGCCATGCGCTTTCAGAACGATCAGGATACTCTACTCTCACTGGTGAATCTGTTGATTGCCAATACCTTCATTCTCGGGCTCGATATCAAGAACGCCCCTTCGCATGGTTGTGGCATCTTGCCGATGATCCGGAGCAGTTCAACCGGTTTCCTTGGGGTGCATACAGTTTCCTCACCCTTATGTATTACGTCGAGCACGCGCATGACTCCTCCAGCTACCACTTTTACGGGCCGGCCTGGGCCTTGATAGTCTGGGGATATGAGGTGATCGGAGGTATTAATGCATACGCTGGAGTACTTAAAGACGAGCAAGCATACCCGAGGTGTTTGAGATGGAAGTTCGGGAAGAGCCCGCGGGAGGATATGACTGATGATCAGTTCTTCTTGCTAGTCGACGATCTTTCGTGGCCGGTCGGCAATATCCAACCGACCCCGTGGGAGTATGAGTCCGAGTATTTTCGAACGTCCAATGTCCCGGAACCCTTGGACGTAGCTTTCTACTTGCCGGTAGCCGTGACCGGCGATCCCACTCAGTATCCGCCCGAGGCGCGTCCACATCGACCGCTGCACGACCCGGATGACATACTCGACGGGGCTGAAGGACGTATGAGGAGGAGCACCCAGAGCCGGGCATACACGGATGAGGAGGAGCAGACCTCGGGACGGGGATCTAGGAGCAGACGCGATCCCGGGAAACGGCCGAGGGAGGGATCTTCTAGCGGTAGCAGGGGTCACGATGTCCCCCAATACGCGACGCCCGATGACGTAAGGGCGATCACGAGGGAGGAGATAGCCTAGCAGAATGCAGAGATCGATAGGAAGCTTAACGGCTTCATGGACAAGGTAAAATCATACTTCGATGAGGTGAAGGCCTTGTTCAGCTGCAAGTCTACTAGTATTCCACGTTCGGTCTCACAACCTCATCGCGGCGGTCGTGGAGTTTGTGGTGGTCGTCCTCCGATTGTCTCTTCGGGTCGGGCTTCTTCAGCACGCCCTTCAGGTGCTGCGACTGCCGGAGCAGGAGGTTCTAGCAGCTCCGGGCTACAGTACGTGACGACCGAAGTGGGGGACCGTCGGGACACGACCCTCCCGCTGTACACAGACAGTGGACCCTCTGAGCCCTCCACTAGGTTCGGGTCATACCAGGAGACTCCATTTGACAGTGCATGGGATGCGTTTACGGGGCAGGTAAAATCTATTCGGGAATAATTTTGTGATAGAAACTGTTTCTTTGTGTTACCATTTCTGTACCATTTTGATTAAAAAATGAAATTGAGAAGTTTTAGAGATTTCACGCCGGAGACATCACGCCAGAGACGAAATCACGCCGGCGTGATTTCGTCTCCGGCGTGAAATCTCCCGGTTGTTCAGTTTCTACTTTTTTGACCTTATTCTATAATCTATAAATTTAATATCGATGTTCGTGTGCCTATATATATTTAAGATTAAGAATTTGATTCAACATTTGGCCCTCCTATAGATATCTAATATAAATTCTACATTATTTTGCAGTCATCGACATACATCCCTCCCTTCACTCAATACATGCAATACTCCACATACCAAGATGTGCAGCCGGGCCGATTTTCACTTCCAAAAAACATCTCTAGCGCCGATTTTTCTACTTCGACGCGCGCCAAATGTTACTCTTCGTGCTCCAGCTCGTTCATCGACTTCGCAGATTGAACGTGGTCAGGTACTGTATCCAATAATTTATATATTTATCGGTTTGTAGCATAGAACTTTGATAATTTGTTGTGAAATAGTCATCAGGTACATCGGATGTCATCCTAAAGGCGCTGAATGCCTACGTACCGACTGATGAACCAGCATGGCCCACCTCAAAGGTTCAATCTAGGTTCGACTATTGGTACACTCATATACACTGCACCGAGGTGCTCAAGCATGTACCTGATCAAATCGGCCCGGTGACTGCCGGAGTCCTCAAGCAGATGGTCAATGATGGGGTATATTGGGACCCTGTGGTACGTGTTTTTTGAAATATGCTTGATATATTGTTCTATATGGTTACGTGTCTTATATATGGCTAATCAATTTTTAATCATGTACTAACAAATGGATTTGGCCCTGATGACTCTTCGTAAACAACTCCACAAGGGCGTTCGCGTTCTAACGCCATACACGGGTGCAAGACTCATAATATGCAACACGCACGCTCTGGTACGTTCGTATAGACCCAATTTATAGTGTATATCATATTAATTATGGCCCGAAATTATATTAGTTGAGTACTCGGCATAGATTTCACGTCGGACAACTGTCGCCGGAAAACATATCACGCCTGCAACATATCACGCCGGCGTGATATGAACTCCGGCGACAGTTGTCCGGCGTGAAATCGGAATTTTATTTCCCCTTGCTTCATATTCGGTTTCACGTGTATCTAGTTTCTGTGTTAAGATATTAAAGTGTTACTTATGCATCACCAATTAAATGTTTTCGTGTGTTATTCGTGTTTTTAGGTGGATCTGAAGGCTGCATATGACCGCATTATGCACGGTGAATTTCTGCAGTCGAAGTATAACACTAAACGGGAAAAGCACGATTGGATAGTGGAAAATCGTAACATAAACCCGACATACGAAACAACGAACTGGTGGAACGCAGAATCGGTACGTACGAAACAATTAGTGTCGTTACTATGATTGCATAATATCTTGATCCTATAATAAATTATGTCTCGTTCAAAACTGTTTAGATTATTTTGCTGTGGGTTGTTGCCGGAGGTCGTTATATTGCGGTTCATGTGTGGCCAAGGTTGAAGCAGATTGTGGTGATGGATCCATTGTATTTCGACTTCGACGGTGCTGCGAAGTTAATCGTGAAACAGGATTTAGGTCCCTTGATTGTGCTGATGGCCTATTGGTTAATGGTCGGCTGTTATTACGAACATAACGTCTACAAGATCCCTAAACCAGAGCCTGAAGATATGGGGTTTAAACTGATCTTTAAGAAACCAGAGCTTCTAATCAAGAGTCAGCATCCATGGTGCAGTGCAGTGGTTACTTGCTTGAACGTGGAGCGTCAATTCAGCAGGAGTCCCTCCGTACAGGCCACAACGAACAACTGTTGCAAGTATAAGAAGTTGTATGCCTGTAGAATTTTTGGTTATTCGGACATATGACTTGGAATTGACGTGGATTTGAATATTTGCTAATTTTTATTATTTGATTGCACGTTTAGAATTGAATTCAATAATCGTAAATGTTTAGAACTAAAATGAATAATCGTGTCACTCATTTACACTATATTTAAAATTATAAAAGGAAAATAAGAAAAGGAAAAAAAATAGAATTATATGTCAAAATTCACGCCGGACAAAACCCGCTGGAAATTAAATAACGCCGGCAGAGATTCCACCCGGCGTTATTTCGTCTCCGGCGTGATGTCTCTGGCGTGATTTCCGGCATGCATCATTAATGGTGTTTTTTTTATTATTCTGATAAATAATTTTGTTAATATCACTTAAGGATTAAAACAACACACAAAAACATTGAATAAACGAGTTTTGAATTAAACAATCCACTTATAGGTGCTACTCAATCGTACTGGTCAGCACAGGGTTGCCTTGCACCGTGTTGTTCGCCGCATTGACGACATCTCCGAGGGGCACGCCTGATTGTCCTTTCTTGTGCCCCCCTCCGTCTACGTTCCGATGGTCTCCCTGGTTGCCGTTCGTACGGATTGGGTAGAATTTGTACACCGACGTAGGCCCTTGGCACCGTCCAATCTTCTTTTTTCGGAACTGGAAATATTTGACGGTTGTAAATCTTGCCATAGGTATCCCTTCTGTAGTAGTGCGCAATGTACTGATCTACCGCCTGCCCGTTTTCCCTGTTGATATAAATAAATGTCAGTCGTAAACGAAATATTGAATAATTGAGTTAAGAAAAATATAACTTACATCATTGTTGCGATCGAGTGTGCACACGGTATGCAATCGAATTGCCATCTGTTGCAGTCACACAATATGTTCTTCAAGTCCACGTGGTATACGTGGTTTAGTGACTGCACTCTGAAATGCAGCTCGTCGAGGCTGATCCGGGTGACCTTGCACCTATGCGATCGTTCCATCTGGACTCCGATCTTTCGCCGCGCCTCTTCACATACGGGGTAAGTGTCGTTGCGATACTTGAGTCTTCTCTCATCGAACCACTTTTCGATAACGAGCTTCACAGCATCGAGGCAAGCAACAATAGGCAGTCGACGTGCCCAGAGGAGGGAATTGTTGAAAGACTCTGCGGCGTTCGAGGTCAGGGTACTGAACCGGCGAACATGGCACATGCTTCGAGCCCACCTAGCAGGTCCGTTCTCCATAGCCTTCTGGTACGCAGCGGGGTTGGTGTTAAGCATTGATGCCATGATGTTGTGGAATTCGTCCCGATCGTACGTGTACGCAGCTTTTTGGAACATGGCACCGATAACCAAACTGTATGACATGTGCTGACTCAGGTGGTAGTAGCACAACCCATGGTGTGCCTCCGAAAAAACTTGAGATATGGCATACTCAATCAAAACTTGCTGATCAGAGACAATCAACGCGACAGTCAAGTTCCCGTAAGCCCTCCTCAGACCCCTCATGAACCAAGTCCATGAATCGTGATTCTCTTTAGGCCCTACGCCGTATGCCAAGGGAAATAGTTGCTCGCTCGCATCCTTCGCTACAGCTACGAACATGACGCCGATGTTCTTGCCCTTTAGGTGCGTGGCGTCGACGGATATAACTGGCCTGATATACCCGTATTTGTACGCCGCTATAGAGGCAGCGAGGGAAACGAACACCTGTTGAAATTAGCACTCCACGTCTATGTCGAGATATGTGATTGTGCCGGCGTTTGAAGTCTCGAGAGCATGGAGGTAGGCGGGCAGATCTTGGAACGACTCTTTGTGTTTCCCGTAGATAATCTCCATGGCCTGATTCCTCGCCCTCAAGCAGACGTCGTAACTCGCCTTAATGCCGAACGACGTGAGCAGCTCGTGCTAAATGATCCTAGGCTTCATTATCGCGGAGTCGCGTAGGATCCTCTTAGCAAAGTACGCAGCAATAACTTTAGATCGAACCTTCTTTCTTTCGACCGTCTCAATATTGGGCCCGCATGAGTGTTCGGGTTCAATCACTGAAATGACCCAATTCCCGCCCTTGCTTACGACACGAATGTTGAAGAGGCATTTTTTGTCTGACGTGCATCTGAACACCAGCCTCGTCGTATCCGACCACCTGGGGTAGAAATTTTTTCTACTCTCCATCTGCCACAAACCGATGGCAGTATACAGATCCTCCTTGCTTTTGAAATATGCACCATACCGCAGATCGACGATGTGCCGGTCTTCCTCGTTGAACACAACAGATTCTGTAGACTGGAGTGGGACCACCGGCACTAACCAGTTCCTCATGTGCTCCGTATCATTATCCAGAGGTGGTTGGCTCCTACCGTGCAGGTCTGGAAACATCATAGCCAACAGTCTGTTGAACCCGCCTTCTTCAGCTATCCAAGCGGTCCACTCGGCCATTAGGGCCCTAGGAATTTGCCTACCTTCATCCCACGCGTTCGACTGATCACTGTCCTCGGTGGAGACGTCTAGCGATGGCTCATATTCATCATCATCGTCATCGTCATCGCGCAGGACATCATCTTCGTTCAGATCCTCCTGCTCATCCCTTCCTGATGTATAATTCAGGTCGGGTATTTGATCGTCACGAGCATCTGCGGTACGATGAGACGAACTGCCTCCGAGGTTGTGGACTTGATACACCTGTTCATCCCAATCTGTGGAATTGATGTTCTCTGCGATATGATCAAGCTGTGAATATAAATTCTCCGTGTTGCCATATGTTCTGCCAAATTCGAACGAAGACGGTTCCTGGTACGACGGGTCGAATTGAGGGATATACGAAGAAGAACCACCGACGTGTGAAGACGAAGCACCGACATGTGAAGAAGAAGCACCGACTTGTGAAGACGATCCTCCATTTTTAATAATCACGTACACTTCTGGGCTAAGGTGCTTAGTGCATAGCTCAACCACTTGCTCGTTCGACCGCAACTTCGATTTCCGAGTACGTCCTGTGCTCTCGGATAGCGAAAAATAGAACATATCGAAATCACTTTCGGTCTACAAAAATTCGACCTCGTTGCCATCGTTGTACCTTCTTCCATTCCATTCACCTCCGTAATAAGCTTTGATGTTTACGTCCATCTACAATATAAAATGAACTCAACTTAATCACACGATGAAATTTAATCAATTTATGAGAACATATAATGTAAAACAAACTTTTAATATACATAAAAATATCATTAATTCTCTTTAAATAATTCATAGATTTCAAGTAAATCATTACATGAAACTATATAGTATACTATATGAAACAAAATAACTTATTCTACATGTCAAAACATTTCACACCGGAGATGTTTTCCGATGGTGCATATAACGGCGGAAATTGCTACACCGGCGTTATATGCATTCCGACATCACATCTCCTGCGTGAAATCAACCAGTTTTCTTAGTTCACTTAAATGATTCGTAATATGCTATAGTTTGGTTTAATTTACTCACGTACAACGTACAAATATGAAACGAATTTTTAATATACAAAAAAATATCATTAATTTTCTAAAAATAATTCGTAGATTTCAAATAAATCATTACATGAAACTATATAGTATACTAAATGAAACAAAATAACTTATTCTACATGTCACAACATTTCACGCCGGAGATGTGTTGCCGGAATGCATATAACGCCGGGAAAAGCTACACCGGCGTTATATGCATTCGGCAACACATCTCCGGCGTGAAATGATGTATTATTCTTCATTTTTATTTCACTTCATATTATGCTATATTTTTTGTTTGATTTACGCACATACATTGCAAAAATAAAATAAAATACTCTTCATATACATAAAAATAAATAAATATTACATATAATTCATCATAGGTCTCAAATACTTCATGAAATGAAAACACGTAGTATCAAACATGAAACCAAAAAAAAAAAAAAAACAATTTCACGCGGGACAATTTTGGCCGGAAAATATATCACGCCGGCGTTAAATGCTGCTGGCGTTATTTGTTTTCCGGCCAAAATTGTCCGGCGTGAAATGGCACTAAAAAATTGTACTCCCTCCGTCCTCCATTTATTAACATTGTTTTCTGGGCACAGGTTTTTTGCATTTTGATGGTATAATAATAAATTAATGTATTAAAGTGTTAAAGTGGAATAATTGTGGGTTCATTTGAATTTTTTAATAGTATTAAAATGTTAAAATAATAAAAAGTAGATGTATAAATTGTTAAAGTGTTAAAGTGATTGTGAGGTCTACGTCCTAAAAAGGAATATGTCAGTAAATGGAGGACGTCCGAATATACTATTAATGTCAGTAAATGGAGGACGGAGGGAGTAATACTATTTCCTTTCTAATGCTTAGTGACATACCTTTTAATATCGGATTTTGATAGCCTTTTCCTTGTATTTTCTCGTTCACGAAAATATTACACTGTGTTTCCGGAGGAGTCGAATCCAACAATTTTTTTCGATTGTAATTTCAACTTCGATGTGCAGGTATATATTGAATAATTTTACATAGGACACCATGCTTTTACTGTTCAATACTGAACGAATTTGAATGCACATACAGTACAATAATGCAATAACATTTTCTTTTTGTCATCATGAGTGAAAAAAAGAAAATGTTAAGTTGTCACTTCACCTAGGAGTGAGTGTGGAAAAAAAATTTAAAGGAAAAATCGAAATTCTATTAAAATTAATTGTAAAAAAAAAGGGGTAGTTTGTGCATGTTTTTTTTTTTTTTTTTTTTTTTTGGGGGGGGGGGGGGGGGGGGGGAGGGGGTATTTTTCACATGAGGGTTTTTAAAAGGGGTAAAAATAAATATTGTGAGTATTTCCATTCATATTTACCAATTTTAATAGGAGTATTAGTTAAAAGAAATATGTAGCCTTATCCGAGCGGCCGCTCCATGCTTCCTTTTGCTCATTCCTCGTTGCCCTCGAATTTTCTCTTATTCACAATTTTAACTTCATTTTTTATTATTTTCACCTCAATTTCTGATTGCACTTTTGTCCTTCATTCCAAGACATATAAATAGAGAGAATTGCAATTGAATCTAGGTTAAGTCTCTCATAATTCACACACTACACACTTTTTCACACACTTTTATCTACATTCATATTCCATTATTAATCACCATCCATCCGCCTTGGGGCTTGCTTGGATTTGAAGAATTACTGAAGAAGGAAGAACCTAGGGAGCAAGAGTGAAATATCAAGAGCTTGGATTTGTATTTAAATACCATTTTCTAAGTCATTTACCATGTTCATCTTGGATTTGGTATTTATGTCCATTATGTGTTTAATTGGCTAAATTCATTTATTATAATGAGAATGATAGATGATTTTGTAATGGATTGATCTTATTTCCTATTAATGAATGATTAGTTTGATTTATCTTCTTGTGATCTATCAATTTGTATGGATGCCTTAGTGCTTGATCACCATGGCATTGATGCATGCTTTAGATATCAAATTGAAAATCGAGAGATGAGATTTGGTATCTGAAAAACGATCATAAAGCATAATTACTCAATAAACTGAGCGGATGAGAGTTGTTATGAGGGCATTTGATCCTTTGAGCTTTTAGGAGTTGTAGGCTAGAGATCGATAGGAGACTACGATCTTAGCTTATATTCAATGGTGCTTGTCGTCCGAGAGGAGGCAAATACGACTAAGAGATCGCCCTAGATAATGATAGCTAATTCATGCATTAATTAAATTTATATGACATCTACTGCATGCCATTGATTCTCAATCCTTAGAATAGCTTCCCTTAATTGATTCCTCATTTGTTTTAGTTTTGTTATTGCTTATTTGCATTGCGTAGATTTTAGAAAACCAACTCAAAGTTCGTTAGCTTAGATAGATTGAAAGAACTTAGTAATAGTAATCACTATCTGATCCATTTAATTGTTCTTGTGGAATACGTACGACTTTGCTTGCTTGATATAATATGATAGCCCATACGCTTGTGGTAGCTAATATATAGTGTGTTAGTTTTGTGGTTATTTACGTTTTTTAGTAGCACTACTGGTTTTTCTAATTGTTCGCGTATGTCGATTTTACGATCTTTCTTTTTTTTTTTTTTTTGTGTATTTTGATTTTGTGTGTAAATGCAAATTTTGTGATGATGGATCGTTATTATTTGAAGTTATGCTTATATGCAACTGTAGTTAATGTTGCCCTAGTTTTTGTCCTAATTACGTTTTCTTGTGCCACTTCACGTAACTCAGTATGGTTTTTTTTGTTCATACCGAATTAAAGATATGTTTTTGTGAAATCATACCACATCTGTTGCTCTCTTGATTTTTTTTTTCCCGATTTTTTCCCATCTTCCTTGTTTGTTGTTCAAGGCAGAACATGAAATTACAAAAAGTATGAGGGTGGTAGAAAAGATTTTATCCTCATCACCCATAGTGGTATCACATTTCAATAATTGTTGGGCAAGGTTGAAGAACTTTTGAAGAAGGATCGAAACACATGTGTGTTTGGTATTGATGCTTTGGTCCAGCCTTTTCCAGGTGAAAGTTTGAGAATAAAGATAATAGACAATTTTGAGTGGTCTTGTTTACACAGTTCCGTGGAGATTTTTACGATATTATGTAATTTAAATTATGAATGATATCCTTTATTTCGATTTTTAAATCTCAATCATGTCCCATTAAAAAGTTTGTGAAATTGCTAGATTGTACAATTTACTAAATGTTTTTTAAACGTGTTCTTGAAGAAGTACTTGAAAACAATGAAGAGCACAAATGTTTGGTAACCAAGTTCGGTGATAACACACCGACGTAGAGAGAATCAATCCACTATAATAAAGTGATGGATTTGTATACTAGAAAGCATACATTTTATCTTGTATGCATGTGTTGTCCTAACCACTTACATTCTCTTATCTGATTAAGTATGAAATGTTATCCATGCATTAAACATCCATTATCTCAAAGTTTTAGGCTTTATCAGCTGCAATGCGCCAGCTGAAGGTGCTCCAGAATTACCTGCAACCTGCTTCAATAACAAGTAAGCTCCACTATCATTCACAAAAACCAGCCCCATGTTTAGAAAATCCACAACACTAAAAGTAGAAGAGGGAAGAAGCTGAGATTCATCAAAATCGAATCCTAATTTCTTAGCCAAAAGAGTAAAAAGAGCACCAAGAGAAATTTTTCCACGAAAACGAGTAGAGTATAACCTCCAATGATTTGCAATCCAATAGCCAAAATTTATCTCAAAACAATTTAGCATATTATCAAGAATACTCACTTCTTGCTGAGTGGCAACATTCATAGAATCAATGCGACCAAAAAAATTATGAGCAAGAAATCTATGAGCAAGAAAAAATTTGTTCGTGTTTGTTTTTGATGAGTCTTGACTGCTTTTAAAATGAATAAGTTGAATAGGAAGGATTGAGATTGGATGTGGTATGTTTGACTGAATTCTTTTATGAGATGCAAAGTTGGTCAAAAATGAAAGCTTACTTAAATGGTGAGATTTGAGCCTTGAGCAAATACATAAATAATGCTCTTTGTTTTGTTGATGAGAGAGTTTTGTAGTCTTGATTGCTTGATATTTGGTTTGCCCCATTGCCATAATTAAAGCTACATATTGATGTTTTTTGCACAAAAATATTTAGGCACTTAGGATTTTCATCTCTTGGACCGATATATTCCTACCCTAACACTATTCCCTTAGTTTCCCCATTTGAGCTTTAATATCCTATTTTCTTCTCGATTTTAGCCACTTAAATGGAACCTTTTTAGCCTATTTAGCCTTATTTATATCCCAGTGATTTTGTGCAAGTTATTGAAGTTTACTTTGAAAGGGAAAATAATATGGTAGGAGTGCTAAATTGTTGTGTTTGTTCCTAGGGTAAAGAGGAGTTTTTTGAGAGAAAAAAGGGGATGGAGAGAGGAGAATGGTCAGTTACGCGCTAAAAAGAAAAAGAAAAAAAAAAAAAAACTGACCAGGAAAGTAAAAAAAAGGGGGTAATGTTCAGTGATGGAAAAATAATAAAAAAACTTTCGAGTACTTAGACTTTGGATTCCTATCATGCCATTTGGACTAACATTTAAAACTTCATACGAGCCCATCCACCGTGACTTCAATTTGCCGGGCATAATACTCAATCGAGCGTTAAACAGGAGCACTTTCTGACCCACTTCATTTGATCTTCCGCGGATGTATTTGTCGTGAAGAAATTTGGTGCGCTCCTTGTATAAGCTTGCATTATCATGAGTCTCCAATCGAATCTCTTTTAATTCTTGTAGTTGAAATTTTATCTCTTGACCAATGACCTCTAGATCCATGTAAATCTGCTTCACTGCCCAAAAAGCTCTATGCTCTAGCTCCACGGGTAGGTGGCATTGCTTCCCCAAAAGAAAACGATATTGAGACATGCCGATCAGAGATTTGTATGTTGTGCGGTATGCGCATACCGCATCGTCCAGAAGAAGACTCCAGTCTTTACGGTTTGGATTAACCATTTTCTCCAAAACACTCTTGATCTCTCTATTCTAAACCTCGTCACGACTAAGATACAACCATTCAAACTTCTAACCCTTTTTCCAGTCAAAACAATATGCATATGCACATCATTCCAGTCAAAATATGATGCTATGTTGATCCAAGCCTCACCAGGTTCACTCCATATCTCTCAAAAGAATAGGGACAGATTTGGAACTCACATTCAAAGCTTGAAAACTCTCCACTATAGTTTGCCCACATGTCAATATTTTCACTGCAAAGAATGAAATTAATGCACAAATCAAAAGGTCTTTGAGAGAGTTGTAATGGGACTAGGGTCATAGGCACGATACAAGAAAATGGATCAAGAAAAATAAGCTTATAAACTTAAAATATGCAAGTTATTAAAGCATAAGCCATCAATCCAAACTCTCCAAAACAATTTCACAACCACCCATTCATTTTTTTCTCCCCCATCTCTCTTCACCTGTTTTCGATCAGTTCTCTTTCTTTTATTTCCTTTTTTTTTTTTTTTTAAAGAAATGGCAAACCCCAATTCCATTTCCTTTACTTTTTCCATCACTGAACTTTACCCCTTTTTTAACTTTCCGTTTTTTTTTTTTACTTTCCATTTTCTTTTTAGCGCATAACTGACCATTCTCCTTTTTCCATCCTCTTTTTTCTCTCAAACTCCTCTTTACCCTGGGAACAAACATAACAATTAAGCACTCCCACCATATTATTTTCCTTTTCAACGTAAACTTAATAACTTGCACAAAATCAGTGGGACAAAAACAAGGCTAAAGAGGCTAAAAAGGTTCCATTTAAGTGGCTAAAATCGAGAAGAAAAAATAGGATATTAAAGCTCAAACGGGGAAATAAAGGGAATACAGTTAGGGTAGGAATATATCAGGCCAAGAGATGAAAATCCTATGTGCAATCATTTTTGTGCAAAAACATCAATATGTAGCTTCAATTATGGCAATGGGGCAAACCAAAGCAATCAAGACTACGAGACTCTCTCATCAAGAAAACAATGAACATTATTTATGTATTTTCTCAAGGCTCAAATCTCACCATTTAAGTAAGCTTTCATTTTTGACCAACTTTGCATCAAACTTTCTCATCCAAGAATTCACCTAGGCAAATAACACATCATTCTTCATGAAAGAATTCAGCCAAACATGCCACATCCAATCCCAATCCTTCCTATTCAACTTATTCTTTTCAAAATCTGCCAAGACTCATCAAAAACAGGACTAGACTCTCTCTCTCTCTCTCTCTCTTTTCATTTTCGTTTTTTTAATTATAATGAACAAACATGAACAAATTTAAACATCCCCTCTCCCACACTTAAGAAACATAATGTCGTCATTGTGTAAAGGAGGGGAAAAAACAACACATAAAACTGAACAACACAGACACTCAAACATAAAGAAGAGAAGATAAAGAGACTGCCCTGAACAAACATTCAAGAATTTGATAGGTTCGATGCGGGAATAAGAGGGCGAACGGTGTCCTCTAAAGTGGTTATGCGCTCTCCTAATGCTTTAACCTCCTTTATCAGCTGCAATGCCCATGGAGGTGTAGAATCCGTGGTTGGGCAGCAGCTGAAGATGCTCCAAAATTACCTGTAAAAGAAGGTCTGCTCGGGCCTTTTACACCCGACGTCAATAACTAGTAAGCTCCACTATCATTCACAAAATCCAGCCCCATGTTTAGAAAATCCATAACACTAAAAGTAGAAGAGGGAAGAAGTTGAGATTCATCAAAATTGACTCCTAATTTCTTAGCCAAAAGAGTAACAAGAGCACCAGGAGAAAAATTTCCACGAAAACGAGTAGAGTCACTAAAATAAAAAACGTATACAACAACGGTTATTACCCTTTGTGCATATAAATATACGACTGTTGTTTTTGATTGTATGGGGTGTGACTGGAAATAGTCGAATCTAGTTGGGTTGTTTTGTAATATCTTAAGAAGCTTAATGGGCTTGGAGATATGCATGAGGAGTTATTATACAATTAGGTTTAGGGCTAGGATACCACATACATGCAGCGATTGAAACAGCGGAAGAGACGAGAAATAGTTAACGGCGGTCGAGATCCTGTCGTGGGACATGAGAGTGTTGAGCGATATACGCACGTAAGCTGTGGGAACAAGGAGGTTTAGTAGGGTTTATGGGTGAGAGAATAATCTAGGGTTTTCTATTCTTTGCTTGGGTTTAGCTTAGATAGGGTGATTCTTTCTCGTTGTAAACTGTAATCTTCCCGTGTTTCTCATAGTGAAATCAATCTCGGTTGACCCTCCTTTGGACGTAGGATTTACATCCGAACCACGTAAAATTCTGGTGTGTTCTATTTCTGTTTTCGTTCTGTGTTCTTGAACGTGATCCTGTTTCTGATCTTGAAGTTCAGGATCAATTATCTGCTTATGTGATTTGTTGTTCGTGGTTGTTTTTCTTGTTACGAATCCTAACAATTGGCGGCGTCTGTGGGAAGAGGAGATCATGAATGGGTTCTGCAAAGTTCGATGTGGAGAAGTTCGATGGCAAGAACGACTTCGGCCTTTGGAGGATCAAGATGAAGGCATTGCTCGTCCAGCAGGGATTGGCAGATGCACTCAACTATGAAGAAGAGATAAAGAAGACAGTAGCACTGGAGAAGATCAGCGAGATCAAGGAGAAAGCGCATAGCGCTATGATCTTGTGTTTGGCGAATAAGGTTTTGAGAGAAGTTTCAAAGGAGAATACTGCAACTGGTATATGGACGAAGTTGGAATGTCTCTACATGATGAAGACTTTCGCAAGTCGACTATATATGAAGCAGAGATTGTATTCCTACAAGATTACAGAGGAGAAGAGTATCTTGGATCAGCTAGACGACTTCAACAAGATTCTTGATGATCTAGAGAATGTAGATGTCAAGGTTGATAACGAGGGTCCAGACACTACTGGATTCGAGGTGGAGCTTGAGGATGATCCCAGAGATGATTCTGAAGACACAGTTTCAGGAGCAGATCCAAGTGCATTTTAGGAGCATGGTGAGGATCTGAGAAACTACTGCTTGGCTCGTGATAGGCAACGGAGAACTATACATCCACCTCTGAGGTATGGTCAAGCGGATATGGTGTACTATGCTCTAAGAATTGCTGAAGAGATAAGCTACCAAGAGCCAAGGAACTTTATTGAGGCAGTAGAGTGCGATGAAAGAGACCAGTGGATACTTGCAATGGAGGAAGAACTTGATTCCTTGGAGAGAAATCAGACCTGGATTCTTGTGGATAGGCCAAAGTCACAGAAGACTGTGAGTTGTAAATGGATTTTCAAGAAGAAGGTGGAGGTTTCGGGGGAGGAACGAGTGAGGTTCAAGGCAAGGCTGGTTGCTCGAGGTTTTACACAGAATGAAGGTATCGACTTCAATGGAGTTTTCTCACCTGTGGTAAAACATTGTTCTATGAGAATCTTGTTAGCAATTGTGGCTCAAGAAGACTTGGAGTTGCACCAACTGGACGTCAAAACACTACAAGAATTTTGGCCATACACTACACCATTTACACTACGGTTTTTTCAAAAAACTGTAGTATATTCCATTTATCTATGGTTTTCAACAAAAACTGTAGTGTATGTGCAACAACACAATGACATTTACTATAGTCAATTTAAAAACCGTAATGTATGATACCAGATACACTACGGTTGTATTGAAAAACGTAGTGTATATAAAACACGTTCATAAACTATAGTTTTACAAACCGTAGTATATGAGCGTGTATGCTTATTGTCTACGGTTTTTTTTTTTTTTTTTTTTTTTTTTTTTTTTTTTAAAGTAGTGTATAAAAAAATAAAAAGTAAAAAGATTGGAAAAAATTAAAAAAAATAAAAGAAAAAAAAGTTCAATAACGCCAACTCTTCTTCAGCGACTCTCATTCTCGCGGTGTAAGGAAAAAAAAAATGCCAACTCTCCCTCCGACGCCAACTCTCCCTCTCGCGACCGGTTCTTCTCAATCCGAACAAAGGTGAGTAATATTGGTGGGGAATTTTCGCCCTAATTTTTAAATTTCGATGTCAAAGCCATCGAAAATTATGCCCTAATTCAAG
Organism: Thymus mandschuricus; assembly: GCA_029379335.1. NCBI lineage: Eukaryota > Viridiplantae > Streptophyta > Magnoliopsida > Lamiales > Lamiaceae > Thymus > Thymus mandschuricus. The sequence continues at coordinate 15,989,347 of CM057071.1, forward strand.
AGTTGTGTTTGATTAATTTGTAGGGGACTTCTGAGGTGGGTTTGGTCGCTGAAATCGCCGGCAGTTGATCGCACTATTTCTACCAAACAAAATAGGTGTAATATAATGAAGTACGAGTATCGTATCCACAGGGACTGATAAACCGAAAACGCACACAATACCTCTACTCAAGAACTAATGTGATGTCTAGGCTTTTAAGGGTTTAGTGAATGTGGTATTTATACTAGGCAAATAATAACAAGAACTCAAGTAATCATATAAGAAAATAAGCAAGTAAAGAAATAAGTAGTCAAATAAAACAACTTAAGGCACAAGCAATTAAGTAAATAGGGAAAGTGAACAATTAAGGGAAAGTGTTGATTCTAGGGAAGCCTACCTAATCAAAAATATGCAAATAATTAATGAATACAATTAACCACTTTAATCCAATCTAAATGTGATACATGCAAAAATAACTTACACCCTAATTAAAGCAATGCAAGTAGTCACCCAACGAGATCCTAATATTCTTTCGAATTGTAAGAATCAAATCAAGTGCAAAATAGAACAAGTACCAATAATATAATCAACTAGGTTCAACTAAGACACCAAATCAATTATATATGAACATATAACAATTCAATTATCAATCAAGAAAATCAAACTATTATATCATGCTTTCATGAGATCGATTATGCAATTACCCTATCAAGGCATAAACACATAATTATGCATACACAATTAATGGCCAGTTAACTATGCATGAGAATAAGCACCATGAAACATGCATCTAGATTGGAAGGCTAATTGTAAACAAAAACACTTACATAAATTCAATTAGGCATTCAATCCCTAAAATCAACTAAGGAATTTAGCTAGACATAATTAAAGTAGACATGAACACAAAAGATTGAAAGAACATAATTAAAAAAATAAGAGTAAGAAAAACTTGGAATTGAATCTTGAACACGAAGAACTTCGAAACTTGAATCTTGAATAAACTTGAATAAAACTCCAATGTTGAATACAAAACTCTAAAGTAAAAGTGTGCTAGAAAGTATGTAAAATAATAATGTGTTAGGGTTTACAATGCTAGACTAGGAGTATATATAGGAGAAATTTACATAAGGAAAACCTAGACCAAAAAGGAGTCAAATTAAATAAGGAGAAAAATTCCCGTCTGGACACCTCTCGACAGACCTCTCGATCGAGAGGTCGATCGAGAGGGTATCATTTTTGCTCTCGATCGAAAGCTACAACAGAAGACACCTCTCGACACCTCTCTCGAACGAGAGGTCGATCGAGAGGCCTTCACTCGAACTCAAATCTTGAATTTTCAGCTTCGATCTTCACGCCTTTTCTCGTCTCGGGGTTTTATCCTCGATTTATCATCAATTTATGCCTGAAAACACAGAAAAACACCTACAAGCATAATATTGACCCATATACTAAAAACCATATAAAACATAGACAATACTATAAAATCGAGACACAAAATCGACTCTTTTTGGCTATGAAAACAATGTAAATTTCACCTATATCAAATCCCCCAAACTTAAACATTGTTCGTCCCGAACAATACCAAAACATAAACAATAGACTCTAGCATTGTGAACTATATAGGCCTCAAAAACTTTTCAAAACCAATACTCATGATCATGATCAAAACTATGCATACAACCTTAGCATCAATAACACAACCTATCCAACAAATTCGAAACATGTCAATCTATCAAAGAACACTCTCCAAACATGTGAGATTATGTATATAAGTGAACTCTCAACTCTCTCAAAGAAAAGATGTAATATAATGCACATCATAAGGGTTCACTCAATATCAATGCAATGCAACATGTTTACCATAGGCTTGCCCCTAATCTCAACATCTCCTCCTAATGTAATATTCACAAACTAAGATCAAAAAGGTCTTTATAAAAGCTTGTAATGTAGGGACATTGGTTAAGGTAGGGAATATATAGGCTAAGTGACTCAAATTGGTCTAAATCATCAACCTCTTTTCAACTCCACCCAAAGTATGGTTTTTTTTTTTACTCCATCTTCTACCATCTAACACCAACTACAAAACTCAATATCAAGATGCAACATATACAATCCAAGCTAACTATCCCCTTATGCTTTCATTCTCATACTTTTTTTTCTTTTAACTATAGAGCTCCTCTAATAAATGTTCTTTCTAATATTCGAACAAAGGCTCTAACTTTCTTTTCTCTCTTTTTTTTTTTTTTTTTTTTTTTTTTTTTTTTTTTTTTTCACAACTATTTTTTTCTAAGCTCATAGGGATAGCTAACTATACTTAATCAAGCATCTCAAATTCTTTTCTTTTTCTTTTCATACCACATCAAGATAATCTACTCAACTCCTTCCCACATCATCAACTAACTCCACTAAAGATACCCTTATCCATCCAAACCTCCTATCATCCAAGCTCAAGAAAGAAAGGCTCATAACAAGGCTCAAAGGGGGTAAACAAAGATAATGATCAAGGTTAGTGTATGGGAATCATGTGGCTACGAAAGAATGGCCTAATATCATCTCCTAATTCATAAATATACTAAGGTCTTGACGGAGAAATAGGGCAAGTTCTAGAAACAATGAAGCATACATGATCACTCAATCAAGAAAATAGGCATCAATATGCACCAATAGCTCAAAACTCACGGGCACAAACTTACTAGTTCCGGACTTCATGACATGCTTCAATTTCAATGAATAAAATGCGTCGCTTCGCCAAGGTTCCATACATAATAAAGATCATGAATTTTCTCCAAAAATCAATCAAAAATTTTCTATCATTGGCCAAATTCACAACACTATCATCACATGCTTACTTGACTCAATTTAAACCTAAGACTCAAAACAATAAAAGACTCTAACATACCCCAAAATAATACTAACAAATAAAAGACTCTCAAAGCAAGAAAACAATAAAAGTAATTAACTTAGACACTCTTTCCCTCCCCCAAACTTATTTCAAAGCATAGCAAAGAAATAAGTTTAAAGAAAAGAAGTAGGCTAAGTTAAAAACTGACCTCATTGAAATGGCGGTGGGAAGGGAGGGTTGTGGGGTTATTGGGGTCGAATCGTTGATGGCTCTCCGGGTAGTGAGGATAGAAATAGTGCATCTCATGCACCATCCTATTGTAATTCTCCAAGTACGCTCGTTCATCCTCACGCCTCTTCGCCTCCTCTTCTCGAAATTTCCTCTCATTCTCAATGTAGGCGTCGAGAGTATCAAAACGACTTCCAATAAATGTACGAAGATCCCCCACCTCGGTTCTCAACGTTTGTACCTCTTCACGAACTCCTCTTACTTGGGATTCAACAAACTACCTACTATCCCAATGATAGTTGTCCATTGCTTCCATTGACTCCGTATGCCAATCCCGCATCGTAGAGAAATCCGGAGCTCGCATATGAAAACCGGGCTGTGGAACACCCTCGTATCCTTGCGCAAAAGCATCTTCCCCTTGATCAAATCCCCACTCATATTGCTCAGCCTCGTCTTCATCTTCTTCCTCCTCATCATCATCACCACCTTCGTCGGGTTTTGGACCTCCCTCAGCCCACATAAGTTCCTTGTGTTGAGGAGAATCCATCTTTCCGTTCCCTCTCCGCAGCTTCTCGTTCCCGATCACCTCCGTCAAATAGCTATTCGGAAGTGGAAAGAGATAAATACCACTTCTCCCGTGTAGCTTGAAAAACCACCCGGACGTGTCATATGAAATCATCCTCGCAAGCTCCAACGTCTGTCTATCTACAAAGATGGACGTAGATACGGCCTGCTCCACTATCGGGATATGGAAGTGTTGGGCAATGGGAGTGACGAAAGCTCCTATCCCAATCTTTTGCCCCCCGAACAAGTATGCTTGGTTCTCCATATGATCGACGAGATAAACGGCTGCACACTGAGAATGTCCTCGCAAGGAAGTCCAAATAAGATGAGCGTCGGTGGCAAGGAAGGTGCCGGAGTCATGACGGGAGTGGATGGTGCACGAGATCAGCCTATGGAAGTAGCGAATCGTGGGATTCCGAATTGAGGTGGCCTTTGCTTTCGCCGGGTTGTAGGATCTCGTTCTTTGCTCCTCAAAATCCACGAAGTGTGCCCACAAATCTTGCAAATTCGGATGATTGTTGCCAATATATTCACCATGCTTGTTTCCTCCGATGATATCGCTAAGTTGATCCATATCAAGCTCTCTCGGTTGACCACCAAGTTGGAAACGAATGACATGGGGCACTTGGTTGACTCTCTCCACTACCAAAGTTGAGAGAAACTTCACCGTGAGAATGTGGTAGGTTAAATAATTCCCTTGAAATATGTTCGTGAAGCCTCCTCGTTGCATCAATTGGGTGATCTCGTTAGCTATCCCCATCGCCGCAACCGTCTCCTGATGTAGGAAACGACAATGCTTGTGCTTGAGTTGCACAAGGTGGGACCATCTCCTCTTTGACTCCGCCGTCGTGATCTTGAGTTTGAACGCCTTGGGCTCCAAACTTGAGGGCATCGACCTTGCCGGCTGTATTCTAGTCTCCGGGATAGTCTTGTCATTCTTCCATGTCTCCTTTCCCTTGCTCGAAGAGGTGACCTTTTCTTTTCCCTTGCCTTTGCCCGAAGAGGTCGAAGCAACATTCTTGCCCTTGTCTCTTGCCATTCTTAGTACCTAAAAGTATCACAAATCAATACAAGAGATGCAAGAATAAAGCAATTTAAATCATCTTCCCCCAAACTTCAACCAAACTCAATTCTCCCCCATTATCAACTCAATTTCATCACCAATTTATACAATCACCACAATACTCCTCCATAATCATGAACTATTAATCACACAATCTCAATCTCATGTATATAGATACCAACGAATCTTCAACAATTCATAGACAAATATAAAGACTCATTCGATTATCAATACAATTCTCTCCGCATTCATCCATGAATTCAATTCATACAAATAATTCAATGAATTCCATGAATCCAATCTATCATGCTCAATCTAACACCCAATCTATCAATTCAACGAATTTAACCATCAAAATTGAATTTTAATCGGTCAAAACATGCGAAATCATGTAAATAATCAAGAATTGATAACAAGAGAGCAAGAAATCGAGTACCTTTTGACGAATTGAAGAAGGAAATTGAGAGTTCTTGTGTGTGCTTGCGAGAATTTGTGAGTTATGAGAGAATGGTATGTGAGTTGTGTGCAAAAGGTGTATTTAAAGGAGTAAATAAACCTGGTCAAAGTCAGAATGTGCGCCGTCAACGACCCTCTCGATCGACCTCTCGATCGAGAGAGGTGTCGAGAGGTGCCTACTGGATTCTGAAATTTGACCTCTCGATCGACCTCTCGATCGAGAGAGGTGTCGAGAGGTGCTGCACTGTACGTTCTTACCTCCCCTCTCGATCGAAAACACGGGGGTCTCGATCGAGAGGCTTCACGTGACACACCTGGGAAATCAAAAATTCAAAACCTCTCGACCGACCTCTCGATCGAGAGAGGTGTCGAGAGACCCCTACTGTATGCCAATATTTCACCTCTCGAACGACCTCTCGATCGAGAGAGGTGTCGAGAGGTCCTGTTCGATTTTGTTTTCTACACAACTTTTTAACATTCATTAGTATATTAAGGGGTTCGACTCTAAAATACAAAATTTGACTCAAATCTACGAAAAATAACCTACCTAAGACTCTAAAACGTAAAACGAAACAAAATGAAAACGGGATACGAATATTGGGTTACCTCCCAACAAGTGCTACGTTTTACGTCTTTAGCCCGACGATACCTTCTTTCTAACTTGGGTCATCGAGGTACGTGGCCGCTTTCTTAGGGAAAAGAGGCATCGGCTTGAAGTAGTGCTTGAGTCGATGTCCGTTCACCACGAACTTTTCACCATCGTTCTTCAACACCTCAAATGCACCGTTCTTCAAGTCCTTGTAAATGACGTACGGCCCCGACCACTTACTTTGCAATTTTCCTGGAAATAGACGAAGTCGAGAATTAAAGACAAGAACATCATCACCAATTTCGAACTTATGCTTTTTGATGCTCAAGTCGTGGAATCTTGCAGCTCGTTCCTTGTAGATCCTCGAATTTTCGAATGCTTCGTTTCTCCATTCATCAAGCTCCAACAAGTCGTCACATCTTTGGCCCATGGCTTCCTTGAACTCGAAGTTGATCCTTCTCGTCGCCCAATAAGCTTTATGCTCCAACTCCATTGGTAAGTGGCAAGACTTGCCAAATAGCAATTGATATGGCGACCTCCCGATTGGTGTCTTGAAAGCCGTCCTATAGGCCCAAAGTGCGTCATCCAAGTACTTCGCCCACTCCTTTTTGTTGGTGACGGTCTTCTCCAAGATTTGCTTGATCTCTCGATTAGCTAACTCGGCTTGACCGTTTGCTTGAGGGTGGTAGGGCGATGTAATCTTGTGCTTGACTCCGTATTTTGCAAGAAGCGATCCTAACCAACGATTGTTGAAGTGGCTCCCCCCATCACTAAGCAAAGCCCTCGGAGTTCCAAACCGAGTCAAAATATTTCGCTGGAGGAATTTGATCACCACCTTCGAATCGTTGGTTGTAGTCGGAATGGCCTCGACCCATCTAGAAACATACTCCACCGCAAGTAGAATGTAGGAGAACCCTTTAGACTTGGGAAAAGGACCCATGAAATCAATCCCCCAAACATCGAAGAGCTCCACTTCCATGATAGTTCGTTGCGGCATTTCGTCCCTCTTCGTGATATTCCCCATTCTTTGGCATCGATCACATGACTTGATGAACTCATGGCAATCCTTGTAGATCGACGGCCAATAGAAGCCACTATGAAAGATCTTGAGGGCGGTCCGATTCGCTGCAAAGTGTCCCCCATTCGGAGCGCTATGGCAATCTTCGATGATCTTCTTCCATTCCGATTGTCGAACACATCGCCTTATGACTCCATCGGCGCACCTCCTATACAAGTATGGATCATCCCAATAATAGAACTTACAATCATGGAGGAACTTCTTCTTTTGGTGAGACGATAGATCCTTGGGCACATGATGGATCACCAAATAGTTGACGATGTCGGCGAACCAAGGTATCAAATCGTCCATCTGAAAAATCTGCTCATCGGGGAAGCTCTCCTTGATTGCAATTTTCGAATCCTCTCCTTCCACGGGCTGCTCGAGTCTCGAGAGATGGTCGGCCACCACGTTCTCGCATCCTTTCCTATCCTTGATCTCCATGTCGAACTCTTGAAGAAGCAAAATCCAGCGAACTAACCTTGGTTTCGAGTCCTTCTTGTTGAATAGATAGCGAATGGCGGCATGGTCGGTGTGCACAATCGTGTGAGATCCCACCAAGTAAGGTCTAAACCTGTCGAAAGCGTAGACCACAGCAAGTAACTCCTTCTCCGTGGTGGTGTAATTCCTTTGAGCCGAGTCCAACGTCTTACTAGCATAGTAGATCACTCGGAAAAGCTTATCCCTCTTCTGTCCCAAAACAGCTCCTACCGCCAAAATTTGATCGCACATGAGCTCGAACGGGGCACTCCAATCCGGCGAAACCAAAACGGGAGTAGAGATAAGCGCCTTCTTCAACGTCTCGAAGGCTTCCAAGCACTCATCATCGAACACGAACTTGACATCTTTCTCGAGCAAACCACATAACGGTTTCGTGATCTTTGAGAAATCCTTGATGAATCTCCTATAGAAGCCGGCATGTCCTAGGAAACTTCTCACCGATTTGACATTGGTTGGCGGTGGCAACTTCTCAATGGCTACAACTTTGGCTCGATCCACCTCCAATCCATATGAAGACACCTTGTGACCAAGTACAACTCCTTCTTGAACCATGAAGTGGCACTTCTCCCAATTGAGAACGAGGTTCGTCTCTTCGCACCTTTGAAGCACCGTGGCAAGATTCTCCAAACATTGATCAAAAGAAGGACCAAAGACTGAAAAATCATCCATAAACACCTCCATGATATTCTCGATCAATCCATGGAAGATGGCCATCATGCACCTTTGGAAAGTGGTCGGTGCATTGCATAATCCGAACGGCATCCTCCTATAAGCGAAGACTCCATATGGGCATGTAAATGCCGTCTTGTGTTGGTCCTCCGGAGCGATGACGATTTAATTGTAGCCGGAGTATCCGTCGAGGAAGCAATAATACTCATGGCCGGCTAGGCGATCGAGCATTTGATCTACGAACGGGAGGGGAAAGTGATCCTTCCTTGTTGCTGCGTTGAGAAGACGATAATCAATGCACACTCGCCATCCTGTGACGAGCCTTGTCGCGATCAGCTCTCCTTTCTCGTCGTTGATGACCGTCATGCCTCCTTTCTTTGACACCACTTGAGTAGGACTCACCCACTCACTATCCGAAATAGCATAGATCATGCCGGCATCAAGTAATTTCAGCACCTCCTTCCTCACAACTTCTTGCATGGCTGGGTTCAATCGTCTTTGGGGTTGGACTCTTGGGCGATGGCCTTCCTCGAGCAAGATCCTATGCATGCAAATCGTAGGACTAATACCTTTGATGTCGGCAATCGTCCATCCAATTGCAGATTTGTGCTCCCTTAGCACCCTCAATAGCTTGTCCGTGTTTGCCTCCGTGAGATGAGAAGATACGATCACCGGGTACGTCTCTTCTTCTCCTAAGAACTTGTACTTGAGGTGCTCGGGTAATGGCTTCAATTCCACCTTAGGGGCTGCATCCTTCTTCTCTTCCTCTTCGAAAAATCCATCGTCCACCTTCTTGTTGATGTCGAGATAAGAAACCTCTTTGTGGTGACTCGATGGTCGATTAGCCTCCAACTGATTGAGATACTCGAGTATCTCGTCGCAAGCTTCATCCAACTCCTCGTAGGCATAGAGAGAGTTCAAAATACAATGGTTAAGTGCCTCCTCCGAAGTAGGCGGTGTCAATGTCTCGATGGAGAAGATATCCTCACGTTGATCGTCGGGTCTCTTCATAGCTTCGTAGATAGAAATTTTCAGTTCCTCCCCGTTGACTCGAAATGTGAGGTCTCCATCTTGAACATCGATCAATGCTCTTCCCGTTGCTAAGAATGGCCGTCCCAAGATCAAAGGTTGATTTGTATCCTCGGGCATGTCCAAGACTACGAAATCTGCCGGAAAGACGAGGTTGTGTACTTGAACGAGAACGTCCTCTACTATCCCCCTTGGATAAGAAACTGATCGGTCCGCCATAAGTAGAGAGATGGTGGTTGGCTTCATCTTCCCGATCTTGAGCCGGTTGAATATAGGGAGAGGCATCAAATTTATGCTAGCACCAAGATCACATAGCACATTTTGGAAGATTTGATCACCAATCTTGCATGACAAAGTGAATCTTCCGGGATCCTTTTGCTTCAATGGTAGATTCCTTTGGATCACCGCGCTGCACTCCTCCGTGAGATTGATCGTCTCGAACTTCCCCCACTTCTTCTTCCCCGAAACCGCATCCTTGATGAACTTCATGTGGTTGGGCATGTCTCGGAGATCATCGAGAAGTGGTATGTTGATGTTGACCTTTTGTAGTATCTCCATGAAGCGTTGATACTTTTCGTCTTGCTTCGTCTTGGTCAATCGTTGCGGGAAGGGGGCCTTCGGAGTGTAAGTCGGAAGTTGGTGCGGCTGCTGGGCCTCTTGACCGACCTCTCGATCGAGAGACGTGTCGAGAGGTCCCTTCTGACCTCGCTTTTTGACCTCTCGATCGACCTCTCGATCGAGAGAGGTGTCGAGAGGGTCAATTTGAATCTCCTCGTCGTATACCTCTCGATCCTCCTCTCGATCGAGAGAGGTGTCGAGAGGTGGATTCTGACCTCCAGTATGGACCTCTCGATCGACCTCTCGATTGAGAGAGGTGTCGAGAGGCCCTCGCCTCGGCTCTTTGATCCTTGCTTCCTCGAGCACCACATTCTTGAAATTCCCGACTCCTTTCTTCTCAGCTTCCAAGGATGGATTTGTGTACGTAGTGCCGCTCCGAAGCTCAATAGCATGAACATGATGGTTGTTCTTCGGATTTTGCTCCGTGTTACTTGGGAATTGGCCGGGCTTATGGACTCCTCCTTGAGCGTTGGCTATTTGACTCATTTGCGTCTCCAACATTTGCATTTGTTTGGTCAACGCACTGATGCTACTCGCCAAGTTGTTAGTTGAGGTACTTTGAGTGAGCTCCAACGTCCTCAACTTTGCATCTTGTTGTGTCATCCTCATCTCCGATTGAGCCATATATTGACGAATTAAATCGTCGGTAGACATCTCCTTCTTGGGCTCTTGGATGACTCCGTTCTCAACATGGAAGCCGGGAGGTGGTTGCAATGCGTTGCTTGGATTGGCATAGGAGAAGTTCGGATGATTTCGGTTGTTGGGAACATATGGCTTCTTATACCCTCCTTGGTAGTTCGAACCTCCTTGTCCTCCTTGCCCTCCTTGCCACTTGTTTCCTTGATTCGGTTGCCACTTGCCCCCTTGTTGCACAAAATTGGCATCTTCCTCTTCGGTTGGGTTTGCTTGATCGTCCGTGATAGCATCGCACCGAAGTACTCCTTTCTTGATAGAATCCAACTCATTTGCTGTTTTTGTATACTTCTCCATCAAGTCCTCGTAAGCATCGATCCCAATGTTGGCAACTCTCCTTCTTCCAAGCCGTCGATCGGTAGCCTCTTCATAGCTCGAATTTACGGTCAGCTCAATAATCTCCATAGCCACTTCATACTCATTGTTCAAGAATCCTCCCTTCGAAGCGTAATCGAGCTCCTTCCTACACAACTTGTTCAAACCACGATAGAAGCACGTGATTTGATCCTCCTTACTAATCCCATGATTCGGGCATGCTCGAAGTAACTTCTTGAATCTCCCCCACGCCTCATAAAAGTGCTCATCCTCATATTGTTGAAATTGGTTGATCTCATTGATAAGCTTTTGAGCCCTCGAAGGTGGGAAGAACTTGTTGAGAAACTTTGTGCACATCTCAGCCCAAGTAGTTACCTCCTTCTTGTCCAATCCATCCAACCACTCTCTTGCATCGTCCTTGAGAGACCACACGATGAGGCTAAGCTTGAGGTAGTCCGAAGATACTCCATTGGCCTTGTATGTAGCACATATGTCCAGAAATTGCTTCAAGTGCGCGTTGGGATCCTCCGCCGGTGATCCTCCGTATTGATTGTTTTGCACCATGTTGATGAGGGACGTCTTGAACTCGTAGTTGTTAGCTTCCGTGGTCCCCCATCCTCCTTGCTGAAATTGGTCCACGACCGGTTTGAACCGATCGTTCAAAGTCCTCCTCACTTGATCCGCCATTGAATCGAAACTCCTTGGTGAATCGGGTGGTGAAGAGAGTGGTGTATCGATCTTACTTGCCTCCTTTCCTCGCCTCAATGCTCGAAGAGAGCGCTCTAACTCCAAGTCTATAGGAATAGGATTTATCCCTTTAGACCTCGTGGTCATGCACTACCTAAAACCAAAGAGAAGAAAAGAAAAACGTTAGATCAATAAACCGAAAACAGAAAATTAAAGCGCCTAAATCACCTATTAATTCTATTTCAAAATATGTGTATGAAATCTAATCAATCCCCGGCAACGGCGCCAAAATTTGATCGCACTATTTCTACCACACAAAATAGGTGTAATATAATGAAGTACGAGTATCGTATCCACAGGGACTGATAAACCAAAAATGCACACAATACCTCTACTCAAGAACTAATGTGATGTCTAGGCTTTTAAGGGTTTAGTGAATGTGGTATTTATACTAGGCAAATAATAACAAGAACTCAAGTAATCATATAAGAAAATAAGCAAGTAAAGAAATAAGTAGTCAAATAAAACAACTTAAGGCACAAGCAATTAAGTAAATAGGGAAAGTGAACAATTAAGGAAAAGTGTTGATTCTAGGGAAGTCTACCTAATCAAAAATATGCAAATAATTAATGAATACAATTAACCACTTTAATCCAATCTAAATGTGATACATGCAAAAATAACTTACACCCTAATTAAAGCAATGCAAGTAGTCACCCAACGAGATCCTAATATTCTTTCGAATTGTAAGAATCAAATCAAGTGCAAAATAGAACAAGTACCAATAATATAATCAACAGGTTCAACTAAGACACCAAATCAATTATATATGAACATATAACAATTCAATTATGAATCAAGAAAATCAAACTATTATATCATGCTTTCATGAGATCGATTATGCAATTACCCTATCAAGGCATAAACACATAATTATGCATACACAATTAATGGCCAGTTAACTATGCATGAGAATAAGCACCATGAAACATGCATCTAGATTGGAAGGCTAATTGTAAACAAAAACACTTACATAAATTCAATTAGGCATTCAATCCCTAAAATCAACTAAGGAATTTAGCTAGACATAATTAAAGTAGACATGAACACAAAAGATTGAAAGAACATAATTAAAAAAATAAGAGTAAGAAAAACTTGGAATTGAATCTTGAACACGAAGAACTTCGAAACTTGAATCTTGAATAAACTTGAATAAAACTCCAATGTTGAATACAAAACTCTAAAGTAAAAGTGTGCTAGAAAGTATGTAAAATAATAATGTGTTAGGGTTTACAATGCTAGACTAGGAGTATATATAGGAGAAATTTACATAAGGAAAACCTAGACCAAAAAGGAGTCAAATTAAATAAAGAGAAAAATTCCCGTCTGGACACCTCTCGACAGACCTCTCGATCGAGAGGTCGATCGAGAGGGTATCATTTTTGCTCTCGATCGAAAGCTACAACAGAAGACACCTCTCGACACCTCTCTCGATCGAGAGGTCGATCGAGAGGCCTTCACTCGAACTCAAATCTTGAATTTTCAGCTTCGATCTTCACGCCTTTTCTCGTCTCGGGGTTTTATCCTCGATTTATCATCAATTTATGCCTGAAAACACAGAAAAACACCTACAAGCATAATATTGTCCCGTATACTAAAAACCATATAAAACATAGACAATACTATAAAATCGAGACACAAAATCGACTCTTTTTGCTATGAAAACAAGGTAAATTTCACCTATATCAGCAGTCCTTGACGGAATCGCAACCCTAGTGTCCTTTTGCTCGGTATTCCTCTCTCTCGCCCTCTGGTTTCTCCTAAATCGAGAACCCTAGATTTTGAATCCATTCCAACTGCCACTGCTACCACCGAGGAACAAATTGTTGTCACCGTCGAAGCACTTCCTTCAAGTACGTATTTTTCTCGCTTTTCGTCGCACACACTCTCTCTCACACTAGTTTTCTCTCCTCTGCTTCTCTCTCGTCAGTTTTCTTCCGGTTCCTCTAAACCCATTGCCATTGATGGAGCATTCTTTGTACATGGGAATCACAAAGAGAAAGAAAGACCTTTCTAGTTCAGATATCGACTTTAAACGTTGTATTTTTCAGTTAGCAGCAGAGGCAGAGACGCGACAACAGGATGACATTGTTCACGGCTAGATCAGCCACGCTGCTACCAAGACTTGCTTGCTTACTCGGCTCAGTTTCAAGCTGCTTAGCTACCTTGGTATTCTTATGCTTTGCTGTTTTAAGTCTGTTGATTACATTCGTAATTTGTATTATACGGTTGAATGAATTGATGCATTATAAGCCCTCCATTTGTGCTCCTAGTATCTGCACAATGAACCCCTTTCCCAATGGAGATCTATACAGGTACTCATTATGATGGATTTGTATACTAGAAAGCAGGCTTTTTAGCTTGTATGCATGTGTTGTCCATAACCACTTACAAACTCCTATCTGATTAAGTATGAATTGTTATCTATGCATCAAACATCTATATATTATCTCAAAGTTATAGGCTTTATGGTGTGTTGTAGATCACAGAAGACCATAGTTGCTGGTTTCTCTAGAGATATAAAAGGGTATCACAGTCGAGACAGTTCTGGATATAACTGTCGGTTTAGGCTGTAGTATAGGCTGCATAAGTAGCTTGTCTTGGCTACTTGTCTATACTAGTACGTGCATGTACTGATAGGATCACAATGAGGTGTATTCTTCTATTCTGACCTATGTAGAAAGAATCAAGACATCGGTGACTTAAGATGAACCTTAACTCTAGTTGAGTCCTAATGGTGTATAGTTGTAGTCTGTTTCTTTGACTACCATGGGTGAGAGTCCAGAGGATCTGTAACTCAATATGCTTCGTATCTTGGGAAACAACTACAACTAGTACGACTCTTAGTGTAACTGCAACAGAGCACCGTATCCTGGTAGAACAGGTTGATCACATCCCCTGAGGAATTTATTAAGGATTATCATACCAAACCCTGCACGTGGATTAAGTTCCGGTATGATGAATTAGGAATGAATGGTACTACTCAGGAATGATAAAGAAGTTGAATAACGTAAGCAATCAGAAGCTTTAAGTTAATCAATAGATGTGGGATATCTTAAATACGGGGGTAGCTAAGTCTAATACTAGCCCTGAACTCAACAGGGGTAAAACAGGTAATTCAGTACTATTACTCTAGTGGAATGTTTTAGTACTTATGGACTAAATTATACTCTGGGCTGAGTATGGAGAATTTAGCAATTGGGCGGCCTCGGTTTTACCAGCTAGTAGATCCCTGATCTGGCCCCAAAAGCACAATAGACCACAGTATAAGGAATAAGTGGGCCATCACACAACTGGGCCCAGTCTGGGGCGCCAGTTGAGCTCATGGACGCCTGGTCCAACTGTTGCAAGCCTGGCCTGCAACTTAAGCCCAAGTCTCACTTAGTCTCTCCTATATATACCCCCTCAAAGTCTCGTTTACCTATGTTTTGGAATTTACGAGTCCACTCTAAATATTCCACAAGAAAGGGAGGCTAGGGTTTGGAGAGTAACTGGGCGGCGCCGGCTTGAGCGAGAGTGACGGCAGTTCCCTTTTCCGTGGCTGATTCCGAGGTTCGTTGTCCATCCAACGTCAGAATCGAGCAGGGATACAGATCAGAATATCTATTCGCGATTTCTCTTCAACCTAAGGTAATCGATCTGAACACCCTATGTTCCGCACTTAATTTCATAGGAGCATGATAGGTTTTATCGATAACTTAGATATCCAGAATAGATCCTCGGGGACGAACCGATCTTCATTGATCTTGGTTTCTTCAGTTGGTATCAGAGCCCAGGATCAGTTTTTCGTCTCTATCGGTTTAATATCGATTATTATGCATGTTGATCGGTTAGTATGTCGCTTTTCGTGGTGTTTTTCGTTTTTGGGTGCCGATTTGGCAATTTATGTAATTTTTGATCGCGAGATAATAAGGTGCGATCTAGAATAGGCATAGATTAATTGTTTTCGTATGTAATTGTTGGACGAGACGAAGAACGCGAAGAACGAAGGAGATGAACACCGGTTGGACGACCGCCGCATGCGGCGGCGCGTGTGCAGTCGTCCACGATGGCATTTCTTCGTTCTCCAGCGATCGGAGCTACCCCAGCATGTATGCTGGAGTCCGATCGAGGCTAGAGGAGGCGGAGGAGGTGCTGGAGGCGGTGGGGTATCACGGCGGCGTGAAAAACGGCCGCGGTGAAACCCTAGTTAGGGTTCAACGCCGTGGCAGCGTCTGCAGCCTGCATGGACACCGGTGACGACGACCACGGAGTCCGGCGACGGACTCCACGTGGTCGCCATCGTCGACGGCGGTGGCGGGCGGCGTCGGAGCGAGCAGCGGCGGCAGAACCCGCGAGGGTTTTCTGCCACGGGTTTTCACGGCGGGAGGCGACGGCGAGGCGGCAGAGCAGCGTCCAGCAGGCGGAGGAGACCGGCGACATCACGCCAACAGGAACGGCGGCCGCGGTGGACGTCGCCGGCGGCTGGAACGGTGGCAGCAGGTGCGAGAGTTCCGCGACAGAACCCTAGAAAGGGCTCAACGCCGCGGACAGCGCCGGCGAGCTTTGCCAGCCGTGCCGCCGGTGGGAGACAGCCACCAGCAGCAGCAGTGGCGCCGGGAAGGTGGAGGCGATCGGCGGCAACGCCTCAGGCGGCCGGTCGTGGCGCGGACGGCCTTGGCCGTTTCGTGCCCTAGCCTGCGATTCGGGCCTAGGGTTTTTCAACCCGGGCCTGTTCGCGTTACGGGCTGCCTCCAGCGTTCGGGCTCGGGCCCAGTTACGAGCTTGGGCCGATTTTAGGTCCGGTTTGAGTTCGTGGGCCCATGAGAGTGAAACGAGCGCGGTTTGGGCCTTTTCGAGAGTATTGGGCCTCGTGGTGTGAGCCCAATCTTGGTAAGGAAGGCCCAATGGCAACGAAAAATTAGAAAATAAATTTTAAAATTTATTTATTTTTCGGGGAGAAACGGGAGATCAAGACGAAGGCCTTATTGAAGACCGAATCCTTTTTCGGATTTATTTTATTTATGTAATAGAATAGACAAGGGTCGTCACACAACGAAAAGCGAGTTTTTATTTTTGTTTTTATCTCGTTTTTCTCGAGCATGCTATGGATGCAATTTACTTAATATTATAGCATGTCTTGCCTGTCAAGGTGAATAAATTGGGCTTAGTCGAGCATGTTTTAGGATTGTCAATATAAGCATGTTTTAATTTTCTGCGAGCATGGTTTATTTGCTGCGTTTAGAAAATTATGCTTAGGATTATGTGACAACGTGATCTAGCATGTCGACAACCTTTTGAAAGAAAAATACTAAGCAGATAAAAACATTTTGGTATAAAAATGTTAAGACCTCCACAATTGGCCTTAAGGTGAAGTCTTGGTGCGAGTGTGTAAACGTCCACACGAACGTGGCTTGCGCATCGTGCCGGACGAGTTCGCCAGACTTAGGGTTTCTTAACAAAAATGTTCTAACCAAAATGAGAAGTGGGAGCTTTTCTGAGTAAACGTCCACACTAACGTGGCTTGCTTGGAATAGTAACTACGGTTTTCTCTGGAGTTGGTTTTTGAACAAAGATAGCTTAAGGAAAATATTGCTTTTTCCAAGTTAAGCTAATATTGTGGTTATAAGCTTAGATATTAGTTAGAATACAACTCCCCAACGGAGTCCCTTTTCTAATCTAATATGGTCTAGTAAGGTTCAACTATTAGCTCTATTTGCCATAAGGATAAGTTGGCAAGATAAGTAGAGTTAAAGATCTGAGTATCTGGTTGAGCAGTGGGAGCGTAAATGTCCACACGAACGTGGCTTGCGATCTGCACTGTTCGGGCTGTTGAAGGTTTCGAAATTATTGGTTTATCAAAAGCTTAGAATAATTTTCGTTACGAATTGATGCATGATCTTTTCTTACTTGTGTCTACGTGTTTATTGCTTTTTCAGATATGACTTTATGCCCGTTGATAAATGTTCTTTTCAAAGCCTCTCGTTGGTTCCAACTACTTGAAATGGAAACAAAATCTTGAGTATGTCTTGGTTGCGGAGGAGTACAATTTTGTACTTACAATTCCTGAACCTGCTCCCTTGATGGAGGATTCCACTGATGTTGAGAGGGAAGAACATAAAAGATGGCACAAGGCCAATGAGATGGCAAGTTGTTTCATCATGACTTCTATGTCAAGTCCGATGCAGTTAGAACATAAAAACTTTGTGAAAGCATCTGATATTATGTTCAATCTCAAGGAACTCTTTGGAGAGAAGGATAGGGCTGCCCGTTTCGAGGCCATGAGGAAACTTATGACCACGAAGATGACGGAAGGCACTTCTGTGCGTGATCATGTTCTGAGTCTAATGAATGCATAGAACGAGTTGGAAGAGCTTGGTGGAGGTATCGATGGTGAAGCCAAAATCGATATGATACTCCATACGCTTCCAAAATCCTTCGAGAATTTCCGTCTGAATGTAGTCATGAATAAGAAGGAGTATACTCAGAACGAACTTCTTAATGACTTGGTGACTGCCGAAGACATGATGAGCGACGATGCCACGGCACTGTCATCTGTGAAGGCCTCTTCTTTTGCACCGAAAGGTGGGATCAAGAAGAAACCGTGGAATCGAAAGAAAGCGGCTAACACCACTGGGAGCAAAGGTAGTAAGCCTACCAAAGGCGGGGAAAAGCCTAAGGGGAAGGGCAAGTGCTTCAAATGCAACAAGACAGGACACTGGAAGGCTGACTGCCCTCTAAAGAAGAAGAATTTTGGTATGTCATTCACATACATAACTGAAACATGTTTAGCTGCAAGTTCTACCCAGACTTGGGTAGTAGATACGGGAGCAACTGACCATATATGTTACTCCTTGCAGGGGTTTCTGCAGACAAGAGAGCTGAGTGATTAAGGCAGAGCATACGGCCGGTTCGGTCTAAAACCGACCGAAACCGACATAACCGATGGACCGAATTCATCTCAGATTCATAGCCGAACAGACCGCCCTACGTGTTCTCGACCGACCGGAACCCAACCGAAAACCGATGGTCGGTTTTCGGTCGGTTTTGGCCAAACCCGACATTCATTAACTATGCAGTGAAGTAGGCTGAAAATATAGTTTTAGTAATGTATGGCAGGTGTTCGATGAAATGATTGATAGAGTTAAACATAATTTTCAAGAAAAGCACAATTTTATTTTGCACACCAACTGTTTGACAAATTGATTGAGAAAGTTTTCAAACTCACATCACACCTGTTCGAAGAAATGCTCAAAGAAATGCCCAGCTACACATCACACACCTGACACATGTTCGAAGAAGTGCTTAAAAGAAGACAATATAAGCTGGCTTTCTGCTCATTTGCGCTGCTGCACAACAGCACACCAACTCATGCTTATGCCTCACACTAACTCACATACAACCACTGAGTCATACTTTTCCATGTGAATACTAATATATTTACAACCAAGTAGATAGGATCATAGGATAGTTCTGAACTTTGCACCATTATTCATTCTAAACTTATCATACACATCATATTCAAATCAAGAGAATGAAACAAGAGCGAATAGCAGCAGCAGCCTGCTACCAACGAGTATTTTGAAACACAACGAGTATCTAGGCCCTCCATTACTCACCACAACGAGTATTTTGAAACAACTATTCAACTAATAGCACTATAGCAGCCAAGGCACAAGAAAATAATCCAACATGAATAATTAGAAGAAAATTAAAGAAATCACAGTCAACATGAATAAATAGAAGAAAAATCAAGATAACACAATCTGGGTTCTTGCAGTTGCAGTCACCAAAAAAAGTAGTCCAAATCTTAGTTCTTGCAGTCACAAAATAGTCTTTAAACATCAAGAATCTTAGTTCTTGCAGTCAAAAAAAAAAAAAAAAAAAAAAAAAAAAAAGCCAAAAGCAAACATAAATTCCCAAATACAACTCCAAATCTTCAAGTCTCCATGGTTGTAGTTGTAGGATCTTCAGTCTCCATTGGTGCTTGAATGTTACTTTTGCTCATTTGAAGTACTTCATCAGAAATCTTAAGACCTTTCAATCCTACAATGTATAAACAAAGCAATCAAATATTTAATTAACAAGATACAGTTGATAATATATAAACAATATGATAACTTAAATTGTAAAAACCTTCTTCATGCTTTATGTGAGCCTCCAAATCTTCTTCAACTGATACTTTTTTCCTTTGATCTTCTCAACCAATCTTGAGTGCATACTAGAGATTCCACAATTTTAGGAGTCAAAGAACTTCTAAAACTATCAAGCACTTTTCCCCATGTGCTAAATGCAGATTCTGAGGCAACGGTAGAGATAGGGACAACCAACAAATCTCGAGCGAGAAGGCTAAGAATCGGAAACCTGTGTTGGTTGTGCTTCCACCACATTAAAATATCAAAACCATCTTCAGCTGTCACAACATTTTCCTTACAATAAATGTCTACCTCATCTATTATCGAAACTACTCCAGCCTGAACCTTTTGTTTTTTGTATTTCTCAACCATAATGCTATTCTTCCCAGTTAATGAGAAATCCGGCTTATGAAAAGACTAACTTTTCAAAGATGGAGCAGTTGTACATTTATGTTGTTGTTTATAAACATCATACAGCTCATGCAAACTATCTAAAACAGTCTTGCCCATCATTTTCCCAATATCTTCGCCCCATTCTTCAACAAGTGCAAACTCGAGAAAGTCTAACTTATACCTGGGATCAACAACTATACTCAAGAAAATAATCTGATTCATTTCAGTTGGAGTTCCCTAATATTTGTTGAACTTTTCACGCATTTTTTCTTCCCATTAATCTAACATCTTCATCATCACTGTTAGCCCAATCTCTCAATTTTTCACTCACAGAGGTTACCTCGTGTAAGAACTCATTACACGTGACATAAAGTGACCCCGATACTCTTACAGTTAGATCATAAAAGGACTCCAAAAGATCAGCCATCAGTCTCGCATTTTCCCAATCAAAAGTATCTGGAACACCGTCTACTAGATCAACTCTAAAGAAAGGGTCCTTTCCAGCAAATTGGTCGAAAGCTTTCTCAAACTTGCAAGCCACATTCAACATAAGATAAGTCGAATTCCACCCAGTGGGCACGTCTAAGAAAAACATGCTCTTACACTCTATGTTTTCTTCTTTGCAACACTCCCTAAATTTAACCAGTCTAGAAGGAGATTGTTTGAGTAATTTAACTGCATCCCTAATTTTTTTAATTGACTTCCCCACTTCTTTCAGCCCATCACCTACCACCAAAGCAATTATGTGAGCCATACATCTCATATGGAGGTATTTCCCTTTTACAAAAGAACAACCTCTAGAAGTCAGTCTTGTTTTCAACAAGTTGATGCAAGCATTATTAGAAGATGCATTATCAACAGTTATTGAAAATATCTTAGTAATGCCCCACTCATGCAAGCAACCATCTATTTGCCTAGCCATTTCATCCGTCTTGTGACTTTCGATTGTGCAAAAGTTGATAATTCTCTTATTTAAATTCCAATCCTTATCAACATAATGTGCAGTGATGCACATGTAGTTCAACTTTTGCACTGAAGTCCAGCTATCTGCAGTGATGCAAATACTCTGCCCAGATTCAACAAAAAAATTCCGAAGTTTTTCTCTTTCGTTCAAATAATGTTGGAATACATTTCTTGAAATAGTCCACCTAGAAGGGAGCTTAAACCTATGCTGCAGTGTCTGAACGAATTCTTTAAAGCCTTCACCCTCAACTAGCCTAAAGGGAAGCTCGTCCTTAACTATCATCTCATTGAGTTTCTTCCTACACCATTCTTGATCGAATTTCCAGGAAACTAGACTATCCAAACCACCATTTTCTTCACCCTCTGGTATAGATTGCAAAGCCAACTGAGTTTGCCTAAGATCACCGATTGATGGTTTTTTTTTTTTTTAACACGTCGTAAGGTGAGATCGAAGCGAGGAAGTTCCGTTTCTCTTGGAATCAGCAAAATATTCAGTATTACAGTAGTTGCATGTACCTTTTGTTTCCCCTTCCTCATTTACGCTTCTACTGAAGTGCCCACACATCCGATCTCGTTCTTCCACCTTTGTTTTTTGCAGTTGAACCACCCTTGCGATGGGGATTGCCTTTGCCTTCGTCTAGCCTCGGCGGCTCTTTGACACTTTTCTCTTTGCCTTTGGATTGACTCATCTACATACAAATAGGAAAACGAGGAATTGTGAGGGTTAGGTTTTCAACTTGAATCTGAAAGAAAAATAAAGAAATAAAGAATGGAGAGAGAGAGGGGAAAACGAATACTTTGCAGACTTGTAGTCGAGAACTCGCGGTGACAGTGGTGGCGTTGGCGGGCCGCGGATGTACGATGAATTTTGCAGCCGAGAAAGAGTATTTGGGGAGTGATTTAGAAATTAAAATTTCCTACTCACAGAGTTCATTTGAAACTGACTTGAGTGTGATGGAGGAGGAAGATGAAAAATCGAAGAGACGAAGAGTCGTAGAGCGGCAGGAGCTGAGTGGCCAAGTGGGTATGTAACGTATTTCTATTGATCACTGCATGATCTAGTATAATTAAACCTAAACCTAGGATGTTTAGTGTATATTAACATATATTTATAAAATTAAGATTTAGTTACTAAGTAGTCGGTCGGTTCGGTGCTAACCGAACATAATTTTCATGCAACCGACGCCGACCAAAAATATTTTCGGTTCGAATTTTTCCGACCGACACCGAACCAGGAAGGTGTTTGAACCGACCGAAACCGCCCGAATCCGTTCGGTTCGGTTCGGCAGTCCGGTTCCGGTCCGGTTATGCTCTGCCCTATGAGTGATGACGAGATTACCATCTCCATGGGCGATGCATCGAGAGTTGCAGTTGTCGCAGTTGGAGATATTCATTTACATTTTGATCATTTTGTTTTGGTTTTGAGAGACGTTTTGTATGTGCCTGCTTTTCGGCGAAACTTGATTTCAGTTTCTAAACTTTATGTTTATGGATATTCAGTTGTTTTTGATACTGGCGTTTCTATCATGAAAAATAATGAGATTATAGTTTCTGGCACATTGTCCCGGTCTCTCTATACCATTATTTGTCCAATGAATGATTTTTCTTCTTATAATGCTTCCTCATCTTTGAATACCAAAAAGAGGAAAAATCCGTCTCAAATGAACCAAACTCTACTTTGGTACTTGCGATTGGGTCACATCAACCAAAAAATGATTTAAAGGTTGATAAAAGAAGGTGTTTTGGATTTCCAAATTGAACCTTTGTCAACATGTGAATCCTGTTTGGAAGGAAAGATGGTGACCAGACCTTTCAAGTCCATAGGATATCGAGCTCAAGAGCTCTTAGAGTTGGTTCATTCTGACTTGTGTGGACCGATGTCCGTTCAAGCTCGAGGAGGTTACGAGTATTTCGTCACTTTTATTGATGACTACTCAAGATACGGCTTTATCTACCTACTCCACAAGAAATCTGAATGTTTCAACACGTTCAAAGATTTCAAAGCGGAAGTGGAGAAGAGGTCGGGTAGAAGTATCAAGTCACTTCGTTCTGATAGAGGTGGCGAGTACCTCAGAACTGAGTTTCGAAAGTTCTTGTCAGATAATGGGATTGCATCTCAGTTAACTATGCCAGGTACTCCCCAACAGAACGGTGTAGCGGAAAGACGGAATCGAACTCTTTTGGATACGGTTCGATCAATGATGAGTTATGCATCCTTGCCAATTTTGTTCTGGGGATATGCCTTGGAAACAACAGCTTATCTCCTCAATCTAGTACCATCAAAGTTGACAGTTAAAACTCCTTCCGAATTATGGACAGAGCGTAAGCCTAGCTTGGGCCATATTCGGGTTTGGAGATGTCCAGCACACGTACTGACAAAGGAGGCCGACAAATTGAGGTCTAAGACTGAGGTTAGGCTGTTTGTAGGATATCCAAAGGGAACGGAAGGAGGTTATTTCTATAGCCCTCAGGATCAGAAGGTCATTGTAAGCACTAATGCCCGATTCCTAGAGGAGGACTTTATTAATAACCATCGGACAAGGAGTGAAATAATGCTCGATGAGGTGTATTCTTCTATTCTGACCTATGTAGAAAGAATCAAGACCTCGGTGACTTAAGATGAACCTTAACTCTAGTTGAGTCCTAGGGGTGTATAGTTGTAGTCTGTTTCTTTGACTTACCATGGGTGAGAGTTCAGAGGATCTGTAACTCAATATGCTCCGTATCTTAGGAAGCAGCTACAACTATTACGAATCTTAGTGTAACTGCAAAAGAGCATCGTATCCTGGTAGAACATGTTGATCACATCCCCTGAGGAATTCATTAAGGATTATCATACCAAACCCTGCAGGTGGATTAAGTTCTGGTATGATGAATAAGGAATGAATGGTACTACTCATGAATGATAAAGAAGTTGAATAACATAAGCAGTCAAAAGCTTTAAGTTAATCAACGGATGTGGGATATCTTAAATACGGGGGTCGCTAAATCTAAGACTAGCCCTGAACTCAACAGGGGTAAAACAGGTAATTCAGTACTATTACTCTAGTGGAATGTTTTAGTCCTTATGGACTAAATTATACTCTGGGTTGAGTATGGAGAATTTAGCCATTGGGAGGCCTCGGTTTTACCAGCTAGTAGATCCCTGATCTGGCCCAAAAAGCTCAATAGGCCACACTATAAGGAATAAGTGGGCCATCACACAACTGGGCCCAGTCTGGGGCGCCAGTCGAGCTCATGGACGCCTGGTTCAACTGTTGCAAGCCTGACCTGCAACTTAAGCCCAAGTCTCACTTAGTCTCTCCTATATATACCCCCTCAAAGTCTTGTTGACCTAAGTTTTGGAATTTACGAGTGCACTCTAAATATTCCACAAGAAAGGGAGGCTAGGGTTTGGAGAGTAACTGGGCGGCGCCGGCTTGAGCGAGAGTGACGACAGTTCCCTTTTCCGTGGCTGATTCCGAGGTTCGTTGTCCATCCAACGCCAGAATCGAGCAGGGATACAGATCAGAAGATCTATTCGCGAGTTCTCTTCATCCTAAGGTAATCGATCTGAACACCCTATGTTTCACACTTAATTTTATAGGAGCATGATAGGTTTTATCGATAACTTAGATATCTGGAATAGATCCTCGGGGACGAACTGATCTTCATTGATCTTTGTTCCTTGACATTATTGCTTGAATTTGGCATTCATGTTCCATCTCTAACTTATCTATTTGATATTCACACTTTTATGTTCCTTCTCTAACTTATCAATTCATGTTCCAATGAAACTTGTCGATGAGTGAGTCCATTTCAATGAAATTACAAAGGTCATTTTCGTATTTTTTATACTTTGGTTAGCAAGGAATTTAAACTAATGAGGATGGAGTTATAGATGTATAAAATGATATTTGAATCGGGTTTTGAGTTAGTATAACAATAATAGTTAATTACGTTTTTATCTTGTTCCACTCTACATATGGAGTTCTTTGAAATATCAGCTTAGTTTAACTGCAGAAAGTTAGTAGTTATTAAGAGTAGTTCTTTGAGATGTAGGCTTCTCGTTCTATTTATGAGTTTTGTGTCCTTCACCATTTAATTTCAATGTTCTTTTTTAGGTGCTCTGAAATTGGTGTGTTGTTCTAACTTTCCCCAACAATTTGTTTTTGGTAGTTTATTCAGCCATTTGCATTGGTATGTTATGATATAAACTTGGAACTAGCAAAATAAGACTCGATTGTTTCAATTGTTTTGGCAAATCGAAAAGGTTGTTTGTTCTATTTTTTGTTGTTTCTCTTTTTGTCGTTGTTTCTTTTTTGCAGACACTGATTTAGATGGATCAAAAATGAAAGAGCTTCACAAAAAGGTATGCTTCTTTTCAACATAAGTATCAAGTTAGTGATTTGTATTACAAAAATGCATGGTAGATTTTTATTCTTTCATAATTTAGTTATCTTGCTATTCCATTGTGACTGATATTTGCATGTTGTGATTAAGATGCTTTATAAATCTATAGAATGATAAATAAAGATTACAACATTTTTATAGAATGATCGATAGAGATTACTTCATTTTGCTGAAACTTAAGCACACATGCAAAGAAGATTCGATGTAGGAGGCCAGAACAAGTGTATCGCATCTTGTCAAACATTAGTGAGAGCAAACATTGAAGGAGAAACCAAGGGTATACTTTGTAAATAATATCTATTGCAGATTATCTGCGTATTGCAAAGCTTGTATTAGATGGAATTACAGTATGTGAATTTGACACACCTTGTATAATGTGTTTATGTGGAATAAAATATTCTTGGATTTTTATATTTTTGTCCTCTTAATATTTAGTTAAAATTGGATTTAAATATTGCAGCAAAAATCATAAAAAAAGAGGTCTATCTCTACGTTTACAAAATTATAAATTCTACAGTTTTTGTCCGTAGTGTATGGAACATATAGACTACGGTTGATAATCGTAGTGTACAGTTATTGCCCGTAGTGTATGTTGCATATAGACTACGGTTCTTACCCGTAGTGTAAACTCAGGGCCTTTCTCTGCACCACCTGTGTCTACGGTTTCGAAAAGCCATAGACTACGGATAATAACCGTAGTGTATGAGCGAAATTCTTGTAGTGAAACAACGTTTTTGAATGGAGATTTGAAGGAAACCATCTACATGAATCAGCCCGAAGGTTTAGTTTTGCCGGAGAACAAGGACAAGGTGTGTCTTCTCAAGAAATCTCTTTATGGTTTAAAGCAAAGCTCGAGGCAGTGGAACATGAAGTTCGATAAGCAGATGTTGAGGCTTGGTTACTCCAGATCGAGGTATGACAATTGTGTGTACACGAAGAGAGCCGGGAGTTCGATGACATATCTTCTATTGTATGTGGACGATATGCTGATTATTAGCAAAGATATTGCAGAAATCAAGCAGCTGAAGCTTGATTTGATGTCTTGTTTTGACATGAAGGATTTGGGGAATGCCAAACGGATTTTGGGGATTGATATTCTGAGAGACAGGAAAGGTGGAAGGCTGTGGTTGTTCCAACACGATTATGTGCAGAAGATATTGAGGAAGTTCAATATGCATGAAACAAGGGAAGTGTCAGTTCCTCTTGCGCAACACTTCAAGCTCTCAGAAGATCGGAAGCCAAAGACAGAAAATGAGAAGAGGGATATGGTAAAGATACCATATGCTAATGCAGTTGGAAGCATTATGTACACAATGGTGTGTACAAGGCCTGATCTAGCACACTCCATAAGAGTGGTGAGCAGATATATGGCAGATCCAGGAAGATATCATTGGGAAGCATTGAAGTACATCTTGAGGTACATGCAGGGGACATCGAAGATAGGTGTGATGTACCAGAGATGTGATGATTCAGAAACTATTAAGAAGCCATTGGTAGGTTTTGTTGATTCGGATCATGCTGCGAATGTAGACACAAGGAGATCTTAGTCGGGATATGTATTTTGCTTGTATGGTTCAGCTATAAGCTGGAGGTCGACATTACAGTCTGTGGTTGTGCTTTCAACTACAGAGGCAGAATATATGGCAATGACAGAGGCTGTCAAGGAAGCAATGTGGCTGAAGGGGATCATTGGTGAGTTCAGGATTTTTCAGAAAGTTGTTACTGTGAAGTGTGACAGTCAAAGCGCGCTTCATCTAGCAAAACACCAGGTTTTTCATGAGAGATCGAAACACATCGATGTTAGGCTTCATTTCATAAGGGATATTGTGAACAAGGGCATTGTGGAGATGATCAAGGTGTCGACGGAGGACAACGCAACAGATATGCTAACTAAGTCACTACCTACTAAGAAGTTTATGTATTGTCTTAAATTGGTGAACTTGCTTTCTCAACGAGGAGGGATCGTAGCCCTGTGATGGGGCTGGTTGGAGGGGAAATCGGTCAAGGAGATTAAGATATTTCCAGTCAAGGTGGAGATTGTTGATTGTATGGGGTGTGAGTGCAAATAGTCAAATCTAGTTGGGTTGTTTTGTAATATCTTAAGAAGCTTAATGGGCTTGGAGATATGCATGATGAGTTATTATCCAACTAGGTTTAGGGCTGGGAGAGCAGCATATATATACCACATACATGCAGCGATTGAAACATCGAAAGAGACGAGAAATAGTGAACGACAGTCAAGATTCTGTCGTGGGACGTGAGAGTATTTAGTGATACACGCACGTGAGCTGTGGGAACAAGGAGGTTTGGTAGGGTTTACGGGTGAGAGAATAATCTAGGGTTTTCTATTCTTTGCTTGGGTTTAGCTTAGATAGGGTGATTCGTTCTCGTTGTAAACTGTAATCTTCTCGTGTTTCTCATAGTGAAATCAATCTCGGATTGACCCTCCCGTGGACGTAGGATTTACATCTGAACCACGTAAAATTCTGGTGTGTTCTGTTTATGTTTTCGTTATGTGTTCTTGAACGTGATCCTGTTTCTGATCTTGAAGTTCAGGATCAATTATCTGCTTCTGTGACTTGCTGTTTGTTGTTGTTTTTCTTACGAATCCTAACAGTTGTTGTATACAGTGTTGTTGTAAATGCTCGCTCATAGACAACTATTATTGACCGTTGTTGTACATATTAACAACAACTGTATGCACTCATAGACAACGGTTAAAGCCGTTGTTGACACAGTTTAACATATTATCAAGAATACTCACTTCTTGGTGAGTGACAACATTCATAGAATCAATGTGACCAAAAAAATTATGAGAAAGAAATCATTGACACAATCACAAACCATCATCTACAATGTTGGCACTTTTAGCACATAGCATAAAAAATCTCAACTGACATCTTCTTCCATTGCTCAAAAAAAGTACTCTTCATTTCATCAGGAATGTCACACATTGCAGAAAAGTATTCTTAACTTAGTAGAGATTCATTATTTTCAAAACCAAGCAAAACATTCAATGTATTCACATATAAACTAAATTTTTTCCCTTTCAAAGTGAATAAAATGGCATTCGAATCAGAGAACTCTGAATGAGGTAGAAACTGAACCGAAGACATAAATTCCACAACTAAATCATGATGAATATGCTGATTTATTTCTAGAAAAGTCTCCCAACCAATATTCAAAAATAAGGTTCTAATTCTAGAATTTACGCCTTACACCGCAATAGCATCCCAATCAAACAATCGAGCAGGTGACAAGGTTCGAAGAGAGTTCTTACTTGCTCTCGCCATCACCTCTTAATCGGAGAAGAAATTGAGAGCTTTCGGAGATGATTCTTCTTCTTCATCTGAAATGGTAGCTTCAGGTGCGACAGTAGCTTGCTTTGCATATTCTTCCTGGCTACATGTCGATGGTCCCAAAGCGCCAGTGCGAGAGTTACGGGGAGATGGAGGAGGGCAGCCTCGCTTCCGCATCTGAGCTCTTATGGATTCAGGTGTTGCAGTAGTTGTCAGTGGCTCAATTTCCGGAGTTGTGGTGGCGGTTGTTGCTAGAGTTCGTGGTCTTTCTCTTCTCTGTGGTTGTGCGCCCACCGATGGAGAAGTTCTACAATTGGCATTCTTGCTCGCCGTGGTTGAAGACTTGAGCTCCCTCCGAGAAGGCGCAAGGTTCTTCCACGCCACCTGCTTCGTTCCCATTGAGTAAGCAATTGTGGTTGCGCTCTTGATCAACGGAGTTGCGATGGTGAGAATGGAGGTAGACTGCGGAAGACGGGCGGCGTTTTGGGGGAGAGGGTGAAATCCTTGGGGGGTTTTGGGAAAATTTGACTAGAAAGTCAAACCCCTCCTTAGTGCCGTCATTTTTAATCCTTGGTTCTTTTTTTTTATTATATTTTTTATTTTTAATATATAGTTTTAGTTCAAGAGTGCAGATTGAGAAAAAAATGCCTAAATATTCGTAGGTTGCCTCCCAAGTAGCGCCTTTATTTAACGTCCTCAGCCGGATCTAATGCCGACCCACATTATTCAAGAATAGCAGGTGGGGCCAATTGCACTTCCGCAAATGTTTCCATCTTGGGCTTTTCATAGTATGGCTTCAACAATTGTCCATTTACTTTAAAACGCTTCCGAGTGCTTAGACTTTGGATTTCTATCGTGCCATTTGGACTAACAGTTAAACTTCATATGGGCCCATCCATCGTGACTTCAATTTGTCAGGCTTAGTTCTCAATCGAGCGTTAAACAGGAGTTCTTTCTGACCCACTTCAAATGATTTTCTGCGGATGTATTTGCCGTGGAGAAATTTGGTGCGTTCCTTGTATAAGCTTGCATTGTCATAAGCCTCCAATCGTAGCTCTTCTAATTCTTGTAGTTGGAATTTTCTCTCTTGACCAATGACCTCTCGATCCATGCAAATCTGCTTCACTGTCCAAAAAGCTCTGTGCTCTAGCTCCAGGGGTAGGTGGCATTGCTTTCCAAAAAGCAAACGATATGGAGGCATGTCGATCGAAGATTTGTATGTTGTGCGGTATGTCTATACCGCATCGTCCAGACGACGACTCTAGTCCTTACGGCTTGGATTAACCGTTTTCTCCAAAACACTCTTCATCTCTCTATTCGAATCCTCGGCCTGACCATTTGATTGGGGGTGATAAGCTGTAGCGACCCTTTGGTAGACTCCATATTTCTTGAAAAGGGCTTCTAAAGTCCGATTGCAGAAATGGGTTCCTTGGTCACTAAAGGTCACTAGTGAGGGCGCTAATTACAGCTCATGGACGCTAGTCCAATGTTGCGGGTCTGGCCTGCAACTTAAGCTCAAGTCTTACTTGAGTCTCCCCTATAAATACTGCTTAAACCTAACAGTTAGAATTTACGAGTGCACTCATAAAATTCTAGGAGAAAAAAGAGGTTACGGTTTTAGGGAGAGACAGAGTCGGCGGTGTCTGCGTCTGCGGTTGAACAACCTACGGCGGCGGATCCCTTTCCGTGGCTGATTCCGAGGTTCGTTGTCCATCCAACGTTGGAATCAAGCAGGGATACATATTAGAAGATCTTCGAGCGAGTTCTCTCACCAAATACTTAAGGTAATCGATCTTGATACACCCTATGAAATCGTTGATTAGATAATCGAAATAGATCCTTAAGGCATGAATCGATCGTCACCGATCTGGTTCCTTCATGAAGTGGAGAGACAGTACATGACTTATACAAAATGTCCCCATCTTATGTCACCTCCCTTCCCATCTGCAACTCCTCTTATACGTGAATTGAAAAAACACGAGACACACTCGCAATAAACAAGATGTATAGTTCTGAATAATAAATTCAGACAAAACAAAACAAGACTTTTGAAGAATCTTGTTAAGAGAAACACATATCTCAATAAAAGAAAATTTGCAGATGCAAGAACGGAAATCCTCACGGGAACACAAAAGCGGCGGGCAAACATCCAATGATGAAGCCAGGATTAGTGGGCCCCGATTTATAATAACCTAAAAAATAATTATGCATCGATTAGATCTTTTATACCTCCGTTATGTATTTGTAGTTTTAAATATGATTAAAAACAAAAGGTAGAGAAAAAATATAGTGCTTAACTTTAAGACCATCAAACTTCAAAACCATCAAACTAAGTAAATTACTTGTACGTTCAAGGACTATTTTTATTAATCATACATAATTTTAAAGGTAGAACGTGAATTATTAATATACCTTTGTATTTTTCGTCGACTCCAGCGGGTCTGGTGACCCCACTACTACCCCTTATCTTCGTCCCTAACTGCATCCATCGATCTTCTTCTTCTATATATATATATATATATATATATATATATATATATATGCTAAAGTTACAGACACGTGCTAGAAAATCTCATGCATATGTTCAACATATGATAATACATATTTATCTTCCCATACTAAATATTAAATAAAATATTCAATATATGCTTCATGAAATATATTTAATTAATTCAGCACAATGAAAGTATTGAGCATAAATACATACGCTTATATGATATTCCAAAATATTGCATGCTAACATGTAATAAACAGTTTGATTGTTTCCACATTTCAAACATCTAATTAAAATGTCTCTGTAATAATGGCAATAGTTTATCTACATTAAACAAGACCTTTTTCTTTTCAACGAGTCAACAAAACTACATTTTAATTAATACTACTACTTAGTGAAGCCTGAACAAGTTAACACACATGTCAAGAATTGTTGGGCAAGGTTGAAGTACGTTTCAAGAAGGATCGGAACACACATGTGTTTGATATTGACGCTTTGGTCCAGCCTTCTCCAGGTGAAAGTTTGAGAATAAAGATAATAGACAATTTTGAGTGGTCTTGTTTACACAGTTCCCTGGAGATTTTTACTATATTATGTAATTTTATTTATGAATGACGATAGGGATAAATATCAGCTTTGCCATGTGGCATTCTTTAGCGCTGACTGGACCATTCTTCTAAGGGCCTCAGATGACCTATCCGGTACAGATGCCTAGGATATTCAGAGACTATAAAGTTCGGGTCAGGTGTCTCAGGAACCATCCTTGAAGCAGATGCCCTGGCCAGGGCAGAAGCTATGAGGTTCTGTACAGATCTCGGCTTATACAGAAGCTGTCTTGGTCTCGCGAGCATATGCTGAGGCCCGGGATCTGCCTAACACACAGTTTGCGTGACTCTACCTACCTTAGGGTGAGGACCACAAAATTGATGACGAAGGGCATCTTGTCTCCTTAGAAATTCCTCTCTTGTCCTCCCCTGACACGGACATTCACCTTTTTATCCCTTCAACACCTATAAATATCGGGTGATCACATCATCTCAACCAACTCATCTTTTACACACACTCACTATTCCATTCATACTCTGCTTCGCACCCTCGCAAGCTAGAGTGGCCGAAGTCCTTCTTCAAGGATTTCACTTCTTTCATCACCTCCATCTGCATTCTCCTCAGTAGAAAGGAGAATCCCAAAAACTCAAGCCGAAGGTATAACTCTCGTTGCCATGAGAGGACGAAGTATGAAGGCACCTTACAGTCTCTACTTCACCCTCTCCTTTCTCTCTTGATTTTCCACCCAAATGAGCTTTACGCTCCACAGATCTAACTAATTTCATGGTTATATACACCTTTTATTCAATGTTTTGCTCAATTTACCTTTTATGTGTAAAAAGAGATGCTTTATAGAAAATGAGTTGCTAAGGCTAGAGAATCACATGAATCTCTTACTTACTGCCGTTATAATCCGTTATACATGAATACTCCTCACAAACTTGATGAATAATTACTTAATCGTTGTAGATCTTCAACTCGGATCTATCAACTGGCGCTGTCTGTGGGAAATTTGAGTTTAAGACATTGATTTCCTTTCTTATATACGGAATTTTAGCTTGCTATGTGTAATGTTGTTAAAGTTTTTGAATCTGAGGTGTTAATCTCTTCGGTATCAATGAAATTCTAGCCGGTTGTGATTATATTATTATGAATTTTCCTTGTTATTTCCTCGTGCACGAGATGCCCGGAAAAGGGATGTTAGCACGAATGTATATTCGGTGTTTGTTAAGTAGTCTTCTCAGAAAACGTGGATATGAATACTATGAATTAAGTTCAGCTTAATCTTTCATGGTGTTGAGTTGCGAAATCGGAGGCGATCTTAAGATTACGTTCTCCTCATATAAATTGTGATAATTGAATTATACTCTGTGTTTAGTTCGAAGGTTGTGAAGAATTTGAAGGAAAGTTGAATCAAAATCACAGCAATCTTGGAGTTCATTCAGCTCATCTCTTATAATTGATGAGTTTAAAGTTCCATTAAATATTGCAAAACATAAAGTTAGCTCGTGGGTTATAAGGGATTGGTAGTTACAGAGGAAGCACTACGACTCAAATTCAGTCGTAGGCCCATGTATTGCCATGCATGAACCGTAAACACACAGAGTGAAAACGCTGAAAAACAGAGGGCCGAAAATGACGAGGTCACCCCACTCACCTTGATGAGGGGGACCCACATTTGAAGGCAGAACCTCCCAGAAGCCCTATCTAATAGGCAACATTCTCGTAAGCCCTACATAATAGGCAGAGTTCTCAGAAGCCCTATCCAATAGGCAACATTCTCATAAGCCCTATATAATAGGCAGAGTTCCCAGAAGCCCTATCTAATAGGCAACATTCTCGTAAGCCCTACACAGTAGGCAGAACCCTCAAAAAGCCCTACATAGCTAGGCACCATACAAAAAGCCCTACATGGTTAGGCATTATAACGTTAAGCCCTATGAAAATAGGCATCATACATTAAGCCTTGAAGAAAACAAGCACCATCCATTCCTGCCTTATATGGGCAGGTGCAATCCCTTAAGCCTTGCATAAGCAGGCAATTCCTATAAAAGCTCGTGCAAATGATTCCTAATCATAAAAGATCGGTCAAAAGCAAACAATATCTATTTAAAAGCCTCATTTTAAAGGCATCTGAAACTAATGCCCTAAAAAATCTTCAAACATTTGCAGAACTCTGCAAAGATGAATACTAGCTCAGATGCTGCTTCGAAAGAAGCAGGACAAGCTCCTGGAAACTTGGAAAATTCTCTGCCAGGGAACAAAGGAAAAGACACTGTAATGACAGAGGCCAGTGTCAACATGGAAGCTCAGCATTCCCCGGCCATGCTCCTCCAGATGAAAGCACTCGTAGAGGGCGTGGTCGAAGGGGCCATTGAAAAAAGACTACATGCTTTGGGAGGGAACTCCAAGGACATAAATCCTCTGGGTGAAGCCCAAGAAGGTGGGGAAGTAAAAGCACCCCCAAATGCGCAGGCAGAAGCCTGTAGCCCTAAGCATTAAGCAGAAACTGGCTACCAAACTGCCATCAATAGTTGCCGGACAAGAGGAGGGATTCTTCATTGACTGGGAATCCCCAGATGAGGAAGATCCTAAGGAACATGAGGACAGCCTCGAGGAGGATGTTGATTATGCGTGGGCCAAGAAATGTGCCCAACAACAAGAGAAAATGATGCTCTTAGCTAAATAAGTGGAAAAGCTGAAAAAGCA
The DNA here is from genome assembly GCA_029379335.1 of Thymus mandschuricus. Lineage (NCBI taxonomy): Eukaryota > Viridiplantae > Streptophyta > Magnoliopsida > Lamiales > Lamiaceae > Thymus > Thymus mandschuricus. Next base: position 16,023,607 of record CM057071.1, read on the forward strand.
GGAGCAAGCCCCAAAGAGGGCCTCAAAGGAAACAGAAGCAAGTGAAAGGGGGAATCGCTATGCAAATGAAGAAAGGAACCTAAAGCATGTTCCAGATCCTAAAAGTACGGGACACAAGCCAGAATACTTCTCTGTATATATCGACGAGAACAGCCCATTCTCAGTAGATATTCAAACAGATCCCGTTCCTGGCAACTTCAAAACAATATCCTATGAATATCAGGGGAGAGGGGACCCTGAAGAACATTTGTTGAAATTCGAAAGCTTATGCCTCCTCCACCAATATTCAAAAGGCATCAAGTGTAGAGTATTCCTCACAACTCTGTCTGAGACTGCCCAACATTGGTTCAAGCAGTTACCAAAAGCCTCTATTCACTCCTTCATGGATCTGAGGGAAGTTTTCCTACAGCAGTTCGTCAGCGCTAAGAGGACTACTAGAAATTCCTTACATTTAACAACTATAAAACAAGGTGCCAACGAAAGCTTGAGTGACTATATGACCCGTTTTAATGAGGCCGTCTTAGAAATCCCAGGGATGGAACCAAAACTAAAAGTGCATGCCTGTGTAGATGGTCTAAAGCCAGGGCAATTCTTTGCCTCTCTCATTAAAAAAGAAGCTACCTCTTTTGAGGAATTACTGACCAGAGTTCAAAAGTACATTCATATGGAGGAGGCCCTAAGCAGCAAGAGGGACGAACTCGCTCCTCAAAAAGAAAAAAGGGCAGAGGAAAAGAAAAGATCAGCTACAGATGCTAGAAGAACTGACCAGAACGAGCGGTTCTTAAGGCCTTTCACGCCTCTGGTTAAACAGCCCGAGGACCTGTTTGAGATAGTTATGAAAAAGCCAGGGGTGCAAATCCCTGTGGGACACAGGCATCCCCCGAGGAAACCACCCTCTGATAAATTCTGCAGGTTCCACAATGATTATGGACACATGACCAACGAATGCAGAAATTTGAAATTAGCTATTGAGAAACTGATCCAGGAGGGGGAGCTTCTGGAATATGTCAAGAAGGAAGGTGATCAAAACAAAAAGCGAAAAGAGGCAGAGGATAAAATGTCTGAGGCAGAAGGAACATCGGAGTATAAAGGTGTTATTAACATGATATACGAGAGTCATGCCAAGAAAAATACCCCCGCAACCATGGAAGAGTAAGTACTACTCCATTGGGGGAAAAAGAGAGCAAAGCCAATCATATCCTTCATCTATGTTTACTTTTTTAGTTTGTCAATATATGGAAGAAGTGAACTAAGTCCCTAACGCCGAAAGGGCAGCATCCTGAGCAGGATCTGCGGGAGCATCCTGAGCAGGATCTGCAGGATCCCCAGTGCGGGGGACAGTAGCATCAACAGTAGAAGGAGCTAAGGGTAGATTAGGAGCATTAGAGGAATCCTCGTTGACCTGCTCAACTCCGGAAGTAAGGACGCCAGTCTCGGTCACACTCTATACTTGAACCTCCACAGAGGGAATAGAGAAGACTTTCTTGGGGTCCTTGAGCGAGGCAACTTGCTCAGCAAGAGTACGCATGTCGCTGTTAGATTCCGTATCTGAGGAATCAGACAAAAACAACTCGGGAGAGGAGATCTCAAAGGGAAACTCGCATCTGGACGGGAACAAATCAGGAGATTCTTTTTCCTAAAAAAAAAGAGAGAGAGAAAAGATGAGAAAAATGAATGAAATAAAAGGAATTGCTTATGCTAAAACATAAATAATACAAACGCAAATAAAAAAGGGGTTCTTAGATAATAAAGCAATACCTCTTCGAAAACCCTCTTTAAGAACTCTTGTTTTTCAGCATCAGGAAGAAAGGTTTGAATGCGAGGAGAGCCCCAGGAGGGTGATGGCTCCAAGTGATCATGAGGGCGATGAAGAATGTCGGCCGCCTTCCGAAACACTTGGAGATACCAAGGGTTCTGGTCACTAATCTTGCGATTAAGTGCCAGGGTCTCGGGTGCCCGACTGAAGGCCTGCACAATAGGGCCCAGATTCACAGATGCGGCCCTCTCAGGAACACCCAGCATCTTGCAACATTCAAACACAGACTTAGCCGCCCATTCAGAAAGAGGCTCGGTCATCCTAGCCCAGAAACTGGGAGAGTGGAGATATGCCTCCGGTAAGTGATTAATCAGGTGATCAAGGAAAGCCTGCCCATAGGGGGTAAGCAGGAGCTGGGATCGGCAGCTTCTCATGCCCCTAATAAGACCCTGCTCCAGCCCTTCCTTTAGTCCCTCAGCGCAAGAAGAGATCTTCACTCGTGCCAATTCTAGCTCATATTGCCTTTTAAGTTGTTCCACTTCTGCAAAGTGGGCATCATGTGCCCCCTCTATCTGTAGGACAGAAGCCTTTAAGGCCTCATGGAAATCATGTGCCTGTTGAGCATAGGAGGCAAAACTGATTCGGAGTTGGGAGACTTCCTTCTCTCGGGCTTGCAGATAGGTCTCCCTGTCTTGATCTCTCTTTCTCAATTCGGACAGCTCCCTTTCAAGCTTCGCTTTCTGGGCCTGGAGAGTCTGAAAAGCCTCGCGTTGACGAGCTCCTTCCTGGAGGCGACGTACTTCAGCCCGAAGTTTCTCCTTCTCTCTCTCCGCGTGAGAATGGTGGGCATGTAAGCTGTCATATGCCAAAGCGCGGATGCCTAGCATAGACCTACAACTAGCAGCCTGAAAGTAATATAAGCAATTAACGTAGTCCTGCAACTACATTTCTATCCTTAAAACGGAAATAGATAAGTCAAAATATACATGTAATTCGAGGCTAGCGGCCCTCTTCAGCAAGAAGTCTGAAGGATGGGCCTCTGCCCATCGCCAGTCTTCTTCTCGGGGGATGCTATATAGGATCATGGCAGCCAAACCGCCATCTATGGCATCAACCATCCCGGGGAAGGAGATGCTTGCACCTGTCCCTTGCATGGTGGCAGGAGGGACGTCTAAACCTTTCTGGCGGAGAGAATGAATGAAAGCCAAAGAGCTGGTAGACGATGAGGAAAGGCGGGTCTGAGGAGCTCAGGCCTCTTTCTGAGGAAGATAGGGGTTGATGTTAACAAACGAGGCTAAAGGGCTCAATGCCCGAACCTGAAATCACGCTCATCCGGAGCAGAGAATGTGGGAACAGCAGAATCCAAGGGCGAAGGGACCACAGCTCCCGAGGCAGAGCCGGTTACCATTGCGCCAGAGTCAAGCCTCCCCTTCTTAGTTAAGAGGGGAGGAGGAGATGAGCCTTTTCTCTTAGTAGGAGCAGAAGAAGGGTTCGTCGAGGTAGCTCTCAGGTCCTGCATAAAGGTGGGAGAAGCCTCTACAGAGGACAGGTCCTTTCCTGATAAAGAAAAGCCAAAGCCCTCCATAGAAGGATGGGTGACAGAAAGAGGGGAGGAGGGAACGTGACCCTCTGCACCAACCACCGGGCCCGACTCAGTGGAGGTAGGAATCAAGGCTTGAGACGACAAGGACAGAGAGTCCTTAGGATCTTGAGGAGCAGGACGGGTAGCAGAAGGCGGAATTGAATCAAGGGGAACTTTGCTTTTCCCCTTTTGATGGGTTGTTGCCTTTAGCCGAGTAGAGGAAGAGACACATGTGCCTCGCGAAGGTTTGGGCGAGCTTGCAGAACCCCCTGCAGGCGAAGAGAAGGCTTCACGCTCAGCTGAGGATAGAGCTGTCAAACTTGGCCCAACTCAATGGGCCGGCCCGACCTACCCGAAGTTTAGGTTGGGTTGGACTCTAGAAATAGAGGCCCAGAAAAACCCGGGCCTAATTAGCCCGACCCGGCAGGCCGATGGGCCTTTACGGGCTTAGGCCAAAAAAAGCCCGAGGCCCATGGGCTAATAGGGCCCGTTATGAAAACACGATTTTTTTTTTCCCATTCGTCTACCTAATATAAACACACACATATATATTTTTTGAAGATTTGCATAATTTACCATTCGGTGATACTTAAGCATTGAGTTTTACTATTATATTTTGCTTAAGTTTTTCTTTTGAATTTTTGCTTGTTGAACTTGCGTTAATTTTGAGATAGTAGGAATTGAGTTTTTGATTTATGACATAAACCTTTATCCTTTTTGTTATGCTAGTATGTTCTTTTAGAATTTCCTCCATGTTTTATATATACATTTACATGAAAAAACCTATGAGTATATTATCTAATTAATTGAGAGATAATTTAATGTGCAATATTTATTAAAAAAGAAAAATTAATAAGCGTATAATATTCTTTTATTCATACATATATGTTAAAAAATGATGGGCCGGGCTAGCCCAACGGCCCAATGGCCCATAAAAGGTCAGGTTGGGCTGAACTTTTACAAGCCCAAAAAGTTATGGGCTGGCCCGACCCGGCCCATTTTTTCCCACTTAGCCCGTTAGGCAGGCTGGGCTGGCCCGGCCCGATTGCTTTGACAGCTCTAGCTGAGGAAGCCTCCTTAACAACACCAGGAGCCCCATCCTCGGGGTTAACCTCTGCAATCATCCGCAGAAGCTTATCGTACGCCTTCCTCTTCAAATTCTGCTTGGAAATGTCCATTCCTGTACAAATTGAGAAGATTAACACTGCTCACCCACTTAACGAAGGTTATATGAAAGACTGAAAACGACAATAAAACCAAAAGAATTTTACCCATTGATGAAGACCAAGGGATGCTGGGTTTCAAACCAAAGAAAGATAGAGTTTCTTCACTCTCTACAAAGGGCCTAAGCATGGTATGATCAGAGGGATATTCGGACAAAAGTGTAGACATTATAGATGATGGTGAAAATATTTTTCAGCATACTTTATTGAAGGGAAAGAGTACACTTATATACAAGATACAAAGCATGAAACCCTAGCAGTATATACGCAAACCCTAGCTACACTAACCCATATACAAAAGCCCATAATATTTAATCTAAAATACGTAAGCCCTAATACACCCCCTCAAGATGGCAGTCCTAAGTGATGCCAATCTTGGGCATGAGATAATGGAGACGAGGACGTGGCAGAGCCTTAGTGAGAGCATCAGCTAATTGATCAGCCGACGAAACATGAGCCACACGAATATGCGCGGATTGCGAACGAAATGATAGTCGATCGCAATGTGTTTCATCCTCGAGTGAAAAACCGGATTTGCACAAAGATAAGTGGCACCAATATTAAATAGAATATAGTACCGACGGCCCAGACATCGGAAAATGTAACTCAGATAATAAAGAGCGAAGCCATTGGACCTCAGACGCAGCATCAACAATGGCCCAATATTCAGCCTCCGTTGAAGACCGAGCAACAGAACGTTGTTTACGAGAGCACCAAGAAATCGGACTGGATCCAAGGAAGGTGATATAAGCCCCGGTAGATGTATGACCATCCATATCTCCTGCCCAATCTGCATCTACAAAACAATGGAGCACGCACGGCGAAGATTGACAAAATACAATACCCACGTTGCGTGTGCCATTCAAATAACGGAGTAGTCTCTTAACCGCACCCCAATGCATCTCCTAGCAAACAACCAATAGGCATGAGACATGTGAGCAGAGTGAAGGAGAGCAAGAGCTGTGTCGACAACATGACGATGGCGACGTTCAGAGAGACCGTTGTGTTCAGGGGTGTGAAGGGGGTGGTGAGATGTGTGATACCGTGGAGAGTAAGATGATGGCGTAGAGCAATGAACTCTCCTCCATTATCCATATAAAGGGTAACGATTTTGCGCTTTAAGTAGTTTTGAACTAGGGATTGAAATGCAATAAACGTAGGTAACACATCCGACTTTCGTTAAAATGGGTAAAGCCATATATAGCAAGAATAATGATCAACAAATATTAATACTTGTAGCCATCATGAGATAAAACTGGAGAGGTCCAGACATCCGAGAAAATCACGTCTAAAGGAAAAGAGGATTTGATTGAAGACTCATCAAATGGGAGTTTATGACTTTGAATACATTTGCATGAATTACATGAAAATGAAGAGGGTTTAAAAATACGTAAACTATGAACTGAAGCAATGTGATCTAAGACTTTAGACGACGGATGACCGAGACGAGCATGCCATATGGAGAGAGGCTGTTTAACCGATACTAAGGCAGAAGGAACGGAAGTAGAGATAGACAACGGCCAGTAATAAAGCCCATTAACGCGCCTACTGCGAAGGCGAACGTCCCCCGTGCGCTGATCTCTCACCTGAAAATCAGACGAAGAAAACACAATATCAACATCATTATCGGCACATAAACGGGACACAGACAGGAGATTCTGTGACATGTGAGGAACATATAACGAGTTCGGAAAGGATAGAGAACGAGAGTGCGGAAGCAAGAGAGCACCAATGTGAGAGATGGGAAGACTTTTACCATCACCGATGAGCACCGAATCAGGCCCCGTGTACGGGGAGTGAAGAGAGAGATTAGCCAAGTCGGTGGTGATATGGTGAGAGGCACTCGAATCTAACAGCCATTCGGAGGATGCCGGAGAGGCTGTCGCCGCGTGAGCCAACGGCGATGAATAGGCAGCTTGCCGACTGAGGTTAGGTCGAGTAGAGGCATGAGTAAAGGACGGACAACGACGGGCAGAGTGGCCAACTTCACCACACAACTGGCATTTTCCCATGTACGGACGAGGGCTGGAGTTGGGTGCACCACGAGATTGCTACTTCGGATCAGGAGCAGTGGTCATCGAACGAGGGGCAGATTGTTGTTTCTGCTTAGACGGCTGAGCGTTGTGGGGCGAGTACTGAGATTTAGAGTAGAAAGTCGTTGCAGGCATCTGTGTAGAGAGAGAGACGCGAGATTCCAGTTGAGCTTCTGTACTAAGAATCTTCTCATGAAGCTCGTCAAAGCCAATAGGATGTTCACGAGCTTGAATGGCTCCCGATATCTCGCGGAACGATTCATCGAGACCATTTAGAACTTTGAGCACCAGGTCCTCCGCGTCCGTGGCGACCCCAATAAGAGCAAGTTCATCAAGCACTCCTTTGATTTCTTGCAAAAACTCAGTAATAGATCTCGAACCTTTGACGGGATTATGGAGCCGATTCTTGAGAGAAAGGATCCGACCCCGAGAGGGCTTGCCGTAGGTGTTGGCAAGGGTAAGCCACGCCGCGCGTGACGTTTTCGCCGAGGCGATGAATGGAATCAACGTCGGAGAGAGCGTCGAAATGATGGCGCTCAAAATGAGTTGATCTTGGCGAACCCAAAAGGAGTGTGCCGGATTTGCAGAGGTTGTACCATCGGTTGCGGTGGTGGTGGAAGCCGGACACGAGGTGGAGCCATCAACATACCTGACAAGGTCGTAACCAGTGAGGAGAGTTTGAAACTGGAACTTCCATGACGTGTAGTTGATGCTCGTGAGTTTGAGAGGGGCTTGGAGAGAGGAGTTGAGAGCAACGGGAGTGGCGGTGGTGGTGGGTACGACGGCCATGGCGGCAGAGTCGCAGAAGAGGATCTTAGAGGATTAAACCCTAAAGGTCTCTTGATACCATATAGATGATGGTGAAAATATTTTTCAGCATACTTTATTGAAGGGAAAGAGTACACTTATATACAAGATACAAAGCATGAAACCCTAGCAGTATATACGCAAACCTTAGCTACACTAACCCATATACAAAAGCCCATAATATTTAATCTAAAATACGTAAGCCCTAATAGACATTATCCCTTCTTCCCAAGAAGATAGGAGAGGGAGAGGTCGAGAAGGTTTCTCTCTGCTAGGATTCCTATACAGACTAATGTCAGGGATATTCCAAGAAGCACCAGGAGGAGGACTAACTGTTAAATAACATTCATGCCAGTCCATATCTTTGGACTCATACTTGTCGTATATATTTGCAAAACGGACATTTGGAGAAATACAGATGAGAATCTCGGTATTTTAATTCATGAGTGCGAAAGAAAAGGAATGTTGTATCCTTCACCCCTTCTAGGCTAGCAATTATGTGGAAAAAGGCAGCCTTGAGGATAGAGGCTGGGTTCAATTGATTCAAAGGCACATTGTATAAATGGGCAACACGAGCAAAAAAGGGAGGCACGGGGAAGCGCAGTCCGGCCCCTAACTGAAAGAACCAGAAGGTTTTGAGGGGATATGTTAACAGCAAAGGACGCTCATTCTCCCAGGGGACTTTCAGCGAAAATCCCCCAAATTTCTTCACTTTCTTGATGAAAACATCTAAAGCTGTTTTATCTAGGGTGGAAGGCCCATATTCATCCAGGGGTAGAATTTGTTTCTTTGATTTACCCTCGGTATTGTCCCTCTGAGATTCAGACCCTTGAGCAGATCTAGTAGACCTGCTACTGCCCTGATGGTCGAAGTTACTCCGCCGAGAAGAAGAAGGTTTCATAGCGACTATCTAAGAGATGATAGCGGAAAAATCTAAGAGAAGAGTAAAGTGCAAGAGTACATGTTCAAGGGGGAAGTAGAAACGTCGAGAAATTGAAAATGGGAGAAAGGTTTCTCTTTCCCTTTGAAGCACTAGAAGAATATAAAAGAGGACGAGCAACTGCTACCTATAAACTCGGGAAAGAAAGAAAATAAAGGCGAAAGTGTGACAAGGGAGAACGCTTCTCACCCACCGCATTGGAATTCAATTAATTCCAAAGACAGGTCTCACCCCTTTCCGGGCGTGCTTACACGCGCCATCAAAAACAAACAAACAATAAACGAAACCATACAACACACGGTCATTCAACTCCATTTCCTGTTGGAATCACCCAAAACAGGTCATGGGAGAAGAACAAAGGAAAAAACAATAAAAGCAGGGAAAGATAAGCAAGAATATAGGTTTTCCCTTCAGAAAATGGGGCTAATTTTTTCACAAAATAACGAGTAAAAAAGAGCCTCAAGATCATGCCAAGGGTACTACTAGAACCTCATACAACACGGAGAAAGCACCTTCATAGCTTGGAGAAGCTCAAGCTTAATGACTAAGGTTTAATCATCGGTCTCAGCAGTGATGAGTGATGAAGAGAAGATGAGGCCTTTTATAGACAAGAAAATAATAGAATACATCTCTCTTATGTTTCAGTCACATCGGAGAAATAATGACAATGAAGGGAAGAGTTCTCACATTTCCTTACCCTCGAAAGACTAAACGCCGCACTGTTTTTCATGCGACAAGACAATCGTGACGTCTACAATGCAACCCTTTCCCGCCGAAGCATTTGTCAGAAGCTAACGAAGCACGCTTCTGGACATGGGGGGAGTAGCTGATAGGGATAAATATTAGCTTTGCCACGTGGCATTCTTTAGTGCTGACTGGACCATTCTTCTAAGGGCCTTAGATGACCTATCCGGTACAGATGCCTAGGATATTTAGAGACTATAAAGTTCGGGTCAAATGTCTCAAGAACCATCCTTGAAGCAGATGCCCTGGCCAGGGCAGAAGCTATGAGGTTCTGTACAGATCCCTGCTTATACAGAAGTTGTCTTGGTCTCGCGAGCATCTGCTGAGGCCCAGGGATCTGCCTAACACACGGTTTGCGTGACTCTACCTACCTTAGGGTGAGGGCCACAAAATTGATGACGAAGGGAATCTTGTCTCCTTAGAAATTCCTCTCTTGTCCTCCCCTGACACGGATATTCACCTTTTTATCCCTTCAACACCTATAAATATCGGGTGATCACATCATTTCAACCAACTCAACTTTTACACACACGCACTATTCCATTCATACTCTGCTTCACACCCTCGCAAGCTAGAGTGGCCGAAGTCCTTCTTCAAGGATTTCGCTTCTTTCATCACCTCCATCTGCATTCTCCTCAGTAGAAAGGAGAATCCCAGCAACTCAAGCCGAAGGTATAACTCTCGTTGCCATGAGAGGACGAAGTATGAAGGCACCTTACAGTCTCTACTTCACCCTCTCCTTTCTCTCTTGATTTTCTATCCAAATGAGCTCTACGCTCCACAGATCTAACTAATTTCATGGTTATATACACCTTTTATTCAATGTTTAGCTCAATCTTACCTTTTATGTGTAAAAAGAGATGCTATGTAGAAAATGAGTTGCTAAGGCTAGAGAATCACATGAATCTCTTACTTACTGCCGTTATAATCCGTTATACATGAATACTCCTCACAAACTTGATGAATAATTACATAATCGTTGTAGATCTTCAATTCGGATCTATCAAATGATATCCTTTGTTTCAATTTTGACGTCTCAATCATGTCCCATTAAAAAAGTTTGTGAAATTGCTAGATATATTGTACAATTTACTAAATGCTTTTTAAACGTGTTCTTGAAGAAGTACTTGAAAACAAGAATTATGAAAGCAATAAAAAACACAAATGTTTTGTTACTCAAGTTTGGTGATAACACACCTACGTAGAGAGAATCTATCCACTATAATGAAGTGATGATTTTGTATACTAGAAAGCAAATATTTTAGCTTGTATGCATGTATTCTCCTAACCACTTACAATCTCTTATCTGATTAAGTATGAAATGTCATCCATGCATTAAACATCAATCCATTATCTCAAAGTTATAGGCTTTATGGTGTGTTGTAGATAACAGAAGACCATAGTTGACCTCCCTCAATGGCATTCCGAGGTTAGGAGCGAAGAAAGAAGGCTAACTGCTTGCTGGCTGGGAGTCAGTTTCTCTAAAGATTTAAAAGGGTATCACAGTCGAGACAGTTTTGGATATAACTGTAGGTTTAGGTTGTAGTATAGAGGGAAGAGTAGCTTGTCTTGGTTACTTGTCTATACTAGTACGTGTGTGTACTAATAGGATCACTCTGAAGTGCATTCTTCTATTATGACCTAAGTAGAAAGAATCGAGACATCGGTAACCTAAGATTGAACCTTAACTCTAATTGAGTCATATGAGTGTATAGTTGTAATTCATTTCTTTGATTTACCATGGGTGAGAGTTCATAGTATTTGTGACTCAATATGCTTCGTATTTTGGGAAATAATTACAACTAGTACGACTCTTAGTGTAACTGCAACAGAGCACCATTTCCGGGTAGAACACGTTGATCTCATCTCTTGAGGAGTTAATGAAGGATTATCATACCATACCCTGCAGGTGGATTAAGTTCTGGTATGATGAATAAGGAATGAATGGTACTACTTAGAAATGACAAAAGAAGTTGAATAACATAAGCAGGCAAAAGCTTTAATTTAATCAATAGGTATTATTACTTTAGTGAAATGTTTTAGTACTTATGTACTCTGGGCTGAGTATGGAGAATTTAGCCATTGGGAGGCCCGATTTTACTGGCTAGTAGATCCCTGATCTGGCCCAAAAAGCTCATCAGGCCACAGTATAAGGAACAAGTGGCCCATCATTTAATTGGGCCCAGTGAGGGCGCTAATTACAGCTCATGAACGCCTAGTCCAGTGTTGCGGGTCTGACCTGCAACTTAAGCCCTAGTCTCAGTTAAGTCTCCCCTATAAATACTACCTCAAGGTCTTATAAACCTAAGAGTTTAAATTTACGAGTGCACTCATAAAATTCTACGAGAAACAGGAGGTTTAGGGTTTTAGGGATGGACATAGTCGGCGACGGGCGACAGTTGAGCTACTACAATGACGGATCACTTTCTGTGGCTAATTCCGAGGTTCGTTGTCCATCCGACGTTGGAATCGAGCAGAATTATAGGTCAGAAGATCTTCAAGCGAGTTCTCTAACTAAATCCTTAAGGTAATTGATCTTGAAACACCCTATGTTCTGCACTAAATTCATAGAAGCATGATATGATGATATCATTAATTAGATAACCGAAATAGATCCTCGGGGCATGAATCGATTTTCACCGATCTAGTTTTTTCATAAAGTAAAGAGACAGCACATGACTTATACAAAAGGTCTCCACCTTACGTCACCTCCCTTCCCATCTACAACTCCCCTTCTACATGAATTGAAAAAACACGAGACACGCTCGTAATAAACAAGATATATAGTTCTGAATAATAAATTCAGACAAAACAAAACAAGACTTAAGAATATATCTTGTTAAGAAAAATACATGTCTCAATAAAAAAAATATATATATATGCAGATGCAAGAATAGAAATCCTCACGGGAACGTAAAAGCGGCGACCTGCATCCAATGATGAAGCCAGGATTAGTGGGGCCCGATTTATAATAACCTAAAAAATAATTATGCATCGATTAGATCTTTTATACTTATTGTTTTAAAAATGATTAAAGACAAAAGGTAGAGAAAAAATATAGTGATTATGCATTAGTGTCCAAAGGGCCAACAAATCTTTTACCTAACTTCAAGACTATCAAACTAAGTAAATTACTTGAACTTTCAAGGATTATTTATATTGACTATACATAATTTTAAAGGTAGTACGTGAAATTATTAATATACCCTTGTATTTTTCGTCAACTTCAATGGGTCCGGTGACCCCATTACTACCCCTTATCTTTGTCCCTGACTGCATCCAACGATCTTCTTCTTCTACATACAAGTATGCTAAAGTTACAGACACGTGCCCCCTAGAAAATCTCATGCATATGTTCAAGATTTGATAATACATGATTGGTGTCTAGATGTTAGGATTTTCGTCATGTTTTCGTGTCCGTTTTTCCCTTAGTTTTTGTGTGTTTTCGTTGTTTGTGGCTATGATTTAGTTGCTTTGGAGTCTTTGGTATTGTAGGATAAAAAGGGCAGAAACAAGAATAAAATGAGAAGAAAGAAGCATTATATCGAAGAGGGGTTCGATAGGAGCATGTAGGCGAAAATGGAGGTCAATTTGGAGTTCGGACGAGGAAGATACGACCGAAACAAGAAAGGCGTGCAATCGTCCAAAGTTGGACGACCGTCCAACGTACGTTGGACGACCGTCCAAGGTTTTGAAGATACAATGCGAGTGCTACGTTGGACGAGCGTCCAACGTTCCGGCCAGCTGTCTTTTCCTTGTTTAACTAGGTTTTCATACCTATTATAAATACTACTCCTTGTGAACGAATTCTACAACCTTTTACCTTAGTTTTAGCTCTAGTTTTCAGCACATTACATTCTAGTCTAGTTTTCCTTTGTTCGATCCGGATCGCTACTTCGTTCTTCAATTAATTCAAGTTTTTACTTAGTTCTTCGTTCTTCGTTTAATCTCGTAAGTTCTTTATTGCTTTCTTTTATTTGATTTAATTGCTTTCCTTAGTTCTAGATTTATTTTCGTAATTGCTTTGTTTAATCTCGTTTGGTTTAATTTCGTTAGTTCTTAGTTTAGATTCGTTTTTTCTTAGTTTTCAATTCCTCCGCTTTCAAGTTTTCGTAGTTAGATTTATTTGCTTAGATTTTCAGATTAAGTTTAATTCATGTCTAGATTCGTTTTTGTTTCTTTCGTTGCTTTCTTATTTGCTTTTTTTTCGATTCTTGCCTAGGTAGTTTATTTGCTTTCATCTAGTTTAATTCTTAGATTAATTAGTTCGATTTATTTCTTTGCTCTCTAGAAAAGTCATGGTACTTGCTTTGATTTAATTGCTTTGATTTATTTTATTGCCTAGGATTTAAAACAAAAACCCAAAAATATTCTTTACTTGCTTTCTTAGTTTTAGGCTAGATTAGGATTTTTGCTACACGATTATTTGCCCTGTTAAGTTTTCCTTGAGATTCGACTTAGGGTTTTGCTTGCTAGTGCTACGATAGGATTTCGTTCTATTGCGAACACTTTTTAGTGAAACAATACATATATATCATCCCATAATAAATATTAAATAAAATATTCAATGTATACTTCATGCAATTTATTTAATTAATTCAGCACAATGAAAGTCTTGAGCATACATACGCTTATATGATATTCCAAAATATTGCATGTTAACATCTAATAACAGTTTGATTGTTTCCACATTTCAAAAAACCAATTAAAATGTCTCTGTAATAATGGCAATAGTTTATCCACATTAAACATGACCTTTGCTTTTCAACGAGTCAACAATACTACATTTTAGATTATACTTAGTGAAGCTTGAACGTGATGCTCTAATATTTTATTGAATTTTTTTTAGATCTACTGCCTAGCACGGGTGTTGCCTTGGTAATTAGTAAAAAAATAAAAATACGAGACCAGTCCATTCCTAGATCATAATATTAATTACATCTTCTATTGCAACGACGACCATAAACAAAATCTTTTTGGTAAACAAAAATTTTATTTATGAAAATTTTCAACTATCACAAGTTTTGAAAACTCTTTCTTTTAAAATTTTTAACACGTATCAATCATCTATCAGTACAATTAAAAAAGTATATGGAATACAAGAATGCAATCGAAAATTGATTCGTATGTAAAGGTGTCGTCGCCCTTCTGCTCTAACTAAATACTGCTCAGCGTAACAGAAGAGATTCTTTTTGCCAAAAATTGATGCTCTTAACTGTCTTTTTAGCATAATGTTGCTCACTAGTTCCAAACAAAATATCCATAAAATTTTCGAAACAATATAAATTTAGTATATCCACGCCAACTACCATTTCCAAGTATAGTAATCTTTCACTCTTCACTCATACGTATATTCCCGCAAATAGTAGTTTAATAATACTCCCTCCGTCTGCTAAGCGAGTAAGCGCAGGGGCGGAGCGAGAAATTTTTTGGTGGGGGCTCGACTTTATGTAGGTTTAAAATGTTATAAGCATTTTTTTAAATAAAAATTGTATGGTAAAAATTAATGGCACACATACCTTTATTCTATAAATATAACCTTTTCGGGGTGTCGTTCTAGCTAAATAATCTTTATTTCTATCCTCAAAAAATTATTTTACTTAATACTTTAAAGATACATATTTTAAATAAAGGAATGACATAATTTTATTTAATAGTTATATTATATTACTGTAGAAGTTAAGAAATATATATCATAAAAATTAGACGAACAAAGAACTATAAATTTGGACCTAAACTCTTCTAATTCTAAGAAAATACTCTCTCCGTTCCACTAATAAAGAGACATTTTTCTTTTGGGACTCCCCACTGATATAGGGACTTTTCTCAAATTAGAGTAATCTAACCAATAAAATTCAGACACATTACTTTAATCCACTACCTTTCACTTTAACACACTATAATCACTTCCGTATTAATTTTCATGTCAAAAAAAGGCACATTTCCCAGTGAAGCAGACGAAAAAGTCAGCAGGGACGGATGGAGTATATAAGTACCATTGGAGCCCAAAAGTGACCCCAATGTAGCTCCGCCATTAAGTAAGCGTGTGCTTTATAGAATTTGACACAAACTTTAAGTTTTGTAACGAGTTTGTTTATAATATAGTTTGAATCTCACATTTTTTTAGTATATTATGTCTTTATAAAGAAATTTGAGTTCCACATTTTATAAGTTTACGTGTAAGTTGAGGATGAACATGTAAAGTTTTTTATGGGATCCACGTCTTAAAATAGACGAAACACATGCTCGAGGAACAATTGTAAAAGAAAATAAAGACACGGATTTAATAGACGAAAGGAGTAAGTGATACACTATATAGTTATTGTTATGTATGTTATTTCTATTTAGTAGTCTAATTAACAAATAATTGTCTGCATTGCGATATTTATTGGCATGTTGTCTAGTTAGTCTATTTATTCAATTGTAACCTAGGCTATTATTAATGAATAAAAATTACTAAGTTATTCTCGCAGTCGAGGGAATTAGAGTAGGTACAAGCTCGAACAAGTTGTACGACCGATACAATCCTAAATGAGTCGTGTCGGTAATTCATTACGTTTATGGAGTCTATTTATATATATACACACCCTAATGATTAAGGTACACCTCCCTCACCAACAATATCTAACAAAATGGAAAACCAAATTCTACCAATATTTGCAGTTCTCACACTAACCCTTCTCTCTCTCCACCTCCTCAAGAAAATCTTCCAGCAGCAGAAGCTGAACCCGCCGCCCGGCCCGAAACCATGGCCCGTGATCGGAAACCTCAACCTCATCGGCTCGCTCCCCCACCAGTCCCTCCACCACCTCTCCCAGAAGTACGGCCCGATCATGCTGCTCAGGTTCGGCTCCGCCCCGGTGGTGGTGGGATCCTCCGTGGCGGCGGCCAAGATCTTCCTCAAGACCATGGACCTCAGCTTCGCCTCCAGGCCCAAGACCTCCGCCGGAAGGATCACCGTCTACAACTACTCCGACATCACTTGGTCTCCCTACGGCCCGTACTGGCGGCAGGCCCGAAGGATGTGCCTGATGGAGCTCTTCAGCGCGCGGCGGCTCGAGTCGTACAAGTACATTCGGGCCGAGGAGACGGACACGTTCGTCAGGGAGCTCCACGGCTGTTCGGGCCGGCCGCTGCTGCTCAAGGACGCCCTCGCGAGGTTGAGCTTGAACGTGATAAGCAGGATGGTGCTGGGGCGGCGCTACTTGGACGGCGGCGACGGCGCCGTCGTTTCGCCGGAGGAGTTCATCAAGATGCTGGAGGAGCTCTTCTTCCTCGGTGGGGTCCTCAACATTGGTGATTTGATTCCCTACATCAATTTCTTGGATCTGCAGGGGTATATCAAGAGGATGAAGGCGTTGAGCAAGAAGTTCGACAAGTTCTTGGAGCACGTGCTCGACGAGCACGAGGCGCGGCGGCGGACGACGGCCGGATACGTGAGTAAAGATATGGTGGATCTGTTGCTTGAGCTGGCTGAGGATCCAACTTTGGAGGTGAAGCTTGAGAGGCATGGAGTCAAAGCCTTTACCCAAGTAAGATCCCTATTCGAACAGCCTGGCCCGGACCCACAAGTCGGGCCGGGCTTATTTCGGTTAAAACACCGGTCAAATCGACAGTTTTGGTACGATTATTTATACATAAACCGCATTTTACATTCTTTGTTACGATTCTATAGGATTTACTAGCTGGTGGTACTGAAAGTTCAGCCGTGACAGTCGAGTGGACAATGTCAGAGCTATTGAAGAAGCCCGAGATTTTGAAGAAGGCAACCGAGGAGCTCGATCGGGTTATCGGGCAACATAGATGGGTAAAAGAGGAAGACATACCTAAGCTCCGCTTTGTAGAGGCCATTGTCAAGGAAACCATGAGGCTGCACCCGGTCGCACCTATGCTAGTGCCTCGCATTGCACGAGAAGATTGCAAGGTACTACCTCCGTTTCTTCTGAAACGGCACGTTTCTCTTCGGCACGCAAATTTTAATAAATGAGTGATTAGTGGTTAAAATGGTGACCCACATACTTTATTGTAGTGCAATTAGGATTAGATGGGGGTGATTAAGTGCTAAGAGTGATTATATTAAGTTCACACATGAGTTTGTTGAGCCAGAAATAGAAACATGTCATTTCGAACAAAACGCCTCAATAAGGAAAACATGCCGTTATATATGATTAATTAATTAATTCAGAAGAAACGGAGGGAGTATTATTTACTCTATTAATTAATTAATTAATTCATCATGTTGGATTAGTATAATATAGTAACATTTAATTTCGAAATTATAGTTCACCGGCTAGCTCTTAAATTATGATTAGGGTAGTTATATATGATTAGATTAATGCGATTATTTAATTAGTATGTAGTTCAATTACTAAAAAGACATATATACAGTAAAACTTGCAAATAGTTAAACGTCGGGATTAGAAAAAATAATTTTTAATAAAAGGTTAATTTTATAATGAGTTCAGGACTATTTTAGACGATCTTAAATATAATATATAAATATTTTTATTAAATAGTGTTGTTTATTCATATATGGAGACGTAAATTCTTGAGACCAGAAAATATATATAATTTATTATAATTTGAACGTTAATCGTACATATATAATTGGTCCCGAACTGAGATCATGACTTTTTATTTTTATTTTACTATGATTAAAGATTATTATTTCTATATATAGTATTCTGATAATGAGGTCATTCTAGGTGGATGGATATGATATTAAGGAGGGGACACAAGTGCTTGTGAATACATGGACTATTCAAAGAGACCCATCTATATGGGAAAATCCTTATGAATTTAACCCAGATAGATTTATTGGAAAGGATATTGATGTGAAGGGCCAACATTTTGAGCTTTTGCCATTCGGGTCGGGTCGGAGAATGTGCCCGGGCTATGCATTGGGCCTAAAGGTGATCCAATCGAACTTAGCCAACCTTTTGCATGGCTTCAATTGGAAATTACCCGACAAAATGAAGCCTGAAGAGCTGAACATGGAAGAGACTTTCGGACTTTCGACTCCACGAAAATTTCCACTTCTTGTTGTGGCTGAGCCAAGACTTCCCCGTGAAATGTATATTTAACGTTGAATATATGTTTTTTAGGTTATTTATTGCAATGTAATGTTGGTGTTATTCATGTATTTTCAATGACAAAAATTAGAAGCAATGATAAATTTACTTAGTAGTTTCATTATAAGATATGCGCTCTTACATTCTTCAGTTTGTATTTTTTTTCCTTATGCATGTATTGTACTTTTATTGGAATGTTTCAACTTCATGCAAATTTAATTAGCTCTATTTATGTTCAAATATATTAATACATCATTAGTTCATTAAATAATACACAAACATTAACTTATACTCCATCTGTCTCTTCCTAAGTGACCCATTTTATTATTTTTATATACCTCATATATGAATATAAAAGGGGTCACTTAGGAAGAGACGGAGGGAATACTAATAATACCTAATTAAAACAAAAAAATTAAATTCAATTAAACAAATAAAATTTGAATTAACCACAAAATGTAAAGGGATAAAATGTAAACGGATAAATAAATTTAACATAAGTCACATTTCCTGGGAATCACTTACGTTTGGACTTCTATACGTAGTTTTTTCGTGTTTTTTAATGGATTATTATTCTAATACCTAAAAAATGGTTAATAGCATCTATTTGTTTATTCGTTCAATCCCTTTGTAAATATTTACGCATAATTTATAAATGCAATGATGCTATTAATCATTTTCGAAGTAGTAAACTTATAATCCGTGAAAAAAAAAAGAAAAGAAAGGAAAACCAATATGTATAAATAGTCAAAACGTGAGTGATATCCGAGTTCTAGGCAACTAACATATCATTTATCAGCAAAGTATGTTGCGATGAGGATTGATGAATCATACTAATGTTTCCTCCCATGTGCGTTAAGCAAGTCCTTTCGGGAGACATCCACTAAAATTGAAACGATACATAGAAAATTAGTATGGCCCTGTGCAAGTATGACACACATAAATTGAGAAATGGTCCCATAAGCATTAATCATCCAGCATTAATTACTGAACCAACCACCACCCACTACACGACAACGAGGGTGTAAACATGTATATATTCTCCCCAAAAATACAAGTATAATACTTTAGTACACATCCAAAATTGTATGCTATATCATCTTTCAATACTTAATCAATGAAACCACCATTCCTCTTCTTCTTAGCCGTCTTGTTAATGAACGTACTCGTTCACACACAATTCTACTCCGTTGATGGCGTTCCGCTCTTAAAGAGTGCGCCGTTCTCGCACGGTGATGAGAAACGAGCCCTGCGGCCGTCACCGCCACCTCCGAAAGTCGGCACGGGCCCTCGATGGAAGTGGGCGCGGACGCCTCCTCCACCGCCGCCGCCACCACCACCACCACCACAGACGACCTCGGAAAATAAAGTATAAAGGGCTGTCAGCACCTCCCTTCGGATGTTTAATTTCTTGAAAAATATAAGAAATGTATGTAGCTTCTTTTTATCATTTCTATAAACGTTTTTATTCTTATTTTATGTTTATGATAAAGGCCGGTTAGTTATTTCTCTCTCACGATGTGCTTAAAAATCGACATGTGCAAGAAAAAATCGCCACATAACTGTTATGGTGGAATGGAATTTATCACAAATGAAATCAACGTAGAAATGAAATGGGATGAGATTTGAATGAATCAATTATTCAATTCTTATGGCTAGGATGATCCATGCGATGAATGAAATGATTATTATTTATTTTATTTTAATTATTGCAAAGGATCAAATCAGCTCAAGCCCGTTAAGTTTATAGGCCTAAGTCAAACTGAGCTCACTGATGTAGAGGGTCGGTCTTGAACTGAGCTTAATCGGGCCTATGTTAAAGCGTAAATATAAATTCAAATATATATCACATTTCATGAGAACGTCCACCAACTCAGCCCATATATGTTATTGTGTCGAGCTTGTGTAAGTAAGCTCATATTTATAAATCCAAATATATCACATTTCATGAGAATGTCCACCAACCCAACCTCATGTGTATTATTGAGTCGAGCGTGTGTAAGCTCATATCGGACGCCTAGACCATGCACATCTAAGCCCGGTCGATCCCACTTAACAATTATAAACTTACTAGTTGTTAAGATTGTAAAAAATAATCCGAGCACGATTAACCAAAAGTTGTCGGGCTCAGGAGAAGAGAAGTCGGTTATATCTGATATATTTTACTATCTTAGAAACTAGAATACACAAAAAATCACAAAAAATTTATTTAGGATGAATTTCTTCATTTGACTCAATGCGTTCAAAGCAGCTGACCCAACCCAATACAAAACTTAGCCAAGACGAGATTCTTGATAAAGTTTAATACAGTAAGTCATATGGTAATTAACGATAATTTCATCAACAATTGAAACAACCTCCATTCCAGATGCCAAAAATTTTATGGAAAACGATTTAACTGGAATGGAATGAGTATAATACGGAAAGGATGCACAATTCTAACGGACCGAGGATTATCAATTATCCAAAAAAAGAAAAAGAAGAAAAATAACTATAGTCCATCATTACTTAAATTTTGCATCAGAGAGAGGATTGAGCAGCTTGCCTACGAACAGTACAACCCCACTCCTCTCTTCTCTAATTAGGAAGAGAAAAGGATGATCAGCCACAAATCTCATCTTCGGCTCCTTCTCCTCCTCCATCATCCCGCACCCCATGTCACACTCCACCGTAACCGCCGCTGCCTCCGACCCCGCCTCGTTCACCTCCACAAACGCCTTGTGCAGTATCACGTGTACGTAAAGCAACCTCGAAAACTCAGAGTCGACCATCTCGGTCAGACCGCCCATTTCAAACAGATCCACCACTCCCAGCCGCTTCAAAACCTTTGAAACCTCGAAATCGAACGCTATCTTGAACTTCGGGATCTGGAATACATCGAGCTCCACCTTCTCTAGAGGGAGGTGGCGGTCGATGAACCCTGGCTCAGAGCAGATTCTCTCCATCAACGACGGGAGGCCGTCCGCGACATCCGGAAGGTAAATGTACATTGAGAACCGACGGTTGTGATCTTTGCCGTGTTTGTATGGTAGCTTGGCAACTTTGAAGCCGTCGAAAGCAGCGACGAATTGTTTGTACCAGCTGCTCATCGACGGGACGAGGATGCGGGTCCCGTCGAGGAGGTAAAAGTACTGGTCCCGCGTTAGGTCCGGATCGAATGGTTCGACCCATTCTCCTTTGAAGTAGACTGCATTGGCTAAGATGAGCCTTGTATATTGAGTAACTATACCTTCTGGAATTATTTCTTCGATCAGCCCTTTCGTTTCCTTTTTAGCCCAATCATTTACCACTTTTCGAGCCTCTTCAGCCTAGAAAAATATCAGAATAAAACAGTTCAAATGAATGATTTCGGAAAGAAGAAAGGGAATCAACAAACATGGTTAATGTACGCGTAGTTGATAAACATGGTAAGCTGATGTGGTTTGCTTTACAATTAGTCATTTTGTTCTTTTACGCACACTTAGAATCTTTCGATAACCATTTCAACTGCTTGATATTAATGGGAATTATAATAATATATATCAGTTGATTTCATCTCTCTTTGCAAGTTCGAAATTTTAGATTTGACATTCTATTACTCCCTACGTCCCACTTAACAAGTCCTTATTTCCGTTATGAGTCGTCCACAACCCACATAACAAGTTCCCCTTTTCTTTTAGCAAAAGTAGTACAGACCTATCACTTAATATACCTTCTACACATAACTTTAAATTCATTCATTATATATTGTGCGCAAAAGTTATCAGAAAATTTAACAGTCAACATTTGTTCAAATCTTGTTAATAGTAACTATTACCTACTGTATATTAAAAATAATCACTTGTTGAGCCTCTTCCAATAAAAGCAAGACATAAGTTTTATCTGAACATTCACGTACATGGAAATAAGAATGCGAAGATTACATTGGTTTTGATTTGAAAACAATCATTATAGTGCCCTCCATATGTATCAACATAAGATTTATATAAAGGCAAAAATGAATATAAATACACGGACTTTGCCTGACATTCTATTTCTTCTATTAACTTTTAATTTTTTCTGTAAATACATGAACTTTGAATAGTAAAATTGTAATTATAATATATATTTTGAATAAAATTAAATTTGAAAAGGATGTCGTTTTAATTATCGGACGGTGTACAATTCCGGGTGCCATGTCAGATTTGATTTGGGGGAAATTTCAAATTATGGAAAAATTAAACAAACGTCAAAGTTCATATATTTACAGAAAAAATTAAAAGTTTGTGGAAAAAAAATGAAATGTTAGGTAAATTTTG
Organism: Thymus mandschuricus; assembly: GCA_029379335.1. NCBI lineage: Eukaryota > Viridiplantae > Streptophyta > Magnoliopsida > Lamiales > Lamiaceae > Thymus > Thymus mandschuricus. Next base: position 16,046,040 of record CM057071.1, read on the forward strand.
TGTATTTATATGCATTTCCCTTCTATAAACTCTATATCTAATTAGATAATTAACTCTATTAAATTTTAAGCTTATAAATTGATTATAGTTAGTTATCTAAATCATAACGATCTTATTACAACCAAATTAGGAAAATAAGACGTTATCGACTGAAAGAGAATGAGCCAATGTTCTAAAAGTCACCGTCTAAACCGTCTAAATCCGCCTAGAGCCGCCACTAACATGTCGTGTTTTAAAAGTCACCGTCACCGTTTTAAAAGTTACCGTTTAAGTCCTAGAACCTAGTCAGTACCCCAATAATATGAATGTGTCTCGACATTAGGCAATACTCCCATGATCCTAAATTGAAGCTTAATTAATAGTCTATATGTATTAATTAACGATGTCTAGGCGAACTATGCTCCTCTACGCCTAATTTTGGATCATCGTCACATTGGAAGGAGTAGTATATAACCTCCGAACAAAAAGAAACAAAAAGAAAGGTAGTATAGCATGGAGTAATAAAAATAACCTTGTACTGGAAATCAGCAGGTTCGGCGGCTGCCTTGTAGAAATTGTGGACAATATCTCGATAAGCCGGCTTTAGAGTGAGGCTCTGGTCGACCCAAAGCCCGTTTTTGGCTGACAAGACGGGCCCACCAAGAGCGCTGCCGTCGGCCAAAACCGTGCCGGCGATGTGCGAGAAGGAGGAGTTGAGTTGTTCCACGCGCTCCGACTTGAGGTAAGAGAGGAGCTGCGCGCGCGCGGTGCCGCTACTGCCGGCGACGGTCATTGCCAGCACGATATGTATTGAGAGCGGCGAGAGGAGGAGGTTTTTGCCATCGTCGTTCGTCGCATGCTTCGCCAGCCTCAGGTGACTGTCCGTTTCTCTCTCCACGAACTGCTTCAGGCTCTTTGCGTTCATATTGAACTGAACTAGTCTTTTTCGATGAATTTTTAGATCTGAATTGTTGTTAATTGCGAGGCACCCCTAAATTTATACTACCGAATCCTCCCTTTGAACGGAAAAGGGATTCTGAAATTTCTCTCTCTAAATCTTTTCTTGAAGGAAAAACGGAGTCTTTGACCTAATTAAGGTAATCTGTTATGTTTATATATATAGAAAAGGAAGTTTCAAATTCAGCAATAAGTATCTAATTGATTTGGATAGTGATTTTGTAATTAGAATATAATTAAAGGTTTTTTTTTTTGTTAAATCAATTTAATACTCCTCTCTGTTTTTTTTGCTTGTTTGTCAATTGTTCTGACAAGAGCCAAGATTTCTTCATACATCTGCCATCAGATATCATGTAACACAATCCTCTCAAGACTCCCGAGCTGCTAGTGTGTTTGCAAGTCATGGCTGAATCTGTGAATCTGCTTGAGACTCCGGAGTTTGCAAAGTTCCGAATTTCGAAATCAGTCCAAGGCCTTGCTGTTTTCAGTGGCATTATGCTCAAGGCCATTAAAAATTGTTGAATCACTAGATGAGGTTTATCCTAACTGTGATGAGTGTGGTTGGTATACACAGTCTTTACTTCGGACATCCCTTTTCACGAGCCGATATTTAGTTCAGCTAATGGCTTGATTTTTGTGCAGAGAGGAGGCTATGATCCTAGTGATCTTTTTTTGTGCAATCCGATCACCCCCGTGACACATGACTGCGCTTCCTTCTCCAACACAGCCTTTCTCGACACTTCTATCACGAGAAGAGATTTATGGATATGGAGTGAGCGGAATGAGCGGCCAATATAAGGGGGTTAGGATTTTTCTCGATACTAACCTACTGAATCATCGGCCACTGAAATGTCTAGTTGTGGGAACTGGATCCTGGAGAAGAATTGCCTCTGGTAGCCCTCTCACATACGTAGAGAATAGGGTTGGATTGGTTTGAATACTGTCTATTTTGGGGGAATGCTTCAGCTAATGAGATTGATATCCGGTTGATGAAGCAATATCGAGATGAAAATTCTTAGACAAGAAAATTTATCATTTGCCTTTGTAGGGGATCTTTGTCCTATCCAAGTTTCCAAAAACGTCGACATCCTGATTCAATGGAGAAGCAGCAAACTGTTCCACAACTGCAGCAAACTATTACACTACTCCAGTAAGACTCAACAAGTTAATATGTCTGGTTTGGATTAATATAATTTCATCTATGCAACTGCAACCATTTATACCCCAAGATTTTTCCTCTTTAAGAATTCTTTCCAGCGGAAATGCACGTTCATTCTGATATATACTCTAGATTTCTGATGATGAAAGCATAAATGATTTTTCTTTTTTAATCGGAATGAAATGCATAAATGATGACGAGCGCAGGTGAACATCCATTTACTTCGTATCCCCTTTGCCATGATATTATCAGCTCCACATTTATCTTGCATTCCTTTATGTTCTCTGGTAGCTTTTTTCATTTTTCTTTTCGAGTTTTGATCTTAGATAATTATATTTAGTGTGAAGTCTGCTGATTCTGCATTCAGTATATTTCTTTAGTTTTGGCATTTTCTCACATTATGAGTTGAAGTAATGCAATATCAGAATCCTTTTCTTTTGTTTTAAATAATTCATAGAATTAAACATAGTATTTTCACTTATACAGAGTGAAACAAGTTGAATGGCATATTCCACCTAGCTAGACAGAACTTAAGAAGGAAGAAGGGCTTGGAGGTATAGGTATATCCACAGTTCCCTCCAACATGAGCAGAACTTTCTTCATCGTTGGACGCAGCGATGGCTCGTACTGTACACACCATATCCCAATCTTCACCATCCTCTCCACTTTTCTCTCTCCCACTCTCTCTATCTCATCTCCTATGAGATTTCCCACCTTCCCTTTTCTGTAACACTCGTAAACCCAATCCTCAAGAATGGCCTCTTCGTCGCACAAGCTCCAATCCACACACCTCCTACAGCATATGATCTCAAGCAACATGACACCAAAGCTATAAACGTCTGCTTTCACCGTGATCGCCTGTTTCTGGTACCATTCCGGAGCAACGTAACCCTTAGTTCCTCTTATCCCGGTGTAGGTATTAGTCTGATCTTGTTTCAGCAGCTTCGCTAGTCCAAAATCTGATATCTTTGCACACCAGTTTTCATCCATGAGTATGTTCTGAGGCTTTATATCACAATGAATAATCTGAGTTTCACATTCTTGATGCAGGTATAAAATCCCTCTGGATATATCTCGAGCAATGTTGATACGTTCTTCCCAGATAGGACGGTTTTCGGGTTTGAAGAGTACGTCTGCTAGAGATCCGTTGCTCATATATTCCAACACCAGCAGTTTATTAGCTCCATCGATGCAATAACCCAGAAGTCGTACTAGGTTTCGATGGTATGTCTTCCCGATTGTTTTCAGTTCTGTTTGGAACTCTCCGTCTCCTCGCGCAACTTCTCTCTCTAGCCTCTTCACTGCTACCACTTTTCCGGTCTGCATAATTCCTTTGTACACTATACCGGATGCTCCTCTCCCTAGCTCCTCCTCGAAATCATTGGTTGCTTTGGAAAGATATTCGAACGTGAAGGCTTGTAAGGAAATGTCCTCCACCAAGTTACCTCCTTCGTCTTTGCTGATCTTGTTATAATCCCTCAGTTTCCAGCTAACGAAGATCGCTGAAAACAATAAGGCCAAGACGCCCATGAACATCAGCACGATGCCAATGATGAGGATGTCTAGACGGAGACGCTCTTTCTTCACTCTTTTGATGTCGGGATCTCCTTTTGTGTTGGATGTAGTAGTTGTACTTACACGAATAAAGGCTGTGTCTGAATTTTGTTGCTGAGACCTTCTCCCGTATGTTAATGGAAGCTTCTGCTTTCTGCATTGGTTACCACTGAAGAAGGCTGCTTCGCAGTTGCAGTCATCAAGACATGCTTTACTGCAATCGTCTTGGGTTATTGTATTCAAACTCTCGTACGAGTCTTCCTTCCATACCGTGTTCGCAATTGGTCTCATCTCGTACTTGTCTCCATCATCGATTCCCGGGCAAGCTTGCGCCGGAAACGATCTTGAGCAGCCAGCAGTGACGTTGCCGGACTGAAGAAAATCGAAACCTGGAAGGCATTGACACTCCGGCAGTTGATCCATGAGAATGCAGAAAGCGTTGACTCCACACAATCCTATCGGATCACAGGCGTTTGCTGTCGAGGACCATTGTTGGGTCAAGTTACCTAGAGGATTTAGAGAGAGAGTATATAGCCGGAAGATTCCTCCGACGTCTAGCCTCATGAGAGAGAGCAAACCCTGCGTAGGGAGTCCTCCGATCGTAATATTCTCGAGAAGAGCAGTCCCGTTCAACAGATAGAGGCGGCCGTCGCGATCGAGGTTTAGAGAAATGTTGCCGCCTGCATTGGCTGTGCCCGTTGAGTAGTAAGCGTACGACCCGGTATCCGGCGTGTTAACCGGGTACTGGACGAGATTTCCGTCATTCTGCATTTTCAGTCGGAAAAACCCTCGGCCGTAGTCGGTTTCCGACGCGGAGGAGAAGAGCTCGTCTGGCGGCGAAAGGCGCTGGCCGGGGAGGAGGGTGTTGGTGGGGTGGTCGAAGCTTTGCCAAATGATTCTCGCATCGGAGTTGTAGAAGACGAAGTTGCCGCTGTCGAGCATTGACGCGGAGGCGATAGGCTCTGAAGTGGGTATGAGGTTGACGTCTTGGCCGCCTTGCCTCCGCCGCAGGACGAGCCGGCCGTCTGTGGTTAGTTGCAGGGAGACGACATCGTTTGGGACAGTGGGGTTGTCTCTGTTTGCCGTCCAGACGACGGTTTTGTCGGGGAGGAAGATGCCGACGGCGGTGGCGTTGGTGTTTTGGTGGAAGAAGCCGAAGGAGAATAGTGCGGAGGGGGACGACCAGGAGGAGGTGGCGGTGGGGGTGAGAGAAGAGCCTAAGGTGATATTGGAGGTTCTTGGTTGAGCTTCTGCAATGGAAAGTAGGAGGAAGAAGAGAAAGATGGAATGATGGAAGGACATTTCTTCAACTATTCGTTTGTATGCTGAGAGCTGTTTCTCTTGTTAGTTGAGAGTGGAGCTTTAAAAGGTGGCATTGCCGTGTTGGTCATGCTTTGCATTGACTTGATTAGTTGACTTGATGCCTTTGGTGTGAGAGAGAGGGGGGGTTAAGAGGAAGATGCAATGTGCATAACATCATGAGTCGTACAATATTCACTCCCACCGAAAAACTTTAATTTTAAAATTAGTCGGCAATAAAGTATGACTATAGATGGTCGCTTAAAATAAAATATGTGTATGACTGACGATCAGAATGCACCTGTTTAAGATTGTATTTTCCTATGGGTTAAGAGAGATAGAACGAAAGTATTCTACTGTGACACATTTTCTTTGTAGGACTTGAAATTGGAAAAAGTATGTCTATTTGAATATTCACTCCCGTCTATTTCAATTTTATAAGAAAGTGAAGCCAATTATTCGTACTATTTAACAATCTATGGGTCTCAGTTTACACCCCATCGCTAAACAGTTACCCACATAATTTAGTATTTGATTTAGATATCTACTATCCCTCTGTATTCCTTCGAGCTGTTACATTTACTATTGGGCACGATAATTGAGAAAAACATGTTTTGCAGTTCTAATTTATTGTATAAGTGGGTCTTCCACGTGATTGTAGTGTATTTCTTCTGCTAAATAAGGAAAGGTAAGAGACATTCTAAAAAGAAAATTGTAATATCTCAAATGGGACGACAAAAATATTATAGACGTTACGTATTCTTTTTTGGTACGTCCCGCGGAAGACGTTACGTTTCCTTATTTGGTAAAAGATTAATAAAGGAAAAATACTTTTTGCATATACAATTTTCACTTCAACATACAAATTCACTATTTCTTAATTCTCATGTCCTAATAAAAGAAATGTAACATCTATAAAGGGACGGAGGGGTAATTTGAATGTGATAGTAATGAAATACTAATAAAATAACTCTACAAAAGACCATCAAGTGCATAATCTTTGCAAAAGTAAGTTGAATAAGAGACTGAATGTACTTTAACATTAATGATTATGCTTAAAAAGGGTTAATACTTAATAGATTATATTCCGTTAATTAACTTATGTCAATTTCACGTGATCATAAGTCACCGTTCAAAGTCATTTTTTCCATTTTCCATTTTGTTTTTTGGGGAAGTCTTGGTCTCAAGGAAAGTTCCACCAAGGAAAGTTCCACGACCACGCCTTATATTCCTTGAATGATAAATATGGTTCTTTTCTTATTTTCTTTTGGTATTTTAAGAAAACATACACATGTTTCTTGACGCCAATGTGAACCGCAAACTAGAGTGGAATATTGAGGATAATATGGGCTATAATCAGATTTGTCTTAGATACCAAACGAGCCCTATATGTATATTAGTGTGAATCCTAACGGTGATTTACGTTGTTGCCATTTTTATTGCGGTCGTAAATTACAATGGTTGGTAATAATTTACAATTAACAACAATCGCATCACAAAATGAATCTTCAAAACTTTTTTCTACCATATAAATTAGTCATGATAAAAACAGAATTCTGGCTCTGTTTGAATTTCTAATGTTTGGACTTCATAAAGTCCTAATTGGATTGAATAATCCAAATAAATGTAAACCAAAATGCACGAAACTGAAATTCATAAAGGAAAATCCTAAAGTTAATTTTAAGGTCTATTATTTTATTAAAAAGTTTCATAACCAATTATTATGTTAATGGAGTTTAAAGATCATAGATAGAGAGATGTCAAACGAATCAATTCAATGGGTTTTGGTAGGGATGTCAAAAAAGCCCGAGCCCGACGGGCCGATCCGATTAGCCCGAAAAAAATAGTGGGTTAGGGCCAAAAAATAATAGCCCGAAAGTAAAAAAGCCCGATAGGGCTGGACCGAAAAAAGCCCGAGCCCCGATAGGGCTGGCCCGAAAGCCCGGTGGGTTGGCCCGGTGGGTTACCATAAATTATGAATCCATGACTTATTTCATTACTCTACTTATAAATTTGATAAATTAGGTTGTATTTTTAATTATTATTGAGTATTTTAAATTTGTTTTAATAAAAATATAACCTTCATTTTAAATTCTATACGTTTTTTACTTCGGCGCTTGGTGAAAAGTAAAATAAAGATTGAAATTCAAAAATATTTTTGTTAAATTCACAATATTTAATAATTTATTTAATTTTTTTATACAAATATGTGCTAAAATAATAATTATTTTTATATTTATTCGATATCAATTTTATTTTTTATATATTTAATGGCCCGGTGGGCTAGCCCGAAACCCGGTGGGTTAGGGTTAGGGTCAAAAAATAATAGCCCGAAAGAAAAAAAAAAAGCCCGATTAACCCGATCCGAAAAGCCCGCAATCCGATAGGGCTAGCCCGAAACCCGGTGGGTTGGCCCGTTTGACATCCCTAGGTTTTGGATAACCCAATAGTGTCGCAAAGCTATTCGATTGGGGTTAATTGTTCATTTCCCCTTCTTTTTCTTCTTCTTTTTTCGGGCTATAAATGATTAAATTCTGTTAGCCCAACCCCTTCTCGAGGTTTCAAGCTAGCCCATTGGGCTTTACTCAATTGAAATTGGCCTTGTGTAAAAATAAAATGAGTTAATATAATAAACTACCCCATATACTAAGGAAACTCACTCAAAAAACTCAAAATATACCTATTTTTTACGCGAAATGACACAATTGCCCTCACTTTTCTTTAAAACCTAGTTTTCTTTCTCTACGATTCGCACTCTCCGTGTTTACAATTCGCTCTCTCTCTCTCTCTCTCTCTCTCTGCTGGGCGACTTCAATCGAGATTTGTTGCCGGAGGCGTGGTGCCGTTCTCCATCGCGAACGGCGGCGACAATGGAAGAAGAAGCAAATGGCGGCGGCGGAGGAGGAGAAAGTGAACAATGGTGGATTTGTTCGCGGTGGACGGCGGCGGAGAACAAATCGAGCCGCTGCGAATAGGGGGAGTCGTCGGCGGAGGGGACGGCGGGGATGCCGGTGAACTCCTGCACCATCGCCCTAGATCTAGATTTGAGATTTGTGTGTGTATGTTTTGGTTTTTGATTTCTCGTCGGCAACGACACTGAGAGAGAAAGGAGATGCGAAATTAGGTGTAGTATCACTCCTCCTCCCGCGGGTGTGTTGTATCGGAGCTGTTGGAAATTAGAAGAATTTCAGCTGATAATTCTGGAAAAAAATTGCATCTATTTAGGGGGTGTTTGGTAGATGAGATGGGATAAGTAAAGATAAATAAACTTAAGATTAATAGTGTGAATAGTAGTAAGATAATTAATCCTACACGATGTTTGGTAGATGAGATAAAAAACGTTGGATAACTTATCTAGCGTTTGGTAGACAAGATACCAACCCTAGACTAAAGTTGTAAAGACAAAAATACCCCTATAAAAAGTATAATAATTACAATAATGTCCCACATATAGGGTTAGGATTATATTCCAAATTAGATTTCTAAAAAAACATATATTTAACTACCGTTAATTTCGGTCGTTATTTTTTTATAAATTTGAGCAATACCTTATTTTAATATATTTTACCCATATTTAACAAATAGATTTGCAATCGACTCGGGAGAACAATGTAATACAAATAAATATGTCATCTACAAGTAAGATGTCATAAACTTTACATGACTAAATTTGACCAAATAAACTATCCAAATTCAGATATAATTCAGTTGATGAGGAAGAATATCTAAATAATGAACATAAATTTATATGAGAGGAAATACCAAAATTTTGTGTGTTTAAATTTGGAAATATAGCAAAAATTGCTTATTCATAACTACGCGTTAATTAATTATAAAACATTTTTAAGGTAAAATATTGATCTTTTTTGGTGGCACTAATTTATTAGAGTTGCATAATAGATTCTATTTTGTGTAAAATTTTGTAGGAATCATCAATTTAGGAAGTAAATTGATATCTTTCCTAAATAATTTTCCTTAACAATTAATTTTTTTTAATAAATAAAATAATAACAATAAAGCCAAAGCCCAAGAGCTTTTAATCGTAAAAAATACTATATAACTTTTGTTACAAAAAATAGTCATTTAATCTGAAATAAAAACAAGAGGGTACACAAGAATAGAAGCAAATCTAAGCCTAATTTGTGTCTTCTCCAACTTACAATGAAACAATGACTCTACAACCTATACTTTTAACCGGTGAACAAAACTTTTGAGCTGCAACGCTTTCTCGAAGATTGTTCTCGAGTCGAACAAGAATTCCCTGAATATTTTCCGCATTTGCACCCATAGAAAAGAATGATCAAGATAAATTTCCAGGATGCCACTTACACAGGAAGTAGCAATTGAAGAATCAAGCACAGCTGTGCAAATGAAAATAAAATGTGCACAGTAAACACACACCAGATGTCCCAACTATGCATCCATTGTCACCTGCCTTCACAATAGTTGACGTATCAATATCTCCACTTCCTGTACAGTCAAAAGAATAAACAAACCAAAAAGATCTCAAATTGCCTGATTGATAGTTAACTTTTGGCACGCGCACACACCCAAACATAATCCTATCAACGCCTAGTGTAATCAAGTACGTCTCTAAGAGCACATAAACTAAAGAAACATAATACTCAATGAAATCCAGAAACATATGCTGCATGCAGAGATTACAAAGCCACATAAATAATGTCGAGCTTCTTCAGTAGCAACAAAAGAGGAAACAAGAAGTTTCTACCAATTCTAATACCTTCAACAAGTATTAATTCCGGAGATAAATATTCACCAAGTGTAAATATTGCAATATATTTCTATAAGCAAATATAAACAAAATTGCAGTGTAGGAGGAAACAATATTTCTACCAATAATTACCTCTGTTCAGCGACAAATCTCAGGGTTCAAATCTGAATAAGAACTACGAGCTCCATTCAAACCCAGCCTCGAAATCTAGCAATTCCTGTACAATTTCAATGGTACTGCAGTTAAAATTAAAAATTTGATAAAAACTATATTACAAAGTGGCATGGTACATAAGCATTGTACTATTGTACTCCAATTATCAGTATTCCCTTTTCTACTCTCCATTAATTTTCTACTATTATGAAAAGTATAACTAGAGAGGTCAGCCACTAGTAGAATTAATAAACATGCATTATATTTTTTCTAAGCTCAGCATGCATTGCCAATATATTAGGGTAATGAAAATTGGATTCCTATTTCAAGGCATAAGGAAGAAATTGATAATGCTGTAAATGACCGTGCTAGTTAGTCGGGGCAGTTAAATGTAGAAAGTAATGAAGAAAGGGAATGCAGGGGGAAAAAATCATGTCATTCAATTTCTTTTTATGTACACAAGAAAGAAACCATAGGCAAATTGTTATTCAACTCTCATCCATAAACTTACTCTTTACTGAATCTTGATTCTAAACTTACAAATGAAACCATGCATTTTTTATTTTTATTTCTTTTGCAAATTAAATCCAATCCAGATCACAAACACTCCTGACGCACTGCATTCTGCTTCAACTTAAATATATGTTTCTCACATATATACTCCATTACTGCTTACTATTACTACTACTATTGTTTTGTGTTTGTGTGAACCTGTTTGAGAGAGAGTGAGGGAGAGAAGCAACAATACATGATAAAAGGAAAAGCATTATATTTAAAAAAAAAAAAAAAAAAAAAAAACAAGTGGTGGAGGGTAGAGAAAAGTAGGGCATGCGGTGGTGCCATGTGAATTTGATGCTACAAAACAAAATTCAACCACCCACACATTACACATTACATTGCATGCCCCCTCACTCACTCAATTTACATAAAAACTCTGGGTCAAGATGAACTTCTAAGAACAAAAGCCAAAATATTCATATATTCAGCAAGTTAAAAACATAAATTTTTAGTGCCATAAATTTTGCATCCCGAGTATGTCGATCAAATCATGCATTATATTTGTTTCTAGGCCTGAAACTGGCATCAGCCTTAGCACTTCAATAGGAAATGTGATGTTGTATATGATAAATGCTCATTAAAAAAAATATAATAGATCTAAAGAATCCATTGTAAATGAAGGGACATACCACTTTAGCTTACTAACTGCAAAAGAATGAGCTCCTGCAAAACTATTTTTCTCAAAAAGGAGCATTATCTTTGAAACTAAAATGGAGCCTATCTAACCAACTACGAACATCCAACGTCAAAGAGGCTAAAGTAAAAAAAATCAACACGCCTATCAAGAATGTTTTCCAGAACAATTAGTTCATAAGGGAAAAGAAACAGTTACGACCATAAATCCAACAATCAATATCACGAATCCTTATTCCCAGAATAGCGAAGAATAGCGAAAAACTGCCTGATTGAAGTCCACCACACAATCCTACAATCAACTAGGCCAGAAAGTTTACATGTATTCATCAGAGAATGAGCATACAAAACCATAACTTAGTTCCATGACACAATCTTACAATCAACTAGACAACTTCGCAACAGAAATCATGAACTGCTGAAAACATAATTACAGGCAAGCACTACTCGATGAACCAATCCAACACATCAGAACATCAATTCATTATCTATGACCAAGCTTAGGGTAATGGTGAATAACACAATCATCATACGCAAGCCACCAAACTTAGGGTAATGAAAATTACCTGTGCTCAGCGAGTTTTGCCATAGGAATCCAATCTGAAGTTGCCCTTCAAACCCAGCTTCAAAACCTAGCAATTCCTGCACCAAAATCCAGCTTCGAAACCTAGCAAACCCAGATTCAAAACCTAGCGACGAATCTGCACCCACATCGCGGTCGATTTCCAGAAGAGAGTCGTTCAATTGCAAAAACTTTCGAACGATTCGAAAGTACCTTGGAAATGTCGGCTCTAGTTGAGCGACGGGCGACGACAGGGAAAATCTCTACGGCGACGGCAACTCGGATGCGAAAATATTGGCTTCCCGTCGAACGCGATGGGAGTTGAGAGAAAGAAGGATGAAGAGGGTAGGATGGGAAATATCACGCCAATCTTGCAGAGTCGCGTGCTAATCGGAGGGGGAAGGGACCGATCGATTATCGCGGTGAAACAGTGTTATAAGAACGGGCCTCCATTATTATCCAGGGCTTACTGGATTATTCATCTTTCCTACCAAACAGCTTATAACCCTAGATAAACCCAGATAAATAATCCTATCTTGGGTTAATCAGTGCTACCAAACAACCCCTTAATGTGAATTTGAAGACCGATTGCGTAATTTACCTGAGTAGATCTATTAATTAATTCAAGGTTCATGATTTGTTGGATTTGGAATAATACAGTCTGATAGGGACTAATATTAGCTTTGGCACGTGGCGCTCTTCAATGCTGACTAGACTAGGGGTGGTTCGGTACGGTATACCGTAAAATTTTCGTCATACTGTATATCGTACCGTTAGTTGCGGTATGAGATTTTTCATACCGTTGCCGTACCGTACCTTTCGGCATACCAATGTTCGGTATGCCGGAAATTCGGTATGGAAAATTTTCATACCGTTATCATACCGTATTTTCGGTATACCATACCGTATTTTGGTACGGTACGGTATACCAATAAATATACAATTATCAAATAGTATTACGTTATTCCAAATGGTTTTATTTAATTTTTTTTTCCATACAATAAAGTCAATAAATAATTAAAAAATCTATAGACTAATAATGTAAGTGTAGATTAAATTTGCTATGTAGTTAAATTTAATTCAATCTTCATACAATCATGTTCATATACATTCATACAATCATACTTTTAAAGTTTTAATACGTAAAGATTAACATATTATAAATCGTGGCCATTAACTATGATTATAAGTTAGGAGTATGTTTATCTTCGATATTGTAAACTTGTAGTAGTAATACATTCAAGAGTCGAGACTTTATCTTGTATGAACTTAGTATGCATATAATTTTGTAGGTACGTTCTAAAATATAAAGGATATTGTTATATAAATCTCTTTAATTGTATGACAAATTTTGATATATATTCGGTATATTACACCATTAAATACATAATATACCATAAATCGTATGTACCGAACATTTGGTATCTTTGGTATACCGTGCATACCGTTTATTCGGTACATACCGAGCATTCGGTATATGCCGAATGTTCGGTATATACCGTAAATTCGGTATATACCGCGGTACGGTATTTTGCGGTATACCGCGGTATCGCAGTTTTGGATACTGTTGCCGTACCGAACCTTATCGGTACGGTATGATACCGTACCGAAAAATCGGTATACCTTCTCTTTCGGTATTTTCGGTTTTTTTTCAGCGCGGTATGTCCGGCATTTCGGTGTAACAGCATCCCGACCCACCCCTAGACTAGACTATCCTTCCAAGAACCTTAGATGACCTGCTTGGTACAGATGCTTAGGCTCGCACAGAGGCTATAAGGTTCTGGGCAGATCCTGGCTTATGCAGAAGATGTCTCGGTCCCGCTGGCATCTGCTAGGATTCAAGGGTATACCTAACACACGGTCCGCATGACTCTACATGCCTTAGGGTGAGGACCACTAAATTGATGACGAAGAGAATCTTGTCTCCTTAGAAATTCCTCTCTTGTCCTCCCCTGGCACGAGCATTCACCTTTTTGTCCTTTCAACACCTATAAATATCGAGTGATCACACCATTTCAAGCATTTCAACTCTTCACACACACACTATTCCATTCACGCTCTGCTGAACACTCTTGCAAGCTAGAGCGACTAAAGTCCTTCTTCAAGGATTCTCTTCTCTCATCACTTACATCGGCATTTTCGTCGGTAAAAAGGGCACTCCTAACAACTCAAGCCGAAGATATAATTCTTGTTACCGGGAGAGGACGAAGCATGAAGACGCCTTGCGTCCTCCACTTCGCCCTCCTCTTTATCCCTTGTTTTTCTACCCAAATGAGCTCTTTGCTCTATGGATTTGACTGATTTTATGGTTAGAAGCACCTTGTTTCACTAAAAAGTGTTCGCAATAGACGAAATCTATCGTAGCACTAGCAAGTAAAACCTAAGTATCGAATCTCAAGGAAAACTTAACAGGGCAATTAATTATGTAGTAAAAATCTAATCTAAGAAAGCAAGTAAAGAATATTTTGGGGTTTTTGTTTTTAAATCCTAGACAAGAAAGTAAAATAAAGCAATAAATAAAAGCAAGTAAATACTAATCTAAGAACAAGAAATAAATCTAAGAATTAAACTAGAAGAAAGCAATTAAATCTACCTAGGCAAGAATCGAAAGGAAAGCAATAAAGCAAGCAACGAAGGAATCGAAAGCAAAGAAAGAAGCATAAATAAATCTAGACATGATGAATTGAAATCTGGAAATTAAAAGCAAATTAATCTAACTTGAAAACTTTGAAAAACGAAAGAGAATTGAAAGCAAGAAAACGAATCTAAACTTTAAACTTGAAATCGAAAGAACGAAATTAAACTAAGGAATTTAAACGGAGCAATTAAGAAAACGAATCTAAAACGAAAGCAAGCAGTTAAAACGAATAAACGAAAGCAATAAAAGAACTTACGAAAATTGAGACGAAGAACGAAGAACTTGAATTAAATAAAGCGTCTTGAATTAAATTGCAAAAACGAAGAACGAATCCGGATCCGAACAATAGAAAGCTAAACTAAAGTATTTGAATCTGAAAACTAAAGCTAAACAATGATAAAAGATGATCATAATTCGTGTACAAGGGATGATATATATATACTAGGTAAAAACCTAGATAAATAAGGAAAGAACAGCTGGTCGCCGACTTTTGGACGATCGTCCAGATTGTGGAAGAAATCTGGCCGGTCGTCCAGATTAGCTGCTGGATAACTGCTTCGCACGTGTTTGGACGATCGTCCAGATTGTGAAGAAAATCTGGACGGTCGTCCAGATGAGGAACTGGTATCTCCCGGCTTTGCCTTCTCTTCGTGCACTTTTCGTCCCGTTTTCTTCCAATTTCTCCCCTTTTGCTCCTATGATACCCAAAACTCCAAACAAACAATCATAGCCAAAAGACACACTAAAAGACACAAAAACATAATGAAAACTAACACGAAAACGCAACGAAAAACCTAACAAATAAACACCAATCACACCCTTTGTTAAATACTTAGCGCAATTCTCTCTTTTATGTCTAAAGGACAATGCTCTGTAGAAAGTGAGTTGTTGAGGCTAATGAATCGCATGAATCTCTTACTCGTTGCTGTTATAACTCTTTATACGTGAATACTCCTTACAAATATGATGAATCATCTCATAATTGTTGTAGATCTTCAACCCGGATCTATCACAGTCTTTGAAATTTCAATGCTTATGAAGAGTTTGCAGTTCTTTCCCTCTCTCTCCTTTTAGTTGTGCAACTTCAGATGGTGAAGTAGTTGATTTTCATTGATTGTTTGTTGGGGAATTGGGATTCAGAGAATTTGTTTGTTGATGGAAAGGAAGAATTCAAAGATTAAAATACATTGTCACTGGTTATTCATTCCCCTAATATTAGTCTCTCTCTCTCGACAAAGACAAGGCTGAAGCGGCATTGTTTGCTGGCGTAAGCCACATCTTCTGGCAGAGCAAGCTTTGGGTGTTGCCGTAGCCAGCCAGTGTTGCGGGTCTGCTGCACCCGCCTTGATGGCCTCGCTATTTTGTTTTTTTCCTTACATGTTTTGGCTGTATTCCATGGCCAAATGTAGGCTTGTGACTTCGTTGCATATTTTTATGTTGTTAACTTTGGATGAATTGTGCATTTGATGTATTATGTTTGTTGAAATTTCTGTTTTTTGTTTGATGATGGTTGAAGGAGTTCGAGAATTAGAAGTTTTGGCAACGCGTGGGGAATCGGAATGTTCTCAGATTTCAAATTTTAATTTTTATGCTTTTTAGAGGCGCACAACATATGTTTGATGAAATGCCTCATTGGCTGGTTTTAGGGAAAGTACGAGGAATTTTTTTTTCCTGTGCACTTAAGGTGTAACCATAATTTTGGTACTAATATCATATTTTCGTACAAGCTAATAATTTTTTCTGCATATTTTGTATCATCATTGTTTGTTAGTTTATATTATTTTGAATCTTTTACTAAATATTATGTATTTCTTATTCAATGTAGATACGAATTTTATAGTTCGTATCTCTTCTTCGTGACAACATAAATCTTTTTCATTAAGTAAACACATTATTAATGTAACGACTTGTTTATTTCGTACTTCCTTAACTATGTATTGTTACAAATATCTTATTTTCGTACCAACTTATAATTTTTTTTTTAAAAAAAAAGGGTGTTGGATATTTAGAAGAGAAAGAATGTTTGCACTGTCACCAAGTACAAAGAATCATATTTCGTACTGATTTGACATTAATTTTACAATATTTTTACTAGAATTTCGGGTTCGTTTGTGCATTGTAAACTAAGTCTATTGAAAATTATCCCCGGATTCTGGTACGCAATTTTCATTTCGTATCGATTTGACATTAATTTTATAATGTTTTTACAATAATTTCAATTTTGTTTGTGCATTGAAACTAAGTTTATTGAAAATCATCGCCAGAGTTTTAGTTTGTTCGCTTAAATCTGGAACGCAATTTTCTTTTCGTACCTGGTTAAAATGCACGATACGTTAGATTTTCTATATAGGGTTTGGATACCTCAAATAGGGTTTAGATTTTTTCGAATAGAGTTTAGATCCATCAAATAGGGTTTAGATTTCTCCAACAAATTTTAATATTCATCGATAAGGTTTAATTTTTAATTTCAGGGTTTAATTCCTTAGTAGACTTTAGTACGAAGTGAATCTTATTCGTACCAATAATTGCATACTCAAGTATGTATTTCGTAATTGTTATATATAATTGGTACAAATTTGTTATATTTCGTACTTCTTTAACGTTATACGAATATCACAGCTACCGTAATTAATATGTATTTCGTAATTCTTATATATAATTGGTACGAATTTGTTATATTTCGTACTTTCTTAAAATTGTACGAATATCACAGTTACAGTAATCAGAAGGAAAAAAAAAAACTTAAATTTGAAAATTTGAAAATTCGAAAATAAAATAATAAAAAAATGAAAAAATAATGAGGAAAGAAAGACACATGGAAAATGGAGAAGGAAGGGGAGGAGAGGAGAGTGATGTTGACTAGTAAAAGTCAAAGTCATTTAGTAAGGGTATTTGTGTAATTGCGCATAAAAAATGAGTATTTTTTGTGTTTTTTAAATGTGTGTCCTTATATTGATTTTTTTTTATCCATTATTGCGTATTTTATTTTTTCACTCTAATAAAATTGTGCATTGTTTCAACATGTACAATTTACAAAAACCTAATAAATAATTTTGTAAATATTAAGAATTATGTGTGTATCTTTACTACATATTAATTCTTATTTAATTTTTATCATGTGTGGAAGAGAAAACATATTGAATTAGGGAATTAGGGGGGTGTATTCAATTTAGATTGTGCAGGATTTTTATGGATTTTAGAAATCTGTAGGTATTAAATTCAGATTTTATAAAGTCTATAAAAATCTTGAGGTATTCAATGCAGACTTTATAAAGTCTTAAAAAATCTGCAGGTATTCAACAGTCCATGTATTTTAATGGATTTTAATAGTCTATAGATTTTGCTAGATTCTCTTTAAAAAATATAAAGAGATTTCACTCTCTAAAATCTTTTATAAAAACCAGAGATTTCAACGGATTCGCTGAAAAAACTTAAAATCACCATTTCCACCACCCTCCTCCGCCTTCATATGTACTCCCTCCGTCCCGGCCGACTTGGCCCATTTTCCTAATCGGGATGTCCCGGCCGACTTAGCCCCTTTCCTTTTTGGGCCCAACATGGCCCACTTATTAGTTCCTAATTGTATTTAGCCTATAAATTTTAAGAACCTAGTTCTAGACTTCTAGTTCACCTTTATTGGGAACTACTAATTAAAAGTAATTAACTTCCAAATTCCCCCTCCTTAAAACTCGTGCCCAAACGAAAGGGGTCAAGTCGGCCGGGACAAAGGGAGTGCTTTTTATTTTTTCTCCGAACAATTATAGTTTATTTTAAAAAATATCCAAATTATGGCTATCTAGTACTCCCCCCGTCCTCCATTTAGTGACGTTAATACTATATTAGGACGTCCTCCATTTACTGACAATTTCCGTTTTAGGACGTAGACCCCATAATCACTTTAACACTTTAACACTTTATACATCGACTTTTTATTATTTAATCATTTTAATACTATTAAACAATTCAAATGGACCCACAATTATTCCACTTTAACATTTTAACACATTAATTTATTATTATATCATAATATGTAAAAAAAATCTGTGCCCATATTCCCTCCGTCAATAAATAGAGGACGGAGGGAGTATTAAAATTTTATTTACTATATGAGTTTGCTTGAAAATCAATCTTTTCATAAAAATCTTCATTCTTATAAAATCCGAACATGTAATTTTTAAATCTCAACTTCCATTTTGATTTTTTATAATTAAATTACTCGAAAGTTGTTTAAGGTTTAGAGAATAATGACTAAACTGAAATATAACATTTAAACCAAAAAAAAAGTAAGATTATTTTTTAAAAAAAAATACTCCCTCCGTCCTCCATTTAGTGACGGAGGGAGTTTGGGCACGCGTTTTTTTCGCATTTTATGGTATAATAATAAATTAATGTGTTAAAGTGGAATAATTGTGGGTCCATTTGAATTGTTTAATAGTATTAAAATATTAAAATAATAAAAAGTAGATGTATAAAGTGTTAAAGTGTTAAAGTGATTGTGGGGTCTACGTCCAAAAATGGAAATTGTCAGTAAATGGAGGACGTCCCAATATAGTATTAACGTCACTAAATGGAGGACGGAGGGAGTACATTAATTGAACTTTCTGTAAATTACGATTCTTGTTTTGAAAGATGACATATTTTGATACTCCCCTACAAATATATTCAAACAATTTGAATAAAGTTATTTGATATATTTTTTTTCTAAACAATATATATAATTTTATTTATTTATTTACAAATGTGACTCATATACATTTATTTATTTTAATGAATAGTTATAATAGTTGAACATCGGAGTTTATGGAAATCCATGTAAATCAATTTCAAAAAATATATATTTCACAATACTGCAAGTCCATGAAAACCCATCAAACTCTGTATAGAGTCAGTCAAACTCTGCATACAGTCTATGGACTTTAAAAACCTATAAAAATCCATCTACTTTATCAAATAATTTATATATTTATGCCAAACTTTTTTAGATTATAAAATACTCAAAAAGTGATACTCCGTATTTTTTACGTATTTTTTAAAATTAATCCTTTAATTATTTGATAATTTTTACTATTTAAAGTATTTTTTTACCTTTTTTTACCTAAAAAATGAAAAAAATATGTAATTTTTGGGGAAAAAATATTTTTAAATTAAAATATGAAATTAATAAATTATTGTTATCATTTACAATTTTTAAAATTACAAAAATATGAAAAATATTGTTGTGTGGCCGGCCACATTATGGCCAAATAGCATTATTGCTAAAAAAATCCAACAAAATCTCAATTGAATACACCCCCCTTAGAATGATAGTTACATTTTATAGGAAAAAAAAAAAAAACAATATGACATAATTATCAAATTTATAAATAAAATAATGAAATATCACACATGATCAAATCCATCGGACCAACCCACGGGCTATTCGGCCTAGTCTAATTGGGCTCAGACTTTTTTTCAGTTTAGCCCTATTGGGCTCTTTGATTTTGGGCTATACTTTATTTGTCCTATCCACTTTTTTTTGGGCTATTTGGATCGACCCCTCAATTTCGAACTTTTTCGACATCTCAATTATAAGTGGGGCGAAGGGTCCATGTATTTAATGATCGCCCACAGATCAGATCAAATGCCAAAAACACGCACATCCCTAAATTTCATTGTGTTGTTATGAATAACCTCCACGCTGTAATATGTTACTCCCTCCGTCCTCCATTTAGTGATCTTCACTCTTGGGCACAAATTTTTTTGCATTTTGATGATATAGTAATAAATTAATGTGTTAAAGTGTTAAAGTGGAATAATTGAGGCCCATTTGATTTTTTTAATAGTATTAAAATGTTAAAGTAATAAAAAGTAGATGGATAAAGTGTTAAAGTGATTGTGGAGTCTACGTCCTAAAACGGAAAGAGTCAGTAAATGGAGGACGTCCCGATATAATAATAGTTTCAGTAAATGAAGGACGGAGAGAGTATATATTTTTCTTTTGGTCATGTCTTAAAGATTATGCATCCATAGTCACTCTCTTCCCCTTCATTTAGCTTATAGAGTGAGTGAATGTGATGTTTAAAAAGATGCAACATATGAAATGAAATAGAACATAAGAGTAGGGATGGAAAATCGGGTTCGGGATTTCGGGTAGGTACTAAAATTCCCGAACCCGATCGGAATTTCGGATACCCGAACCCGAAAATTTCGGGTTCGGATTCGGGATCGGGAATAGAATTTTGAAAATTTTGGGTTTTGGGAATTCCCGAACCCGAAATAATATTTCCCGAATAATAATAATAATAATAATAATAATAATAATAATAATAATAATAATAATAATAATAATAATAATAATAATAATAATAATAATAATTGTGAGCCATAAGACAATTTTATTTGTGTTACTGCACATTGCATTGGAAAAGATTGGAGATTGCATAAGAAGATCATCAGCTTTTCTAAAATTGTGAACCATAAGGCAGCTGACATTGGTGCATCGGTTGTCACCGTCTTGGAGGGAATAAAAGGAATTTACTTATTTGTGTTTATTAAGTTTTGATTCGTTGTAGTGAACGTTTTTGTATTTTACACTTTGATTTTTGAATTCGTAATTTTTGTTGTTTTGAACTTTTTGAATTGTGTCTATTTGTTTCCAATGTTTATTTATTTTGACATTTGGCTAAAATTTTTTTGCAATTTTTCTTTAATGTAGAATGAATCGAAAAATTTTATTTCAGAATAAAAATCGGGATTTTTTAGGGTACCCGAACGGGATACCCAAACGGGTATTCGGATACCCGAAACCATTTTCGGGTCTGGGAACGTGTAATAGCCGCAGTTTTATTTAGTGAGTAAATAAAATTGAGGCATTATTTTAAAATTTAGAGTGTTAATATTATTAATATTATAAGTAAAATAAAATTTTAAGTACTACTATTAGTAGTGTTACATCTAGTAGTAATAGTATTGCCCAAAACGTAAGTCGAATTATTTAAGGAAGGCCGATGAAATGAATCGATTAGTTTAATTAAGGACCGAGGCCCACTTAGTGATCGATGCCCATTTCACGATTTAATTGAACGATTTGTTTTCGGCCGAAAGGAAATACCCAACAATAATTAAAGAGGCCCAAGACAAATACCTCAAGCCCATAATAATACTCCATGTAATATATATATATATATATATATATATATATATATATATATATATATATATATATATACACATATAATAATAAATAAATAAAGGAAAAAGAAAAGAAAAGAAAAGAAAAGAAGGGAAAACAGGAGGAAGCAGCAGTACAGTGGGCGAGAACCCCAAACAAAATCTGGGATTTAATTTTGGTCAATCCTACTTAAGTACAATTAGATAACCACTAACACAATAACACCCCTATAACTACACTTTAGGAGGGGGATTACTTGGGTAATTAGAACCCACCCACTCTTGCATGAAGTAGTCGACTCCTTTGCCTCCTCCTTCACTCCACCACATCCTTGAAAAACCAACCCACCAATGCATGTCCTCCTTTATCCTCCAACACAATGATGAAGCCCCTCTCTCCATTTGAATCCATAGTCCCTACACAAAACCACCACAAGTTAGCACACAATCATTCACCAAATACCCATATTCATTCAACAACATACAGAGAGAGAAAGTGTGTAGAGAAGAGCTCCTACTCACCATTCCCTTCTTCCTTGTACGAGAGAGAGAGAAGCATGCCCAATCCATCACAAGAGCATTCCATCAACACTCACACAACATTCATATAGAGAGCAAGATAGAGAGAGATAGGAAGCAAGAAGGGAGGGAGGCCGATTTACAGTCGAGGGCAGCAGTTTACAGCCCATTCGAACACCAACACACCTACGGTAATCCCTTCTATCCCCTCTCTAGGACCTAGCATGTGCATGCACTAACTCAAGAGTCGAATCCCTACCTCTAGGAGTGAAGAACGAAGAAAAGGGGAGGTATTCGAAGCAAGGTTTGAAGGGGACAGCCTCATGCACCGAAGAACCCCAAGTTTCGACCCCAATACGAACCAAGTAAGTGTTCCTACACCCTTCCTAGGATTTAGAGAGCAACAAGTATGATTTCCCCACTTAGAATGGCTCTAGAACTCAACTTAGAGGCTGCCCTAATTATGAAAACCCAAAACATGTTAACAACTAGTTTAAAGGCCTAAAAACCAAATTCAAGCAACATAGCAATATCCCTCAAGCAATACATGTATATTAGACGCTCAAAAATCAATCTTAGACCTTGTTTAAACCCCCACAAAACTCGATCTAACAAGATCACACATTGAGCGTTTTACTCCAACAAGAGAACCAACAACAAAGTATGATTTTCCCATTCAAGAATGACTCAAGAACTCATTTAGGGGCTGCCCATATAAATGAAGACTTAAACATGTTGAAGAAACTAGTTTAAATCCTCAAGGACCAAAGCATGAATAACATAGATCCTTTTGATTAAACCCAAGGCATGAAAATGTAGAAGAAGATTCGACTCACAATGCATGACATAGAGGCCCAAAACCAGATTTAGAATCAATGTCTTTCTTCTAAGATCCTAACACTAACAAACCCTGATAATGAGTTAAAACATGTCACACTTTGAACTCTCTCTCACCAACGAAGTACCAACTTAGAGCATGCTAAGAATCTGGAAAAATCCCTCAATAAAACACCAATAAACCAACCTCTAAATACTTCCTAATCAACAAGCATAATTCACTATCGAATCACACATAAAACGTAAGAAGAGAAAATTAAGAAACGAACCTCGTCGGCATTGCCGACGGTGATGACGAGGCTGCCCGAGGGAGGAGGAAGGCCGAGAACGGATTGAAGACGACGCCGGGGCACCCCAATGTCTCCCGTACCCACCGGAGACTGTCACGGTCGCTGGCCACTTCCGTGGTGCTACTGCAGCGCCAAAACTTGCTAGCAATTACCTGCAAAACAAAAGGGAGAAGGGAGATCAGAGAGGAAAAGGGAGAAGGAGGCACCGGCGGTGACATTGCCGTCGGCGCCGAAGAACAGAACACAGAAGGAGAGAGAGATGGTGAACGGCGGCTCAAGCGTAGCGGCGACGGAGGCGTTCTGGTCGTAAGAAGCAGCGATGAAGAGAGGGAGAGATACGACCAGCACCGGAGGAGTTGAATCCGGAGAGTCCCCAGTTTCCCCAAAATTTCGAAATTAGGGTTCCCCTTTTCAACCGAAATGGGGAATTGAGAGGGAAGGGGTCCGACGACAGAGCACCGCCGGCCGACGCCGGCGGGGAAGAGGCGGACGGCGGCAGCGAGGACTGCCAACAGAGAACTCCGAGGGAGAGAGAGTTCAGCGGGAAGAGAGAAGAAGAGGGGAGAAATCGCGATTGAGGAGAGAAAGGGAGAGTTTTGCCAAGTATAAGATTGGGCCGGGCTGACGGGAATTGATGGGCCGAGCCTCATAATCGGAATGGACCGAGATTAATTAATGGTCGGGCTGGAGTTATTTTTCAGTCGGGCCGAGCGAGCTGTTGGGCCGAGAAATTAATCATGGACCAGAATTATTTAATTGGTCCGAGATAAAATACTTAATGGGCCGATAATCTATTTAACGAATCGGGACAACCAATTGGGCCGACTAATTAATTTAACGGGCCAATAATGTACTTAACGAATCGGGCCAACCGATCGGGCCGATTAGAATATTCAATAAGCCGGGCCAACCGATTGGACCGGATTTCTAATTCATGATGGGCCAAAATTAAGTCAAGAAACGACAGTCAAATGTAACGACTCTCGGGTTTAGTGTAATGATTCCCGAACTTAAGTAAATTGGGCCTATAATAATTAATGTTGATTAATCAACCCAGTTCAAGTATAATAACCTTATAAGTGTAGACCACATATAACATGTAATCACGAAACCCTATTATTGACTAAGTCAAGCATCCTACGATTCTTGTCGAGGATGAAAGAACTATAAGACACAAGAATCGATAGAAGTGATCGATTTCAAAATGATAATCAAGAAGCTCTCGATCAAAAGGATAACCATGATAACGTTATCAGTAAAAGAGAACATAACCTCGATAGAAGATAACCTTCGCCTAGATCGATAAGATTATCGATTTTATTCCAAGTCTCTTATTTTACGTTCTTTGAACGAGGTTAGGCGAAGGGAAAAGGGCGAGACTAAGGCGGCGCTCAGAGTTATATAAATTATGACCAGGAAAGGAAAGCTATCGAGGTGGGCTTTCGTACAAAGAAAATGTTTATCTATGTTAAGTTCTTTTTAAAGAATTGTCATGCCATAAATGTTTTGTTTTGTATGATGTCTATCTGAGAGGCTTCGGCCTAGAAGGCTTCGGCCACACAAGGGCTTCGGCCACAAGATTTCATCGGGGTCGCTCCTCGATGAGTTTAGTGCACTCAGTAAGGTCGATCGTGAGCTACGTATTGGCCGATCGAGGTATCCGGGAAGGGTGGCCACCCTTACCGGATACACTTTTACAAGGTCGATCGTGAGCTACATATTGGCCGATCGAGGTATCCGGGGAGGGTGGCCACCCTTACCGGATACACTTTTACAAGGTCAGATATGACTGATTACACCAAGAAAACCAAAGCTTGCGCAAGCGCCTTAAATGAAAATGTTTTAGTGATCATAGGTCTTTTCTGAAAACCCCTATGTTTCACCTGAATGGCTGGCAATTAAAATGTTTTGGCATGTGTACACTGAGTACTTCAAAGTACTCAGCCCTGTACATATTTCCCATGTGCAGGTTAAGCAGGGTGAAGTGAAGGTGCCGGAAGGAGCTTTTGCCGAGCATGGAAAGTGTTGAAGCCTCTTGGTGGTGCATGTCTCCATACATGCATCTCACGTTCTTCCGCTGTGATCTATGAGTAGATAGACTAACTCCTATTTTGTGTATCGTAGCAACGTGTCGGTCCAGTTATCAACGTTGCTTTTCTTTTCACGAACAACGCTTCCGCTTATTCCATGTAAAATGCTTCCGTAGCGAATAGTACTTCCTCCATTCATTCTCGACGAATGATGGAGAGCTCGAATGTAATTCAAAGCCATGTTTTCACATCGTTTTCCCCTCATGACGTTTGTTCGTTTTTATTTGTTTCCCTTTTCTTGAGTCGCGACCTCGCTCAGCTAGTTTTAGCAGGCCGGGTCGTGACAGGGTGGTATCAGAGCACTTGGTTCGCTCTGAAATCCAAGAGTCTTCTTCTTCATCGTAAAGTCTAGACTTGCTTCGCTAGACTTCGTACAGCTCTCGACAAAAGCTCGGCACTTCACGACATCATGCTGGACCATGAAAGAAAAGAGGTAACTATCACATGCTAGTATGAGAACATACTCAAGATAACATAGAGCTCACATGTAGTAGAAAAGCCAAGGCCTTTCTAGAGAACATAGCTCGCTTGAATTAAGTGTTTTCCCTCTATCACATACTAAGATAGTGCTTAAGCAAAAGAACTTATTCTAACATCGATTGTGGCACAAGAAGGACGATGAGACGAGGAAGCAAGTGAAGCTCTACACGAAATGTCAACTCAAAGAAGCAGTGATAACTTCCCAAAAAGGGCTAACACATGAATAAAGAATACGCCAGATCAAGAAAACTAAGTCGAGGGGTGCAAGAAGGTCTGGAAAAGCATTGTCCGAATCACTGACATGAGTCTCTAACTTTTCCCGCCTCCGTGCGGCAAGGAACAAAACATATTTATTAACGCTTCCTAAGGATAATAAAGAAATGATACCAGAACTTAGTCCATAATAAAAGTTTCATGTGGTGGCATAATAATGATAAGTCCACCAGAGTTTCCTGGATGTTTCCGCATCCATGGTTAAAAGAAGAAAACGTTACTATGAATTAAAGACAGAAGTCAAAGAAAGGTTAAGGTCTTGACCAACATAGAAATCTCGGGCAAAGAAACGTTAAAATCCCAGACTTCTAAATGTTGTACTCACAAGAATAACTACGATGAAACGTGTTAGCCTCTACTTTCCCGAGTAGAGGATCATGCTTGAAGAATGTGGTAAAATAAGACCATTAACCATGCTTATCGATGAGCCCGTAAAATGGATATTGATATCCAATATAAGATTAGAAGCTAAAGCAATATAATTTGCTTAATCCCCATGGGTGATGGGACTAGACTATACGATAAAAGAGACTAAGGCGTGCCATTGAATGGCAAAAACAACGAATCATCAGTAAGTTAACATCCCAAGTACGACTTAAGGAAGTGTAAGGAAACCTCCCACCCAGAACTAAGAGACTGTCGAAGAAAGAAATTTGCACCTAGTCGGATTGCGATCTAACGTCTTATTCTGTTAGGATACCAGAAGACAACCAATAAAGACATATATTAATGCCCTTAGAAATGACTCTACGTTGCTAACGCTAATAAGCAAGTCACCATTCCATATGTCAAGGTCATTTACGCGAGTGCAAGGTACTAGAGTCCTCACGGAGACACGTAGACTAGAAGAGACCCTACGTTCTAATGCATTGCATTTTTGAAACCCTCCCTTTGAACCTCTTGAAGCCAGAAAGACCTTTGTAATATACGTGGAGTCGAGGAATTCCAAATCCAAGGAATTGTTTACCAAGCTTTGTTCGATCTTCTGTGCCTTTGTGAATCAAAAGTCACCAGTGTAAGAGAAACAATTGTTCCTTCATGTGACCGGAAAGATGCCTATGTGGGACTGGCCACCTCACATAATCTCTTTCTCGGTAGCGTCACCAACAGACAGGAAATCGGATGGGTATCGACAACAAATGGTCCCCCACCCCCCGACCCATGTCACTTCATTTCTACCCTCTGGTTATTTCTTCTAAACTTGTCTGGAGAATCCTTGATGAGCTATTTTGGATAATTGATATTCCCACTTGGACCCTCGTACTATTATTTCTCATAGTCAGACCACGATATCCTTGTTTTGTTTTGATCCAATTGTTCATCCTAAAGCGATAAGACTACGAAGATTAGATTATTATAAGTTATAGAATATGACTTAAGGTCTCACACTCTTTGAGTGTAGGATGTTTACGCATAAGAGGATGGATGATGGATAGGCCGTTAAGGGTATTACACAAGACTAGGGGTTGACAATGCGGTGCTAATTAGTTTACATATGCCGGTAAAGCAGAGACTTCCCCACCTTCTAAGGAAAATTTTACATGTTGTAACCCAGAAATGAAAGCTTATAATGGACTTAAGAAGTATGATGGGTGAAACAAGAATCTAAAAGATAGAAACAAGTATTGCGACGAGCACAATGGTAAGTAGCGTAAAACTAACCAGGCCCTCCAAAAAGACCTAGAAAAAGGAAATATAATGATTAAATGCAAAACTCATAAGATAAATACTCTAAGGGGTTCCCCAAGAAAAGTACACTGAAGGTCGATAAGTCCAACACTAAGAGCTAACAATATTAGAGTCTGATTAGACCAAGGGTAGAAAACCTATTAAATAGATGAAATCCTCGTGGATATGAAAATTTAAAATCTTCCGATAGATTGAAATGGTAAGGATATTAGAAAATAAATGACCCGAAGTCGAGCACTACACGCGTCAGGCACATGATGAGTTGTCATCCCTAAAATCCAGATTAAATAGGCAACTAAAGGAAATACAGTATCCCATGATTGAGGTTGGTGACCTGACGTTATTTTGGATTTCCCCTAGCTCGAGGATCAGAAACCTCTCAGAAGGTTAACGTGGACCAGACTAGAATTAATTTTCCACTAGCCATAAGTTATATGAAAATAGTGAGACCTAAATAAGTCTCCAAGAAAGGATTAATCATAGTATGACATCAGTCGGCCAGACATAATGATGAATTGTAGCGGACTACGAAATACAGGATGCTAGCTGATGCTAGGGAAGATAACGTTAGGAAAACTTTTTCCATAATAAACAATATGAAATGAGAAGCCTTGAACAAGTCATAAATAAGAAGGATTGGTGTAGATCACGAGTGAGACAAAGTTGTCAAGAAAAGTATAGAGTGGGACAACGGTGAGAACCCAAGGATAAGTACACTAAGATCGTAACCACTGAGACTAAACCACAAGTAAACTAAGAATAATTGAATTTTTAACTATGCAGCCACATAGACATGATACCTAGAAACAACGAAGTAGTATGGGGGATATTCATGAAATAAATATACACAACCATAAGTACTACCTTCGAATGAATGATATAAAATTTGCCATTATTGCAAAGTTAATGTAGTCCCCTCCACGAGAAGTGTACAAGATAGACAATAGAGCGAGGGAAACACAAGTAAGAATAAGCATTGAATGAAACGTAAGTCTAAAGGGTCTAAACATGGCTATGGTCTATGGGTCACCTGAAAGACCACAACTCGATGGTAGGAAGGAGTGAAATGTACGCCGATGGAAATGATGCACGTTGGAACCAAGTTGGACGAGAACTAGTGTAAGAGTACATTAATAGAAATGACCCGATGAAATATATGAGGAACAAATTTCTTTTAAGAAAAGCCATAGTCGTCTAACAAGTCGGTCAACGCATATGTAAAATAGTTGGGATATGACTTTGATAATAGGCCGACGAGTTGCAAGGAACAATAAAATTTGGGCCGAACCTACAAGTTTTTTTATTAGATCGCATCATAAGGGGAGATACTAATAGAAGAGAGATTTACCCTAGAATCCTCATGGTCGTAAGAGTCAAGCGGAAGCCGTCTAGATCAAATTCATAACCAAGAAGAGTATGGGCATTCAACGTGCCAAGATACCTAGTATATACATATTGAAAGTTGAGTAGATAATTAAAAACCATAGTATTATCTTCGTAAAATCCCTTAAGTTAATGAGACTCAATACCTTAAGTGTTCCCGTAACAGAATCATTATTATGTGAGGTACAAACATACGAAGTCATTAAAAACATATAGAAGGAATGTTAATCAAGTAAACGAGGAAATGTTTGATTAGGTAGAAAACTAAACGACTGAGACCTTTAGATTCATTTCAAGGAAGCAATTAATGCCCCGTCATTAAAGCTTACTAATTGAGACAGTGAGATTACCTATCTAGGATTTCCGAAATCCCTAATAAAAATGCAAGTTAGCCTCGAGAAGAATGGTAATAAAATTTAGAATTTACGGACCAAGGTAACTTTGAAATGCACTAGTGCATACGATAGACGACAAAAGATAAAACTACGAGTCACGTATATCATGAAGCTTGAGTACGAGATTATGTTCAAACTAGAATGTCCTGCTATAGGAAAATCAAAGACATATGGTGTAATTACGTTAACGAGTAGAGACCCTATATGGTTTATGAAATCAACTCGAGTAGTCACCCAGGTAGTAAAAGGGAATAGATGAGCTAAAGCCCTACAATGAAACCTTGAATGTCTTGAGTAACACTTAGGAAGGAAGAAACCTGCTATTATTCGAGAATACCTCTCTACAACTTAGGAAAGATAAGACAATACATTGAGGAGGGTAGACAATAGAACTCATGAGATCTCCCCTAGAAACAGACACCCACACACGATGCCTTAAAAGTGCTATGGTTATACGAGGATGAATAATGAATGAGCCGCTATCACCTTCGTTGCCAAGACTAATTGACCAGTTAAGTATGACACCAGCTGGACTTATGAGACATTACATCTAGATACCCTAGATTCACAAACGACTGCGAAAGGAAATGAAAACACTTATTCTTACAATAATAGAGCGACACCCAGAACCAACAATCAGTAGGAAAGAACTGCATAGGCTGTAGAATACATACCACGAATTCTAAGGAGAGAAAACGGCTGATATATAAATATAAATTACATTCCTACAATAGGGAATATAGTCATAGTGATATCTCTACGACGAGTACCAAGATTGTCGACATAACATGTATGGCAAGTACAAGCCGGTACATATCTCTACCTTACACTAATGACTGCGAATAAAAAAGCAAGGTACTATGAGTGATCCATAGATGATTGACCTCCTCCAACGAGTTAAAACAGGAATATCTACTTGACGGTTGTTGATACCGTTACTTATGAGTCAACTATAGTACATAGGGTAGGTCATGGCTACACTAGCGTGAAGACCAAGGAGGAAATAGACTCGAACGAAGTACAAATTTTGAAACGATTAATATTCCGACCCTAGTATTATCAGCGACACCTGATTACACTTGTGAATGAAGTAGATAGAAGGATATATGGACTTGAGTATATGATTAAGGTAGATTCAAATCCGGGAAAATACCCAAGGCCGGCGTAGAAGGTCTAGACGTTCGTGGACTGATGCTAACACCGACAAGTTGAATTACGATTCAGATTAGGAGAGTAAACCTTCCAAAAAGTTCCACATTTTATGCCATAGCTAGATCTAGCGCGAAAGAAAAGACGTTGTCTATTTGGACCTTACGAGTACCTAGAGAAAATAAGACCGACATCGTGAAGGTTAGCATAACGGTTCCGTCAAACTTCGAAGACCTGTTTAAGAGATGGTACATGATAACCCCTACTTCAATAACTTAGACCCACCATACACCATAGACCTGGTATCGTGCAATGCACCGCATAAAATAAAGTGTAGACCACCACCCCATGGAGACGAGGATGGAGATGAGAAAGAATTAGGATCGGTGTGTGATCAAAGGACGGTTGAGATAATGCGCCAATTAGAGATATGATAAAAGAAGCGTATAGTAGACAGAAATCTTACGATGATGACGTAGGTCCGAGTTGCCCTCGAGGTAGAGGATGAGGTCTCCCTGAAGATTTCCCCACCAAGGGAATAACCTGATTCGGAATCAAGGCAAACTGAAACCTCGTTTCGTTGGACCTTACGAAGTTTTAGAAGGGATAGGACCTGCGGTGTACATGTTAGCATTTCCTCCGAACCTAGGAAACGTCCACAACGTGTTCCACATGTCCCAACTAAGGAAGTAAATACTTAACCCTAAACATGTGCTACATTAAGGAGAAGCGGTCATAGAGCAAAACCTAAAGCCGTAGTGGATCGGAAGATTCAACAGCCTAGGAATAAACAAATCCCTCTAGTAAAGGTGCAGTGGAGGCACCACGGACAGGAGGAAGCCGCGTGGGAGTTGGAAGACAAAATGAAAAGGGAATACCCCGATTTGTTTGTAGAAGGTAAGCAAATTTCGGGACGAAATTTTTCGTAAGGGGTGTAGGATGTAATAGCCGCAGTTTTATTTAGTGAGTAAATAAAATTGAGGCATTATTTTAAAATTTAGAGTGTTAATATTATTAATATTATAAGTAAAATAAAATTTTAAGTACTACTATTAGTAGTGTTACATCTAGTAGTAATAGTATTGCCCAAAACGTAAGTCGAATTATTTAAGGAAGGCCGATGAAATGAATCGATTAGTTTAATTAAGGACCGAGGCCCACTTAGTGATCGATGCCCATTTCACGATTTAATTGAACGATTTGTTTTCGGCCGAAAGGAAATACCCAACAATAATTAAAGAGGCCCAAGACAAATACCTCAAGCCCATAATAATACTCCATGTAATATATATATATATATATATATATATATATATATATATATATATATATATATACACATATAATAATAAATAAATAAAGGAAAAAGAAAAGAAAAGAAAAGAAAAGAAGGGAAAACAGGAGGAAGCAGCAGTACAGTGGGCGAGAACCCCAAACAAAATCTGGGATTTAATTTTGGTCAATCCTACTTAAGTACAATTAGATAACCACTAACACAATAACACCCCTATAACTACACTTTAGGAGGGGGATTACTTGGGTAATTAGAACCCACCCACTCTTGCATGAAGTAGTCGACTCCTTTGCCTCCTCCTTCACTCCACCACATCCTTGAAAAACCAACCCACCAATGCATGTCCTCCTTTATCCTCCAACACAATGATGAAGCCCCTCTCTCCATTTGAATCCATAGTCCCTACACAAAACCACCACAAGTTAGCACACAATCATTCACCAAATACCCATATTCATTCAACAACATACAGAGAGAGAAAGTGTGTAGAGAAGAGCTCCTACTCACCATTCCCTTCTTCCTTGTACGAGAGAGAGAGAAGCATGCCCAATCCATCACAAGAGCATTCCATCAACACTCACACAACATTCATATAGAGAGCAAGATAGAGAGAGATAGGAAGCAAGAAGGGAGGGAGGCCGATTTACAGTCGAGGGCAGCAGTTTACAGCCCATTCGAACACCAACACACCTACGGTAATCCCTTCTATCCCCTCTCTAGGACCTAGCATGTGCATGCACTAACTCAAGAGTCGAATCCCTACCTCTAGGAGTGAAGAACGAAGAAAAGGGGAGGTATTCGAAGCAAGGTTTGAAGGGGACAGCCTCATGCACCGAAGAACCCCAAGTTTCGACCCCAATACGAACCAAGTAAGTGTTCCTACACCCTTCCTAGGATTTAGAGAGCAACAAGTATGATTTCCCCACTTAGAATGGCTCTAGAACTCAACTTAGAGGCTGCCCTAATTATGAAAACCCAAAACATGTTAACAACTAGTTTAAAGGCCTAAAAACCAAATTCAAGCAACATAGCAATATCCCTCAAGCAATACATGTATATTAGACGCTCAAAAATCAATCTTAGACCTTGTTTAAACCCCCACAAAACTCGATCTAACAAGATCACACATTGAGCGTTTTACTCCAACAAGAGAACCAACAACAAAGTATGATTTTCCCATTCAAGAATGACTCAAGAACTCATTTAGGGGCTGCCCATATAAATGAAGACTTAAACATGTTGAAGAAACTAGTTTAAATCCTCAAGGACCAAAGCATGAATAACATAGATCCTTTTGATTAAACCCAAGGCATGAAAATGTAGAAGAAGATTCGACTCACAATGCATGACATAGAGGCCCAAAACCAGATTTAGAATCAATGTCTTTCTTCTAAGATCCTAACACTAACAAACCCTGATAATGAGTTAAAACATGTCACACTTTGAACTCTCTCTCACCAACGAAGTACCAACTTAGAGCATGCTAAGAATCTGGAAAAATCCCTCAATAAAACACCAATAAACCAACCTCTAAATACTTCCTAATCAACAAGCATAATTCACTATCGAATCACACATAAAACGTAAGAAGAGAAAATTAAGAAACGAACCTCGTCGGCATTGCCGACGGTGATGACGAGGCTGCCCGAGGGAGGAGGAAGGCCGAGAACGGATTGAAGACGACGCCGGGGCACCCCAATGTCTCCCGTACCCACCGGAGACTGTCACGGTCGCTGGCCACTTCCGTGGTGCTACTGCAGCGCCAAAACTTGCTAGCAATTACCTGCAAAACAAAAGGGAGAAGGGAGATCAGAGAGGAAAAGGGAGAAGGAGGCACCGGCGGTGACATTGCCGTCGGCGCCGAAGAACAGAACACAGAAGGAGAGAGAGATGGTGAACGGCGGCTCAAGCGTAGCGGCGACGGAGGCGTTCTGGTCGTAAGAAGCAGCGATGAAGAGAGGGAGAGATACGACCAGCACCGGAGGAGTTGAATCCGGAGAGTCCCCAGTTTCCCCAAAATTTCGAAATTAGGGTTCCCCTTTTCAACCGAAATGGGGAATTGAGAGGGAAGGGGTCCGACGACAGAGCACCGCCGGCCGACGCCGGCGGGGAAGAGGCGGACGGCGGCAGCGAGGACTGCCAACAGAGAACTCCGAGGGAGAGAGAGTTCAGCGGGAAGAGAGAAGAAGAGGGGAGAAATCGCGATTGAGGAGAGAAAGGGAGAGTTTTGCCAAGTATAAGATTGGGCCGGGCTGACGGGAATTGATGGGCCGAGCCTCATAATCGGAATGGACCGAGATTAATTAATGGTCGGGCTGGAGTTATTTTTCAGTCGGGCCGAGCGAGCTGTTGGGCCGAGAAATTAATCATGGACCAGAATTATTTAATTGGTCCGAGATAAAATACTTAATGGGCCGATAATCTATTTAACGAATCGGGACAACCAATTGGGCCGACTAATTAATTTAACGGGCCAATAATGTACTTAACGAATCGGGCCAACCGATCGGGCCGATTAGAATATTCAATAAGCCGGGCCAACCGATTGGACCGGATTTCTAATTCATGATGGGCCAAAATTAAGTCAAGAAACGACAGTCAAATGTAACGACTCTCGGGTTTAGTGTAATGATTCCCGAACTTAAGTAAATTGGGCCTATAATAATTAATGTTGATTAATCAACCCAGTTCAAGTATAATAACCTTATAAGTGTAGACCACATATAACATGTAATCACGAAACCCTATTATTGACTAAGTCAAGCATCCTACGATTCTTGTCGAGGATGAAAGAACTATAAGACACAAGAATCGATAGAAGTGATCGATTTCAAAATGATAATCAAGAAGCTCTCGATCAAAAGGATAACCATGATAACGTTATCAGTAAAAGAGAACATAACCTCGATAGAAGATAACCTTCGCCTAGATCGATAAGATTATCGATTTTATTCCAAGTCTCTTATTTTACGTTCTTTGAACGAGGTTAGGCGAAGGGAAAAGGGCGAGACTAAGGCGGCGCTCAGAGTTATATAAATTATGACCAGGAAAGGAAAGCTATCGAGGTGGGCTTTCGTACAAAGAAAATGTTTATCTATGTTAAGTTCTTTTTAAAGAATTGTCATGCCATAAATGTTTTGTTTTGTATGATGTCTATCTGAGAGGCTTCGGCCTAGAAGGCTTCGGCCACACAAGGGCTTCGGCCACAAGATTTCATCGGGGTCGCTCCTCGATGAGTTTAGTGCACTCAGTAAGGTCGATCGTGAGCTACGTATTGGCCGATCGAGGTATCCGGGAAGGGTGGCCACCCTTACCGGATACACTTTTACAAGGTCGATCGTGAGCTACATATTGGCCGATCGAGGTATCCGGGGAGGGTGGCCACCCTTACCGGATACACTTTTACAAGGTCAGATATGACTGGTAACACCAAGAAAACCAAAGCTTGCGCAAGCGCCTTAAATGAAAATGTTTTAGTGATCATAGGTCTTTTCTGAAAACCCCTATGTTTCACCTGAATGGCTGGCAATTAAAATGTTTTGGCATGTGTACACTGAGTACTTCAAAGTACTCAGCCCTGTACATATTTCCCATGTGCAGGTTAAGCAGGGTGAAGTGAAGGTGCCGGAAGGAGCTTTTGCCGAGCATGGAAAGTGTTGAAGCCTCTTGGTGGTGCATGTCTCCATACATGCATCTCACGTTCTTCCGTTGTGATCTATGAGTAGATAGACTAACTCCTATTTTGTGTATCGTAGCAACGTGTCGGTCCAGTTATCAACGTTGCTTTTCTTTTCACGAACAACGCTTCCGCTTATTCCATGTAAAATGCTTCCGTAGCGAATAGTACTTCCTCCATTCATTCTCGACGAATGATGGAGAGCTCGAATGTAATTCAAAGCCATGTTTTCACATCGTTTTCCCCTCATGACGTTTGTTCGTTTTTATTTGTTTCCCTTTTCTTGAGTCGCGACCTCGCTCAGCTAGTTTTAGCAGGCCGGGTCGTGACAGAACGGGAAGTGAATTCATGAAATTTCGGGTTCGGGTACCCGAAAATTTCGGGAAGGGTACCCGACCCGTCCCGAATTTCCATCCCTACATAAGAGTACCATTATTTAAATAAAAATGTTAATAGTATTTAAAATTGTCTGAATAATTTATAATTGATTTGAGTTAATTTATCAACTTTGGCTATCATTTGTATAAAGTAGAATAAAGTAATGTAAGGATTTTACGAATGAGAGGCCTCAGAAAGAAAAGAGTAACACCTTAACCAAGAAGAAAATAGAGTCTTAAAGACTCATAAATTAGCACTCTAAAAAAATGGCCCAAAATGAACGAAACGGAAGAGTACTTGGCAAAGGAAATTCATGTAAATAATGGATTCTTATTTTTCTTATATCAAATTATAAATCATTTATTATGTCATATATCAATTTTCTATAAATCCGTTAGGGGATGCAACACAATTTGACGATTATTTTTATAGGTAGCCTAGATATACTTCTAAACTAAACAAACAAGTACACACAATATTATTGAAAGAAATCATAACTCAATAATAAGTGCAACAAAGATTAATTAGCTAGAGAATTAACATATCTCCTTAAACAGAACTCAAGAATGAGGTTGGACATGGAGGTACCGGAATATCCACAGTTCCCTCCAACATGAGCAAAACTTTCTTCATCGTTGGGCGCAGCGATGGCTCGTGCTGTACACACCATATCCCAATTTTCACCATCCTCTCCACCTTTCTCTCTCCCACTCTCTCTATCTCCTCCCCCACAGCATCCCCCGCCTTCCCTTTTCTGTAACAATCGTACACCCAATCCTCAAGAATGGCCTCTTCCTCACTCAACCTCCAATCCACACACCTCCTACAGCATATAATCTCAAGCAGCATCACTCCGAAGCTATACACGTCCGCTTTCGCCGTAATCGCCTGATTCTGGTACCATTCTGGAGCGACGTAACCCTTAGTGCCTCTTATCCCCGTATAAGTATTAGTCTGATCTTGTTTCAGCAGCTTTGCTAGCCCGAAATCCGATATCTTCGCGCACCAGTTTTCATCCATGAGTATGTTCTGAGGCTTTATATCACAATGAATAATCTGAGTTTCACATTCTTGATGCAGGTATAAAATCCCTCTGGATATATCTCGAGCAATGTTGATACGTTCTTCCCAGATAGGACGGTTTTCGGGTTTGAAGAGTACGTCTGCAAGAGATCCGTTGCTCATATATTCCAACACCAGCAGTTTATTAGCTCCGTCGATGCAGTAACCTAGCAGTCGAACTAGGTTTCGATGGTAAGTCTTCCCTATCGTTTTTAGCTCGGTTTGGAACTCTCTCTCTCCTTGAGCAAATTCTCTCTCTAGCTTCTTCACCGCCACCACTTTTCCCTTGTTCTGCAGAAACCCTTTGTACACTACTCCCGATCCACCTCTCCCTAGCTCCTCCTTGAAATTATTTGTAGCTTCGGAGAGGTATGCAAACGTGAAGGCCTGCAAGGAAATATCGTCGACCAAGCTGTTATTATCATCTCCTCCGTGGTTTCCGACCTTGATATGATTCTTGCGTTTCTTTCGGTAAATCAAGATCGCAGAAAATGATAAGGCCAAGACTCCCATGAACATCAACGCGATGCCGACGATGAAGATGTCTAAACGGCGGCGGCGCTCGTTCTGCACTCTTTCGGTGTTGGGAACTCCTACCCCGACAGCTGAGCCAACACGAATAAGAGCCACGTCCGACACTTTCGGAGCCTTCTTTCCATACGTTAATGGAAGCCTCTGCTTCTTGCATTGTTGGTTGTCATTAAAGAAGGCAGCTTCGCAGTTACAGTCATCAAGGCATGCTTTGCTACAATCTTCACGTGTAGGCGTTCTGAAAACCTCGTACGAGTTGTCCAACCATACCGAGTTTTCGACCGGTCTCATCTCGTACTTGTCACCGTTATCGATTTTCGGACAAACTTGAGCCGAAAAGGATCTGGAGCAGCCGGCGGTGGAGTTGCCGGGATGCAGAAAATCGAAACCGGGAAGGCACTGGCATTCCGGCATTCCATCATTCATGAGAGTGCAGAAGGCGTTGAATCCACACAATCCTTTCGGTTCACATTTGTCTGTTACTGACGACCATCTCTCCGTCAAGTTGCCCAAAGGATTTAGAGAGAGAGAGTAGAGCCGGAAGATTCCTCCGACGTCAAGCCTCGCGAGAGAGAGTGATCCCTGCGTAGGAAGTCCTCCGAGGGTAATATTCTTGAGAAAAGCAGTCCCGTTCAACAGACAGAGGCGGCCGTCGCGATCGAGGTTCAGAGAAACGTTGCTGCCTGCATCGGTTGTGCCTGATGAGTAGTAAGCGTATGACACGGTATCCGGCGTGTTAACCGGGTATTGTACGAGGGTTGCGTCATTCTGCATTTTCAGTCGGAAAAACCCTCGGCCGTAGTAGGTTTCCGACGCGGAGGAGAAGAGCTCGTCTGGCGGCGAAAGGCGCTGGCCGGGGAGGAGGGTGTTGGTGGGGTGATCGAAGCTTTGCCAAATGATTCTCGCATCGGAGTTGTAGAAGACGAAGTTGCCGCTGTCGAGCATTGACGCGGAGGCGATAGGCTCTGAAGTGGGTATGAGGTTGACGTCTTGGCCGCCTTGCCT
This sequence comes from Thymus mandschuricus, assembly GCA_029379335.1. NCBI lineage: Eukaryota > Viridiplantae > Streptophyta > Magnoliopsida > Lamiales > Lamiaceae > Thymus > Thymus mandschuricus. The sequence continues at coordinate 16,084,464 of CM057071.1, forward strand.
CCGCCGCAGGACGAGCCGGCCGTCTGTGGTTAGTTGCAGGGAGACGACATCGTTTGGGACAGTGGGGTTGTCTCTGTTTGCCGTCCAGACGACGGTTTTGTCGGGGAGGAAGATGCCGACGGCGGTGGCGTTGGTGTTTTGGTGGAAGAAGCCGAAGGAGAATAGTGCGGAGGGGGACGACCAGGAGGAGGTGGCGGTGGGGGTGAGAGAAGAGCCTAAGGTGATATTGGAGGTTCTTGGTTGAGCTTCTGCAATGGAAAGTAGGAGGCAGAAAAGAAAGATGGAATGAGGGAAGGACATTTCTTCAACTATTCGTTTGTATGCTGAGAGCTGTTTCTCTTGTTAGTTGAGAGTGGAGCTTTAAAAGGTGGCATTGCCGTGTTGGTCATGCTTTGCATTCACTTGATTAGTTGACTTTATACCGTTGGAGAAAGAGAGAGAGGGGCTAAGAGGAAGATGCAATCTCCATAACAATCGTCAGTGGTACACGTGTTAAAGATAGAAAGAGACGATAAAGTAAAATTTCTATATAAATACAAATATAACTTTGAAATTAATCAACAATAAAGTATGACTATAAATGGTCACCGAAGATAAAATACATGTATGGCTGATGATGGAGATGCAACTGTTCGGGATTGCATCTTCCTCTTACAGAGGGGCTAAGAGAGAGAGAGAGTGAACGAAAGTATTTTGCTCTTACGCGTTTTCTATGTAGGACATGAACTTGGAAAAAGTATGTCTATTTGAACATTCACTCCTGTCTATTTCAATTTTATAAGAAAGTGAATCCAATTATTCGTACTATTTGACAATATATGGGTTACAGTATACACACCATCGTTAAACAATTACCTACATAATTTAGGTTTTAGATATTTACTACACCATCCTCCGTATCATTCGAGATGTTACTTTTGAGCACGAGAATTAAAAAAGATTACGAAAAACTTGTTTTGCAGTTTAAATTTATTGTGGAAGTGGGTCTTCCATGCATGAAATTAAAGAGACACAATATATAGCTCATTCCGCTAATTAACTAGTGTGAATTTTATGTAATAATAAGTCGCCATTCAAAGTCTTTTTTTCCTTTTTCCATTTTGTTTTCTGTTGAAGTCTTGGTCTCAAGGAATGTTCTACGCCTGTATTCCTTGGATGAAAAATATGGTTCTCTTTTTATTTTCTTTGGGTATTTAAAGAAAATATACACATATTTCGTGACGCCTATGTAAACCGTAAACTAAAACGGGATATTGAGTATAATATGGGCTACAATCGGGTTCGTCTTAAATACCAAGCGAGCCTTATATGTATGTACATTAGAGTGAATCCTAATGGTAATTTATGTTGTCATTTTTATTACGGTCTCAATTACAATGGTTGATAATAATTTATAATTACCAACAATAGCATTACAAAAGGAATCTTCAAACTTTTGTCTATAATAAAAATTAGTCTTGATTTGTTTACAGATCTGTAAACAGAATTCTCGCTCTGTTTGAATTTTCAAAGATTGGACTGCATAAATTCATAATTAATTGGATTGAATAATCCAAATAAATGTAAACCAATGTGAAATGCACGAAACTGAAAGTGATAAAGGAATACCCTAAAGTTAATTTTACGGTCTATTATTTTATTACAAAGTTTCAAAAATCTATATCTATACTTATATAAAAAGAGCCTTGTTTTACAAAATATGCATTGCCTATAATATCCTTATTATTTATTTTAAATTAAGGGTTATAGTGTAATCATAAATATGATGGTTTATGGAGTAATAACTAAAAAAAATCAATGTACGTAGTATATTAAATTTGCCATATATAAATTTTGCTTACTTAAATTAAAAATTCTATTTATAGTTCTATATTTTACTTATGCATGAGATGATTAATTTGATTTATTCAATTTCTTTATTTTTTAATGTCATAGTTGAATTACTTTTGTTTAATTAGATTGATACGTGATCACGTTTTCTTTTTTTTATTTCCTTTTTATTTATTTTAAAAAAAGGAGACATTTGATTTAAAACTAAAAAATTTTGAAAGATCGAAAATAAACAAAGTTCAAGTAATTCTACCATAATTTAAACATATTTTACTTTTGACCTCTTTTGCGTATTTAATTGTACTTAATTTTTTTTTACTTTATTTTTATTGTTTTTTTTTTTTGTTCAGTGAATTATTATTATATATAATAATCTATAATGAACATTAAATTGGACTTAAAATTTTTAGTGTCAATACCCCAAAATAGCCCAAATCAATATCTAAAGGAAAATTATAGCCCTTCATAAGTAAATGATACAATTATAGCCCTCTTTTTAAAATTGGGACAATTATACCCTTATTTATTAAATTAATTCAAAAAAATAGATTAACAATATAAAAGAAAAAACAAAATTCAATTATCAGCCCTAATTGGGCCCATTCGCAACCCACCCCCGCACTCTCTCCTCCATCGCCGAATCGACGTCGGTCCTCCTCCATCGCCGAATCGACACCGCCCCTCCTCCATCGCCGGCGCCGCCGCTCTTCCATCGCCGGCGCCGCCTTCTCAATCAGGAGTTGCCGACAGTGAAGCCTCCCCCTCCCCCCTCTCATCTGCTCCTTCAATCGACGATCGACGCCGACAGTGAATCCCCCGCACCCCCTCCTCCATCAACGATCGACGCCGCCCCTCCTCCATCACCGGCGCCGCCGCTCCTCCATCGCCGGCGCCGCCTTCTCTTCTTCTTCTTCTTCTTCTTCTTCTTCTTCTTCTTCTTCTTCTTCTTCTTCTGCTTCGAACTCCTCTGCTTCTCCTACAATATGAGCACACAGACCTATATTGGTCGTGATCGTGGATAAAGTGGTCGTGGTCGTGTGTAATATGGTCGTGGTCGTGTGTGATTTGGTCGTGTGAGTATTTTTTTAATCTAAATATCACAATTTGGCCGTGTGAGTGTGATCATATTGGTCGTGTGAGTGTAAATTTGGTCGTGATCGTGAATAAAGTGGTCGTGAGTGGTCGTGGTTGTGTGTAATATGGTCGTGCTCGTGTGTGATTTGGTCGTGTATTTTCTTTATCTAAATATCACAAGATCAAAACTGAGGAAAATATATAACAATTGGTCGTGTGCGTGTGATCATATTGGTCGTGTGAGTGTGTAAATTTGGTCGTGTAAGTGAATAAAGTAGTCGTGAGTGATAATGTGAGTGTGTAAATTTGGTCGTGATCGTGAATAAAATAGTCATGAGTGGTCGTGTGAGTGTATAAATTTGGTCGTGATCGTGGATAAAATGGTCGTGAGTGGTCGTGGTCGTGTGTGATATGGTCGTGGTCGTGTGTAATTTGGTCGTGTGAGTGTTAAACCATAACAAGCTATAGAGATGATCTTGCCGGAATATGTCGCCGGAAACTGGACGAATAACTATGTTTCGAAGCTTGTATCATTCCTAAACCTCCCAATGGCACTTTATCCTCGTTTGTTACACCAATTCTAAATCGAATTTTCAGAAATTAAGAATTTTCCTTTGATTTTTATCAATAACTTGGTTGTAGATTAATACCTTGCCGGATTCGTCGCCGTCCGTTGCCGGAGTAGTCGCCGTCGCCGTCGCCGTCACTTTCCGGTGCAGTCGCAGTCCCTTGCCGGCGCCGCCGGTGCGAGCTTGCCGGAAAAGTATCTATCAAGCTTCTTCTTTCTTCGTCCGATTGGGCGATTCTCTCTCCGTTCCCTTTTTTAATTTTTTTTTCCTTTTTTTCTTTTTTTGTCTTTAAGTAAACTATTAAGGGCATAATTGTCCTAAATTGAAAAAGAGGGCTACATTTGTACCATTTAGTTATGTAGGGCTATTTTTTTCCTTTACTTATCATTTTGGGCTATTTTGGCCCTCCCCTCAAATTTTTATTTAGTCTTATTTCCTTGTGATTATTTCTTTCAGAAAATTTTAATTGATGACCTGAAATAGTCTCACTAGCTAATCGGATGACAAAATTTTATTATATGCATAGTGTCAAAAACATAAGTTAGTTGGTCACTAGAATGTTGAGCTGCCATTTTTTCAATTTTTAGTTAGTACTTCCTTCGTAACATTGATAAAGAGTTCACTTTAATAAAATATAGTCTACTATAATAGTTAGTAGACTCTATATAAATGGGAAGACGAAAGGAGTATAATTTAAATTAGATATATTTTACTTTTTTGTACTTTGTACATTTATAGGCTTTGAAGTCAAATAAAAGTATATGCAAGTTTTAAATTCTTCTTTGAAATTATTCATAGGCTTTGAAGTCAAATAAAAGTATATGCAAGTTTTAAATTCTTCTTTGAAATTCAGTAAGTCATAATCATGTTTTTTCTCGCTCAACATATTTTATGAAGTTTTTTAACTTATGAAATACATATTAAAATTAGATGAATTATTTTCAAAATTATTAAAATAAAATTTAGAGGGAAAAAAGAAAATACCCAATTTCAACTTAAAAAACAAAATTTTGCTTTGTATGTTAAAAAACACAACTTATACCCATATTTTCAAATTTTGTACCAAAATGCCCTTGCTTTATGCTTTTTACTTTTTGCTTTTTGCTTTTTGACTTTGACCACCAATTCTCTCTCTCTTTCTCTCTTTCCGGTAATTTTGGTGTTACAAATCGTACTGTGTTCCATACAAATAAGTACTAGTAATTTTTTTTTTGTGTTTCGTACTGCGTACTTAAGTACGCAGTAAGATTTTCTTCCTTTCGTACTGTGTAGTTAAGTACGCAGTAAGATTTTCTTCCTTTCGTACTGTGTACTTTAGTATATCATGTAAATTGAACAAAAACTTACACAAGACTAGTAATCTTTTTTTGTGTTTCGTACTGCGTACTTAAGTACACAGTAAGCTTTTCTTCCTTTCGTACTGTGTACTTTAGTATATCATGTAAATTGAACAAAAACTTACACAAGACTAGTAATCTTTTTTTGTGTTTCGTACTGTGTACTTAAGTACGCAGTAAGATTTTCTTCCTTTCGTACTGTGTACTTTAGTATATCATGTAAATTGAACAAAAACTTACACAAGACTAGTAATCTTTTTTTGTGTTTCGTACTGTGTACTTAAGTAATCGGGACAGAGGATAGCATTCGTAGATAGTGTGCTCACTTTAGTTTTCAAATTTCAATAAGCGAAACAAAGTTTGATGTTGTTTCGAGTAATCATACCCAACCCAATTGACTTTCAAATTAAACAATTCTATCAAAAGAAGAAGTATTCACCAAATTAATACACGATCGAACCAAGTAATCATCTCGTATCTCCAAAGTACAAAAATAGAAAAGGGAATTGGGAAAAAAAAAAAAAAAAAAGGAAAAGGAAAAAGAAAATCAATTGAATGCTGCCACCTTCTTCTCTCCTTCTTTCTGAAAAAAAAGGAAACGAAAACCTCAGCAAAACCGCCGATTCATCGGAAACAATCGCCGGAAACAGATCCGGTACAATTGAAGAAACAGATCCGGATTCGAAGGGCGAGCCCGGAGAAGACGGCCTCCGACGGGGGTCTCTGCCATCGGTGATTGCAGCGGCTCAGCTCCAGCTGCCGGATCCGCCGCGCCCAAATTCCGGCAGTACAAATTCCGGCTCGGGCTGGATTTGACAGGAGGCGAGGCGGGCCTCGACCTCGTGCGCCGGCGACGTGGCGACGATTTCGCAGAGGATTCTGGCTTGGGGGTGGATATCGGCGGCGCCGTGGTGGGTGGGGAAGGGGGTCGGAGGAATTGGACGGTGGGTGGGGAAGGGGATCTTCTTACTCCTCCCGAACACCTCCGGGAAGCTAAACAGCCTCAGCGCCGCATCTCTCGAGATCTCGGTGAAGCACGACTCCGGCGTTCAGTCTGTATCACGTTGGGGAAGGGGGCAAGATCCCCGGCGAAGACGAAGAGAGGCTTCTCGGTAGGCTGAGCTTGTTCTGGCCGCTGTTCGGCGCGGCGTCGTTCGGAGCTCACGATTTTGCGGTGGAAGATTTTGACGAGCCGCCGGGAATTGATGAGGAGGTTGGAGGGCTTGATGTCGCGGTGGACGATTTTGCGGCGGTGGAGGTAGAGCAATCCGGCGAGCACCTGGCGGGCGAGAGAGAGAGAGAGGGGTAGAGAGAGAAAGAGAGAGAGAGTGAAAAATAAAATAGAGAGAGATGGTGATGTTTATAATGAAGAAAAATTGGTTAGACAAAAGAGAAAAAGTAAATAGTAACTCCGAACCTAAAAAGCAGGGGCGTTTTTGTCTACCGAAGCAAAAAAATGGGTATTTTTTTGTGTTTTAAACTTCCAAATCAAAATTTTGTTTTACTAGTTGAAATTGGGTATATGACTATATATTCTCTAAAATTTAATATACAAAGATAATATTATCTCGGTTACAATCTACTATAGACATTATAATTATTTGGTTGTTCACCATCTTTAGACCATTCCCAATAATGGACATGGACACTACAATAAAAACTACATTTATACTATATAAGCGGGACTAAAAGAATCACTGTAACACATAACAAAAGTACATTCTTTAAAATACAGAGTGTTTGGTTAATAAGATTATATCATTTAAATCTCATTCATTCAAGGGTGATGCTATTCGGCCATAATGTGGCCGGCCATAATTTAACTTTTTAAATTTTTTTAAGTATTAAATAATTTATATTTTTTTGCCAAACTTTTTTATATCATAAAAAACTCAAAAAGTGATGCTCCGTATTTTTTACGTATTTTTTAAAATTAACCCTTTAATTATTTGATATTTTTTACTATTTTAAAGATTATTCTACCTTTTTATCTAGAAAAAAAAGAGAAAAATATGTATTTTTTGTGGAAAAATTATTTTTAAATTAAAATATAAAAGTAATAAACTATAATTATCATTTAGCATTTTTTAAATTACATATATTATAAAAAATGTCGTTGTGTGGCCGGCCACATTATGGCCAAATAGCTTTATTGTTCATTCAATTGTGCTTCGTTTGATACATAATTAAATCTAAGATTCAATATTAGGCGATGCCACGTAGGATTAGTCTTACTCTATCTTCCATTTTTTTTATTTTTATTTTTGTCATGGTTCCCTTGTAGCTAATTAGTCTTGCATGATTTAATTTTGGGCTAATGTAAGATTTAATCTTATCATGCGAATTTTAAATGAGCGAACCAAAATATACTATAATAAGTGGATACAAGATAATCACTTTGATACACAATCAAAAAAATATTAAACTCAAGCTTAAAAGTTTGGGACTGTAGATGATGGACTGATATATATAGTATAAAATAATTTTATTATAATATTTAGTTAATAAAACTCTTATAGTAAGGTGTGATTGTCTTAACCTTCTACAGTTAAATAACCAAGTATATCTCCTTTTGAAACTCTTGGAGAATATAAATCACATTAATGGAGTTATTAATTAATGAACCCTTTGTGACATGCAAATTGTAGTTACAAGTCATGATATTTTAATTTATTTTATGTTTTTGCATTTATTCGCGCATAAAAAATATGACTACGGTGAATAATGCTTGATGAGTACGTATTCATGATATTTAATAAAAAATAGTAATATTTTTTATACCAATTTTCTATAAATTTTCTATTTACGATTTTAAAAGAAAAGTATAACGTTTTAGATGGGACAAAAGAAGTATTTACTTATTTTATTTTGTGACAAATTATATACTCCTACAATATTTATAGTGTCATATAATAATCGAATAAAAATAAATTTTTTGTTAATGAACCGTACGTGAACATTACAAAACTTCTTTTACTTATATTTTTATGATTTTTAAATATAAAAATTAGTAAAAGAATATGATAGTGCTCTTTTAAAATATATGATCTTTTCTCTAACCTTATTAATAGTTGTAGATAAAATTTTGTGAAATCATGTTTGATCTGAAAAACATAATAAAAACTACAAATAAATAAAACATAACATTATCTATGTTGATGCTTTCTACGTGCGGATGCACGTTACATTTTCTAGTAGTTATAAAGTTAATGGAATTTAGAGATCATAGACGAAGAAAGTACATAAGTAGGCATATTAAACGAGCCAACTCGACGGATATCGGGTCAACCCCTATTGGATTGCTGGCTGTTTAGTTAGGGTAAATTGAGTGTTTTTTTTAGGATATAATTTTTTTAGCCCAGCTCTAATCCTCTCGGGTTTCAGGCTAGCCTATTGGGCTAAAAAATTTACTGAAATAAAATTGACCTTGTATAAAAGTAAAATTGTGCATTGTTTCTAAAGAAATTTACATAAACCCGATAAATAATTTTATAAATATTAAGAATTCTGCGTTCATCATTACTGAATATTCTTTTTATTTAATTTTTATCATGTATTGAATAGAAGGCATATTGAATTCAAAATGGTAGTTACATTTCATTAAAAAAAAATAAATCAAAACATACTCATTGATCATTGAAAATATGACATAATTAAACTTATAAATAAAATATTGAAAAATAACACATATGACCAAATTCGCATGGGATACCTCTGCCCAAAATTAGTGTACCAATGGTGTACCCGATACAAAATTTGAAAGTTTTGACATACACTAATAACCAAACTCAAAATAACCAATAATAGAGAGAATTCAAAACTTCCTAATTTTATATTGGGTACATCATTGGTACACCAATTTGGGGACAAAGGTTCTCATCCGGACCAAATCCACCGGGCCAACCCACGGGCTATTCGGTCTAGCCGAATCGAGCTCATACTATTTCTAGTTTAGCCCTATTGAGCTCTTTGATTTCGGCCTATAATATTTATTAGCCCAATCAACTTTTTATTAGGTTATTCGGATCGACCCCTCGATTTCAGACATTTTTGACATCCCTAATTTTAAGGTGTGGCGAAGGATCCCATATATTTATTGTTCCTCCTACAGGCAAAGTTATTCTTATGTCTATGCCTAGGGGTTCAGTTTCCAGCTTCAGCTTCTCTACGCATGCTTTTGCAATGAAAGAATGTGATGCACCAGTAACAAATAAAATGATCACTGGTGTATCAAAGAGTTGACACATACCTGCTAGACTTTCTTGATTCTTAGTAGGCTATTTTTTTTTCATTGCGTAAGCCCTTGCGTGCTGAGGTGGCCTACGCTGCTGATGGGTTTGTTGGTATCCTTGATGTTGTGGCGGAAGTGGGGGTGGCGGTGGGAGAAATTGTTGTTCGGGTCTGGGGTAAGCTTGAATGGCTTGGAGTTGCTGAGCATGGCCTGGCTGATTGGGTCCTAGGTTTGGGCCACGGTGCTTGTTCGGGCAGACATTTGCATAATGTCCCTTCTGTCCACAAACATAGAAACTATCGCTTCTTGCCTTGCAGATTCCACCATGCATTCGTTGGCATTTTAGGCGGGGAGGGTACTTAGGTGGGAAACTTCTAATTGGTGTGGGTGTGGTTGGTTTTCCAGAATTTTGAGAGCGTGATGGCTCTTGCCATGGCCTCTTCTGGTTATGGTTCCTTGCGCTACTTACCCACTTGCGTTTTCCCTTATCGTGATGTTGCTGCCACTGGCCAGATGCTGGTGTAGGCGTGGAAGCCGACATTAGCCTATCTTCGCCCATTGCTGCTTCAATGTCCAAGGCTCAACTAAGCGACTCCGTGCATGAAAGTCCACAGTGACTAGAGAGAGTCATCCTTATCTCGTACCTCAGACTGACACAAAACTTGTCAGCCATCTATGTTACGTTGTAGCTGCATGCGTGGTGCATGTTTCGGCAATGGCGGAGCTACATTGGGGTCTGGGGGGCCATGGGCCCCCCAAAAGTGGGCTCCAATGGTATTTATATATATATATATAGTATTATGTGATATATTTATAATTTGATACATTTTTTTAATTAAATATGCATGTTATTAATTTTTTTAAAAGTATTTTACTACGTTAACTTGATATAATTTCTTATTTTCTTAGATTTAGAAGATTTTAGGTCCAAATTTATAGTTCCTTTTAGTTCTGATTTTAATTGATATATGTTTCTCAACTTCTACAGCAATATATTCAACGAACTTCTACAGTAATATATTCAACGAACATCTACAGTAATATATTCAACGAACGCGTCAACTGAAATACATATTATGTAATTTCTCTATATAGAATACGTATCTTTAGGCATTAAGTAAAATTATTTTTTAGGATAGAAAAAAAAATAATTTAGCTAGAACGGACATCCCGAAATGATTATATATATAGAATAGAGGTATATGTGTCATTATATTTTCTATTACCATATAGTTTTTATTTAAAAAAAAATGCTCATAACATTTTAAACCTATGTAAAGTTGGCCCCCCCACCGAAAATATTCTCCGATCCCTCCGCCAGTTTCAGTATATGGCATATATTATGTATGCGTGTGTGAAGATGTGTTATTTTATAATAAAGAATTTATTTTTCCTTATTATTATTGAGAGGAGATTCACGCACACAAGGAAACTTCCATGCATAAGGATTTGTTCGAGATCCGGTTATATGAAGATAAGGAAATTCTTAGAGATATACTTTAAATATTCTCTAGGGTTTACAAGAGAGGATCGAGTATATATATGAGAAGATCGTGATCAAGCCGCGCGCGCAAGACGAGAGTTTATTCTTGAAAGTTGTTTTGTTTTTCACGATCAACGTGCATTACGTTCTCGTGTTCATTCATCAATTCTTGGGTAGTGTAGTTGGTGAGTGATTTTATAATATTGAATTGTTCAAGTTCAAGATTAGGGTTCTACTTTTCATCATTGTGAAAAGTGTTTTGGGTAGACTAGGTTGGAGTCTACTTCGAGTTTGCTTGAGAATAGTAGAGTCGGGTGAGGAGAGAAAATATAGTGTGTCATACGTTCAACTATCTTGTAACCCTTATACTCTTGATAGTGAATCGTTTCTTGGGAGTCTTCCCCCAGACGTAGGTGTATTTTATCACCGAACTGGGTAACCACTTGTGTGTCATTTACTGTTACGCTTTGTGTTCTTATCGTGAGCGTCTAATTCAAACAATACGTGAGTTATACAATTTCATATGCAACTGCAACCATTTATACCCCAAGATTTTTCCTCTTTTAAGAGTTTTTTTGCAGTGGAAATGCACGCCCATTCTGAAATGACTTTAGATTTCTGATGATGAAAGCATAAATGATTATTCTTTTTTAATCGGAATGAAATGCATAAATGATGACAAGCGCAGGGGAACATCTATCCATATTCCCCCTAGAATTAAACATAGTATTTTCACTTATACATAATGAAACAATTGAATGGCATATTCCCCCAAGCTAGACAGAACCTAAGAAGGAAGAAGGGCTTGGAGGTATAGGTATATCCACAGTTCCCTCCAACATGAGCAGAACTTTCTTCATCGTTGGACGCAGCGATGGCTCGTACTGTACACACCATATCCCGATCTTCACCATCCTCTCCACTTTTCTCTCTCCCACCCTCTCTATCTCCTCTCCCACGAGATTTCCCACCTTCCCTTTACTGTAACACTCGTAAACCCAATCCTCAAGGATGGCCTCTTCATCGCGCAAGCTCCAATCCACACACCTCCTACAACATATGATCTCAAGCAACATTACTCCGAAGCTATAAACGTCTGCTTTCACTGTGATTGCCTGTTTCTGGTACCATTCCGGAGCAACGTAACCCTTAGTTCCTCTTATCCCGGTGTAGGTGTTAGTCTGATCTTGTTTCAGCAGCTTCGCTAGTCCGAAATCTGATATCTTTGCGCACCAGTTTTCATCCATGAGTATGTTCTGAGGCTTTATATCACAATGAATAATCTGAGTTTCACATTCTTGATGCAGGTATAAAATCCCTCTGGATATATCTCGAGCAATGTTGATACGTTCTTCCCAGATAGGACGATTTTCGGGTTTGAAGAGTACGTCTGCCAGAGATCCGTTGCTCATATATTCCAACACCAGCAGTTTATTAGCTCCATCGATGCAATAACCCAGAAGTCGTACTAGGTTTCGATGGTACGTCTTCCCGATTGTTTTCAGTTCTGTTTGGAACTCTTGGTCTCCTCGGGCAACTTCTCTGTCTAGCCTCTTCACCGCCACCACTTTTCCGGTCTGCATAATTCCTTTGTACACTACACCAGATGCTCCTCTCCCTAGCTCCTCCTTGAAATCATTTGTTGCTTTGGAAAGATATTCGAACGTGAAGGCTTGTAAGGAAATGTCCTCCGCCAAGTTACCTCCTTCGTCTTTGCTGATCTTGTTATAATCCCTCCGTTTCCAGCTAACGAAGATCGCAGAAAACAATAAGGCCAAGACGCCCATGAACATCAGCACGATGCCAATGATGAGGATGTCTACACGGCGGCGCACTTTCGTCACTCTTTTGATGTCGGGATCTCCTTTTGTGTTGGATGTAGTAGTTGTAGTCACGCGAATAAGGGCCGTGTATGAATTTTGCTGAGACCTTCTACCGTATGTTAATGGAAGCTTCTGCTTTCTGCATTGGTTACCACTGAAGAAGGTTGCTTCGCAGTTGCAGTCATCAAGACATGCTTTACTGCAATCGTCTTGAGTCACTGTATTCAAACTCTCGTATGAGTTGTCCTCCCATATCGTGTTCTCAATTGGTCTCATCTCGAACTTGACTTCATCATCGATTCCCGGGCAAGCTTGCGCCGGAAACGATCTTGAGCAGCCAGCAGTGACGTTGCCGGACTGAAGAAACTCGAAACCTGGAAGGCATCGACACTCCGGCTGTTGATCCATGAGAAGGCAGAAAGCGTTGAATCCACAAAATCCTATCGGATCACAGGCGTCCGCTGTCGAGGACCATTGTTGGGTCAAGTTACTTAGAGGATTTAGAGAGAGAGTGTAGAGCCGGAAGATTCCTCCGACGTCTAGCCTCGCGAGAGAGAGTGATCCCTGCGTAGGGAATCCTCCGAGGGTAATATTCTTGAGAAGAGCAGTCCCGTTCAACAGATAGAGGCGGCCGTCGCGATCGAGGTTCAGAGAAACGTTGCCGCCTGCATAGGATGTACGTGTTGAGTAGTAAGCGTACGAACTGGTATCCGGCGTGTTAACCGGGTACTGGACGAGGTTTCCGTCAGTCTGCATTTTCAGTCGGAAAAACCCTCGGCCGTAGTCGGTTTCCGACGCGGAGGAGAAGAGCTCGTCTGGCGGCGAAAGGCGCTGGCCGGGGAGGAGGGTGTTGGTGGGGTGATCGAAGCTTTGCCAAATGATTCTCGCATCGGAGTTGTAGAAGACGAAGTTGCCGCTGTCGAGCATTGACGCGGAGGCGATAGGCTCTGAAGTGGGTATGAGGTTGACGTCTTGGCCGCCTTGCCTCCGCCGCAGGACGAGCCGGCCGTCTGTGGTTAGTTGCAGGGAGACGACATCGTTTGGGACAGTGGGGTTGTCTCTGTTTGCCGTCCAGACGACGGTTTTGTCGGGGAGGAAGATGCCGACGGCGGTGGCGTTGGTGTTTTGGTGGAAGAAGCCGAAGGAGAATAGTGCGGAGGGGGACGACCAGGAGGAGGTGGCGGTGGGGGTGAGAGAAGAGCCTAAGGTGATATTGGAGGTTCTTGGTTGAGCTTCTGCAATGGAAAGTAGGAGGAAGAAGAGAAAGATGGAATGATGGAAGGACATTTCTTCAACTATTCGTTTGTATGCTGAGAGCTGTTTCTCTTGTTAGTTGAGAGTGGAGCTTTAAAAGGTGGCATTGCCGTGTTGGGTAATGCTTTGCATTGACTTGATTAGTTGACTTGATACCGTTGGAGAAAGAGAGAGGGACTAAGAGGAAGATGCAATCTCCGTAACAATCGTCAGTCGTACACGTATTAGAGATAGGAGACGAAAAAGTAAATTTTCATGAAAATAAAACTTTAATTTTAAAATTAGTCGGCAATAAAGTATGACTATAGATGGTCGCCTAAAATAAAACACGTGTATGACTGAATGCACCTGTTTAAGATTGTATTTTCCTATGGGTTATAAGAGAGAGAGAGAACGAAAGTATTATGCTGTGACACATTTTCTTTGTAGGACATGAAATTGGAAAAAGTATGTCTATTTGAATATTCACTCCCGTCTATTTTAATTTTATAAGAAAGTGAAGCCAATTTTTCGTACTATTTGATAATCTATGGGTCTCACTCGGTTTACACTCCATTGTTAAACAATTACCCACATAATTTAGGATTTGATTTAGATATCTGCTATCCCTTCCGTATCATTTGAGATTTTACCTTTATCATGGGGCACGAGAATTAAGCAAAACATATATTGCAGTTTTAGTTTATTGTGTAAGTGGGTCTTCCACGTGATTGTTGTGCATTTCTTCTGCTAAATAAGGAAAGGTAAGAGACATTTTAAAAAGAAAATTGTAATGTCTCAAACGAGACGACGAGAATATTATTCCCTCCATCTCTTTATATATGTTACGTATTCTTTTTTGGTACGTCTCGCGGAAGACGTTACATTTCCTTATTTAGTAAAAAATTAATAAAGGAAAAACACTTTTTATACATACACTTTTCACTTTAACACATAAATTTCACCATCTCTTAATTCTCGTGCTCTAAAAGAAATGTAACATCTATAAAGGGACCGAGTGAGTAATTTGAGTGGGATAGTAATGAAATGAAATACTAATAAAATAACTCTACAAAAGACCATCAAGAGCACTTCCTTTGCAAAAGTAAGTTGAATAAGAGACTGAATGTACTTTAACATTAATGACGATTAAGCTTAAAAAGGGTTAATACTTAGCTCATTCCGTTAATTAACTAGTGTCAACTTCACATGATAATAAGTCGCCGTTCAAAGTCTTTTTTTCCATTTTCCATTTTGGTTTTTGTGGAAGTCTTGGTCTCAACCCTCAAGGAAAGTTTCACGACCACGCCTGTATATTCTTTGAATGATATATATGGTTCTCTTTTTAATTTTTTTTTTTGGTATTTTAAGAAAACATAAACATGTTTCTTGACGCCTATGTGAACCGTAAACTAAAACAGGACATCGAGTATAATATGGGCTATAGTCGGGTTTGTCTTAGATACCAAACGAGCCATATATGTATATTAGAGTGAACCCTAACTGTGATTTACGTTGGTCATGACATTTTTATTGCTCTCTTAAATTACAATGGTCGATAATAATTTACAATTACCAATAATCGCATCAAAAAATGAATCTTCAAACTTTTTTTTATCATATAAATTAGTCATGATTTGTTTACAGATCTGAAAACAGAATTCTGGCTCTGTTCGAATTTCTAACGATTGATTGCATAAAGTCCTAATTAATTGGATCGAACAATCCAAATAAATGTATATAAATGTGAAATGCACACTGAAATTGATTAAGGAATATCCTAAAGTTAATTTTAAGGTCTATTATTTTATTACAAAGTTTCAAAACAGTTATAAATTTAATGGAATTTAGAGATCATACACGGAGAAAGTACATAAATAGACATGTCAAATGGACAGACTCATCGGATTTCGGGTCCACCCCTATCGGATTTTTAACTATTTAATTGGGGTTAATTGATTTTTTTTAGGATATAATTTTTTTTTTTAGCCCAACCCTAACCCTCTCGGGTTACAAGCTAGCCTAAAAGGCTAAAAAATTTATTGAAATGAAATTGACCTTTGTATAAACATAAAATGTGCATTGTTTCTACATATATTTACATAAACCCAATAAATAATTTTATAAATATTCAGAATTCTGCATGCATCTTTCCTAAATATTATTTTTTATTTAATTTTTATCATGTGTTGAAGAGAAGACATTGAATTTAAAATGGTAGTTACATTTCATATAGAAAAATTCAAAACATACTCAATGATCATCGAAAATATGATCTAATTAAACTTATAAATAAAATATTGAAAAATCATGCACACACATGACCAAATTCACCGGACCAACCCACGGGTTGTTCGGTCCAGTCCAATTGGGCTCTTACTTTTTCCAGTTTAGCCCTATCGAGCTCTTTGATTTCGAGTTATAATTTATTGGCCCGATCCACTTTTTATTGGGATCGACCCCTCGATTTTGGAATTTTTCGACATGCCTAATTTAAAGTGGGGCGAAGGATCCCATATATTTATTGATCGCCCACGAATCGAATAAAATGCCAAACACGCACGTCCCTAAATTTCATTGTACTATTAGGAATAACCTTCACAATGTAATATGTTATATATTTTTCTTCTGGTCTCGTCTTAAAGATTTATGTCTCCATATAGAAATGAATTATACACACTTTCTTCCCCTCGATTTGGCCAATAGAGTGAGCGAATGCGAGGTTTAAAATAATGTAACATGCCAAATAGAGTAGAACAAAAGGAGTACTATATATATTTAAATAAAAATTCTAATAGTATTTAGAATAGTCTGAATAATTTATAATTGATTTGAGTTAATTTATCAACTTTGGTATCATTTGTTAGAAGTAGAATAAAGTAATGTAAGGATTTTATGAAAAATGCACGCATATATTTAACTAACTATATACACCACAAACTATTACTTTTATGGTTCCTCCAAAGTATTTATACACATATTTTATGTACAATTAGAGTGCATAAAATTTTAGTCAAATCTATGTTTATTAGCACATGAATGTATATGAATTATATTTTTTACAATATATATATATATATATATATATATATATATATATATATATATATATATATATATATATACTATATATATACTCCTCTCCTCCCTCTCCTCCTATTGTGCCGCGTATCCTGAGGTGAATGGTAAAGTTGACATTAATTATTTTAAAAGCTAATTTTTCTTTTCAAAAAAAATGAAAATTGAACGCTTGTTTTTTTTATTTGTTTTTTTTTCCTTCATTTTTTTGAATGAGAGGCCTCAAAAAGAAAAGAGTAACGTACACCTTAACCAAGAGAAAAACAGAGTCTTAAATAATACAGTACACTTTTTTTGTAACTAAGACTCATAAATTACCATGCACTCCAAAAAAAAATGGCCCAAGATGTACGAAATGGAAGAGTTCTTGGCAAAGGAAATTCATGTAAATGGATTCTTATTTTTTTTATGAGATCCTCTATTGTCAAATTGTGTTACATCATTGTATTTGTGAATAATTAACACGTGACAAATTATAGTGTTCCGAAATTTCAAATGGTTATGTTATATATTTTCCTTATATCGTTAAATTATAAATCACTTGTTATATCATATGTCAATTTTCTATAATAACACAATTTGACGCTTATTTTTATAGGTAGTCTAGATATACTTCTAAACCAAACAAACAAGTAGACAATATTATTGAAACAAATACAAACTCAATAAGTGAAACAAAGATTAATTAGCTAGAGAATTAACATATCTCCTTAGACAGAACTCAAGAATGAGGTTGGACATGGAGGTACCGGAATATCCACAGTTCCCTCCAACGTGAGCAAAACTTTCTTCATCGTTGGGCGCAGCGATGGCTCGTGCTGTACACACCATATCCCAATTTTCACCATCCTCTCCACCTTTCTCTCTCCCTCTCTCTCTCTCTCTCTCCTCTCCTACGAGATTTCCCACCGTCCCTTTTCTGTAAGACTCGTACACCCAATCCTCAAGAATGGCCTCTTCCTCACTCAAGCTCCAATCCACACACCTCCTACAGCATATGATCTCAAGCAGCATCACTCCGAAGCTATACACGTCCGCTTTCACAGTGATCACCTGTTTCTGGTAGCAATTCGGAGCGACGTAACTCTTAGGAGGTGCTTGGTATGAGGTAATGGGGGTGGGAATGGAATAGCCATTCCTACCTCTATTCCATTACTCTACTTGGTTCGACTTTTGTGTCGGGAATACACATTCCCGAGGGAATGACTATTCCCACCTCCATGGGAATAGACATTACTTGAATTTTCATGGTTATAGCTATTCTCATCTCTTATATTTACCAAATACTCCCTCCGTCCACCTATTTCTGACACGCTTTCCTTTTTGGGCCGTCCACCTATTTCTGACACGTTTCCTTTTTTGGAAAGAATTAGCCACTAAGTAGTACAATTAGTAAATCCCTTATTACACTTAACATTCCATACTTAAATCTCATCCACTCATTTTTTCTGCACGTAGTTCAATATAATTTAAATTTCGAAAGTTTAAATTATTATAACTTGCTCGTTTGTTATCGGATTTTTATGATTTTTATATCAAATTAAAGGTCTTTATACGATCTTTCATTTAAGATCAGACAAGAACATGTTTTTATGCATATATGATGCTCTATTTCTAAAATATGTTTATTCCCTACAAAATACACTTTATACACTACATCCATAAACACAATACACTTTACACACTAACCACTCCCGTCTTAAAACCCGTGCAAAAAGCAAACGTGTCAGAAATAGGTGGACGGAGGGAGTATTATTTAATTTATTTATAAATAATTAAATTTACCTTAATATTTTTTTTAATATATGAGTATATTTCGTCATTACTTTATCTCTCTAAAATTTTTGTATAATCATTTTCTCTCTCTAAAATTTTTGTATCTCACTACTTTCTTTTTCTAAAAAATTTATCACACCGTCACTTTCTCACTCTAAAAATTTTCTTAAACTTTCTCTCTCTAAATTTTTTTCATAAATTTTGTTCACTAAAATATTTTTTCTCCGCCACTTAGTTTCTCTCTCTAAATTTTCTCTCTCTAAAAATTTTTTAACTTTCGTCACTCTCTCTAAAAATTCACTTTCATCACATTCTCTCTCTAAAAAATTTCACTTTCGTCACATTCTCTCTCTTAAATTTTCTTTCTCTCTCTAAAAATTTTCACTTTCGTCACTTTCTCTCTCTAAAAATTTCCACTTTCGTCACTTTTTCTCTCTAAAATTTTATTTCTCTCTTTTAAAATTTCACCTTTCGTCACTTTCTCTCTCTAAATTTTTTTCTCTCTCTAAAAAATTTCACTTTCGTCACTTTCTCTCTCTAAAATTTTCTTTCTATCTCTAAAAGTTTCACTTTCATCACTTTCTCTCTCTAAAATTTTTTTTTGTCTCTCTAAAAATTTTCACTTTCGTCACTTTTTCTTTCTAAAATTTTATTTCTCTCTCTAAAAATTTCACTTTCGTCACTTCCTCTCTCTAAAATTTTCTTTCTCTCTCTAAAAATTTCACTTTCGTCACTTTCTCTCTCTAAAATTTTTTCTATCATCGTTTTCTCTCTCTAAAAATTATCTTTTATTACTTTCTCTTTATAGTTTTTTTTCTATCTCATCGTTATTAAATAGTATAGTTGTATACTTTAAATACAAAATTGTAATTTATTTTATTACATAAATGTTAAAGAAAAAAATTGATTGCATTACTTTGGTTATTACTTGTGCAAACCAAGCAAGGGAATGAAAATTTCATTCCATTCATTTCCCATGCCTATTCCTTTCCCACCTCCATTCCTTTCCCACCCCTATTGCATTACCTCATACCAAGCACCTCCTTAGTTCCTCTTATCCCCGTGTATGTATTAGTCTTATCTTGTTTCAGCAGCTTCGCTAGCCCAAAATCCGATATCTTCGCGCACCAGTTTTCGTCCATGAGTATGTTCTGAGGCTTTATATCGCAGTGGATAATCTGAGTTTCACATTCTTGGTGCAGATACTGTAGAGATATGCAAGAAATGGATGTAGACGAGGTGCTGAAGGAAGTGAATGCTGTGCTAGCTGGTGGAGAAGCATGCAGGAAGAAGATGAAGATTTAGGGTTTTGTTTTAGCATTTAATAATAGTTGTTAGATCTGCATTAAAATCCTACTGCTTAGATTAGAAAGGGAGTTATGTGTAAAACCGTGTAGCGTTTTCTCTCTTTTTGTGCGACTTAGTTAATACTGTATATATACAGTATTAACTGTATTTTTGCAGTATGAATTGAATACTCAGATTTGAGCTATACTATCTGAAATGAAATATTCCCTTTTCTTCCTCTTCTCTCTCGATTTCTTCATGGTATCTAGAGCAGGAATCTAGGGTTTCTTCTTACATTTTTCTTCTTTCTGAGCTTGATACGGTGTAACAATGGTGAAACAACAGCGACGAGAGGCCTGGGAGTTAAGAACAATCGATTTCAACCTCTTAATTTTGAGGCTGGAAATGGATCGGGACAGAATGGAGAACAAATCTTCGATGAAGAAGGCGATGAAGATGTAGTTCCTCCGCCAGGATTCACAGTACGTCAGTTGATGGAGATTCTGCATCTCGAGAAATCTGATAATCCTGGAATGCAATTGATTGCGACGCAACTCACAGGTAACAATTTCATTAACCAGAGTAAATGTATAAGACGTGCGTTAGCTACTCGTAGCAAGTTGGAATTGATCGATGGTAGCTTTCCAGAACCAGATCCTACTGCTGTTTATTATAAGAGATGGTTGAAAATTGATATGATGATTTCAACCTGGATTGTTAATTGCATTTCGAAGGAATTTGTTAAAGCTTTTGCTCATATAGATAATACATATAAATTGTGGAAGGCTATTACACTTAGGTTCGGACGGAGGAATGGACCTAAGGTGTATAGGCTTTAGAGAGAAATCTTCAAATATTCACAAGGAACACAGAGTGTATTAGAATATTTCAACAATCTAATAGCTCTATGGGATGAACTGGATGCAGTTCTACCTCCTATTGAATGTGCTTGCAAAGCTAGAAGTCAGGTAGTTGCTAGAGAAGAACAACAGAGGCTTATGAAATTTTTGGAAGGATTAAATGATGAGTATGAAGCTGTGTCTGATCAAATAATGATGATAGAGCAATTGCCAGACATAGAAAGAGCTTATTCACTAGTTGTTCAGGTGGAGGATAGGAAGCAGTTGAATAATTCCAGTTTTGATACTAGTGGATTAATGAGTTTAAATGTAGGACTATATGGAAAACAGAGTGGAGGATATAAGAATGATGGTAATGGTAATAAAGGTGGATAGTTTAAGCCTAGAATTTCTAAAGAGGATAAAAGGAAACTGAAATGCACCTACTGTCAAGGAACATGACATGAGGTTGATGAGTGTTATAAGTTACATGGGGTTCCTGAATGGTATAAGAAGCTGAAGGAAAACAGAATGCAAGGAAGGGTGAATATGGTTGATAATGAGGAAGATGCTGAGCTCATACATGAGGGAGTTATGCAGAAGGATGGGACACAAGATTTCAGTAAAATGATACAGACTGAGATAGCTAAGTATATGCAAATGCATCTACAACAGGGGAGCTCACAACAAGCTAATCAAACAAAGAACAAATCAGATGTGAACTTCATCCATGAGGCATCAGGATAGAATACACCATTTGATGGACATTATTCATTCAGCTTGCCATCTAGCATGGGGAAAGAAGTATGGATAGTGGATTCTGGTGCAAATGATCACATCTGTTGTGATCCTTTGCTTCTGTGTACTACATACAGGTTAGAGAAACCTATTAACATACATTTGCCAGATGGTTCTTCCAAGTTGGTGACTCATGCTGGCAAAGTGAAACTCACCAAAGATATCTTGTTAGTGGATGTGTTATATATACCAGGTTTCACACACAATTTGTTGTCAGTGGCTAGACTGATACAAGAATATGGAATCAGATGTTTGTTCTACAAGAACCACTGTGTTTTTCAAAGGGATAGCTCAGATCAGGTGCTAGCTATTGCACAAATGAGAGGTAATCTTTACATTTTGGATGTTCTATCCTAAAACTCTTACATTACATGAGTGGCATATAGCATTAGGTCATCCTTCTCTGACCACTATGAAGCATATGAGAATTTTAAATGGATTGTTGGAAAAGGAATTGATTGATGTTATTGAGAAATGTGAAGTATGCATAAGGGCAAAACAGACAAGGAATCAGTTTCCAATCTTAAATAGAAGGACTGAGCACTTATTTGATTTAGTCCATGCTGATTTGTGGGGTCCTACACTGAGAGTAATTTGTGTTCAGTAAAATATATGTTGACTCTAGTAGAGGACCATAGCAGAATGATTTGGACATATATGCTATACATCAAAGATCAGGTAGCTCATACACTTAAGACTTTTGTGGTTATGATTAAGACTTAGTTTCAAGCTGACATCAAGCAATTCAGAACGGATCATGGTACAGAATTTGTGAACCAACATGTGCATAGGTTGTTCATGGAGCATGGTATATTACATCAGAAAAGCTGTCCTTACACACCCCAATAGAATGGGGTGGTGGAGAGGAGGCACAGAAACCTATTGCAACAGCTAGGGCTTTGATGTTTACCAGTGGCTTACCTTCAAAGTTTTGGCCCTATTCTCTCTTAACAGCTATATGGTTGATAAACAGGCTGCCAAGCCGTGTGTTGGAGTGGTTTTCACCATATGAAGTGTTGTTCATTGAAGAACCAGATTATACCATGTTAAAGCCCTTTGGATGTCTAACCTATGCTGTGGATTTTACTCCTAACAAAGGTAAGTTTGTTAGCAGGTCTCTTAAGTGTGTGTGTTTTGGGGTATGATCTTTCCCATAAAGGCTTTATTCTGTATGATTTGGATAAATCTAGGGTATTGATTTTCAGGGATGTGAAATTTTTCACTAACACATTCCCTTTTCTACATCCTGATCCTAATGATGTTGCATCTTCTCACCAATCTTCTGTACCCCTAGTTCCACTTTCTACTGATGATCATACTACACACACTGATATTGTACCACACAATACTGATGATGATCAATCTATTAATTCACATCATGATACATCTGAGAGTGATAACTTAGATGATTCTTCTTCCACAGATTCTGATTCATGTCTTGTTGAGAGTCATTTAGAGACTGTCCCTCCAATTGAAGGCAGGGGAGCTAGAGTTCGTAGACCTCCTACATGGATGAAAGATTATGTGTGTAGCAGTTTTACCACTCAATTCTTAGGTACTCCTAGTAATAGTACTGCACCTCCTACATTTCCCTATCAAGTTTGTTCTAATCTTACCTCTACTTATACTTCTTTTCTCTTTAATCTCCCTATGATTAAAGAGCCTACATCTTATAATGAGGCTTCTCTTTCCCCAGAATGGGTAGAAGCAATGGACAAAGAACTAGAGGCATTGACAGTTAACAAGACATGGATTCTGACTGATCTTCCACCAGGGAAGAAGCCTATTGGGTGTAAATGGGTCTACAAGGTAAAACTCAACCCAGATGGATCTATAGAACGATACAAGGCTAGATTAGTAGCTAAAGGATTCAATCAGCAATATGGTGTGGATTATACTGAGGTGTTTTCACCTGTTGCAAAAATGGTCACTGTGAGGTTCTTATTTGCCATGGCTGCTGCTTCTAACTGGCCAATCCAACAGCTAGATGTGAATAACGCATTCCTTCATGGCTTTCTGAAGGATGAAATATATATGACTCTACCTTCAGGTCTCAAAGGAGCACAACCTAATCAGGTATGCAGATTGGTCAAGAGCCTGTATGGCCTTAAACAAGCATCCAGGGAGTGGAATGCTGAGTTCACAAAGCAATATTTTAGCTTTGGATTCACCCAATCCCACAGTGATCATTGCCTATTTTTGAAGGGTTCTGGTGAGACATTTCTTTGCTTATTGGTCTATGTAGATGATGTTTTAATCAGTGGTCCTTCCCAATCTTTAATTGATGAGTTGAAGTCATTTCTCCATGCTGCCTTCACCATTAAAGATCTTGGTGAAGCAAAATATTTCCTGGGCATGGAAGTTGCTAGAGGTGAAGCAGGTATCTCTCTCAATCAGAGGAAATATGTTTTGGACATCATTTCCTCTGCTGGTTTAACTGGATGTAGGCCTGCTTTGACTCCTCTACCACATGGGTTGACCCTAGCTAAATATGATGGAGATCTTTTGGAGGACCCTGAGCCTTATAGAAGACTGGTAGGTCAACTTCTCTACTTAAATCTCACTAGACCAGATGTGACTTTTGCATCACAACAGCTTAGTCAGTTTGTTGCTAAGCCCAGAACGGAGCATTGGAAGGCTGCTCTTCATGTGCTTCGTTATTTGAAGGGTTGCCCATCCCTTGGAGTTTTCTACTCTTTTTCCTGTGATTTCAGTGTTCGTGGATTTTCTGATGCTGACTGGGGAAACTGCAAGGATTCACGACGCTCAGTTACAGGTTATTGTATCTTCTTAGGTACTGGGTTGATTTCATGGAGATGCAAGAAGCAGCCGACTGTGGCTGCTTCCACAGCTGAAGCGGAGTACATGGCATTAAGCATTACTACTCGTGAGTTGGTTTGGATTTCCTTTCTTCTTCAAGATTTCCATATTCCTCTCGCTCTGCCGATTCCTCTTTACTATGATAATATGGCTGCAATCCATATTACAAAGAATAGCGTCTTTCATGAGAAGACGAAGCATATTGATATAGATTGCCACATCGTGCGCGAAAAGTTTGTTTCAGGTGTTCTTGTTCCTACTTCTGTCTCTTCCTCACATCAGCTCGCGGATTTTCTCACAAAGTCTTTGGTTTCACCTCGATTTCGTGCCATTCTTTCCAAGATGAACTTGCTGGATCTCCACCAAGTTAATCTTGGGGGGGGGGGGGGGTGTAGAGATATGCAAGAAATGGATGTAGAAGAGGTGTTGAAGGAAGTGAATGTTGTGCTAGCTGGTGGAGAAGCATGCAGGAAAAAGATGAAGATTTAGGGTTTTGTTTTAGCATTTAATAATAGCCGTTAGATCTGTATTAAAATCCTACGGCTTAGATTAGAAAGGGAGTTATGTGTAAAAGCGTGTAGCGTTTTCTCTCTTTTTGTGCGACTTAGTTAATACTGTATATATACAGTATTAACTGTATTTTTGCAGTATGAATTGAATACTCAGATTTCAGCTATACTAACTGAAATGAACTATTCCCTTTTCTTCCTCTTCTCTCTCGATTTCTTCAGATACACAATTCCTCTTGGTATGTCTCGGGCAATTTTGATCCGTTCGTCCCAGCTAAGACGATCTTCTTGATTGAAGAGTATTTTCGCGAGAGATCCGTTGCTCATGTACTCCAACACCAAAAGTTTTTTTAGCTCCGTCGATGCAGTAACCTAGCAGTCGAATGATAGAGGATGGGGCGATTTCCTCTACCAAGACGAAAGAAAAGAAGGAAAAAATACAACGGCAGACACAAGAACCTTGCTCGTCGTTCACGCCACAGATTATGAGGCAGAAAAAGAAAAGTACAAGACGGCAAAATAAATTAGGGTTTTGTATTCTATTTCTTGTTAATGAAATAACATACATTCCACCTATTTATACTAGAGACCTAGGGTTGATTCGACCTACGATTCGGGATAGAATCAACAAGAAAACCCGAAAAGGAACGACCCAAATAATTAAACGGGCTAAGCCCAGCGTCAAACAATTAAAATAAAAATACTCGTATCAACTGTTTCACTAAAAAGTATTCGCAATAGAACGAAATCTATCCTAGCACTTAGTAAGTAAAAACCCAATGTCGAATCTCAAGGAAAACTTTGCAGGGCAAATAATCGTGTAGCAAAACAACCTAATCTAGCCTAAATCTAAGAAAGCAAGTAAAGAGAATTTTTGGGTTTTGTTTCTAAATCCTAGGCAAGAAAATAAATAAGCAATAAATTAAAACAAGTAAATAAATCTAATCTAGAAAGCAAAGAAATCGAACTAATTAATCTAAAGAATAAAACTAGATGAAAGCAAATAAACTACCTAGGCAAGAATCGAAAAGAAAGCAATAACAAAAGCAAAGAAGAAAACGAATCTAGGCATAATAAAGAAATCTGGAAATTAAAGCAATAAATCTAACTCTAAGAACTTGAAAAACGAAGGAATTGAAAACTAAGAAAAATGAATCTAAACTAAGAACTTGAAAACGAACGAACGAAATTAAACTAAGCAATTACGAAAATAAATCCAGAACTAAGGAAACAATTAAATCAAATAAAAGAAAACAATAAAGAACTTACGAGATTAAACGAATAACGAAGAACTAAGTAAAAACTTGAATTAATTGAAGAACGAAGTAGCGATCCGGATCGAACAAAGAAAAACTAAACTAGAATGTAATGTGCTGAAAACTAGAGCTAAAACTAAGGTAAAAGGTTGTAGAATTCGTGTACAAGGAGTTGTATTTATACTAGGTATGAAAACCTAGTTAAACAAGGAAATAATAGCTGGCCGGAACGTTGGACGGTCGTCCAACGTACGTCGTCCAACTCAGAGCTCGCATTGTATCTTTAAAACCTTGGACGGTCGTCCAACGTACGTTGGACGCTCGTCCAACGCTGGACGATTGTGCGCCTTTCTTGTTTTGGTCGTATCTTCCTCGTCCGAACTCCAAATTGACCTCCGTTTTCGCCTACATGCTCCTAACGAACCCCTCTTCGATATAATGCTTCTTACTTCTCATTTTCTTCTCATTTCCGTCCTTTTTATCCTACAATACCAAAGACTCCAAAGCAACCAAATCATAGCAAAAGACAAACGAAAGAGACACAAAACATAACGAAAACGGACTCGAAAACACTACGAAAATCCTAACATTTAAACACCAATCAAACTCCCCCACACTTAGACCTTTGTTCGTCTCGAACAATAACAAAAACGAAATATTCGTCCCGAACAATAACAAAAACGAAATAAGCAATAGACTCAAGCATTGTGAACTATATAGGCCTCAAAACTTTTCGAAAACAAACTCTCATGATCGTGATCAAAACTATGCACACAACCTTAGCATCAATCAACACAATCTACTCAACTAGTTCAAAATATGCTAATCCATCAAAGAACACTCTCCAACATGTGGAATTTTGTATATGAAAGTGAACACTCAACTCTCTCAAAGAAAAGATGTAAGATAATGCACATCAAGAGGGTTCAATCAACATCAATGCAATGCAACATGTTTACCATAGGCTTGCCTTCAATCTCAACATCTCCACCTAATGTAATACTTACAAATTAGGATCAAAAAGGTCTTTATATAAGCTTGTAATGTAGGGACATTGGTTAAGGTAGGGAAAGTATAGGCTAAGTGACTCAAATAAATCTAAATCATCTACCTCTTTTCAACTCCAACCAAAGTATGGATTTTTACTCCATCTTCTACCATCCAACACACCAAATACAAACTCAAAGATGCTAAACTATCAACTTATACAAATCAAAGCTAACTATCCCCTTATGCTTATATTCTTATTCTTTTTTTTTTTTTTCTCTAGAGCTCCACTAATAAATGTTCTTTCTAATGTAGAACAAAGGCTCTATTTTTTTCATCCTTTTTTTTTTCTTTTTCTTTTTCTTTTTTTTTTTCCTAAGCTCATAGGGATAGCTAACTACATAAATCAAGCATCTAAAACTCCTTTCTCCTCCTTCTTCACCACAATCAAAATTTTCTATTCAACTCCTTTCATATCACCAACCACAAATACTAAGGATACCCATAACCATCCAAACCTCCTATCATCCGGTATTACAAAGAACGGCTAACAAAGGCTCAAAAGGGGTAAACAAAGGTTTATGAACAAGGTTAGTGTATACGGATCATGAGGCTAAAGAAAGATGGCCTAAGATCAACTCCTAGTTCGTAAATATACTAAGGTCTTGATGGAGAAACAAGGCAAATTCTAGAAACAACGAAGCATGCATGATCACTCAATCAACGAATAGGCATAAATATGCACAAATAGCTCAAATCTCAAGGGTTCAAACTAACTAGTTCCCGACATCATAGCATACTTCAAATTCAATGAATAAAAGGCGTCGCTTCGCCAAGGTTCCATGCATAATAAAGATCATGAATTTTTCTCCAAAATCAACAAAAATTTTCTATCATCGGCCAAATCCACAATACTATCATCACATGCTCATTTGACTCAATTAACTCCTAAGACTCAACAAACAAAATTAAAAACTGCATGCCAAAAGTTCAAAGACCCCCCCCCCCCCCCCCCCCCCCCCCCACACTTAAAATCAAGCAATGTCCCCATTGCGAAAAAATAAAAAGGAAAGGGATAAAGAGAACTTATCGCAATATGACGAACACATATACCCAAAATCTCGAGAGACTCCAAGTATCACCTACAAAACAAACACAAAACACAAATACCAAAGCGTAAAATCGAACAAAATAAAGAGAAAACAATAAAAGACTCAAACAAAAATTAAAAGACACAAACAATGCTATGGGTTGAAGAAACCTTGGAATCGTGGATCTTGCCAACGAGGATCATAAGAAGACCAAAACCGAGGGTCGTTTGGGTTCGGTAGAGCGGAGGTGAACGGCGGCGGCTTGCTGCTTTTGAATCAAATAGGGGGCCCG
The DNA here is from genome assembly GCA_029379335.1 of Thymus mandschuricus. NCBI lineage: Eukaryota > Viridiplantae > Streptophyta > Magnoliopsida > Lamiales > Lamiaceae > Thymus > Thymus mandschuricus. The sequence continues at coordinate 16,112,777 of CM057071.1, forward strand.
TCATGCGCTGAAAACTGGAGGATTTAATTACGTTGGACGCTCGTCCAACGCACGTTGGACGCCCGTCCAGCGTAGCCTTAAATTGAAAATCCGAAAAAACTTGAAATTACGCTGGACGCCCGTCCAGCGCGGCCCTCGCGAAAATTTGCCCGAATTCTCCCCTTTTCTTCCAACGTACGTTGGACGCTCGTCCAACGCTAGACGATTGCGCGCCTTTCTTGTTTTGGTTGTATCTTCCTCATCCGAACTCCAAATTGACTTCCGTTTTCGCCTACATGCTCCTAACGAACCCCTCTTCGATATAATGCTTCTTCCTTCTCATTTTATTCTCATTTCCGTCCTTTTTATCCTACAATACCAAAGACTCCAAAGCAACCAAATCATAGCAAAAGACAAACGAAAGAGACACAAAACATAACGAAAATGGACTCGAAAACACTACGGAAATCCTAACATTTAAACACCAATCATCAACTCCCCCACCCTTCGGAATCACCTTGTCCTCAAGGTGGAGATCTTTATATACTTCAGCAAGTTTGTAGAGGCCGAAACTAACCAAGCGTCGGGAAACTTCTCGTGATTTCAACCTTTTTTTCCCTGGGCCTTCACCATTTTTATTTGGTGTAAAATGATCCGCCTCCTCTTGGGCTTGGTACAACAAGGTCAATCCAAATTTGTAGTAAGCAAAAGCACACTCAGATTCACACGCATGCGCAAGCTCACCAATTTTATCTACCTCGATTTCTAGGGTACGGCTGTAGCTTTCAATGGCTTCGCTGTAATCGCGCTCCTTCGTCACTTTCGAGTAACGGACCATCAACCCGTCGGTGAATTCCAATGTCTTCTCCAACTCACCGTCGTTAATTTCGGCGGTGGAGCTTTAAGCAGCGTTGTTGGCGTCGCCGTCACCGATACCGGAGCCACTCGTCGAAGTTAGGGTCTGGGTTCTCGGAGGCGCCAAGTCCTTTGGAGTCTACCGCATCTTCTACCATGGGGCACGGTACATAATCTGTGAGAGACGGCGGTGCGTGGCTCGACTGCCATGGAGATTCCCACGGCGCGTGGGGATCCACCAACGATGGCCGGGGTGCATGGCTCGGCTACCAGAAACCTAGCGGCGGCTGTACCGCATCGGAAGCCGTGGGTGGTGGGTGTTGATGCAGCACCCATGGCGGAGGCATCGCGGGAGAGGGGACGAATGGGAATGGGTCCAGGCGTGGCGGCTCGTGTGCTATGGTCTAGCGGTGGTCCCACGCCTCGAGTCGGTCCAATTCATCGAGTCGGGCTTCTATTCGCTATAGCCTGGAGAGAATATACTCCATGGCGACTTGTGTAGGTGGGAAATACAACGACGCCATAGATGATGACGGCGGAGAAATCGATGTTTTCGCCCCCTCAAAGAGACTCCACTTCGGAAGCTCTCAATGAAAGCACCAATTGATAGAGGATGGGACGATTTCCTCTACCAAGACGAACGAAAAGAAGGAAAAAATACAACGGCATACGCGAGAACCTTGCTCGTCGTTCACGCCACAGATTACGAGGCAGAAAAAGAAAAATAAAAGACGGCAAAATAAATTAGGGTTTTGTATTGTATTTCTTGTTAATGAAATAACATACATTCCACCTATTTATACTAGAGACCTAGGGTTGATTCGACCTACAATTCGGGAAAGAATCAACAAGAAAATCCAAAAAGGAACGACCCAAATAATTAAACGGGCTAAGCCCAACGTCAAACAATTAAAATAAAAATACTCGTATCATCGAACTAGGTTTCGATGGTATGTCTTCCCTATCGTTTTTAGCTCTGTTGGAACTCTTTCTCTCCTTGAGCAAATTCTCTCTCTAGCTTCTTCACCGCCACCACTTTTCCCTTGTTCTGCAGAAACCCTTTGTACACTACTCCCGATCCACCTCTCCCTAGCTCCTCCTTGAAATTATTCGTAGCTTCGGAGAGGCATGCAAACGTAAAGGCCTGCAAGGAAATATCATCGACCAAGCTATTATTATCTCCTCCATGGTTTCCGACCTTGGTATGATTCTTGAGTTTCTTTCGGTAAATCTAGATCGCGGAAAATGATAAGGCCAAGACTCCCATGAACATCAACGCGATGTCGATGATGAAGATGTCTAAACGGCGGCGGCGCTCGTTCTCGACTCTTTCGGTGTTGGGATCTCCTTCCCTGACAGGTGAGCCAACACGAATAAGAGCCACGTCCAAAACTTTTGGAGCCTTCTTTCCGTACGTTAATGGAAGCCTCTGCCTCTTGCATAATTGGGTGTCATTGAAGAAGGCAGCTTCGCAGTTACAGTCATCAAGGCATGCTTTGCTACAATCTTCACGTGTAGACATCCTGAAAACCTCGTACGAGTTGTCAAGCCAAACTAAGTTTTCGACCGGTCTCATCTCGTGCTTGTCACCGTTATCGATTTTCGGACAAACTTGAGCCGAAAAGGATCTGGAGCAGCCGGCGGTGGAGTTTCTGGGATGCAGAAAATCAAAACCGGGAAGGCACTGGCATTCCGGCATTCCATCACTCATGAGAGTGCAGAAGGCATTAAATCCACACAATCCGTTCGGTTCACATTTGCCTGTTACAGACGACCATCTCTCCGTCAAGTTACCTAATGGATTTAGAGAGAGAGAGTAGAGCCGGAAGATTCCTCCGACGTCTAGCCTCGCAAGAGAGATGTTGGGAAATAACACACGCACACAATCACGAATACTGAAAGAAAGAAACAAAAATAACACGAGATTGGTTAACCCAGTTCGTCTTTCGACTACTTCTGGGGGCGATACCAAGCCAGGAGTATATACTAAGAAATTTTGGGGGAGTGCAAAGAAGAATAGAATGGAATGTCTTTTTACAATCGAAGAGTGGTGCTATTTATAGGGGTGAGTTCACAAACTCTTCACACCACCCCACCGCTCCAAAAAACTCACCACCCGACAAGATCTTTCCAAGATCTATCCAAGATACACCAGATCTCTCAAGGATCTAACAAGATCTTAGTAAAGATCTTGTATGTCGGCTCTTTGTCTTCTAGTTGGTTTCCACCACCACCTTCTCACTTCTCACCACTTGTCTCCATCACCACCATTTGTCTTCACCACAACAATCTCCCACTTGAAGACAAACTTCTCCGATGATCATATCTTTTTAGTTTCGTCCCTGTATCCGCTTAGCATCGCCTAACCTCATCTTCAAGTTTCAAGGCCAATTGAAGTTATGCATAACTTCAATTTCTCTAAGGTTACTACCTTAGTAAACATGTCCGCTGGATTTTCACTTCCTGAGATCTTCATAAGCTGCAAAATCTTCTTCTCCAAAACGTGACGGATGTAATGGTACTTCAACTCAATGTGCTTTGTCATTGAATGAAATGCCGAATTCTTTGCCAAGAATATCGCGCTTTGATTGTCGCTGTACAAAGTGCTATTCTTATGCTCGGCTTCGGTTGTAGACAAAGCCACGACCTTCTGTAACTTAGAAGCCCAAGACATAGCAGTACCACCACAAGTAAAAACATACCCGGTTGTACTCTTTCTCCCATCGAGATCATTTGATGCCAAGTCTGCATCAACATATCCAGCTAACATAATACTCTCGCCTTTGAAACATAAGACTTTGTTAGTGGTACCTTTCAGGTATCGTAGAATCCACTTGACAGCTTCCCAATGTTGTCTCCCCGGATCACCCATGAATCGGCTCACCACTCCCACTGCTTGTGCAATATCTGGTCATGTACACACCATGGCATACATAATGCTACCAATTGCTGAAGCATAGGGAACTTTCGTCATTTGAGCACGTTCTTCTTTGCTCTTTGGCGACTCTTTTCTCAACAGCTTGAAGTGACTTCCCAAAGGGACACCTACAGGCTTCAATTCAAGCATGTTGAATCTTTCCAGAACCTTCAGAATGTAATTCGCCTGCAAAAGACACACATTTCCTGTCGCCCTGTCACGCTCGATTCTCATGCCCAAAATTTGTCTAGCCTCACCCAGATCCTTCATAGAGAACTGTTCGGACAATTGCATCTTTAACTTAGCTACATCGCTTGCATCAGCTCCTGCGATCAACATGTCATCAACGTATAACAATAAGATAAGATAGCTTTTGTCGAACATCTTGTAATAAAATCAATGGTCAGTGTGGCATCTTTGATAACCAATCTCCATCATGAAGTTATCGAACTTCTTGTACCACTGCTTCGGAGCTTGTTTCAGGCCATACAAACTCCTTTTTAACTTGCACACAAGTCCTTCCCTTCCTGCTACTATAAACCCCACAGGCTGTGTCATGTATAATTCACCCTCCAAGTCGTCATGAAGGAATGTCGTCTTTACATCCATCTGATGTAATAACAATTTTTCTGCAGCCACTATACTCAACACCATGCGAATTGTGGTTAGTTTCACAACAAGAGTAAATACATCAGTATGATCAATACCGTGTCGCTGCTCAAATCCTTTGACAACCAGCCGGGCTTTGCAGCGTTTGCTTCCATCAGCATCGGACTTGATTCGGTAGACCCACTTGCAGTGTAAAGCTTTCTTGCCCTTTGGGAGCTCAACTAGATCCGAAGTTCCGTTGGATAATAAAGACTACATCTCATCATCCATTGCAAATTTCCACTTGCGTCCATTGGCACTTAGCTTTGCCTCTGCATAGCACTCAGGCTCACCACCATCAGTAAGTAACAAGTAATAGTTAGAGGACGAGTACCTATCAGGTGCACGTCGCTCTCTAGACGGTCTCTGCAGCGGAATGTTTGGTGGCGGGGTCCTTGGTTCTTGGTCAAGAACCTCCTCTTCATTCTGACTTTCCATGCTCCCACTCGAGTTTGAGATGTCTAACTCGACCTCTTGAGATTCAAGGTTGCTAGAATTTGATGCCTCCAATCTGTCCTTGTACATAACCCGTTCATTGAAGACTACATCTCTACTGCGAATAATTTTTCGATTATTCTCATCCCAGAGTCTATAACCAAACTCATCGCCTCCATAGCCAATGAACGTACACTTTACAGATTTAGCATCTAATTTACTTCTTTCAGCAGAACTAACATGAGCATAAGCAACACAACCAAAGACACGTAGGTAAGATAGATTTACCTCTTTTCCTGTCCATTCTTCCTCTGGTATTTTGTTTTCCAAAGGAACTGAAGGACCTCGGTTAATCAGGAATGCAGCTGTGCTCACTGCATCCGCCCAAAACATTTTTGGCAACCCGTTCTTCTGTCTCATGCATCTTGCTCGCTCATTCAACGTTCTGTTCATCCGTTCTGCTACACCATTCTGCTGGGGAGTTCCTCTCACGGTCTTCTCCATGAGAATCCCATTCTTCAGCACAATAGTCTTTGAACTTATGGAGTTCATATTCTCCTCCGTTGTCGGATCGGAGACACTTTACTTTCAGCTTTGTCTCGTTCTCTACGAGAGCTTTCCACTTCATGAAGGTATCAAAAGCGTCAGATTTATTTTTGAGAAAATAAATCCATACCTTTCTAGTGGAATCATCGATGAAGGTCATGTAGTACTCCGAACCACCGAGGGATTTTACAGGTGCCGGTCCCCATAGATCACTATGCACCAGCTCCAATTTCTGCGTCTTCAAAGGTCTACCGCCTCTGGAGAAGCTTACCCTCCTTTGTTTCCCGAAAACACAATCTTCGCACAGATCAACTTCAACAGTTTTCAAAACTGACAATTTGTCTTTCGAACACATCACCTTCATCCCTTTCTCGATCATGTGGCCTAGCCGATAGTGCCACAAATTTGCATTGTTAGCATCTCCTACAAGATCAATACAATCCTTGGAGTTAGTTGTATACAACGTACCCTCCTTCTTACCCTGAGCTACTATCATAGCTCCTTTGGTGATCTTCCAGCTGCTGCAGCCGAATGTTACCGAATATCCTTCGACATCAAGCTGCCCGATTGAAAGTAGGTTTCTTTTCAATCCTGGAATGTGTCTTACACCATGCAGTCTAAGCGTTGATCCATTTGGCATGGATATTTGAACATCTCCCTTTCCTACGATCTTCAAGGGCTCGTCATCTGCAAGATAGACTAGTCCAAATTCACCGGAAATATACTGCTCCATTTTACCGGCATCACTACACGAATGGAACGATGCTCCAAATCCAACACCCAGGACTCCAACGGACTGCTGACACTCAAGACCAATGCATCTCCGATTTCATCCGTGGTTGCGTTTGTTGTCTCTTTTCCTTGATCCCTTCTTGTTCTTCTTCGGTGCAGTACACTGACTTTTGTAGTGACCGATTTCCTCACAGTTCCAGCACTGGATCGAATCTCTATCCTTCCCAGATTGATTCTTTCCTCTGGACTTTGACCTGCCTCGATTTTGCTTCCCCTTTGATCTGCCTCTTTCCTCCGTGTTGAGCGCTAACCCTGAGGTGGATCCAGATTCCTTCCTACGAACCTCTACGCTGATCAACAGATCTCGTACCTCGTCAAAGCACAACTTGGATTTTGCCGATGAAGCGCTCACAGCCGTCACCGTTCCTGCCCAGCTCTCTGGCAAAGAAGATAGCATAATTAAAGCATGAACCTGATCGTCGAAGGTGATTTGAACCGAGTTCAGTTGAGTGGTGATCATGTTGAACTCGTTCAAATGTTGTTGTACCGGTGTTCCCTCTGACATCTTCAGGTTGAATAACCACCTCATCAGATGAACTTTGGTTCCCGTTGATGGCTTCTGGTACATCTGCTCCAAAATCGACAACATCTCATTTGTCGTCTTGGACTCGGCTGTGTGGTAAGCTACGTTCCTAGACAACGATAAGCGTATCGCGCTCATCACTTTTCTGTCTAGTAGCTCCTACTCCTCCGGATCCATCTTTTCGGGTTTCTCCTTCAGAGGCTGATACAGATCTTTACCGTAGAGGTAATCCTCGATCTGCAACGTCCAAAATCTGAAATCAGACCCATCAAACTTCTCGATCGAAATTTTCCCTTCCATCGTCGTGATTGAACCCACCGAACCTTGGGCTCTGATACTAGTTGTTGGGAAATAACACACGCACACAATCATGAATACTGAAAGAAAGAAAAATAACATGAGATTTGTTAACCCAGTTCGTCTTTCGACTACGTCTGGGGGCGATACCAAGCCAGGAGTATATACTAAGAAATTTTGGGGAGTGCAAAGAAGAATAGAATGGGATGTCTTTTTACAATTGAAGAGTGGTGCTATTTATAGGGGTGAGTTCACAAACTCTTCACCACCCCACCGCTCCAAAAAACTCACCACCCGACAAGATCTTTCCAAGATACACAAGATCTCTTAAGGATCTAACAAAATCTTAGTAAAGATCTTGTATGTCGGCTCTTTGTCTTCTAGTTGGTTTCCACCACCACCCTCTCACTTCTCACCACTTGTCTCCATCACCACCATTTGTCTTCACCACAACAAGAGAGTGATCCCTGCATAGGTATCCCTCCGTTTGTTAGGTTCCTCTGAGGAGTGCTTCCGTTTAAAATATAGAGGCGGCCGTCGCTGTCAAGGTGTAGAGAATTGTTGGCTCCATTTTTGTCCGAGGACCAGTATGCATAGGCCCCGGGGTTCGGCGAATTAGGAGAGTATTGGACGAGGTTTCCGTCAGCCTGCATTATAAGCTGGAAAATCCCTCGGCCGTTGTCGGTTTCCGACGCCGAGGAGAAAAGACTGCCTCCCGGCGTAAGGCGCTGGCCGGGGAGGAGGGTGTTGGTGGTGTAATCGAAGCTCTGCCAGATGATTCTCGAATCGGAGCCGTAGAGGACGAAGTTGCCGTTGTCGAGCATTGATGCGGAGGCGATGGCTGTGGAGGCGGTGATGAGGTTGGTGTATGTGCCTTGTCTCCGCCGCAGGATAAGCTGGCCGTCGGTGATCAGCTGCAACGAGACGACGTCGTTTGGGACGACGGGGTCATCTCTGTTGGCCATCCAGACGACGGTCTTGTCGGGGAGAAAGACACCAACGACGGTGGCTTTGAGGTTTTGGGGGAAGAAGCCGAAGGCGAATAGGGCGGAGGGGGAAGTCCAAGTGGTGGGGGGGGGGGGGGGGGGGTGAGAGAAGAGCCTAAAGGTTATATTGGAGGATCTTGGTTGTGCTAAGGCTAGAGAGAGAAGAGGAAGATATAATGGAAGGACATGAGGATCTTGGTTGTGCTGAGGCTAGAGAGAGAAGGAGGAGAGAGAAGAGGAAGATATAATGGAAGGACATTGCTTCTACTTCTTGAAATGTTGCAAGTCACGTTTGCTTTTGTTTTACCTAGGTGAGAGTGCATGCATGCATGCAGCTTTTAAAGGTGGTGGTGTTGCCGTGTTGGAAGGTAGGTTTGAGGGGGAGAGAGAAAAGAATTGAGTAAAATTTAGAGAACAGTCGTCTGAAAATGGTTAGATAGGACCACTAAAGGAGCGCGCTTGTTATATAGATTGGGCCCGATTCACCGGTCTATTTTCGAATCGAATTCTCTATTACACGTTATTTTTGTGTTATAATTTAATTGCACGCATTAGTGTTAAACATACAACGTAAACAATTCACTTCGTCCCACTTATATAATGTGAAAAGTTTAATACTAATTTGTGCAATTAAAAATACAATAGAATTAACTATCCTTATATGAGTGGAACGAAAGAAGTACTATAATAAAATTCACTGTAAATAAATTAAAATGTTTATTTTAGATTAACTTTTAATATATAACAATCATGTTACACTGTAGCGTGATCTTTAAATTTTTTTGTGTTGAAGCTTAAAAAAAAAAAAAAAAAAAAAAAGAGAGGACAATTTGATTTGGTATATGTCAACTATATCTACCCTTTTTCAAAGTTGATAACAATTTTTCTTATATACTCCATCTGTCTCACTCATATAGAGATAGTTGACTATTTTGTTGTGATCCGTATGAAAAAATTAAAAATTCTCAAACAAAAAAATGGATATTCAAAGATATGCAATGCTTGTAGTATGACCCCGCTCAAGGATTGTATAGGTCACACTGTCTTACTCGGGTTCCCTCGACTACGAGAAGAACTTTAATTTTTAATTTCCATTTATTGAATATATATAAATCTAAGTTGCAACTGAATAAATAGACTAACTATAAACAACGGGCACATAAACATCGCATATCCGTTTAGACAATTATTTATTAACTAAACTACTAAATATAAATAACATAATATAAACAATAACTAAACATCTCAATATTACTTGTTCAACGTTGGTGTGAACTGAGAGCTGTAAATAATCAAATACTACATCAAATTGAAATAGACGGAAGGGAATATTTGTTTCAAATCAGACACGTACATGTTCCGATCATTTTCCAATTTCAACTCTTACGAAGAATCTTTAATAATAAAAAAAAAAAATAATAAAAAAAATCTCCACACACACTCTTTCAAATAAAATGTACATGTGTATCATCGGAGTGATATTATCTAATAAATATATTTGGTAGAGTATCGTCTTATCTAAAAGCTTGAGTATAAAGAGGGGTGAAATCTTGAAGATATTTAGAAGGTAAAGTGCAAAAGTAATTACTATTTAAGTAATTTTGCAAAAAGTTACGGTTACAAAGCACGAGAAACGCTCCCCTATCCACCGTGAACATTCTTAATGTGCACACCGCTGACGTGACAGTGTTAGAATTTATATTGTTTAGATATGTTATGGTATATATTTAGATCCTCTATTCATTAATAGTATGTCACGTCATCCATGAATATATTATAAATGTGTACTGATGAATCCTAAATCTGTTGATAATCGAGTAAACAAAGAGTTTGATGATGTATATGTGTGAAAGTAAAGTGCATGAAGGATTTAACGTGGTTCGATCAATTGATCTACGTCCACTGAGAGAATAGTGAGAGAATTTGTATATTAAGTGAGTATTTTGTGTGTTACAATTTGTTTTCTTCTCCCTTATATCTAAGTCTCATCAACTGGCGTTCATCATCAACGAACGTGGATCTTGGCGTGTGATCGTGGGTGGCCGTTTTTCTATTCATGATTCCACGTTGTGGTTAGGGCTCAACTCCTTAGGCCCTAGTTGGGCTTCTCGTCATGGGCTGGGCCAAGGTGGATGTATTGGGCCTTGGGAGATGGGCTATGTCCTATCGTGTACGTTGGGTAGGAGAGCATTCCTCTGCAACGCACAACAAACACAATATGATTAGTGTTTACCGAATTAACTAACTAAGGTAAAAGCGTGGAAACAACTTTTATTGTTCTCCCTCTACAGAAACGGGATTAGGATGAGGAGGAATGATCCAATGTCCATCGTAAATATGCTCAATATGTTTGTGGATTCGAAACAATGTTATTAATGAGTAAATGTACAAGGATCAACCATGAATATGCTCAATATATTTATGGATTCGAAACAATGCTATTAATGAGTAAATGTGCAAGGATCAAAACCCCACCATAACATAACGAAATAAACAAATTATATCAGTCTATTACCCGGTGTGTGCCACTTGCATCTTCATCACCAATATCTCTACAATCTTTCACCATCTACGCACACCACCTGCACCATCAACATATCTACAAATCTATTGGTTATGTTATAATTCCGATAGATTTTATACCCTCTTAATTCAAAGACAATAAAGTCAAGTCAACTAGTCAAGTCATGCCAAGCCAATGCATCAAGCCTCGCCAACACGGCAGCAAGGTAATAGATGTATAATCTAATCTATATGGAAAGTTTCCTTATTGCATATGATTCTTGAAGAACGAAATTGACGTGATTTATTGTTTAAATATTATGCGGATATACTTCATAATTAAAAGATCTCAACATGTACAAGGAAGGTATCTATCACGATTCACAAGATCCGGTCTTTACTTGTGAAGGTGTCTCATATCTAGGATATGGCAAGAGATCTTGCCTGTATATGGATGGAGAGTCGTTTGTAGAAGGTTGTTGAGTTTATTGATTAATTGCCAAAATATTTTGAGTGTAGAAGATCTTTAGCCTAGTATTCGCTCGTCAAATACATTAGCCTTTCCGTGTGTGATATCTTTTAATTGAATGGATTAAATACTCGAGGATAAACCTAGATCTTAGTTAAACTTAGGTTTGGTGAAGTTAGAAAACTAGTGGATCTTCAATTCACAGCAGTAGAGGGTTGGGGTGAATAGGTTGCATAAGGAGTAAGTCCTTGGAGTATTCCCTCGTAACTCGAGTTCTATACGAGTGGATTGACTCTCTGAGACATCTATCAATATATTCTACACATCTACTTTACCCCTTTAAAATAGTGTCATTTCTAATTTTTCAAATACTCCAACAAAATTATTGTCAAATAATATTAATGAGTTTCCTTTTAGTCTTTCCTCTCGAACAAACAAATTGAACAAAATTACTTCTAAGAACACTGGATCCCACCTTAGTAGACTCAAACCCACCAATACATAATCGTCGAATATCACAAGACATGGTGCAAGAACGCAAAGGCAATATACGAAATACGCCAAAAAACAAAATATTTGAAGCTATATTTAATAATGCTTAAATATATTTATATCTATCCTTAATTTAAAAATATTTGTGCTTAAAATTATTTTTTTATGCTTATTGTGTGTGATGTAACTATGCTTAAGTCCATATCAGTCAAAAATATATTCATAATTCTTTCATAAATACTCATTTTTATAAGAATCAAACACTCTCGTATACTCATAATTTAAATGACCTATTTTCGAATTATATATACTAATTACTATAAGCTTCAAAGCGTGCAATTATTTTTCAAAGCATGGTAACTAAATATGTCTATAAGCATCACAATTTTAAATGTCACAATACGTTTGTACAATATGCTTGCTATTCCTTTTCTTTTTCTTTATTTAAATTTACATTTTCCTTCAAATAGAGAGATTATAGATACTAATATATTCATATTGCTACTTAATATTGTGTGTGCGTTTTGTGGACGTGTGATTTATATTACTGTGTTTTCGGTGACCAGACCATAAACTTGTATGACAGAAAATAGAAAAATATATCAATCTCATTGGGAACATATACATATTTTTAAAAGGGTTAAAAATGCGTCATCTTTCTAGTTTCGGTTCAATTGACCCATTTGATTATTATAATAAATCACTTACATGAATAAAAAAAATTGGACAATTAAATTGGTACTAATAGAGTATTAGATTGTTAAATAAGTACGACCCGCGTAGAATTATGAAAAGTTGGATACATTAGCGGACTAGAAATTTTAACTTACGATAAAATTAAAATAACACCGACCATAAGCTTTGCATGTGTTTATGTGCAAGAATCAATTTTGAAATGTAGAACATTGTGTATTTTATTTCTTTTCACAAATTAACAATATACTCTTACTAAATTTTATTAATGTTGTTGATGATTTCTGTGTGACATATAGGGTAGCGAACTAGTAAGGATTAAAAAAAAAAAAATTATATATCTGAAATGTAACCCTAGTTGATTCGTTGAGTTGTAAATTATCGATTTCTTATTTAGCTAATGAGACGAGTTCGGAATTGAAAATTCAAAGGGGTTATTATTAAACAATTTATACATGCCACTTTTTAACCGGTACACAATGTTTTAAATTTGATATTACAAAAATGTTGTATAATAATAATAATAATAATAATAATAATAATAATAATAATAATAATAATAATAATAATAATAATAATAATAATAATAATACAACAAAACTAATAAAAAGTACTGATAGTTTGTATATAATTGGAACAATCAGACAAATTTCAATTTGTTTGACTTATATACGAAAAATGATTGTTTAAGGCAATGTTTTAAAAATCGAATCGGAGCTCGAACCGATGGGGCATTTGGTTATCGGTTAAACGCGGTTCAACATGCTGAAATCGTAAAAAACCAAAAAATATTGTAAACCAGAACCATTACCAATTCTTAGTTCAATCGGTTCAATTGTCGGTTTATATCTGATTTTCAAAACACTAATTTAAGGTCAGAAAATATATTCGTAGCAAATTAATTAAGAAAGACACGGTTTCATCTATCCTCAATGAACCAAAAAATTCGGGTCTTCATCACCGGACAATGATTAATTCTATGAAAAATCAATTAGACACAATATTGAGTAAATTGACATTAGATTTTCTAAGTACATATATTCTTATGTTGTACTAGTTCAAATCATTATGCGAGATTTGTTAAAAAACTTTTTATAAAATGATATATAGAAAGCTTGACAAGAATTTTCTCAAATAACTGTTAGGAAATTTCACGTACTCAAATAATTTTTCTTCTCTATCTCTTTTATTTGAACATGAAATTAGTTGATGTTTACCAATGTTACTTAACATATGAAATTATCAAGTTTTTTATTCCTCAAATCGACACCGTTGACTCAATTAAAACTCTTCTCTTTTTTTACTGTTGTGAGCTATCCAACCCTCCCCTAGGTTCTCGAATTGAAAAAACTTTGTTCTGAAATTGCTATACAATTCCTCGATATTTTATATGTCATGGCAAATTCCTCAAGGCGTATCAAATATCGGTGAATTGTCTAGGAGTTCACCTCACATATTCTTCTGCACAACTCTTTTAATATATAGGGGCAGAGAAAGGGGTGAAACATGCAGTCGAGTGTGGGTACCGGATAATTATTCTCCAGACAGACTGCCTAGAGATCGTAGACGATCTTACAGAATGTTCGAAAAATAATCGGCTACCTAACGTTCCAGAGAGAAAGCCCAATAATACTGATGATAGTTACAAGTCAAAATTCTTATGCTACGAGTCTCTCACGCGTTTGTTGGAGGGTCTTGAGGACGGAACAAAGATAATGTTGGTCAAAATTAGAAGTGGCAACTACATTGTCTCCGATGCAATTGCCAAGCTCGGCATGAAGAGCAGAATATCTATAAACTACTCAACTCCAATAGAGCTTAAGACTGCGCTACAAAAGAGTGTGATAAAGAAGCAATGGAAGTACTTGGATCGCTGTCTAAACGCCCCACCGGCTGGACCAGAAAGAACATATTATAGTTGGAAGAAATGATATATATTTTAGTATGCTATTGTTGAACTATTCAATTTTCACTTCTTTCATTACAATATTAGTTAAAAACTGCATTGATAGCATTGGAAGGGATCAAGGATCATTTTTGTATGTAGAAAACAGTGTGTGGAAGATAGCAGAATATAATTCATGAAGAAATGCATGCATGATGAAGTTGAACCGGTTCAACACGGTTCAACATGCTGAAATTGTAAAAAACCAAAAAATATTACAAACCAGAATCATTACCGGTTCTAAGTTCAACCGGTTCAATTGTCGATTATATCCGATTTTTAAAACATTGATTTAATGTCAGAAAATATATTCGAAAATTAATTAAGAAAGGCACGGTTTCATCTATTCTCAATGAACCAAAAAATCTCGGTCTTCATCACTGGTCAATGATTAATTTTATGAAAAATCAATTAGACACAATATTGTGTAAATTGACATTAGATTTTCCAAGTACATAAATTTTATGTTGTACAAGTTCAAATCGTTGTGTGACATGTGTCAACCAAATTCTTATAAAATGATAAATATATAAAGCTTGACAAGTATATTCTCATATAACTCTTATAAAATTTCATGTACTCAAATAATTTTTCTTCTCTATCTCTTTATTGGGACATGGAATTAGTCGATGTTTACCAATATTACTCAACATATGAATTTATAAAGTTTTTTATTCCTCAAATCAACATTGTTGACTCGATTAAAACTCTTATCTTTTTTTACCGTTGTGAGCTATCCATCCCCTTCCCCCCTAGGTTCTCGAATTGAAAAAATGAAAACAGAACCCTGATTTTACAGCACCGTTACGATCCGTCGTCGCTGCGCCACCATCGCCTCTCTCGAGCCCTACCCCGCAATTTCTGCACTACCGGAAGGGATGAGATTTCACAACTAATGTTCTGAAACTGGTTTCGAATTCCTAAACCCATTTACCATAATTTCGTTCTCCAATTTTTCATAGGCATCTAATGCAAACCATGAAACTTGCTTATGTAGGAAATTTTAGCATAAAGGATATACAGGCGTATCTTGAGGTGAATGATGTAATGGCCCGGATTAAACATCGTTGTGCCATATGCCGACGCAGGCCTAATGCCGGAGACAGGATTACCAAATTGCCTTGCGGCAACAGGGGTCATTTGTTTCACTACCGGTGCTTCGCCACGCACCTCTTAGAGGTAGAAAACTCTTGTCCCACATGTGATGATTCTCCAGTTTTTAACGAGAGTTATAATCTTATAGCTAGTCGTCCGATCCTTAGACATGTGCCACCCACTGGAGCTGGATCAGTAAGCACTGTATTACATTAGATCCACCTATTTGATGGTAGTGATGAGGGTGAGGGTGATGGTAGTGGTGAGGATGAGTGATGAGTGATGAGTGATGTGGTGGTGGTGAAGATGAGTAATGATGAGGAGGTAGAGGAGTAGAATGTGGTGGTGGTGATGATGAATTATTATGAGGAGGTGAAGTAGTTTAGAATTGCATATGTAGTCTATGGTTATGTAATGTTGACTTAATTTTCTGCAAACTTTATTTATCAAATATGTTGTTTGTGGTATGTAAAATCTAACCTTGGATTGTGTTCTATAAACTTTATGTAGTATCAATTAGTTAATGAATCTTTATTATCTAATTTAGTGGATTGGGTGAAGGAGTATTTTGTTTATACATGGCCGAAATACCGCCTATTTCCATTTTGAAATACCGCCTACTTCAAAATAAATATTAACTTACTTGTCCCTATTTGTATTTGTTTTACCAAAGGCCATGTATTTCTTTCGATTGATCAAAACTCAGTACACATTTCATTAACAACAGTGCAATATTAAATAAAATAAAGATCATCAATATTCCGTTTTACATTCCTACTTAAAGTTCAACAATAACATAATAAAAATGTAGCGAATCACATCACAATACTCATATAAATCTAACACGACCATTAGGAAGAGTAGCTAAACTATCGGGCGATAACGGCTCTGGAGGTTGGACCACTCTAAAAGTGTTGAGCGAATACAGGGAACGCATAAACTCGAAAACCCTGAATAGTCGAAAACACAGTTCAGTTAAATAAAGTCTACCAAACCCGACATGCCATACATTAACCTCCGGCTGAAATGGAAGTAGTCTCAATTGTAGTACAGTTTGTCTAATGGTTACAAGAGTCGTGAGAGTGTTTGGAACCAACCCAAAATCTAAAATAATAATTAAAAAACGATATTAAAAAAATAGTTAAAGTATATAATATTAGTATTATTTAAATTAAAATAAAATAAAAGTAACCAATTAACTTACCGGTATATCTTGGAACCATACGATACAACACAATCACCATGTTGAAGTAGGCGGTATAGGTCATGCGAAATACTGTCCATGTTTAAATCATTTCAAACGCCCAAATACCACATGATGACTCAAAGTACAACCTAGAAGATAAGGCTAAAAGACTAGCAACTGACACTAAAGAGCGTTGGTAAGCTCACCAATCTAGTTACATATATTAATGATTATTATTAATACAATATAATATAACTTTAACATATATTGTTTTGAAAAGAAAATAAAAAAAGCTTACCCCTGTTGTATGAAATTCTAATGGCTCCAAATGCGATTCTATCCACATGTTGTGAATTGTGTCATCCTCAATATTGCTCATACGACTCCTCGGCTATTGAAGTGATAAGATAATATTATTTTCATCAACGAAATTGGGTATCAACCCACGGTTTGGGGAGGAAGTCCAAGTGGCGAAGAAGACATGGTGGATGCCGATTGAGAACGCGTAGGTGGTGAGGAAGATATGGATGCAGACTAAGTAGGTAAGTAGGTGTTGCAACAACATTTGCCCATGATAAAGATGAAGGGTGTGCAGATGTTGTTGATGATGATGCATCAGCCCGTGACAATGGGGGTGTTGGGCTATCAGATATGGGCTTCCAAGTCATGAGCTTCTACCAGTTCTCAACCCCTCTTGCTCTGGATAGGCATGTCTGTCACGGCCCGATTTAGAATAAAGATTACTAGACCGGAAAGACCGCAACTTAGGGCGAAGTAAACCGAATAACATGATAATCTCAACAACTTGTTTCTACTTAATAGATCAAAAACCAAATAAATCCTGATAACGAGACAATAAAATATGTGTACCAACAGATCTAGAAGTTCAATTAATTTGTACACAAGAATAATCAAGGGTTTGAGAATCCGAGTCAAGGACAAACAATGTTTGAAGACAACTTTTCATAAATAACAAAAAGGCGTCTAGAAATAACACATTTATACATTTGAAACATTAGATAACTTCCAATGAAGTAAAGCTACCTCAGAGTTCTGGTGAAGACAATAATTTACATACCAACTTTGAGCTCATAAGAAAAATCAACAATCACATCAAGAGTGTTGCAGCGGAATGGATCGTCAAAATGGACTACATGTATGAAGACATATAATCCTAGAACTCGAACTACTAACATTATCATATACACAAGAAGACACTTTCAAAATGACAACAAAAGCTCTCCTGTGCACACTCTCATCTTCATCCAGCATATCTTCTATAATCTGCACATTTTAGAAAACAATATGCAGGGCTGAGTACTAACTAAGTACTCAGTGAACATATGCCAAATCATTGAAAGCTGCCACTTAGGGCTATATATTGAACTTGCCATTTTTAAGCTTAGCACAATAGATTTCTTATGTAAAACATACCACGTGCCTTGCTAAAATACTTTTACTTCATAGACAGCTGTCATTTATCATATAATCATTCTCATTATGCATGCACCACAACTACTATCTCATAAACTTATGTGTTGAGAGGTAGGCCTCCCTCTCAATCACCGTGATCGGCTAACCAATGGAAAGCACACAATCACAACGTGTACAGAAATCCTGCATCACACAGGACCCGATATCGTCCTTCTTTAGTAGGTGGTATCACACAAAAACATTAAACATTGGCAAGTCAATATTTGAAAGCATAATCCTCATATACATATAGAGGCATATTCATTTCGTTTTAGTTCGAAAGCCCACCTGATTCAGCTAGCCTTTTACCTACTATTCCGCTTCTTTAGTTATTTCCAAGCCTTGGACTACTACTCATTCCTTCATATAAACAAGGGTATAACTATAAGCAATAAGAAACTGAGAATATATTGGAAATAACTTTATTACTTAGCTTATACTTTTATCTTATTCTTTAAACTTTTCCCGATAATCTTAACCTTAACCTTTATTAAGAGTACACTGAATAAGGGGATCTAACTCATCTTCTCCTTCTTTCACTTTAATTAAAGAGATATAACATTATAAACTTCACGTATAACATTCTAACGAACGTATATCATTTATATACACCTATGTGCATATATGTGGTTATCATTCATCATGTTCATTCAACTCTTGATTATGAATCTCAAAACTCAAGAATAGCTCCTATAGCTTATGATTAACAATCGAACTGATTTATATGCTCGTCTCTTATACTTGATCATACGACCATAAAGTCAAAAGAAGCAAGACACAAGGATAGAATTCTAAGGACATGCTTTACGAAAATATCAATTTGGAGTTCCTAAACTGGAGTGCATCGTGGGGAATGGATCAAGTAACCTCATTATATGAGCAAAAGATGATACTTAAATTTGCGAGGCTCTAGCAAAATAATTGTTCTAGTACGAATACATCTTGGATTGAGGAATGGCTTGAAGTTATGGAAACCTAACATCTCAAGTTAAAATCCTAGATTTTTCCCTTAAAGGAGTTAAAACCCATGAGCATTTGAAAACATATCTGGAATCTGGAAAGCAGAGGTCACACAGACTCAAGGGTCTAACTTTGAACAACCATAAATCCTTCGTTACTTGATGAATTTAACTGATTCAAGATGTTTTGGAAATATGAGACTACATAGAGTAACTTTCATTCAAATTCCATTCAGAAATTAGCAAGGTAAGGGGTTCAAATCTGAACATCAAAACTAGTGCAGAAGCTGCCTCTGCAGATTTTGAAATCTGGACACATAATCTTTGAAAAATCATGATAAATTCATACAAATTCCGTTTTGGACGAATAAAATGTACATGGAAACCTAAGAGGGTATAATTTAACATGGAGAATGTTTCAAACTCAGATTATAAAGGGTTTGTTCACAGCAGAGGCCGTAAGTGAGCTGAATTTTCAGAGAACGAAGAGAATGGTTTTCTTTGAAAACTTTGATCGAACACCTCATCATAATGACTCTAGATGATCATACCATACACGGCTTAACCAAGAATAACCAAGGAAACACACAAACAAATACTGTACTTGATCGAACTTGGAAGTAATCAAAGGGGTTTCAAATAATTCATACATAAATCAACTCGTCGCGAGGCGTAGATCATGAATATCAAGGAAATTTGATCATGCCAACTTCCCAGTTTAAAACATAGAAAAGAAGCTGAGATTTTAGTCTTTAAAACCCCGCAATGATATTAGATTTTTAACATGAATTGAACATTAAATAGCGTCGACACAGATGCACTGAAAATTCCCGCAGCTGACTGCACAACCTAACTTCGAAGGACTATAACTTTTTCGCTTGAACTCCAAATGAAAATCCGAAAATAGGTTTGGAAAGCCAAAAAACAGAGGTTTTCAATGATACCTAATTTTTTAGGTTTTAACTGGAAGAAACGACCAGAATAGTAACAGCAAGGTTGAGCTAAAGTTCTCGCAGACAGACTGTACACTCTGACTTCGGAGGCTCATAACTCTCTCATGTGATATTGGATTATCCGAAGATACCGTTAGAAAGCTAATGAAAAGAGGTTTCTAATGGTACCTATTATTCTATATTTTGTCTCAGAATAACACTCAGAATCGGGACCTAAAGAGGCTGTCCTGCTGTTGTAAAAACAGGGGTTCACGAAACAAAATCTGTTTACTACCTTTAATCGACCAAATTAACATCAAGCCTCAACTCATATAAATCGTAGTTAAGGGAACAAAAAGATATAACAGAAAATTAGGATTAGGTATTAAATGGCTACCTATCCTCAAATATTTTCACAAACCTCCAACTCCTTTCACATATTTTCGACCAATTCATAGAAATTGTGTAGAATCAGAGATAATCAAGTGATAAGGGTGAGATTCTTACCTTGCTGCAGAAAGATGAAGGGGATATAATCTGAGAGAGACGAAGAAGAGAGGGAGGAAGAAGATAGCAGAAGAGAGAGAGCGATGGGGATAAGGGAGAGCTTAGAGAAAGAGCGAGAGAAGAGAGTGCTGAGGCGGTGATGAAACTACGCCTTTCTCTTTTTTTTTCCTTCTTTTTTCCTTTCCTTTTTATTATTTCTCTTATTCTTATCCCCTTTTATGGTATAATTCATTATTAAGATAATATCTAATTTAGATATTATAATATAGCTATTTTAATAGAACTACATAATATTCATCTATTAAACTAAAACTAAAGAAAATGCAGGGTATTACAATGTCACCTTGGGACGTACGAAAAAGGAATACGTAACGTCTATAAAGGGACGGGGGGTAATAAAAAAAAAAATAGTAGACATCATACTAATTACAATAATAATTACTCATGAATTATGATAAATTGGGGGAAAATAACCTACACAAGTATGCAATGCAAACATCCTATTGCAAAAACATAACTCATGTTATTGGAAACTGATGATGTTATTTTCGAATTATGACTCTTCCTGTCTCAAATTAATGATGTTTTTCAAAATCACACTTAGGCATTATTTTCACTTTTTAAGTTAAGGACGATAGATCCTGCTACTTGTTAGTGCAGGTCGAGTGCTTATCAGTTTGAGTTAAGTTTGATCCACCATGTAAGAGAGGTTGTTTATCAACCTTTCTCCTTACGATTGAACTTGATGTATGTAGATGTGTATCGACCTTCCTTCTCAAGCTTTCAGCCTGCTATGCCATAGAAGATTTCAAGCACTGAATTTTAACTCAAGGCCGTTGATACGCTTTCATGGATCAACGGCTAGGACCACATCATCATGACTCCAACGTATATTCGTTTTTCAAAACGCAATAAATACTTTAAGCCATTGATGGAATCAAGCACGGGAAAATCAAGTTATCAAAGCAAATACTCTGCCGAAATCTCTCTCAAACTTTCATCTATTCAAGTGTTCGAAATCCATTAGTTTCCTCCATCCCTTTATAGACGTTACCTTTCCTTTTGGGCACGAGAATTAAGAAAGGGTGAAATTGTGTGTTAAAGTGAAAAATGCATGTGCAAAAGTGTTTTTCCTTTAGCAATTTCTTACCAAATAAGGAAACATAAAATCTTTCACGGGACGTACCAAAAAGGAATACGTAACGTCTATAAAGGGACGGGGGTAATAAATAAAAAAAAAATAGTAGACATCATACTAATTACAATAATAATTACTCATGAATTATGATAAATTGGGGAAAAATAACTTACACAAGTATGCAATGCAAACATCCTATTGCAAACACATAACTCATGTTATTGGAAACTGATGATGTTATTTTCGAATTATGACTCTTCCTGTCTCAAATTAATGATGTTTTTCAAAATCACACTTAGCCATTATTTTCACTTGTTTAAGTTAAGGACGATAGATCCTGCTACTTGTTAGTGCAGGTCGAGTACTTATCAGTTTGAGTTAAGTTTGATCCACCATGTAAGAGAGGTTGTTTATCAACCTTTCTCCTTATGATTGAACTTGATGTATGTAGATGTGTATCGACCTTCCTTCTCAAGCTTTCAGCCTGCTATGCCGTAGAAGATTTCAAGCACTGAATTTTAACTCAAGGCCGTTGATACGCTTTCATGGATCAACGGCTAGGACCACATCATCATGACTCCAACGAATATTCGTTTTTCAAAACGCAATAAATACTTTAAGCCATTGATGGAATCAAGCACGGGAAAATCAAGTTATCAAAGCAAATATTCTGCCGAAATCTCTCTCAAACTTTCATCTATTCAAGTGTTCGAAATCCATTAGTTTCTCAAACACTTGACGAATAGAGATTTTTCGATTCCGGTCACTCTCCGACGATAAAGCGTTCACTGCTGCTTATCACCGATCATTATACCTTCTTCTCCAGCATAGTTTGAAGTTAGAAAGTGTAGTTGTGATTTTCATTGTTAGATTTATTCAAACTATATTTTGGTGAAATGTTGTTTTTGTTACTGTTTGTAAGGTTGAAAGGGTCACGACCCGAAACTTGTGTATAAATATAGTCAAGTTAGATTGATTTATAATTGATACTCAGTCAGTATAAACAAGAGAGATGTTGGATCTAAAGGTAAATTGATTCTCAGGTCGAGCTCGGCCTCACGTAGATATAAGAGGGTTATCTTCGAACCACAAATTAACAAATATATAAAAATAAATTTTTAAAAGGGACCTAAGAAAAGTTACTGTCACGACATGACTTTACTAATGATAGTAAAGCCGGGAACCGTGACTAGGGATAGAATTAAAGAAGCTAGAATAGAAAGGGGAATGTAATTATAATGCAAGAATTCACCCAAACAAACGTAGGAAGTAATTATTATATCAATTGGCGTCGAGCCTTTAAGGAAAAGAATGACATGTGTTTGATGCGTTTACACGACTCAAATACTCAACTAAAATCTATCGACATTTCGCAGCAGAAGTTTTACAGAATGCGTATATGAGGACACACACTTGCGAGAATATTGATCTAAAAGGCTAATTTGATTCATCATGAAAAAAGCTTGGGTCGGCTCTCCATTTCATCTCGTTCAACTTGAACATTTAGAAATATATGCAGGGCTGAGTACAAAAGTACTCAGTGGGCATGTTGCCAAAAACATACATATATAATTGTCAAGCCATTCAACTGTAAGACATAGGGATTTTGTTGAAAAGAGCTCATGCTTACTAACATAGTTTTTGTGATCTAAAAGTTTGTCGGTTGGCTAAGTTCTTTAGTAATCTACCATATTTTTTCCTTATAGCATCGGGAGAGTGGCCACTCTCACGGTACCTTGACCGGCCAACCCGCTCGATGACACACGGCTACTTTGTGTACACTAGTCCAAATAAGATAAGAGCATCTCCAACCCACACTTCATTTTGAAGTATTACTTCAATTTGGAGTACAGAGGTCATTCCAACCGTACTCTATTTTGCAGTTAGAGTATGAAGTTTTGAACAGTAAAACTCTATATATGAAGTTTTACTGTTCAATACTTCATACTCTATTTTACTATTAAAAAAAAATTAATTGTAGATATTGAATTATTTCTTTTCATTGTAAATAATTATACTAATTCGTATATCATATTATTTCATTTTATTTCATTTACTCCTATTTATAAAAATTAAATCTAAAGTATTTCTAGAAAAAATTAACATTACATAAATTGCACTAACCATATAATGTATGTTATGATGATTAATATAATTCATACGAGTATTTTGCTTAAAAATGATGAATTTACAATTTAATAGTTCAAGAAGCCATAATTTTTTTTTATTTAGTTATTATTTAATTTTCAATATATGTTAATAAATCATAGTATTATTCATTTAATTTATGTCAATATAGTTAAGTTATTAAAATTAAATATAAAAGAATAATAAATTAAATATATAGAGTACGCGGTTGGAATATATTTTTAAAATAGAGTACGGGATACTTCATTTTGAAGTATAGCATACTGTAAAATAGAGTACTTGATTGGAGATGGTCTAACTATCTTACTAGGACTCGAATTCGATTACATAAATTGGCAAAGACACAGATATGTATCATACGTAAATCAAAACATTTATGGCTAGACAATACTTTTGAGAATAAAGATTTTTCAATCTAAACATTCTATAACTTTTTTTTATATAAGAAAGTCCACCTCTTATAACGTAAATAGAGCCGGTCATTAGAGAAATGATTTACCTTTCGTGAAGCGCCACACCTATTGAAACTATATAATGAGTATTCTAACCTTGAATACTATAATTTTCTAAGGAAACAATAACTATACTCATCTCTATTATTCTATTTTCCTTTACATAATTATATCGACAATCATTTGATCATCGATCATGATAATTTGAATTTGACTAATGGCTAAAGGTTAGCCGTCTTGATATAGAAGTCCATCGGCTTCAATTATCAACATTTGTGTTATTACTCAATATTCAAGAATATTTCCGAATTTATTCGGCTAATAAGAGTTCAACAGTTGTGTGCTTTTCTTTTCTTTAGTCTTATTTATTTATTTATTTATTTATTTATTTGTGTGTGTTTTTTTTTTTTTTTACTTTCAATTTGTTGTTTGTTTACTACTCTACTCCCTCCATCCCGGTAGACTTGGTCACGTTTTCTAATTGGGGTGTCCCGGCCGACTTGACCACTTTCCTTTTTGTGTCCAACATAGCCCACTTATTAGTTACTAATTGAATTTAGCCCACACTTAAAAACACACTTCTAGTTCTCCTTTATTGGAGAACTACCAATTCAAGATAATTAACTTCCTAATTCATCCCTCTTTAAAAACAGTGCCCAAATGTCAAGTCAGCCGAAACGGAGGGAGTACAATCTATCTGCTTGTAATTAGTTTATTCTTCTAGTAGAATGTTATGTGCGTAACAGTATATATGTGTGATAAATAAAATCATATTTTGAGTTTCACTATTATTTAATTTCGTATGTAATTTATTATTATTTATTTATTTTCTTTTTTTATTTCTTTGGGTCTGGCCCAATCGTTAAGTAACGGCCGAAGTAAACTAATGGTCTGACTTGACTATTGTATAATGGGCTTAGCCTGAATTACCTTGCTATAATAGGTCTGTCCGGTGTTCTTTCATGCATCGTTTTGTATTTGTAAATTCCATAACATGATATGTTAGTTAATCAATTGGTCGACTAACAATTCACATAAATATTTATTCTTATTAACTTGATAGATACGAACTAATCTTTCAGCTTTCTTGTTAGATGGAGTTTTCCATAATCTAATAACTTGAACTCATTTGAAATATTAATCACGAATGTTTTATATATATAGAGCTTTATAACCTGATTGTACCATTTTATGTCATAATAAATGACGAATTAATTTCGAGTTTCCCACTATTTAACTTATTAAAATTGCGGGGTATTACAGTTACGTAGCTTTTAACGAAAATTCGTGAATAAGACTGAGAGTGTCCAGCAAAATTAAGATAGTAGTAGAGTATAACGATGTATGGAATCCTTTTATATATAATAGCAAAGCGGATTCGGAGCCCCACGTTAATTCACGTGCCTACGTGGCGCTTCCTATGCTCTCCGTTCCTATTTATCTAAAAATTCAATTTATTTATAATAAAAAAAAATATTATCTAACATGATAAACCTTCATAAATAATATCCATATATAATTTTTATATAATATTTACATCTATTATATAATATAATTTCTATAAGAAAATCGACACAATAAAAACTACTCCGTGTAATTTATTAACTATTAATAATATCACTAAAAAATATTTAATAATATTCAGCAACTATTAAT
The DNA here is from genome assembly GCA_029379335.1 of Thymus mandschuricus. NCBI lineage: Eukaryota > Viridiplantae > Streptophyta > Magnoliopsida > Lamiales > Lamiaceae > Thymus > Thymus mandschuricus. The sequence goes on from CM057071.1 coordinate 16,138,402, forward strand.
AATATTATTTTTTATATAATATTATTTAATTTAGGATGATGGTAACTATTTTAAAATAATTATAAATATCGAAGATACGTATTATATATAACCTTTCAACTATAATTTATTAATTTAGATTTTCGTAATATATTCAAAAAATTTGGTGGAAATTGTACTGATAAGGGTTACTGCGTTAATATATTTTATAGATAAAACGGGATCACTCTTGATAACACAGGTACGTACCTAAACAAAATAATAAATAATATTTATTTCGGTCTTTTGAAACCTCCATGTCTTTCCAATTACCTTTCATGAAACTGATAAGGGGTTACTGCGTTAATATATGTTAATATATTTTATAGATAAAACGGGATCACTCTTGATAACAGGTACATACCTAAACAAAATAATACTCCCTCCGTCCCACTTCACTTGTACTCTTTCTTTTCGGCACGGGATTTTATGTGTAGTGTTAAATTGAAAAAGTAAGGGGTCCACATCAAAAAAATAAGGGTTATTTTTTGCCTTTTAAGAAAAGATGACAAGTGGTATGAGACGGACAAAAATAATATTGAGGACAAGTGAAGTGGGACGGAGGGAGTAAATAATATTTATTTCGGTCTTTTAAAACCTCCATATCTTTCCACTTACCTTTTCATGAATTTGATCCTGAACTCTATGAAATTCATAAGCAGAATTTAGATTAAATAAATAATATTATAGCGACTAATCTTAGCAGAATTCAATTTAGATTGAATAATAGTTTTATACGGCAAAGCAAGTATATTTAATATAGATTAGTTAAGGCTTAGACTAATCCATAAAAAATCAAATTTATTACAAAGATAGTTGTTTATAATGTCAAAAATAAATATCAAAATCAAAGAATTATAAAAATATAAATTATGAAAATCTATATTTATTAAGGAATTATGAATTTTATTTTTGAATGTTTAGTTATTACATGCGATGCTTAAAACTAAAAATAAGATTTATTTCTATATTAATATATTTATATTTCATGCATATTCTATTTTCATGATATTTCACTAATATTTTTTATTCAATTGTAATTCATTTATAAAAATTTATGTTTTATTAATAGGTATGTAGTTCTGTACAACACATTTATGATTATGAAGTATAAAGTACATCAGTAAAGCCAGCGACAGAATGGAAGCAAGAATAAATAATGACGAAACAAGCGAGTATGTTGATTGTAGATACATTTCTGCATGCGAGGCTATGTGGAGGATATTTGAATTTCCAATTCATTATCGAAATCTTCATGTGGAACGCTTATCATTTCATGTAAAGGGAGGGCATACGTGTGTGTTTAAAGAAGGCGACTAGATAATGTATTGGTCAAGAATACTATTGCAGAAGCACAATTCCTACAGTGGATGCCAATTAATAAAAATGATCCAGAAGCTCGAAAGTGGTTGTACATTGAATTTTCGCAGCACTATGTTTGGAATGGAGAATATAAGATCCGGAAAAAGAGAAAATCAGCCTTAGCAATAAGGGCGCATATTCCATGTTTCTCCATCTGCTGGGGAAATGTACTATCTTAAAATACTTTTGAATCACATAAGAGGTGCAACACGTCACAAGGATTTCCTTAAGGTGAAAGGGAAAATGAAACAGATTTATAAAGAAGCGTGTTATGCGTTGGGATTATAGGATGATGATAAAGAGTACATTGAAGTGATTAAAGAAGCAAGTTCTTGGGGAACAAGAAATTACTTAAGACGCCACTTCACTTAATGCTAAGGAGACCAGAGAATTTGCATAATGGATGCTTAAGATAGGCGACGGTGTTGTTAGGGAAAGTCCTGGGGATGGAGAAGCTGAGGTCACACTGTCGGATAATATTATCTTGCATAATGTGAGTAATCCGATCACATCAATAGTAGAGAGCACTTACCCAGACATATTACAAAGTGCTTCTAATCCAAAATATTTCAAAGACAGAGCTATACTTGCACCAACAAATGAGATAGTCAATGAGCACAATGATTACGTCATGTCATTAATTCCTACTGAAGAGAGGGTGTACCTTAGTTCGGATAGAGTTTACAAAGAAAATGTAGAAATAGATCTTAATGATGAAATATTTCCAGAACATCTCAACTCGATCAAGTGTTCAGGTTTGCCAAGTCAGGAGATCAAATTAAAATAAGGGTGCGTCATCATAATCCTGAGAAATATTGATCCATCGAATGAACTTTGAAATGACACAAGGATGATGGCAACAAAACTTGGAGACCGTATGATAGAAGCGAGTCCACTTTCAGAAAAGAATGTTGGCAAGAAGTTTCCAATTGCAAGAACGACGATGACTGCATCTGATCTAATTAAGTCACCGGTTATGTTTCAAAGGAGGCATTTTCAGCTGTCTGTTTGCTTAGTTATGACGATAAAAGGGATCAAGTACAGTCCCTCTCTAACGTATGGTTGTTCTTACCGAAACCGGTCTTCAACCATGGACCGTTTTACATCGCAATATCGAGTAAATTGCAAAAGGATGAACGAGGAGCTGTTACGCTTAGAAGAGGAGCCGAGCTGATTATTTTGGTTCGGGTTTCTTATATAAGTTTCATATTGTTTCGTTTACTTTAAGTATTTTTGTATTACTTTTAAATATATTTTTATATTTCACGATGACTTGGCTTTGTCAATTTCGGCACTGATTTGATTATATATCTTTAAACGTCAAAGATTTAATGTACTATGAATCGGCATTGGATTGAGTCTTTGCATTGATTATTCTTAACTTCCTCTTATTGTCTGTAAGTACATAGAAATCGAGGATCATAATCATTTGTATGAATTATTTTAAAATAAATTTCACTGATAAAATATCTAAATCTTAAAAATAATTAGCACCCGTCGATTTTCGACGGGTTGTAAACTAGTTTATTACTTGTTCCACATAAATGATAGGGAAGTAAATTACTTGTTTGTAAATTACTAAAAGTATAATAGGTAAGTAAATTACTTGTTCATGATGTAACTATAAATGAGAAATGGCGTGTATACATTATATATATAACGCCAAAACAAGCAAACAAAGATATTATTCTTCCGAAAACAATCGAAAATGGGACGAGTGTATCTCTTCTTGGCAATATTGCTTATTATGCATCAACCAAATTTTGCAGAATGTTTAAGAAATAATGTATATTTCTTAGATCACACCGTAGAGAGGAAGCATATTATTGAAGATACAAAGCCAACATTTTCCTTTACACCAATGCCTCTGCTTCCTCCGCTTCTGCCTCGATTTCCTTTTGTGAAAATAAAAAAGAGGACGATCCATGAGCCGCTTCAGTATAGGCGGCTACTTCAGGTAGGGAGGGCGCCGCGACCAGTTCGGCCAAATCCTCCCCCTTGTGGCATTTGTTAGTGTTATGTTACACACATACATATATGATTTTAATGTGTTTTAGCATTTAGCTTAATATGTATGTTATGTTGACATATTATCACTTATTATCCGAACGTTTCAATTTTTTTTTCAAATAATGTCTCAACGTCTCAAATTTTAAAATATTGTCCCAACGTATACAATATGTTTTACAATAGTGTTTTAGCATCAATTCCCATGTTAGCTACTATATGCTCATGTGCCTCACGGGAATGTCACATCATTCGTTACACATGGATTAAAAATATAAAATCAAAAATTAAAAATTTAAAATTTAAAATTTAAAAATTAAAAATTAAAAATTAAAATTGAAAATTGAAAACGTGACTAAAAATTAATTTTCATTTTGTTTATTCGGTGTTATAAGTGGGCGTTGTAAATCAAAACAGTTCCAAGGGAATAGATTGAATCCATCAAACTTTTCAAGATGGATTGATACAAAAATTTCTTAAAATTTTCCTTTGTGATGATACGCGTTGCTCATATACTGAGATACATCCTTCACATTTTACACATCAAGTTTCAAATAGTGGACGAATCCCCGAGCTTTTTGTCTAACAATTTAAAAGGAGATGACTCATCTGATGAGCGATCGATATTCAATAGAATCATCACAATAAATTTGAGACGCATCATACTGACAAGAAGAGTTGCGATGAATTTAAGTGATTGTAGTGCTTTCAAGTTTTGCTCAATCAATGACAAAATACATATTCTTTGCACATTATGACACCACCAAAAAGTACACTCTTTTGTGATAGCCTATTCTTAGCAAAAGAATTGTCAGCCTACCAATTTAGGTACTAGTCTACACTATCTATACTTAGGTCCCGTTTGGTAGGCATGTGTAGCCTAGATAAGGATAGTTATCTAGGCTTAGTGGGCTGTTTGGTAGGTATGTTAACGAACTTGGGGGCCCGGGTTTGTTATCAGGCCCGGAAAAAAATTACTGTAGCCTTCTTTATTTTTTATCTGGCCAAATAGGTGGTATAATTATCTGGCCAACCCAGATCTGAATGGAAAAGACAGTTTTACCCTTCACTTTTCTTCAACCCAATCTACTCTCTCATTCTCTGCCGCAAACCGGCAACCCCAAGATCCCCTCGCTCATACAACGTTGTAGGCTCGTGCTGGTCCACTGATGATGCCGTCGTCCCAATACGCAGAACGCAATAACCCGTCCTAACTCACTTCTTCTTCTTCTTCTTCTTCTTCTTCTTCTTCTTCTTCTTCTTCTTCTTCTTCTTCTTCTTCTTCTTCTTCTTCTCGCGCCTCCCGCCTGCCATCACCGCCGTGATGCCGCCGCCAAATCAAAATCATGAGTAACTTCCTCCCCGCCATTCTTATTTCCCTCCCCCATCTTCTTCTCCTTCGTCCCCCCATCTTCACTCCCATAATTTAGGATATGTAGGTGCTTTGATTAATTTAGGATCTGATATCAATTTTTTTTTTTTTTAAAGTTTGCTACTTTGCTGTATTTGGTTGCAAGAAATTTCCCAATTATTCCTCTTTCTTAGATTTCAATTTTGGGTGTTGCTTCTGTTGAATTGTGAGTGTCCTTGTTCTGCAACTTTAATTTCAATTCATGAAGAAATTGAAGAAATCGAATTGTGGCCTTGTGGGTGTTGTTCTGCTCCTTTGTTATGTTAGGGCTATTATTGTTATTTGACATCTTTGTCATGATTTGAATGTTTGCTATCAAACATTCAAATAAGATAAGGGCTAATCTACACCATTCTACCAAACAACAACATTATAATCCTTATCTCATCAAACCTAGATAGTAATCTTGATTTCAATCTCGGGCCTACTATCCCAACATACCTACCAAACGAGCCCTTATATAAAAAAAGCCTTGTTTTACAAAATGTAGACTTCCTATTTGACCCTTTAATTGAATATTATACCCTTTAATTAAATTTAATATAGTAATATAAATAATAACATAAATAGTCCTTTTATAATTTGGTATAATTTTTATGATTTGGTATAATAATAAATAATAACATAAATAGTCCATAAATAGTCCTTACCAATTTTTCTACTACCTACAAATTATTTTTCAATCATATAAGTATAGATTGAATCCATCATACACAAAAATAATTAAATTTATTATTTTTCAATCATATAATTAAGTATAGATTGAATACATCATACACGAAATATTTAATTTACTATCTACATACCAATTTTTTTACTACCTAAAATAATAATTTATTCACCCCTTTATGCAAAACAAAGGAATGAGGGAAGCCTCGAAAATTAGAGGAAAAAAAGGATTGCTCAAGATTTGAGTTCCAGAAATTTATTTTATTTATTATTATTAATATTCATATTATTTTAATTATTATTACTTCATAATTAATTAGGAAATAATTACTTTGTCTAATTTAATTTGGAGATTTTTTTAGTTTTATATTTATTTTTGAATGTTTATTTTTTTTGGATTAGATGATTTTTAGAGTAATTATAATAAGGGTAAACATATTGTACCATTAGTATGATAATTATTTTTTTTTTAAAGGAAAGGTGTCATAAATCATGAGACGGTTTAAAAATGAAATAGTGTCAAAAATCATGAGCCGGAGAAAGTATTATTCTATGCTACATAATATATAATCTATATCGAATTCGGCCTAACTTCCTCGTAACATGTAATTTTGGACATATTGAAATACGTGCCAAAATAGTCAAAGAACAAACTCGGAGAACAAAGGGAGTAGTTTTTAAGCGCTAGGACTGGGAAAAAAATATCGAAAACTCGATATATTGTCCATACCGTGCTGATAAAATATCAAAAATACCGTAGTTAAGTTATACCGAGATTTTTGGTAAGGTAACATACTGTACCGTAAGACTACGGTAAGTCAGTAAAGTAAAGGTATCAACTTTCAGATGTCGGGGTATACTTTTCTGTTGGTCCCGGAAAAGAGTAATTGGTGTATGGGAGGGGGGGGGGGGGGGGGGGGGGAATACACCAATGCCAACCGTTTTTGACGTTTTTGAAAATCAGGTCGATCAGAAGGTCGATTGTCAAGGTCGATCCTATCAGAGGCAGATTGATCTATCAAGCTCGTTTGAAAACAAGCTTGATTTATCAAACTGTTAATGCGGAAGTTGGTGGAGGTTGATTACTCTTTGAAAAATCTATTGTTAAGCCAATGCAGGTTGTTTCATGAAATGCAGGTTGATGCTCGTCAGTTTGATAAAGTATTGAAAGAGCGATAAATAAAGAGAGAGAGAGAGAGAGAGAGACACTGCAATTTAGCGTGGTTCGGAGAAACCCTCCTACGTCCACGTCAGGTCGACTCGACCTGAGAATCCCTTTACCTTTGGATCCAACTTCTCTCTTATTTATACTGACTGAGTATCAGTTCTAAATACACTCTAAGTTGAATATATCTAGACACGAGTTTTGGGTCATGACCCTTACAACCTTTCGTACAGAAAATGTACAAACAACCTTTCGCGAAATTACAGAGCTTGACTAACTCTATAATGACAAAGAACACAAAACAAACTTTCTAACTTTGAACGAGTCGGAGAAGAAGTTGTTTGAATCAACGACAAGCAGCAGTGAACGCTTCGTCGTTGTGGCTTTTATCGGAGTCGGAAATCTCTCTTCGTCAAGTGTTTGGGAAACTAATGGAATTTCGAACACTTGAAAAGGATATGACGATAATGGCTTGAAGTATATATAGGCAGTTTTTGAAAACTAACTGTTTGAGTCAGGATGATGTGGCACTAGCCGTTGGAGGATGACTCACTTCTAGCCGTTGGGAAGATTCGTCCTTGCTGGCACACCACGTGGCAAGGATCAGGTCGTGTTGCTCCATGAAGGCAGAGCAACGACCTTGATATGATAATCCAGCTCTTGAAATCTTCTAAGTCAAAGCAGGCTGGAAGCTTGATAAGGAAGGTCGATAGACAGGAAGATATACCAGCTCGATCCGAATGAGGCAGGTCGATAAACAACCTTTCTTTTACAGAGTGGATCGAACTTGTATTTAAACTATAGAGAGCATCGACCTGCACTAGCAGGTAGCAGGTCGATCTATCTGCCTTGACCCTAAACAAGTGAAAATATGCCTAAGTGTGGTTTCGATAAACATCATCAAAATCAAACTGCAAAGGGGTTCCCAACAATTTCCCCCTTTTTGATGATGTCGAAACCATACACTTTACAAATAATTCCTAAGATATAAAACGATGAAAGATCGATTAACCATGAAGGTTGATAAGGAATTATAAGAAAGGCAGATAATAAGACATAATGAAAATAATGCAGTAAAGGCAGTTTGCCTGGACAAAGAGATATTGTCGTCAGGTCGAATAGATGATTTTTGCTTCATTCAGCTCGATAGCGAAATTACATAGGGATTTTACAATACAAGCTATGAACTTAAATGAATATAAAAAACATATACAAAATCATCAATTCTACTACTTCTTCTGCTGGGCACGGGCTGCCACTCTTTCTTCTTGGATCTGCTCCCTGGACTTGGCCTTCATGCTAGCATAAATTTCATCCCTGATATGGCAGTAGGCGGGATCGGAATTTGAGACATTCACATTCATGCCGATGGCGGTCAGTGCGATGTACCGGTCGATTCGGGAATAATCCAAGAAGCCCGAATCACCGATCGTCAAGGGCGTGAAATATTGCTTGCAAGGAGCCCGTACAATCGCACCGGCCTCTGCAGCCTTCTTTCGCAGTTCACCAATAAAATCTTGGTGAGGAAATTTGAGCATATAGGCCGCATAGGCATCATCAGCATCTTCAGGGAGAGAGAGGTCATTGATCCAGTAGAACAGGAGGATGAAACAGCTGTTGAGCTCCCTCAACAGGGCGTTCTGGCTCTCATCTAGCCACTCCACGGCCTGTTGCTGGACTCCAGCTTCCAAAATCAATTCAGAGGCCGACTGGCTGATCCAGTCCACTTCGGCCTTCTTTCTTGCTTCGGCAGCCCGGCGCTCTGCAATGAAACGCCGTTGCTCGCTTGGATTCACGGCCTGCTCCGGAGTCGCTCCGGCCAGATGCATGGCGGTGATAAGCTCGGCCTCTTTAGCCAAACGAGCTTGGGCATCGGCGGCCTCGGAATCGGGCTGGGAGGCGGCGGCCTTGGAAGCGGACTTCCTTGGCGGCGGAGGTGGAGGAGGAGGGGGAGGAACCAAAGAAGATGGAGGGGTTTTGGATTTGGAGGTCCTCTTCTTCTTGGCGGCGGCGGCGGCCCTTGCTTCTTCCCCCTTTTCGACATCATCAGAAAGGGCGCTGATGAGTGAATGAAGGGAAGCGTCCTCCTCCTGCAGCTTGGCGACGGCATCCCTCAATTGTTGGTGCCCGGTGAGCAGGCTGGTGAGGGTGTCAAGGATGCCGTTGATTTGGGTGTTGGAGGCCGATGCCGAATTGGCAATTGAAGAAGTCAGGTCGGTCACACGGTGATCGACCTTGGCCACGTCCTCCAACACTTCCCCGATCAGGTCGCGGGACGCCATGTTGAGAGCCTCGAGCTGGGCCGGCAGAAGTTTGTCAGTATATTCCTTCAGATGATCCACGACAAACTTCGTGACCCGCTCTCTGGCAGCATCACCGGCCAGGGTCTTGGCCTCCTTCAAAATGTCGACCCGGGCCTCTGCTATTGCATGCTTGATCTGCTCCGGTATACTGAGTGTGAGAGACTCGAGCTTTGCAGATAAGGAATTGAACTCAGTCTCCACATCGAACTTTGATGCGTCAGGAGCAGAATCAGCAGCAGTCAGAGCTTGATCACCACCTTCATTCCTTGGTGGCGATTGCTCTGGAGTTTGAATGGCATCAAACTCATCTCCGATAATGGTGGCGGAGTTGTAGAGGGCGCGAGAGTTGGTGTAGAGGGGGCGAAGGTCGATACCCAAAATCTTGGCTTCGACCTTCTTGCGCCGCAGCACGAGAGATTGGAAATATGCAGCCGCATCCTCCACACTGAAGAAGTTGAACTCTGCCTCCAACTCCAGCTCCTCGACCTTCAGGTCGTTGAGGGAAACGACCTGTAGCAGGGCTTCAAAAACGTAATAGTAGCTCGACTTACAAACCAGATAAAACTGGAGGCGAGCTGCTAGGTCGAGGGACTTGGGGAGTTGCTCAATCCCCGGCATCAGGTCGATCACCTTCAGCCTGGCTTCGGCCTTCAAGGAAGCCACCTGGGAGTGAGCAGCAGACACGGGCTGCTCGGAAAATGGCTGGAGGGGCAGGACGACGTCTTCCTCTAGGGCGACATGCCGGAAGGGGGAAGGATGAGGATCGTCCTCGGTGAGATCCTTGATCTCCACCGAGCCAACACGGCGACGGCCTGCGGGGGAGCCAGCCGGAGAGGAGTGACAACGTCCTGCAGGGGGAGAGATGCAGGTCGTTGCTGCGAGGCGGACGGCTCGTTGGCGGGACGGACTGGAGAAGGAGTCCGTTCCGGCGAAGGCAAGGGCGATGGAGAGGGAGTAGTCGGCCTGCGAGGTGCAGACTCGACATCCATGGGCAGAACCCGGTGCATCAGCCTGACCGGATGAGAAGAGGTCGATGGCGCCCGACGAGGGGGAGTCTTCTTCGCAGGGGGAGTCTTCTTAGCAGGGCGAGAAGGCACCGGCTCGTCAACGGCCTTTCGTTTCTTTTGCACAGGGCGAGGCGGCACCCTCCACCCAACCTTGGATTCACCGGTCTTAGCAAGGTGCGCCCTTACACGGTCTGGCGACCCGTAGTAAATCTGTGGCGCGACCCCCAAAGCCATCTCCATCTGATGGAGATCTTTTGGAATGAAGTTGTGGGGGAAGGTCGGCTCGTCAGTCCACCTTCGATTTTTGAAGAAGGAGACGATGATGCAGGTCGCCTTCGTCCCGAGACGAAGCGGCCTCTTCTCGTTGTGGAGACGCACTCCCACCACGACATCTCCCTCCATCGAGCACTCTATCTGCCTGGCCTCATCCCATAGCAGGGAGACCAATAATTTTGCCCAACTAATGGGCAGGTTGAGGATCACGGCCGCCATGATCTGGAACTTCAATGGCGTGACTTGGTCGTGATTCCCAATGTGCCCTAGAAAGCACCTCTGCACAAAATCCATCAGCAGACGGTACTTGGGGCGGAGATCGTTCCTCTTGAACGTGCTTGCCAAGAACGGCCTTGGCTCCATAAGAACCCGGTCGGAAACCTCCTGCAACTGCTCACGCGGGATCTCTGAAAGTTGCAGTGTCCCACCCTCCCCAATGCTGAAGGCGGCCTTCACAGCGTCGAGGACGTTGATGTGGTGGACGGATTTCTGGGTTCTGAGAGAAATGGTATGGGAAGAGACGGAGTCGCCCTTGTTCCAGTTATAGAAAAAGGCACTCACTATCTTGGTGAGAAGCTTTGGCGGATGGGCAGAAATAATCCGGTGGAACGGAAGGCAGGTTTCCACCAATGCGAACATCGATTCGAAATCGCGAAACCCGAAGGTTTCACGAACCATGTAGGGCTCGTATTTGATGCGATAACTCAAATACGTCGCGATCTCCTCCCAATCCATTTCCTGTGGGCTGGAAGACGATTTTCCTGCCATTATATGAAAGAGATGAGTAAAAACTTGTCGGAAAATGGAAGAGAAATGGCGAAAAAGAACACAACTCCGGCTGGTGTTTTTAGCAGAGTGAAAAATTAGGGTTGCAGATGATGAAGAAAGTAACGTTTCAAATGAAATCAACATGATATATATAGGCATATTGAATGGTTGAGATCGTTTGAATTTGAAAGGGTTAAAGTTTTCCCCTTAAATTTCGTCCGCACGATGAAAGCGCGTGGAATGTGAAACGGTTCACATCCGCGCGTGAGATAAAGAAAACATGCGAAAAATATGCACTTTTTCAGAGGGGATGGCAGGGAATTAAATGCGACATTGGTCAATGTGTCAATATTTGACACTTGACTAGATGTGTTGCAAAAATAGCAATGATTACTCCCTTTTTCCTTAATATCTGCAACACAACAGAGCCTTAAATAATGTAACACATTGAGAAATAAATATCAATAATAAATAGAGAATTCAATGCGTAATAAAGAAGCTAAATGAAAGACAAAAGGGTGATACTGCCCTTTTGATTTCTCCCTTTGATTCCCCCTTAATTAAAGCGGGGTTGCATTCAGGTTGATAGCGGCCAGATGAAATGATAACGGCCTGGTGAAATGATATCGACCTGGTGGTAGATATCGGCCTTTGTTCCCCCTCAATTGATGGATCACTTTGTTAAGTGTTCCCCTTCAATTTGAGGAATACAGGTCGATCTGTTGACTAGTCGACGACCTGTTGATAGGGAACGATCTGTCGTTTGACTATCGGCCTGTTGAATGGATGACGGCCTGTTGAGAGAAACGGCCTGTAAGAGACGGTGACGGCCTGTTCAAACGGTGACGGCCTGTTGACTTACGAACGGCCTGTTGATTCAACATTTAATAACCCTAGCTTTCCACACAGCATTTTGAATCTTTCTTCGGCTAGTGGTTTGGTTAGGATATCGGCCCGTTGAATATCAGTGTGTATCTTCTCAATAACCACGTTCTTCTTTTCCACATGATCACGAAGAAAGTGATGTCGAATATCCACGTGTTTGCATCTTGTATGAAGAACTGGATTTTGAGTAATGGCGATAGCACTTGAGCTGTCGCAGAATATTGGCACTTGACTGACTTCAACTTCATAATCTTTGAGTTGTTGTTTGAGCCACAAGATTTGTGCACAACAACTCCCTGCGGCCATATACTCGGCCTCTGTGGTGGAGGTGGCTACTAAAGTTTGTTTCTTTGAAAACCATGATATCAGCTTGTTTCCAAGAAATTGGCAAGTACCCGAGGTAGATTTCCTATCGAGCTTGCACCCTGCATGATCAGAATCTGAATAACCTGTAAGCTGCAAATTATCATCACAAGGATACCAAAGACCTAAATTTACGGTTCCTTTGATGTATCGAAGAATTTTCTTTGCTGCTTCCAAGTGAGATTCCTTTGGATTAGCTTGATATCGAGCACACACTCCAACTGCAAAAGTGATATAAGGTCGACTTGCAGTTAGATAAAGTAATGAACCAATAATACCCCTGTACTGTGTTATGTTGACAGGTTTTCCTTCGGGATCCGGGTCGATCTTCCCACCAGAGAGCATCGGTATTTTGACGGGCTTGCTGTCTTTGACACCAAACTTGTCAACCAGCTCGTGTGCGTACTTTGGTTGGCTAATGAAGATTCCTTCATCGGACTACTTAACCTGCAACCCTAGAAAGAAATTAATTTCCCCCATCATAGACATTTTATATTTTTCTATCATGAGGTTACCAAATTTTTCGCATAATATGGGAGATTTAGATCCAAAAATAATGTCATCAACATAAATTTGTACTAAAAGGATATGTTCATTCACTTTGATAGTGAAAAGTGTTTTGTCGACTGAACCACGCTTGAATCAAGATTCGATAAGAAAGGATGATAGCGTCTCATACCAAGCTCGAGGAGCTTGCTTAAGTCCGTAGACGGCCTTGTGTAGTTTATAGACTTTGCTTGAATCACCCTCCTCAAATCCTGGAGGCTGTTCCACATAGACTTCTTCTTCGAGAACGCCATTGAGGAACGCGCTTTTTACATCCATCTGGTAGACTTTGAATCGTTGATGAGCGGCATAAGCTAGAAACAGCCTTATAGCTTCTAATCTTGCGACGGGGGCAAACGTCTCATCGTAATCGATTCCTTCTTGTTGACAGTAACCCTTTGCTACCAATCGGGCTTTATTTCTGACAACTTCTCCAGATTCATCTCTCTTGTTTTTGTACACCCATTTAACTCCAATGACGCCCTGATGATAAGGACGATCAACTAAAGACCATACTTCATTTCTTTTGAATTCATTGAGTTCTTCTTGCATGGCTTGAGTCCAGTCAGCATCTTGAAGAGCTTCAATGGCATCTTTGGGTTCTATACGAGAGAGATAGCAGCTTAGTAACGCACTTTCACCGATCGTTCTTCTTGTCCGCACTCTTTGGTTTGGGTTCCCAATAATTTGCTCTTTTGGATGAGCATCGATCCATCGTCTGCGTCGTGATCTTTCTTCGTTTGAAACAATTGGATCGGGCTCATTAATAGGTTCGTTAAACTCTGGGTGAGTTGAAGGTTGATCAGTGAGCACGTGCTGTTGCTCGGGCTGTTGATCAAGCTGTTGATCGGACTGTGTATTGAGCTGCTTCATTGCTTCATCGAGCTGCTCAACTTGGGATGTAAGGTCGTGAACAGCATCAGTCTGGGGAACTGAGAATGGGGGATCAGCCTGGTTAATTTCGGCTGATGTATTACAGCTAGATGTAGGAACATCACTTGCATCATTTCCCCCTTGCTGTGAGACCTTTGGATCAGATTGATCCTCTCCAGTTGGAGTCCACACTAGCAGGTCGTCGATGGGGGAGTTGGATGGCCTGTTAGTAACGAACTGATCTGGACTTGTACTTAACTCTCTGTACAGACAAGTAGATTCATCAAACACAACATGAGGTGTTACCTCCACAACTAGGGTTTTCTTATTAAAAACTCTATAAGCTTTGCTAACCTCCGAGTATCCTAAAAATACTCCTGGATCGGCCTTGCTATCAAAAGTCTTTAATTGAGATTTCCCATTGTTATGGATGTAACACAAGCATCCAAAAGATTTAAAATACTTTAACCTGGGAAGCTTGTTGTTCCACAGCTCGTAGGGAGTCTTTCCATGTCGGGTAGTAATGATCGACCTGTTTTGGGTATAGCAGGCTGTGTTAACGGCCTCTGCCCAAAACTTCTTTGGAAGGTTGGTTTCGTCCAACATGGTAGGAGCTGCTTCCTTCAGCGACCTGTTACGGCGTTCCACTACGCCATTTTGTTGAGGTGTACGAGCTGCTGAGGTTTGATGATGAATTCCACTCTTTGTGCAATATTCTTCGATCATTGCATTGATAAATTCGGTGCCTCGATCGGATCGAATGGAGATGATGGATTTCTCCTATTGATTGCACAATTTGCTCAGCAACGCAGGTAGCTTCTCCAAAGTCTCCTTCTTTTTGTACATGAAAATAACCCACGTAAATCTAGAATAATCATCTATAATAACGAGAGCGTATTTTCTACCGTTTATACTCAAGGGAGTGACTGGACCAAAGAGGTCGAGATGGAGAAGCTGAAGAATTCAATTTAAAGCTTGTGTTGTCACACTTGGAAAGGATGATCTTGTTTGCTTTCCAGCTTGACAGGCTTTGCAAATGTGATCACGATCGAAGACTTGATCTGGGAGGTCGTTCACCAGTTTGTTGCGTGCGAGCTTGCTGATGGCCTTGAAGTTCAAATGACTCAGCCTCTTGTGCCATAACCAGCTTGTCTCGGAATCAGCCTTTGTGATCAGGCAGGTCTCTATCCCATCAGTCCATTGGACTATGTAGAGTCTATCCTGCAAGATTTCGATAAGAAGTATTTCTCCTTCCTCATTCCTCACGAGACATTTGTTAGTAGTGAATTCTACTCGTTTACCATTCGAGCAGAATTGCGACACAGAGAATAAATTATGATTAAGACCTTCAACATACGAGACGTTAGAAATAGTTGTTTTTCCAACTTTTAGATCGCCCTGGCCTCTTGTGTGACCCTTTGAACTTCCTCCAAAGGTTACAAGTGGCCCGTCTCGTTCTTGATAATTTGATTGTAGCGTTTTGTCACACGTCATGTGCTTTGAGCATCCACTATCAATGATCCATACAGCTCCACGAGCTGCTTGGCTCCTTCTTTGAGCCTTCCCAACCTGCAATTAGTTAAACTTAGCAACCCATTTGAGATTGGGTGCTACATCGGTTGCGGGAACGGCCTTTGGGACCCAGATTTGTTTCGCCGGTCTGCTTCTATCCGAGGCTGAGGACGAGGCAGTGGCGGTCTTGGGCTTGGGAGCCTTGGATTTCTTTGATCGAGAGCGGCGAGGCTGATAATACTGCTCTTCATAAAAGCCAGGTTGATACTGCCAGTCTTGAGAGTTTGACTGTTGAGGATAGTGGCAGTGACAACCTTGATGAGCAGGGTAGAAAAACTGAGGGTGATACGGCCTTTGATAGTACTGGCCTTGGTATCGCCCTTGATGAACAGCCTGCTTTTGATGAGTGGGGGCAGGTCGACGATGCTGGGCAGGTCGACTCTCTTTCTTTTGAGGAACAGGCTGTTCCTTCTTGTGTTGCTTTAAAAGGATGGCTTGGGGCTGTCGAACTGGATTCTTCAGCTTGACCATCTTATCTGGGAGAGCTTGATGAGCTTTCCTGAAATTCTTTGATTTTGACTGCGCCTTTACGAACTTGATCTCGCAGTCTTTGTCCTTGCTTTCTTTGGATTTTCCACTAAATTCAATACCAGAGTGATCACGCGGATTGCGTTGCATGGATTGGACCTCTTCCAATTTCTTTCCGCTTTTCCTCAACTGACTCAAAGTGAGTTGAAGCTTTCCTTCTTTTTCCACGAGGAGTTCGTGTCGAATAACCAAGTCAGCCAACTTTGATGTAAGGCTGTGAATTTCGGCATCTTTGGTTTTGAGGGACTCGTCCTTCTCGAGCTCCCTGGAATCGAACTCCTTTGCACGTAAAGTCAATTCTTCAATTTTTGACTTTAGGGCTTCGATCTCCCTTTCCTTTTCCTCATCATAGGGAGAGAATCTTTCTTCTAATGCTAGCTTGTATTTTTCATTCTTGTTCATTAGCTCAGCATTATCTTCAACGACCTCTTTGAGTGTATCCACGAGGTCGGCATAATCATCGAGTTGTTTCTTGATTTCTTCCCAAGACACAGCCTCGGATAGTTCTTCACCTTCTTCTGCACATTCATCGTCAGAAAAAGAAAGTGAAATGGGTTGAGGATCTACCTTTGAAGATCCTACGGTTTGTTGGTGTTCTCCAACAAAACATTCTTCATCTTCACTTTCATCGAAAGCTATGTAACCCTCGTCATCACTTGACGAACTGTCTGAGAGGTGAGCTTCCTTTGATTCTTCGGCGATCATGGCAGCTCGTTGATCCTTGAGCTTCTTATCTCGCTTTGCACGGAGCTCGTCTCTCTCGGCCTTTGTCAAATTGGGACAATCGGTCTTGTAGTGACCCGGCCTGCCACAACCAAAACAGCCACCCTCGGGTGTGTTAGAAGAATTGAAGGTTGAGGGTTTACCTTCTCCCTTTTTATCAGGGCGGTCGTGGTTGCGGTTTGAGAAATTTCACTTGTTGTCACGGTAGAATTTCTTGTATTTGACAACTTTTCCTAGGAGCTTCTCATTTCTCCTAGCAGCGAGTGCATAATCGAGAGTCATCTTCTTGAACTTTTTGACGACGGATTCGTCAATCGAGCTTGGGGTAGCTACCGAGGCAGACTTGGCCTTGAAGGCTACCTCCTTGTCATTCTTTTCATCGGCCTTCTTGCTGGTGGAAGGCTGTGCTGATCCGTGGATGCGGATCATCTCATATTCATTTCCGACAAGAATGTTGAAAAGATCTTCAGTGGTGAGAAAGTTGAAGTCGGAACGAGCTGGATGCATGGCGGTGTATACGTGCCAGTTTGAGGGTAGGACACGCATCACTTTAAGATTCTTCTCGCGCTGCGTGTATTTGTGTGGGTTGATTGCAGCGATCTCGAGAATTATTTCGGTGAAGCGAATCTGCATTGCTTCTATGGTTTCACCCGAAATCATCTTGAAATCATCGAACTTGCTGCATGCCATGGACAGCTTGTTCTCCTTCATCTCCTCTGAACCTAGGCTGATAGACCGGAGGGTGTCCCACATCTCTTTGGCAGTCTCAAGATTTCGGATCTTGGCAAGATAGACGCCCTTCACAGTGCTTGAGATGAGTCCCTTTGCGTAATCATCGAGACTGGCCTCATTCCTTTCCTCGGTTGTGTAGTCGCGAGGATTTTTGAGGACCTTTTCGTAAGTGTCCTCCCCGGGGAACGTTCCATCAACGATAATCTTCGCTGCATAAATGGGAAAGGGGCCCTTTTCTATGATCTCCCACATAAGGACGTGATGTGCCTTGAGACACATCATGATTCTGAAGCTCCAGTCTTCATAGCCTTGAATGGAGAAATCTTCACAGACCCTGAGAAGAGAAGCCTCCATTGCAAATAATATGAAATGAATGAATGAAAGGATTTGAAATTTTTCAAAAAAGGATCTGTTCAAAATGACAAAAAGTTTGATAAAGACTTTTAGTATGCAAAGCAGCGGTCAAAAGAACCACTGCTCTGATACCACTTGTTGGTCCCGGAAAAGAGTAATTGGTGTATGGGGGGGGGGGGAATACACCAATGCCAACCGTTTTTGACGTTTTTGAAAATCAGGTCGATCAGAAGGTCGATTGTCAAGGTCGATCCTATCAGAGGCAGATTGATCTATCAAGCTCGTTTGAAAACAAGCTTGATTTATCAGACTGTTAATGCGGAAGTTGGTGGAGGTTGATTACTCTTTTAAAAATCTATTGTTAAGCCAATGCAGGTTGTTTCATGAAATGCAGGTTGATGCTCGTCAGTTTGATAAAGTATTGAAAGAGCGATAAATAAAGAGAGATAGAGAGAGAGAGAGAGAGACCGCAATTTAGCGTGGTTCGGAGAAACCCTCCTACGTCCACGTCAGGTCGACTCGACCTGAGAATCCCTTTACCTTTGGATCCAACTTCTCTCTTATTTATACTGACTGAGTATCAGTTCTAAATACACTCTAACTTGAATATATATAGACACGAGTTTTGGGTCGTGACCCTTACAACCTTTCGTACAGAAAATGTACAAACAACCTTTCGCGAAATTACAGAGCTTGACTAACTCTATAATGACAAAGAACACAAAACAAACTTTCTAACTTCGAACGAGTCGGAGAAGAAGTTGTTTGAATCAACGACAAGCAGCAGTGAACGCTTCGTCGTTGTGGCTTTTATCGGAGTCGGAAATCTCTCTTCGTCAAGTGTTTGGGAAACTAATGGAATTTCGAACACTTGAAAAGGATATGAATTTGAGAGAGATTTCGGCAGAGTATTTGCGTTGATAGCTTGAGTTTCCCGTGCTTGAATCCGATAATGGCTTGAAGTATATATAGGCAGTTTTTGAAAACTAGCCGTTGGAGTCAGGATGATGTGGCACTAGCCGTTGGAGGATGACTCACTTCTAGCCGTTGGGAAGATTCGTCCTTGCTGGCACATCACGTGGCAAGGATCAGGTCGTGTTGCTCCATGAAGGCAGAGCAACGACCTTGATATGATAATCCAGCTCTTGAAATCTTCTAAGTCAAAGCAGGCTGGAAGCTTGATAAGGAAGGTCGATAGACAGGAAGATATACCAGCTCGATCCGAATGAGGCAGGTCGATAAACAACCTTTCTCTTACAGAGTGGATCGAACTTGTATTTAAACTATAGAGAGCATCGACCTGCACTAACAGGTAGCAGGTCGATCTATCGGCCTTGACCCTAAACAAGTGAAAATATGCCTAAGTGTGGTTTCGATAAACATCATCAAAATCAAACTGCAAAGGGGTTCCCAACATTTTCCAAATCGTATACCGAAAGTTAGTAATATAATTAGTTTGTTACTATTATAATGTCACGATATTATTAATATTGTCGAATATATATCATTAATAATTTTTTATGTAAAGAAAATTGTTATAAAAATATATTTTTCGTGTACCAAAATTAAGGTACATCAAAGGTATACCATCATACCGTACTGTGGTAAGGTATACCAAAATGTATGGTAAGGTAAAAATATGTTGTTTGCTCCATACCAAAATTAAGGTATGCCGACTTAAGGTATACCGAAATGTACGATAAGGTTAATATATGGAATTTTTGCATACCGCAATTTAAGGTAAAATATAAGGTATGAAGAAAATTTTAAGATACATCGTACCGACCCACCCTTATACACGACAATTGACAACAAAAACTATTGGCGTAGTTTCAATTATTACTTTATTTATCAAGGAAAATTATAGTTTAGTATATTATGTGAATTTTTTTTTTTTTTTTTTTCAAAATTGATAAATAAATATTATCTTTATGATGAAACAAGAAAAAAATATATTCAAATATAACTTTAGTAATCAATTTGAACTTATAGTATTACACTACCTTTTCACTTATATTAAATTTGTAAAGATCAATAATACCAGTATTTAACTAAAAATAGTTTTCTTTACAATTTCATTTATTGATGATCAAATCTTGTTAGCCGGGTTGCATGATGTAGCCGAATTCTAAGATACTTTTATTCATAATAGTTGAATTTATATTTTAATCGATATATTTATCTAAAATATTTGACACTTTTAAAAACCGTCATGGAGATTAAATTGATTGATATGTTCATGACAATTGACATTTCTATAGGGAAAGAAGAATAATAATATTGTATGTCGTGGAGGATACAATATACTTTTATTATTCATTCATAAAATTATAAATAACTATAATACTAAATTATTGCAATACCAAGTTTGTAATATTGAATATTCAATCGTAATAGGATTGTCACTTTTATTCAGATCAATCGACATTTTTATACACGACGTATGACACTTTTTTTATAAATATGAGACCAATGAATATTTTATATTGCGAAGAATACGTTCTATCACTCATAAGGTATACTCCCTCCGTCCACCATTTAGTGACCCTCACTCATGGGCACAAGTTTTTTTTGCATTTTGATGATATAGTAATAAATTAATGGGTTAAAGTGTTAAAGTGGAATAATTGTGGGTCTATTCGATTTTTTTAATAGTATTAAAATGTTAAAGTAATAAAAAGTAGATAAGTGATTGTGGGATCTACGTCCTAAAATGGAAAGGGTCAGTAAATGGTGGACGGAGGGAGTAATATAAATACTATTATTTATATAAATAACTTCAGTATCAAATTATTATAATAAAAAAAATGAAGGTTTTGATGTCACATAAAAACGTAAATTATAAATATTACTTTTAAAATAAAAACGTTATTAAAATTTAAAATCACGAGTTTCACGTGCGTATGCACGTATGTTTGCTAGTAATACAAAAGGTGTAATAGCTAAAAACTAATGCAACAAGACATTGCACTAACAGTCTTTATAAATTATATGTGTTTCCGAACAACAGAAAAAAATAGCTTATGGGGAAAAGAAAATACCTAATAATGCGTTTGAATTAGTCGATGTTTAAAGAAGACCGATAATTGATAATTTAATGTTCAAGTAAATATAATCGCGCGTGGAAGAATTAGAGGGTGAGAGTTCACACACGATGGATCCGAATGGATATGTATAATTTAATAACTACGTACATCTATAAAAGAAATGAAAATTGACAAAGTCCACACAAAATAAATAAAGAAATAAATCGGATGAACCCTATATGCCAAATAAAACTTTTTATTAATTTTAAAATAATTTTTATTTAAATAAAAATATTTCATATTATAATAAATTATATTAAAAAAAACATTTACGAATAAAAACTGAAAATTTAAGGAATTATCCTATGTTTCACTTTATTAACTTTATTTTTATCGAATAAAATTAAATTAAATATTAAAAATAATTATAAATACTTATTGAATAATTAAAGGCTAGGGTATATATAATTATAAAAATCGTCCCTAATCATATATCAAAACAATTGGAAGAAAATGGAAAAAAATTAATAAAAATTGATATTCAGTAGTTATACAGAAACGCTCCTCTGCCCTGTCCACAATGTGCACTCTTTAATGTATCCACCGCTGATATGGATGTGATAAGGTTTACCATTTTAGATTGGCTAGGATATACAGTATATTTTAATTAATTTGTATATTCAATAATAGTACGTTATCGGTGTGTATATTAAAAGAATGTCTATGGTGGGTAGAAGAGCATTTCTTTTCATTAGTATACACCTAGAAGAAAATATATATGAGCATTCTTAATGATTGATAGAACACGTTTAACGACTTAATTTAATCACTGGAAACTCAACGAAAAGTCTTCTAGCAAGAATAGACTTTGAAACGGGCCCATGCATGCAAAGTCTGTCGGAGATCTATTTAAACCATGTTCGATCGGCACAAATTATTTTCAATTTCTCAAATAATAAAAAATAAAAAATAAAAAATAAAAACGAGATGAAATCATTATTTTTCTTCTTGGCATTTCTACTAATTATGCATGAAGCAAATTTGGCAGAGTGTGCGAGAGATCCCTTCTCTAGAGATGGAATGGTAACTACTTTAGCCGTTGATGATGATCAAGCACCCTTGCCTCTGGCAGAGTGTGCGAGAGATCCCTTCTCTAGAGATGGAATGGTAACTACTTTAGCCGTTGATGATGTTCAAGCACCCTTGCCTCAATCTCCTCCTCCGACTGAAATCGAGGCGCATGAGAAGCCACCTCGGCCCTTTCGGCCGCCACTTTATTGTAGACCGCCTCCGCCATCTGGAGCTTCTTGTTTGCCCGAATGTTAGTTCTGTATGGCTCTCAAAATGAAATGTTACTACACCTATTCTTATATTTGTATTTGCAAGTGAAATAAGCTGCTCTCCTTTTTTTGCGCTTTTATTCTTTCTTCTTCGCCTTTTTTTTGGTGGATGAATGTATTTTTCGTAAATTATTATTGCTACTATCAATGATATACCATTAGCTCTTTAGAGTGATAGAATTATGAAATCGATTAATTTAATATTTCAACTATGTTTTCTGCTGCGGTGATTGATGATCATTCAGTTTCGCTTGTATATTCAAAATTATTTTAGTTAACTTGAATATCAATCATAAATTAATATTCAATAATTAATTTCTTGTAAATATTTTTCTTCAATTAAAGGAGTAAAATTTTTCATCGCATATAAAAGGTGAGAAATATGAGAAATAAGGAAAGATTTAAAAGGTGGTTATCTATTTTTTCTCCTTTTCTTTTCCATCAAAAGGAACACACCCTAGGAGAAAAATCCATTCTCAATTCGTGTTGCAGAGCTACGACAAGGAATGTTAAAGCCCAAATACTTTAAATGGAGGTTAACTATATAAAGGTAGTAATCAGGTGACTTAGCGCACCTGGCCACCGGGCTCTTCCCTTGAAGGAGTGGCCCGTGTTTTATCCCTGGTGGGAGCGAATTGGGGAGATATAAGGTAGCTTGGAGATTTTCTTGGAGTGTTTGGGAGCTAGGCGTACTAATATTTAATCTAACATCGATGAGAAAATGTCTGAATATGTTAATTAGTGGATACAATATTTTACCACATAAAAATGCAAGAAATGATCCGAAACGTATGCTCTAAGATATATGGACTTGAGATATCACAAGAAGAAAAATTAAGTCTTGCTCCAAGATATATATTGACTTGAGACTCGCAACAAATAAAAGTCTTGCTACGTACCTCCAAAAGTCATGCATTATATATACATACACAATAGCATAATTTAGTCATTCATTTCAAGTATAACTAGTTCAATGAAGCTAGAGTATTATTAACTTATTTTTTGCAGTTTTAGTTTCCACACCATGTCTAAAGAAACCCATACTTGCAGAGAGTATTTCTCCTAGTGATGTTTCTTTAATGGAGAAGAAGGAAGCAGGTGGAAAGCCATCGTTCTCAAATGCATTATATTTCCTCTAATCAAATCTCCTTCGTCAATGGCGGTGCCTCCGGAAACAGAAAAGAAGGAAACTCGGTACAGGAGACGATCAACGACGATGGCTCTGCCTCCGTTGGTCAAACCCCGTTTGCTTCAAACATATTATACGAATGCAATCACTCTCCCCCCTCAGTTAGGCCCAAACTCTTTCTTACCCGATTGTTAGAGGGTTTAGGGGAAACTTATACATAGTATTAATTGTTGTTGGAGAGTTAAATACTTGATTAATTATTTTGAAATAAGTCCTGTATGTATTGATGTATGATTGAGTTAATTATATGTTACTTATCATTAGGGGTGAAAATGGATCGGATATTTCCCGACCGATTCGGAACCGTATCCGGTCGGTATCGAATTCGGTATAAAAAATCAGTATCCGGTCGGATACGGATTCGGATACGGATAGTTGAATTCGGATATCGGATCGGATTCGGATTACATAGTATCCGACCGTATCCGAAATTTACCGTATTTTTTCGGATATTATCCGGATACCAAATCCGGATATCCGGATATTTTAATATATTTTAATATTTTAATATTTTTTATTTTTTATTTTTTATTTTTTATTTTTTATTTTTTATACTCTACCCACTTCCATTAACTATCATTTTAAATGAAATTGGCCTTTATTGTAATTAATTAATCTTTAATCAGTTCCTAAACAACTAAAGTAACCCCTACCCACTTCCGATCTTGATTCTTCTTCTTCCCACCCCTGCCGCCGCCTCCACCTCTGCGCCACTCTGCCGCCGCCGTGAGCAAACCGTCACCAGTTTCCCGCCTCTACATCTCTCCCTCTCCGCCGCCGTCTCTCCACCTCTGCCCCTCTCCCTCTCGGCCACCGTCGTTTGTTCGTATATGCCCCTCCCTCGCCGCCGTGACCGTCAAAGCCCTCCACTCTCTCTCCCCTGCCGGTTGCTCCATTCCATTTCTTTACCAAACCCGCCGTTGCTGGTAGCGCCATCGACAACCTCCGTCTCCCCATCGGTTCCTCCTCTCCCTTTATTCCTCAGATCCAGCGCCCACCTCCATCCCATCTCTCTCAAAATCCCTAATTTAAAACCTTAAACCCCTATTTGTGTCTCCTTCTCCCTCTTTCTCTCAAGTCCTCTGCCCTCTTCTCCGACGTTGTCGGCGGCGATGTCGACAATGACGGTGATGGCGGCAGTCGACGGAGGAGACGGAGAATTATGCGGATGAGAGAGATCGACGATGAGAAATTTAAAATAATTTTTCAAAAAAAATAAATTTAAAAATTATTTTAGTTAATCAAATGTTTTTTAATTAAAATGATGCTAATAACTTCATATACTTAATACTTTAAACGATCTTAATTTCCACGTTAAGATGTAAGGTGTCATTTTTAGTAGGACGGAAGGAGTATAATATGATCAATTTCTAATTAGTAAAAAACTAATACTATTAACAAAAAGTGAAAATAATAAGAAGTAAGTGAACATAAGAAATATTGAGTATAAAGTTTTTTTATGTGTTCGAATCACATCTTGATTATTTTCTCATGAAACATACTATCCGACTATATTTATTCCAATCCGGCCCAAATTCGTTCCGTATCCGTTCCGTATCCGTATACCGAATATTCCGAATTCGTATCCGAATCCGGCTTTTCCGTATCCAGTTCCGTATTCGAGAAAAAAATATGGTATAGGATATGGTATGAGGACTATCCGTCCGTATCCGATCCGTTTTCACCCCTACTTATCATGAAGTAAAAAGTATACAAATATATAAAATAAGACATTTCCCCCCCAAAAAAAATATTACTTCATTTTTGTTTTTGTTTGCTTTTATTTTTATCTTGAATGAATGCATTTCACCATGCACATGGTATTATATTTGGTTAGTAATTTTCTTTTTAATTTAATCAATATTACTCCACGCGTTTCATATATATGTAAATTACATGATCAATTTTAAGTAATGATATCATGCATCTCCTCGTTAATTGTTATCGATCGATCATACTCCTTTTGTCTCAATTCATTTGTCTTATTTAATTATTTTTATAAATTTATTATCTATACTATATATACTATCTATATCTATCTATATACTTATATAAAAAGAGCCTTGTTTTACAAAATGTAGACTTCCTATTATACCCTTTTTTATTAAATTTAGATTAAACTTAATATAGTAGTTCAAATAATAACATAAATAGTCCTTTTATAATTTGGTATAATAATAAATAAGGTAATTGTGTGATCTCAAAGCTAAGCATTGAAACAATACGAAAATCTAAATAAATAATTTGACAATATTAATATAATTGAATCCATCAAGCATCAAAAGCTTACGTAAACTTTTAAACAAAGATATACTTATATAAAATGAGTCTTCTTTTACAAAGTATGTTGTGCCTATTATGTCCTCACTATATATTTCTTTTAATATAATAATGTAATATACTATATTTATAAAGTAATTTCATTAGATATAAATTTTACATTATAATATATTAATTTAGTTTAATTATTTATGGATATTATATATAATCATTTGATCAAATAGTTACCTAACCATAATGAAATTTGTATACACGACACATCATATCTAAAATTTTAATTTAGCAATTTTTATTTAATATCTAATGTTTATTAAATAATTCTATATGATATAGAATTAATTATTTTTTTTGCATGCAATTGTTTGTAGACTCTTTGTATAGTATTATATTTATCACTTTTATACCTGATTAATTGATCGAAAAAATATGTTGAAGATAGTACTATAATGATACCGAACTATAATATGCTCCCTCCGTCCCACTTCACTTGGCTTATTTCATTTCGGTATAGAATTTTATGTACAGTGTTAAAAGTGAAAGATAAGGGGTCCATATTGAAAAAGTAGTGGTTAATTCTTGTCTCAATGTATAAAAATAGCCACTTTCACTATAACTATAACTTATTTAGCCACACTTTAAAAGTGTTAGTTTTATAGCCACTTTTGGGTAAAAAGACATACTTACCCTCAAAAAGTTTGTCCACATCATCATTGACAAACTTAAAAAAAAAAGGAATAAAGGAATATATGGAAAAAAAAACAAAAAAGGAGATTTTGTGGGCCATTAATGCCACATTAAACCCATACAACCACCACCCTCTCCCTCTCCTTCACTCTCGACGTTGTTGGAAAAAAAAGAAAAAAAACCCCACAGTCGTCGTCGCCGTCGCCGTCGCCGTTTTTTAACTCACCGTCGCCGTCACCTCCCACTGTCGCCACCGCCGGCACCACCGAAGAAGATGTCAGGGTCCGATTCCGACCAAGAATGGGCTACGCCTCCGCCGCCGCCGGTGAGTTAAAAATCTCAATTTTTTTTTTGAATTTTCTTGTTCGATAATGTATTCGATTAGTTTAGTTCTTGGTTGTTAGTTTTCATTGAACAAGATTGACTAAAGGTTTAGGTTTATGGGTTTATAAATCACGAAATAATGCACGGTTGAAATCGGAAAATCGACGACGACGACGACTGTGTGAAACACGGTAGAGGCACGGTTGAAATTGAATTTCGACCGTGCCTCACACGGTTGAAATTCGAAGTCAACTGTGTCCAAGCGTTGACCGTGCCAAATCGTTGACCAGGCAATGTTGAATTGGAAATTCAACCGTGTGGCACAGTTGAATTTCCAATTCAACCGTACCTTTACTGTGGCAAATTTTTTTTTTTTTTTTGATCCGTTTTTTATTTTTTATTTTTTGTTATAACTATACTAATATGTTTTGTTTGTATTATTTTCAGCCTAGGTTTCAGTGGATGAGACCTCGAATGCAAGGATATGCCGGCAAAGTACTTTTATACACACGGGAAAAAATTCTTCGAGAAATCCCCGATGTTTTGATCAGAGTCGGGGGACAGCCGCTCCTCGATCGATTTCTAGAGGAGAGCCCCTTCCGTTACATCATGGAGCTCAATAGGAGAGATGTGGCAATCAGTGCCACACACCAGTTTCTAGCCCGGGAGTTGAAAGACTCGTCGATCCCGGAGCACGAGAGGTGGTTTTCGATTGGGGGTCGTGAAATAATCTGCGGCCCTCGAGAGTGGTCCATTGTGACCGGATTAAAGTTCGGGCCTTCCGCTTTCGACCCCTACGGCATATTATACCGTTGTCGAGCCTGTACCACACGAAGTACAGACGCTCGAAGAAGAAGATCAAGACGAACCAATTGAGGGATGACTTCTTGAATGAATATCGAAGGCTAGGCATGGCCGAGCAATACTTGAAGGCCGCCAACCTCCTCGTCTACTTGTTGGTTCTACAATGCCGTGACAATTCGCCCATCGATGATTGGGCTTGGGCGCTAGTAGAGCACGAGGAGCAGTGGAGGGATTTCCCGTGGGGATCGTGGTCGTGGCAAATCCTTTGCCACCAGTTTGACGTCGTGAAGAAAGATCCATCGGAGATCGAAAACAAGCAAAAAAAATACCACTTGTACGGGCCGGTTTGGGGGCTCAATTTATGGGCATACAAGGCCATTCCGTCTTTGGGACGAAGCTGTGGCTACCAACCTCCACAGAGAGCTGAGTTGATGCCCCGTCTGAGGAGGTGGGAGACCTATTCGACGTACTCGAGCTTTGCCGGTTTCTTCGACAACCCCGAGGTAATTAATGACTTCACTTTGCATTAAAATTATTTACTTATTTAGTTGTTTCATCCGTACGTAGTTAACTAATGAATTTCATGCGTGTATACAGCTCGAGGTACACGCGAGGCTCCGCCCATCCGAGGAAGAGCAACGACAGCCCTATCTCCTCAGTCTTTAGAACCCGAACCCTCTGGTGTTGGAGTATGATGCTCCGAAACGCCACGCCCACAAGAAAGCGGAGCCGGAGCAGAGGAGATCGAAGGCGGCCCGAGAGATGGCCAAGGTCGTAGAAAGGTTGAGGTGTCGGGACGCTGAACAGGTCGTGATTCCCCGTCGAGCAACCCGTGCTTCTTCCGAGGGACAGTTGCCTACCCGTCCTTTCCGTCTCGAAGCCGTGGATCGGGACACGCTTGACGAGGCACAGTCGAGGCGCCGTAGAGGCGAGGGACCATCGAAGCGCCCGAGAGCCGAGCCATCTCGGCACGAGGAATCGAGCGACGTTGTCTGTTGCATCCACGGGGATCCGTGTCGGCTCGGATGTCGTGGAGACGATGCGGCGATGGACCGGTTCATCGAGAGGTTCGGTGATCGACTGGTTCGTGATATTGACGAGAACAGCATTGTTGCTCGATTCACCAAGGCCGTCGTCGAGCGTGCTAAGGGCCTTCTCGGGGGCCGAGGATCGAGGAGGCCATCTCCCGAGGCGTCGTATCACTCGCACGTGGGCGGGGGCAGTCAGAGGATCGAGGAGGCCCTTGAGAGGTCGAGGAGTCGGACACCGACTCAAGCACCGGGGGAAGGAGGGGAAGCCTCGTCCTCTCACGGGGCCAACTTACGCGAGCTCGACCGAGATATCCCCTCGCCTGTTCGTGGTGCTCCAGAATCACCCGAATCGGAGGGTTCGGACTTAGAGTGTGATCCGAGAGCGGGACAAAGGCTAATCTCTACTCAAGTCGGCCGGCAAATCAAGCCTTCTGCCTTCCTCCAGAGTCCGTATATGGCAAACACAGACTCACGGCTTTCTATGCGGACTGTGAAACAAGCTTATGCACGGCATAGAGCTTCGGGGAAGGATGCCAAAGCGTACACCTGTCAAGAGCATGGATTCGAGATGGGGCAACAACTCTTTGATGAAATCGAGGACCCGAAGATTCAAATCGAAGCGCCGGTAAGTGTTTATGGAATTCGTTTTTATTTGTGTGTTTAGATCACAATTCGAGATTTCATTAATTTGTGTTTTGTTTGTGCATTTTCAGATTATTGACCTCTACATCCTGTATTGGAGGGCTCGAATGCGCCGTCGAAAATCCATAGCTCCCGGAGTAGGACACGGTCACACCATACTGGCGGGGTGTGATTACTACGTAAGTTGTATTATTAATTAACGTTTTTTGCATTACCTTATTACATACAAAGTGTAGCTCACATTGTAACTTGTTGTTGGAAATACAGAAGTCGTTGAATCGAGCCCTCGAAGCGGAGCACAAGGACGATCCTGAGCTAGGCTTGAAAGCGGGCAAGACATATCGCAATTGGAAGGCCAAAAAAGACCTGTTGGAGGTTTTCGAAGGGACAAATACGTACATCCCTTGGAAGCATGGCAAATATGTAAGTACGATTCATTACGTGGTTTCCTCTCTTTTCCCGACTTTAGTGTGCATTTAATTGTAGCTAGCTTGTTACAGTTTGTCATGGTTTGCCATCTCTGGACGAATCATTACGTGGTCACTCGCGTCTGCATTCTAGAGTGGAGGGTTGAAGTGTACGATTCAATCTTGTATCGCCTCGAAAAGGGCGAGACTGGAGATCATTGCACAATACAACTCCTTTGCATAAGTCGCCTCTTCCCTAAAGTCCTCGCCCAGACCGACTTTTGGAACCAACAGGTTAGCGTGCGTAGGAGGACCGACTTTATGGAGTTGGTATTCATGCCTGACGATCAACAGTATGTCCAAGTCGACGGTGTGAGCTGCGGCGTATACGCATGCTTGTACTTGGATCGTATCCTTGCCTCGAGTGCACCTTCTCTACGAAATGCTGATGAGGAGAAGTTCATCAAACGGCAACGAAAGATATTGGCTAGGAGAATTTTTAGTCTTTCGTTGTATCCTGTCGACGGTCCGGTCGATCTATCGAGGATTAATGTAGATGTATAAAAAACCTTGTTGATTCTTATTTATCGAACTTGTTTATGGAATTCGTTTCTCGTATTAGATTATCAAATGTGCAATCTTTGTCAATATGCAATTATCGTATTAGATTATCGAATGTGGATTCATCGAACAAATATCGAATGTGCAAAGAGTAGGACTTAGAGGAAATTTGGACTTAGAAAAAAATTGAGCCATTTTCCCCTAAACTTTCGGTACAGACACGGTTGAATTGCAGTTTCAACCGTGTCTGGCACGGTCAACACGGGAAGTCAACCGTGCCTCACACTGTAGACGGTTGACTTCCGTCTGGCACGGTTGACTTTCCCTTTGACCGTGCCAAACAGTGCCGCTAAGAACACCAACCGTGCCTAATTGATCAAATTGTACAAAATTCGATTTTTTGATCGTAATTAGCGTGTGACGTCACTATTATATGCCATAGTTGATTAAAAAACAACAAATATATCGGAAAGCATTGGGTTTTAATGATTAAAATAGCGTAATCTAATCTTTCTAATGCATCGGCACTTCCTAAGATGAAACACTCCTACAATGTATATGGTCCCCTACCTCATTATCCAAAGATTCGAGTGTCGTTTGAGTTCGTTGTTGTTGTTATCGGCGTATAATTGATGTATCGTTAGTAAATAATGTGTAATTGACAGTTAATTTACGTAATAACATCGAAATTAACGATTTTTTAGAATGTTGACTTTTGAAAATTGCCCCTTGACTGTAGGCACGGTTAGGGTACACTGTTAGGGAACACGGTCAAACCAGAAAGTCAACAGTGCCTCGAAAGTCAACCGTCCAGAGGGCAAGGCACGGTTGAATTGATATTTTAACCGTGTGAGGCACGGTTGAATCTTCATTTCAACCGTGCCTCTACCGTGACAATGGGGAAAAGATTGGCAAAATTTTTTCTAAGTCCAAAAATCAACCATGCCCATTTTATTTCCCATACCTAGTACAACATTCAATCGACATTTGAAATCCATTCCAATCCAAACATTCAATTCAATCCAAACATGAGATTCAATCTATCGAAATAAAAATAATCGAAAAATTATTCTACCACTCGCAAGGGGCATCGAGGTCTCGTGTGTTCCTGGCTTTGACATATGCTACATTTTTTCTTCCTTCTTCTACCAGGCTCCGCATCTTGGGGCGGTACATTCAAGTCGACACCGCCAATCGGAATTGGAGCTCTACACACTCTCCTATTGTGCCCAGCTTGTCCGCATCGAGTGCACCTTTGTCGAGCCGTCGATGTTGACTTTCCTTCTTCGCCTACGGCTCTTGCACGTGACTCCCTTGGTCGTCCGGCTTGCTTAGGTACTAGAGGTGGACGCACAACGCATGAGGTCACGTAGTCGGGCACGTCCCACGACTCCGGATGAGGGACGGGTTCGATGGTTGGTGTATAGGTGGCTACCAAGGTAGACTGTTTGAAATAGTGACTCACGTAATCACTTGCTCGTCCACCTGAATACCTGATTGAGCACGAATAAATAAATCAGTCGTACCATTCAATCTCGTCTATGTAGAACTCACATAAGAATATGTCGTACCTTAGAGCCGCGTGGGCGTGTCGACAAGGCATCAAGTCCAAGTCAAACTCACGGCACGAGCACGTCGAGTTTTGAAGGTCCACGAGGTAATTGCCGTTCTCGCCTTCTACCCTATACAAATTGGGAGTCGCTGTCGTCCTACACGGGTAGCGACGTCCCCATTCATGGGCGGCCGACATCTTCTCGTACGCCTTCGGAGTGAGATCGTGCTCTCGAGAAAGGGCACTTTGACGGTGTTGGTCAAACCACTTTTCTACAATCGTGCAATACATCTCAAGCATCGAGCATATCGGCAGCCGACGAGCCCACAGTAGCCGTGCATTCATTGTCTCGGCCGGATTAGAAGTCATGAAACTCGTGCGTGGGACGGGACACTTTGACTTCGCCCACTTCGGAGGGCCGATATCACACAACCTTCTATAAATTCCGCCCCCTTCACGGACGAAGCATCTCAAGGCATCGAAGTTTTCATCGAACGTTGAATCTTGATTTGCGTAGGCCGCCTCTTTAAAAATTCCCAAGGCATGTTGCCCAAACGATTTCAGATTCTTCGTGATGTGGTAGAAGCAGAGGCCGTGTGCTCGGTTAGGGAAAACGGCGTTCACGGCATTGATGATACTCACGTGTAGATCAGAAACGATCAATAGATCGTCCGGCGCCCCGAAACAACTCTTCACCTTCGACAAAAACCATGTCCATGATTCATCGTTCTCCTTCGGACCTAATCCTATTGCAAGAGGAAACACCTGCCCATTCCCGTCTTTAGTTACAGCTACAAAGAGAGTCCCCTTGTTCTTCCCTTTCAGATGTGTCCCGTCAACAACAATCACGTGACGGAGCAAGTCACTTTGAAAGGCTTCGATGGACTGTCCAAGGGCAAGAAACATGTACACTAGTCGATCGTCAGCACGCGATGTCACCATATCGTACACACTTCCCGGGTTTCTCTCCTTCAGCAGGTAGAGGTAAGACGGTAGCCTCTGATACGACTTTTCGTAACTTCCGTACATGCTCTCGATCGCTACGTTTCTCGCGCGCAGTGCAAAGCTGTAGCCTATCTCAATGCCGTACTGAGTTTGTAGCTCGTTCATCATCTCATTCGGCTTCAACACGGATCCCTCGACGACGAGTCTACGTGCAAAGAAAGCTCCTAAAACCTTGGCACAAATCTGTCGCGGTTTGTTTCCGTCTATAACCACTTGACACGTATGGTTGGGTTCATATTTCCTAACCTTCCATATCCCGCCCTTCTGTCGTGCACGCAGCAATATGCACAATCATCCTGGGTGCACACAAAATTCAAACGCGTTGTGCTTGAGCGTTCGGTGGTATACTCCAGTCGGTTCTCCATGTGATATAGGCCCACGGTTATTTGCAATTCATCTTTCTCCTTGAAGAGGCCATCCACACGCAATTGTCCAAGTGAGGGGCTGTAATCGGGCTCGATAAAGCCTAGAGGCAATGCCGTATCTAGGTCGACGTACGGAATCAACCAATTTCTTATGGCTTCATGAGTTGCACGAGTATCATCGGATCTTCCGTCTTGATTATCTGAATGTATGCTTTGGTGCCCGATGATCCTATCAACACGCCCCGGCTCCTGAATCCATGCTCTAAACTCCGTAGTTAACGACTCAAACAAGTCGGCCCTCTGTTGTTCATCAATCGCTTCTTCAGCCCTCTCATTTCTCTCCTCCTCAGCCCTCGCCTCCTCATCCCCCGCCTCCTCATCCCCCGTTGATTGGTGTTTAGATGTTAGGATTTTCGTCATGTTTTCGAGTCTGTTTTTGTAATGTTTTGTGTCTTTGTAGCTATGATTTGGGTGTTTCGAGTATTTTTTATTGATAGGGATCATGGGAGCCGAGAGAAGGAGAAAGAGAGAGAAAAGGACGGAAAAAGGAGTGCAAATGGGATAATTAGCGCGGATCAGTTGGAGCGCCCGCTCCAAGGCTTTAGAGCGCTCGCTCCATGAACAGTGTCGGAAGGATTTGCATGGCATCGTCGGAGCGCTCGCTCCAGGTCAAGATTTCAAGATGGATTTGCGTAGCTATTATGGAGCGCCCGCTCCCGTCCTTTGGAGCGCCCGCTCCACGTCTGGCGTGTTTTATTAGTTGTTTCCTTATTGGAATCGAACTTCTATCTTATTATATATAGGCCATTAGGGCACGAATTAGAACAACCCTTTACCTTAGTTTTTCAGTTCTAAATACTTTAGCTTTAGCTTTTATTGCTTTCTTTTGTTCGGATCCGGATTCCTCGTTTAGTTCGTTTAATTCAAGTCTTCGTTCTTCGTTACTTTCGTAAGTTATTTATTGCTTTCGTTTAATTGCTTCTTTACTTGCTTTAGTTTTAGATTCGATTTCTTAATTGCTTCGTTTAATTTCTTTAGATTAATTTTGTTTGTTCGGTTTTCAAAGTCTAGTTTAGATTCGTTTTTATTTCGTCTTCAATTCTCTCGTTTTTCAAAGTTCTTAGAGTTAGATTTATTTATTTAATTTCCAGATTTTCAAATTAGTTTAATTATGCTTAGATTCGTTATTGCTTTCTTTATTGCTTTCTTTTCGATTCTTGCCTAGGTAGTTTAATTGTTTTCTTTTAATTTAATTCTCTAATTTGCTTTGATTTTTTTAGATTAGATTTATTTGCTTTGATTTTGATTGCTTTGATTTATTTTATTTGCCTAGGATTTAAAACAAAAACCCCAAAAATCTTATTTACTTGCTTTCCTAGATTTAGGCTAGTTTAGGATTTACTACATAATTAATTGCCCTGCAAAGTTTTCCTTCGAGATTCGACATTGGGTTTTACTTGCTAGTGCTACGATAGGATTTCGTTCTATTGCGAACACTTTTTAGTGAAACACCCGTCTCCTCATCCGAAGATTCTGATTGTTGATGACTAGGACCTCCAACATTCAAGTTCTGAAATACCGTGGATTGTTGTGTCGTAGGAGTGCGAAAGTTGATGTTATGTGTCTTCTCGATCACATACACGGTTGGCGAATCGTTCTGCTCCAACATAAGCCTAAGCAAATCCGTGTCGTTCTTCAGAACAACCTTCATCCTCTCGTGATCGGTTAGGCCCGTCAAGTAGTACAACATGTACTCCGATTCGGAGCCCAATTGATCACGGATCTCCCTAAGCACCTTATCACGTGTAATTCCTAATATGGGGAAGTGCACGAGGAAACTATCACCTCCCACGTACGAGGTCCTCTCCCAATGCCCACTGTGATGCACGATGATTCTCTGATACGACATCCTGAAAAAACACAAGATTTTTTTGTTAGAATTTTCGGTAAAGGCACGGTTAAATTAAGATTTTAACCGTGCCATCATTAAAAAATTAAAAAAAAAAATTAATTATATAAGGCTCGGTTGGTTTGGGAATTCAACCGTGTGACACGGTTGAAATACCTAATCAACCGTGCCTATACCGAATTTAAAAAAAAAAAAATAAATTTTGTGCATGGTTTGCCCAACCGTGCCTCTATGATCCAACAGTGTCACTATGGTCTCAACAGTGCCACGAAGAACAATTTCAATTTTTTATTTTTTTGAGCAAAAAAATCCTCGAAAATATGCGAAACGAAATGAAATTACGATCGTACCTTTATATTAGTCTGAAAAACCTTCAATATTCCCAATTCAACGGCCGAAAATAGTCCCTCGATTTCCCAGAAATTAATATACGAAAAATAGATTTTTTTGCAAAAAAATTCTCTCTCTCTCTCTCTAATTTTTTGTTAGTTTCGAATGAAATGTTGTTGTTGCAATTGTTGTATTCAATCAATTTTTGACACATTTATTACTACTATCTACTCTTCTGAATTAATGAAGTGAATCAAAATAAGATTTGGTAGTTGTCATAAATGCATTACTATTTAGTTATTGATTTTTTTTTATAAAATAATTACAATTTATGTGAAAAATATAATTAAAAAAAATAAATAAATAACAAGATCAACCGTGTTGATGCATGGCACGGTCCGAAATTAATTAATAATTACAAAGCTAAACAAATTAAATACTATTTCAATTCTTCAAATTAAAAAAAAAATAATAATAAAAAAAAAATTAACACAACCAACCGTGTTCATGCATGGCACGGTAGGAAAGAGAGAGAAAGAGGGGAGAGAGAGAAAGTGTCTCAAGTTATAATTAGAAAAATAAAAGAAAATAATAAAAGAGGTGGGTCCCAATTAAAAAGTAAGGGTATTTATGTATTTTCATGCAAAAGTGGCTATAAAACTCACACTTTTAAACTTGTGGCTATATAAGTTACACTTATAGTGAAAGTGGCTAAATATGAGTTTCTCCCTTAATTCTTTCCATTTTAGAAAATATGCCAATTGAAGTGGGACGTCCCAAAAGGAAACCGAGTGAAATGAGACAAAGATAGTAAATTTTAACATCCTACAAAATATGTATTAAAAAAAAAAAAAAACAATTCCTTTCATGATATATTTTTTTTTATTAAAAAAACCATCAATTAAAATCATACACATCACTTTAATCCACTACTTTTATTCATGTTTTAACTTTTGTGCCAAAGAATACCTATTTCTAGGATGGAGGGAGTACATTATTTTGCTATGATTTTTATGACACAAGATTTTAATTTTTATAATGATAGGATGTTAAAATGATTTTTTTGGATCCCAATTTATACGAGTGAGTATTAAAATGAAATAAATATTAACTCCTCCCCCTCCGTGATCTTTAGGGTTCAAAGGAGTTGGCATGGAGTTTAATATGTGTGGTGGTGACGTGTGAAAGTGATGTTTAAAGAGTATGGTTGTAATTTTTTGTGTGTGGCCAACAAACTAAAATTAGAAGACCCTAAAGATTGTCAACAAACGTGATAAGAAAAAGACCCTAAAGATTTTGAACGGGGAGTATGTTTCAGTTAACTTTTGAGTTGTGAATGAAATAAAGTATATGCAGTCCACGTCTATAAATGGACGAAGCACAAACATGGTGGACGACCAAAAATGTAATTAAAAGCACAAAAATAATGGACTAATGGAATATATTATAACAACTTGTTCTCTCTAGCTACCATACTAAGATATATGTACATATTATTTTTCACAAGATCGCACTATACATTACACTATAAGTGAAAACACATACTCCATTTGATACTCCTTCTGTCAATGATCTTTGAACCGTAACTTTTGGGTACAGAGTTTAACATGTTTTGATGACGTGGTAATAAATTAACGAGTCAAAATTGAATAATGGTGTACCCATATGAATTTTTAATTGTATTTAATAAAGTTTTAAGGTGTAAAATATTGAAATGATAAAGTGTTAAAGTGTATTACGAGGCCTACAACCAGAGAAGAAAAAAATTAAAAAGATGAGGCATTGTCCCACCCTCTCACATAAAATAAAATATTACTAATTTTATCATATTCCATGTGAGAGGGGAGACATTACAAATGGGGTAGCATATAGAATACCCAAAAGATGATGAACTTGCGTTCCAATAGACCAACAAAGTCTAAAGACAAAGGACGGAAGAAGTACATAGTAATACACCTTTAAGTGTGACTATATTTTATTTCAAAATGGGGTTTTAGAAAAATAATGTATGTTTATTTGGGGGGGCATCATATTGAAAACACATTAATCGTTTATTTATATGAATATTCTTGTTTAATTAAAATTTCTCAACCATATGCATATCAAGTTATTCCTCGTAAGATGATATGATTCTTTTCAATACGATAATTAAGTAATGATAAATTTGTGTGTTAAAGTGATGAGACATATGTAAAAGTGTCTTTTTCTATGAGGCGTGTGAATTCTTAAATTATTTTGTTGACGGTGTTGAACCAGATGTTGTGGCGGCATTGAGAAGAACATTTTGATCTTGGGCTTATTTGTGGGTTTCATCAACAACTCGAAATGTGGAGATTAACTAGAGTTAGGATTTTGTTGAGTGATTTGTTTCCATGTTTATCTTGTTACCATGTTAATCTATATGGAAGTAAAATCCTTGTAGGATTAGGATTTGGTAATTAAGGGCTATAAATAAATATGTGAATCTTGTAATTGGTTCAGGAAGACGGTGAGACGGATGAGAGCATAAAATCGAAAGAGAGGGAGATAGAGATCATCGACTCATTTCTTAGGATTAGAGAGAGTGAGTTCTTGCCCGGTCTTATAATCGTTGTCGTTGGTTTAGTAAAATTGTTTCGGTACTTTCTCCCCAGAAAGTAGGCATATTGTCGAACCACGTTAAATTCCGTCTTCTTGATTTCTATTAGTTTGTGTGTTTGTCTTCCATACTAAATTTATTGTGCATGGTGTGACGACAACGGCCGCCTCATCCTTAACATTATTTTTTTTGTAATTTTTTTACACAATAAAAAAAATCTATCGTCTTTTACAAAACATACCAGAAAGAGAGTAATATAAAGTAATCTTTTTTTCCTCGAATTATTGAAATATTGTATGAAATTACATTAACTTATGTTATAGTATAACTTAATTATATGAATAAGAACAAATTCAATTTTTATTTAACTTGTTTAATAATTTCTTAAATAAAAATAGTAATAAAATGTAAAGGTTGAATCTTCTTTACAATAAAATATTTTGACCATTATTTATTTCTAACCTTATTTAAAATCACAATTATAATTTTGAGAAATTACATTTAGTTCAGATAAAAAATATAAGAAAATATAAATGAAATACAAATCATACTAAGCAAATGTAATGTATCAATCATTTTGTCTACGTGCGGATGCACGTTACCTTTGCTAGTATTATAAAAAGTGTCTTATTTACAAATTTTGATTTGTCTATTTTGCCCTTACAATTAAAATAATTCATTAGAATATTAATTCCGAATATATTTCAATTTATATTCAACTTATATTATTATTTTTATCTTCAAGTGTATTGATATTTATAATATACTAATAACATAAAAGTTAATCATTATATATCCAACAAGATTATACGTGCATCGCACGTAATCTCTGCTAGTAATATAAAGCGAGACAATTAAGTTGGAAGGAACAAATTACAATTTATAGAGTCATGGCTTGTGATAAGAGTGGTTTCCTCAATTTCTACCCTCTCCATTCCGATTTACATGTAACCCTTCTCTAAAAAAGTCTTCGTAAGTTTTACACAATAGTTATATTCGGTTGGGTACTGATCGATTTTGTTTTCGTAAGAATAAATACGCAAGTATGAAAAGAAGAAGAATGGAACGAGCACACAGAGATTTACGTGGTTCGATCTGTTGTAACAGATCTACGTCCACGGGCAAAAGAGGGATGAATGTTTATTGATGGTGATATGCGGACAAAATATATATGAAAAATGTGTATGAATCTCTTAATCTAACCTAGCCTCTATGTATATACAAGTGTGTAGAGTTTCACTATAATAAGGACTCTTTCAAGTCTATTTCCTATTTGTGATAAACATCCAAGTCTCCTACGTCTCTTAGGATTCGAATTGTAGCCGTTGAAGGAGTTCTTCATGGGCCGAACTGCATAGGCCGAGCTTCGTTGTTGGGCCCTATTTAGATTGGATCCAATGTTTGGGTCTAGTAGTTGGACAGTATCCTATCAGAGGAAGTTATTGTTTTCTTAGATCTTAATTTGGATCGATTCTTTTGGCCTGACTGATTCACTATTTTTTTATGAGTGGACACATGTTGAAATAGTTTTTCAAGTCGAAAATCCACATGGATTGTTTTACGAAAGATTCGTAAGTAGTGCAACGTGGATACTTTCATACTATTCAAGCTAAATCATCATAAGAGTTGTATTTTGTTTTTGGTTTGCAATTTTTGTATACTAACAAGTAGTAAATACTAAGATTAATCCAAGAACAAGAGCTCAAAGACAATAGAAATTAACGTAAAGAAAATAATTCCAATTGTACTTCAACTTGATCTCAACTATGGATGTGAACTACTAACTAGATTAACCACATTTTAATCCAAACTCATGTAGGAAACCTCCATCCTAATCATTCTTTTATTTACTCAATAGATTAATGACAGTTGATTGTTAAACCACCTCTTTCCTATTAGCATTCCTTATTAATATTTGATGTCATTTGAGTTCAAGTATCTCATTAAAGCCTACTAAGCATTTAATGAAAGACCCTATGTGCACTTGTAATGATCAATTACTCTTACACATAAATCAAATGACCCAAACATGAAATTTAGAAGGCTAAATCTCAATAATTCATTCAAATATAAAGTTCTAATCAAGCATTCATGATGCAACTGGAATTAAAGAGGAATTTAGCTGCTCTTGATCAAAAGTAAATCAACACCAAAATAGAGATTCATTAATGAAGCAAACTATTTAAATAAAGTGTTGTGATCTTAGCTTGGATC
Source organism: Thymus mandschuricus (assembly GCA_029379335.1). NCBI lineage: Eukaryota > Viridiplantae > Streptophyta > Magnoliopsida > Lamiales > Lamiaceae > Thymus > Thymus mandschuricus. The sequence goes on from CM057071.1 coordinate 16,178,202, forward strand.
ACTAATCTTGACCTTGATCTTCCACCAAATACAAAAGAAAGCTTAAAATGGAAAATGATGAAATTTAAATCTAAGTCTAAAGTTTGTTCTTGAATGAAAAGTTCCCTAAATGAATCCTCTCAATTCTATTTATATGTCTAGAAATTAAGGAGTGGAGTGCAATTATATTTTTGGGATGGAAAGTAAGAGAAAATGGGTTAAAATGAGAATAAGTGGAAATTCGGGGGCAAAAAAGAAGAAATAGACAAAAGGGACGCACGAGCGGCTGCTCGGCGAAGGGTGGCTCGGCCGCTCGGCAAGGGCAGCGCGCGGGTGAACCCCCCTGCTGAAGCGGGCGGATGGCTGGCCCGCATTGCAGCGCTGCAGGGCCGCTCGACGCTGCTCACGACTGCTGTTTCCTAGCGCGGCCGCTCATATGGTCGCCCGGCTGCACGTGGCTTAATCGTTTCGCCTTGTTCTCTCTCGTTCGAACCCCAATTCGACCACCTCTTTACTTACGGACTCCTCTTGAAACCTTCTTCAATATTGCATTGAACATTTATCTCAAATATTGCTTGAATTTTCTCAGAATTTCTACAAAGATTCAACCAAGTGTAGTCATTCATAAAACTAGTGAACTATACATTCAGGATCATATTAAACATGATTATCACTTTAAAATAACATCAAAACACACTCTAAATGAAGTGAAAATTCATGTTTGTCAACTCCCTCAAACTTAGATCGTTGATTTTCCTCAAACAACAAAGAGAATGAAGAAAAGAATTACAAATATATATTAAGGACATATTTTGCTTCAAAAGAAAATTTATATATAAGTGAAATACTACTATCAAAGCTCGACCTATACCAGTGAAACTCGATACTCAAACCTTCATAAGAACCTCACGGCGTGGAAATTGAGCACTCAATTCTCAAGTGCTTAAGCTAAAGATAATAACTCTCAATCCAAGACAAGACAATTTACCATATGCGCGCTTGTAATGAGCCTAACTTCTTCATTGCTTGATTATGCACACAAAATTAGAACCAAATACAACTTTAATTAGCTTATAATGTAAGGACATTACTTAAGGTAGAAAAATTTTAAGCTAAGTGACTTAAATTTTCATTCAACACACTCCACCTTATTTGATTCTGAAATGAAATTGTATAATCCCTACTTTGGTAGGTATATGTAACTCAACACGTAACACAGAAAGTAACACAGTTGAGGACACGAGTTGGTAACCCAGTTCGGTGACAAATACACCTACGTCTGGGGGAAGCTATTCCAAGAAATAATTCACTATGACGAGTATAAGGGATACAAGATATATGAACGTCAGCCACATTGAAACGTCCTCTCCTCACCCGACTCTACCCTCACCAATGAATTCTCACGGTAAACTCTCTCTAGTCTACCCGAACACTTTTCACAAGATGAAAAGATTAAGCCCGATCTTGAACAAAGAATTGTTCAAGATATTACAAACACTCACCAATAAACTAACTACCCCAATTGATGAATGTAAAGAATAAATCCAACTCTCGAACGCACGAAGAAGACGAGCTCTCAATAATGTATGAAAACGCGCAGCGGCTCCAGAGCAATCTTCGAGCTTATATAGTTCTCGCGCATAACCCTAAGAATAATTAAGGCATATCTAAAAGATATCCTTAATAGGGTAGATATAATCTTCATGCAAATCTTCTAATTAAGGATATAATATAATATATCTTGTAACCCTTAATCCACAAGGAATTCCACTCCACCAAGAATTCCTACGCATACATAAATTATGCCATTCAAATATACTCCATGCAATCCATGCAGCAACAATCTCCCCCTTGGCATTTTATGTATGCAATCACACCAACATATGCAACACACACAACTCCTCCAAGATACAAAGCACCCAATGCAAAATCAAGTAGGCAAGGAGCGCACCCACATAACCATACCCGAATGCATAGTGCATAAAACTCCCCCTTGCTACAAACACTCTCTAAAATGAAGTACTAGCCAAGCGCACCCGAACTAGAATACCACATATAGAGAGAAAAAGAACCCACTGCATAACACCACTCATAACACCAGCTGATCAGAAAATGCTTCATCAGAAAACCAAGCATCATTAACAGCATAATGTGGCCACTATTACAGACCAGAATATCCAGACTATCCAATCCACCAGCAAATAACAGAAAAGACCAAAAGACTGTCCATCCAACCAACCAGAATAGCAAATTATCATAACAACCATATCGAATCAGCAGCAGCAGAGCAAAAAATCAAAAAATACCTACAGATACTCCCCCTTGAATGCAAACATTAAATGCCAAGCTAAGGCAACTCGGCTTCAAACTCCTCATCAACAGCCTCATCATCATCAGCACCTTCTGCAGCACCATCAGAAGCAGGAGCAGGAGCAGCAGCTCCCCCTGGCTGAGTACCACCGGCCAATATGAGCAGTTTTTCAATCTCCTCTTTCTTCTTGAACAGCATACGAATCTGCTCACAAGTCATCTCATATTCCAAGGAGATGGCTTGAAACATGAGCTTGGAAACAACAGGCGCATAATTTGGAGGAGCAGGACCAAAGGGCAGTTGAAGATCCTCAAGATTATCCTCATGAGGCATCGAGGAAGATGATGCCTTATCGGTCTTCGAGCTGAAAGGAGGGGCCTCAGGGGCAATGCCGGTCTGAGCCTTGGTAAATCTCATGATAGGAGCAGTGGGAGCCTTTGCACCCTCTGGAATTTCAAACTCTGCAAACTTGCAAAAATACGCATACAGGATCCGAGGAAAACAGATAGCCTTATTAGCTGATACTACCTTCTCAGCGTGCTCAGCAAGAGCCTCAAACACCAATCTTCCAAAAGAAACTGGAAGGCCTTGCCCAACCTTGTACAGCAGCGTTGCCAAGGATAGATTGACATACGTCTTGTGGGTCGTGGGCACCCAATTTCTGTTGGCAATATGGTAAAGTGCCTTGTACTTTGGAGCAAGAGATGAGGCCCTAAGCCTCTTGGCCTTCACTGGCCACTTCGCCTTTTCATCACCCAGCAGAGTAGCAGCAATCAAATTAGCATCGATGGGCGCCAGACTCTCTTGCACAATATCGCCACAAACAAACGCATCAATGAGAGAGGGAGAGAAATCAAAGAACTGTCCCCGAACGAAACCACGGTGATACTCAAGAGAAGTAATGTCAAACATGGACAAACTCAGATTGGAGTAAAACTCCATTATCACATCCTTGACCCAACAAAGCTCTTCGGACAAGGTAGTCAGCAGCCCTGCCTGAACAATGCAATCAAAAACTCCTGCTCTTCTCAAATCAATTTCCCTGGCAGGTCTATCTACTATGATGATCTTCTCTCGGTTTATATCCCAAAACTTAGCATAGAAAGCATCACGGAAGATAGGCATAAACTTATACCCAGCAGGCAAAGGTGGAACATCAGTACCTTTCGACGATGAGGGCGGGACAGCAGCATCATCATCCGAATCGCTGGGGATAGGTACCTCGTTATCAGACTCCGAGTCCACCTCAATCACGGGCTTCTTGCCCTTTCCCTTTACGGATTTCGACTTCCCCTGTCCAGACGCAGGAGAAGCGGCCTTCCTCTTTCGATTTGAGCCCGAAAGAGACGCACTGGGAGGCACACGGGCTTGGGACCGCGTGTGAAGAGCGATGCCGCCAACAGGGGGCGGCGGAGGCGGAGGAGACTTCTCCTTCCTAGCGACCTGCTTGATTCTCTTTCTCCGCTGAGGGGGCTCTACCGAAGGGGTAGAGACCGGAACCCTAGGAGAGGGTTCAGAGGATTCTGACAGTGGCGGAGGAGGGATGGAGACATCATCACCAAATAGAGGGTGAAGGGGCTCCTGGGTGACCTCGTCCCTGGGAGGAGATGAGGGAACAGAGTCACGGAGCGAAGATGGAGGAATGGATTCATCGACCGGAGAGGGCGGAGCAACCTGCTCGACAAGCCCGGCGCCGTACCACGGCAGCAACGGCGTTCTGGATACAGGCTGAGCAGCCGCGAACAGCAGCGCAAGGTCAAGACCATCCGAGATTTTGAACGAAACCATGGTAGAAGCACAGAAAATTCAGAAATCCGGCAAAAAATCAACCGATGATCGGAGAGAGAGACGAGAGACCGGCGGAAGAAATTAGGCACAAAGAAACCCTAGCACAATCGAGAGCAGCGATGATTAACACTGCAATAGGCAAATGACGGTTCAAATTCCAAAGAGCAACAGTAATAGCAAAAGGGCGCGCAGAAAAATAGCCCCTTTTCAACTGACAAAAATACCACGTCAGATAAGAACCCAAGATATAACACCAACCATAACACCATCCAACACACCACGAAAATCCACAAATAGAAGAAATCAAATAAACATAATCTGAACAGCTCAGATTATACACATCCCAAGAGACTTTCGTAAAGCCTCAAACCTTTCTCCATCTAAAGGTTTGGTGAAAATATCCGCAACTTGTACACGAGTAGAGACATGCTGAAGAGATAAGGTCTTATTTTCAACAAGATCTCTAATAAAGTGGTGTCGGATCTCAATGTGTTTGGCCTTCGAATGACTGACTGGATTTTTGGATAGATTGATAGCTCCAATATTGTCACAGAACAAGACATATTCTTTCTCATCAATCCCATAATCATACAGCATCTTGGTCATCCAGATTAACTGAGTGCAAGCACTCCCAGCTGCTATATACTCTGCTTCTGTAGAGGACAGTGAGACACAATTCTGCTTCTTGCTATGCCACGAGATAAGATTATCTCCCAAAAAGAAACATCCTCCAGTGGTACTCTTACGATCATTTGGATTTCCAGCCCAATCAGCATCACTGTATCCAGTAAGCTTCAGAGAACTTCCTTTCCCAAACCATAGCCCAATCTTGCATGTCCCCTTGACATACTTTATAATGTTCTTCACAGCCTTGTGATGACTCTCCTTAGGATTAGATTGGAATCGCGAGCAGACCCCAACGCTGTAAGCAATATCCGGTCGACTGGCTGTTAGGTACAGTAGGCTACCGATCATGCTTCTGTACACTGTTTGTTCCACAGGCTTTCCTTCTCCTTCTTGGGTTAATTTAACCGATGTACCCATTGGTGTTCTCTTTGATTTAGAACTCTCCATGCCAAATTTCTTCACCAAATTCTCAGCATACTTCTCCTGACTCACAAAGATGCCATCTTCGCACTGCTTGACTTGAAGCCCCAAAAAGAACTTCAATTCCCCGAACATACTCATTTTGAATTCCGAGGTCATTAGTTTCACAAATTCATTTACAAGAGCCTCTGACTTAGAACCGAAAACCAGATCATCAACATATACGTGGACAATAAATATGTGACCTCCATGTTGCTTAACAAACAAGGTCTTGTCAGCACTTCCTCGAACATATCCCTTCTTCAGAAGAAACTCTGCCAGCGTGTTGTACCAAGCTCTGGGAGCTTGCTTCAGACCATATAGAGCCTTGTTCAGCCTGTAAACAAACTCTGGGTGCTCGGGATCTTCAAAACCCTTCGGCTGCTTAACATATACCTCCTCTTCTAAATTCCCATTCAGAAAAGCACTTTTTACGTCCATTTGGTATAGCTTGAAATCTAAGCTGCTAGCCATACCCATCAGAAATCTCACAGATTCCAATCTGGTGACTGGAGCAAATGTCTCCCCGTAATCAATACCTTCCTCCTGTGAGTATCCTTGAGCAACCAATCTGGCCTTGTTACGAGTGATGTTCCCTTGCTCATCTATCTTATTCTTGAATATCCACTTTGTTCCGATCACATTAGCACCTTTGGGGAGAGAGGTGAGATACCATACCTTGCAGCGCTGAAACTCCAAGAGTTCTTCCTGCATGGCAGCTATCCAGTTTTCATCCTGGAAAGCATCAGCGACATTCTTGGGCTCGATCTTTGAGACAAAGCAGACCGTAGCAATGTGAGAAACTAACTTCTTGAAGTCTATCTCTCTCTTCCTAGTCTGTATTCCATCATTAATATGCCCAATCACGTCTGAGGCTGAGTGATTCTTATGGACTCTTGTTTCGGCAATGTCTGAAGTACCAGTTGGAGTACCATCTTGAGTACCATTCAGATTCATCTCCTCAACTTTGACATCATTCTCCTTGCTAGAATTCTGAGGACTCTCTGTAGTACTGGTGATCAAGACCTCTTCTTCAGCATTTACATCGCCATCCACCGAGTCATCAAAAGTAACATTAATTGACTCAATAACAGTGCTTTGATTTTTCAGGTACACTCTGTAAGCACGGCTGTTTCGTGAGTAGCCTACAAAGATTCCTTCAATTCCCTTGTCATCAAGCTTCTTCCTTTGCACTCTATCGTTTACCACAAAGCATCGTGAACCAAAAATGTGAAGATGTTTCACATTTGGCTTCCTTCCTCGCCAGATCTCATAAGCTGTAAACTCTGTCTGCGGTCTGAGGTACACTCTATTACAAATGTAACATGCCGTATCAAATGCCTCTGCCCAAAGTCTAAGGGCAATGTCTTTCGCCTTCATCATGGTTCTGGCAGTGCTTTGTAGGGTCCTGTTTTTCCTTTCAACTACACCATTCTGTGTAGGTGTGATCGGTGCTGAAAATTCATGTCTTATCCCTTTGGATTGGCAGAACTCCATAAACTCTTGGTTCTCAAACTCACGCCCATGATCACTCCTGATGGCCTTGAGTTTGCTCTCCTTCTCTACTTCCAATCTTAGGCACAGGACTCTGAATGCCTCGAACGTGTCAGATTTCTCTCGTAAGAATTCAACCCATGTGTATCTGGAGAAGTCATCCACGCACACAAGAATATATTTCTTTCCTCCTAAACTTTCAACTTGCATCGGTCCCATCAAGTCCATGTGCATGAGGTCAAGGACTCTAGCTGTTGTGATTCGGAGTACTCTCTTGTGTACCTCCTGTGTCTGTTTCCCTTGTTGACGTCCACAAAACTCCACATCTCCAAATCTAATCTTGGGAATTCCTTCAATGGCATTCAGTTGAATAAGCCTCTGAATATTTCTGTAGTGTGTGTGCCCGAGCTTCTGATGCCAGATTTCACTCATCTTAGAGACGACCTGTAGCTTGTGATCTTTGGAGTGAAGATGTAGCAATTATCAGCCGATCTGGTTGCCTCCAGAAACTTGTCTGTTCCTTTGTTGATGATGCAGCCATTTTTCCCAAAACTAACGCTCATTCCATCATCACACAGCTGACTGATACTAACCAGATTAGCTCTCAAACCTTCAACATATAGGACCCCATCCAGAACTGGCATCCCAGGTACATTCAGTGTACCAATTCCACAACTCTACCTTTTCCACCATCACCAAACACAACTGACTCATTCGAGCAACTTTGCACATTAATAAGGAGATCCATGTTGCCTGTCATGTGCTGCGAGCAACCACTGTCAATATACCAGGAGTTCCCTACTCTGGAGCTGTTACTGGTGTGAACAACATAAGCCCTATAGCCCTGGCCTTGATTCCTTCTATTTTGATACTTGATCATCTCCTGCCTCTTATCACCAAGATAGAACCGACATCTCGGTCTGATATGGCCAAGTCTATGACAGTAATGACAGAGAGGAATAAATACTTCAGAATCTGGATTATTCTCGGGTACCTTGTGGTGTTCTTGTTTGAGTACCTCCTCTGTAGCTCTTTGTTCTTCTGATTTCTGTTCAACAGCAACTGAAGTTTCAGTTAGTTTAGGCCTCCATTCCTCACGCCTAACTGTTTTCCCACTGGATTGAGTTCCAACAAAGTCATTGGATTGTCTCCATCCTTCGACTCCTCTCTCCGTCTTGTTCCAGTCCTGTCTTTGAGTTCTTTGTTGATATTGGTATCCAACTTGTTGATAGTTGTTTCGGTTGAATCCAAGACCCTCCTTATCTGCAGCTCTTTTTCCAAGTCTGAGTATTTCGCCAAGCTTCTCGGTGCTGGAATTCATCATCCTTATCAACTTCTGAATATGACTCAGCTCTTCATCAGTCTCCTTTCTTCCGACCTCGCAGTTTCTGAGCTTTTCTTGAAGAGATTCAATCTCGGATCTTAAAGTGTCTCTCTCCCTTTCAAGATTCTTGACCTGCTCCGTAAGGCTCTGGTTCAAAATTAGAGCCTTTTTGCATGCATCCATCAACTCATCATAGTCCTCCTGATCATCCTCTTCTTCTTCCTCCTCATTTCCAACTTTGAATGGATCTTGATCAGCGACAACAGATTGAATCCTTGGACCATTCACGGTAGCAACATGAGCAGTATGAGAAGCATCCTGTCCTTCTTCAAATTCAGTATCAGTGACCTCCTCATCGCTGTGAGTGGCTTGAAACGCCTTTTTGCTAATTTTCTGATATTTGAAGGTATTTGCACATTCGCTCTTGATGTGCCCAAAGCCATCACACTCATGGCACTGTGGTCCCCTATCTCCATTTTCTTTCTTCTCTGAGCCATTTGGACCTCTGTTCTGAGGAGTACTCTGATTCTCAGTCCGGCGAAATCTGGAGTTACCTTCAGGGTTACCTTTCCTGAAAAATTTCTTCCCAAATCTCTTTGAAATGTACGCAATGCACTCTGCCATATCTTCAACAGTCAACTCCTCTTCAGACTGGCTTGTAGATGAAGCCTTGAATGCCACGGACTTCTTCTTTTCACTGGGATTCACACGCATACCCATCTCAAACGTCCTTAAGGAACCAATAAGTTCGTTTGGAGATAGTTCATCAACATCCTTAGCTTCCTCGATAGCAGTAACTTTGTAATCAAATCTCTCGGGAAGAGATCTCAAGATTTTCCTCACTATCTTAGCTTCCGTGAGCTTTTCTCCCAACGAGAAGAACTCATTTGATAAACTCAGCAGCTTAGCATAGAAATCTGATATGCTTTCACTCTCGTCCATTCTGAGAGACTCAAATTGTGAAGTGAGTTGTTGCAGCCTCTGATTCTTCACCCGTTTATTTCCTTCGTAAGTAATCTCCAAGATATCCCATGCTTCCTTGGCAGATCTGCACGTGGAGATAATCGCAAAAATTTCAACACTCACACCCGTGTGAATAGCGTTGATTGCTTTCTGATTCATTCCAGAAGACTTTAGCTCCTCTTCCGTCCATTTAGTTCTCGGTTTCTCTGAGCCGTCTTCATCTTTTGGAGTGCTCCAACCAACCTCCACTGCGGTCCATGCAGCCTCGTCAATGGATCTAATAAACGAGGCCATTCTGATCTTCCAATACCCATAACTCGCGCCATCAAAAAACGGTGGTCTCACTGTAGAACTACCTTCCTTGATAGTGCTCATTGCAAGCACCACCAAAAAACCAACGGATTATACAGATATCCCAGGATCTAACACCGCACCTCGATGACCTGCTCTGGTGCCAATTGAAATTGTATAATCCCTACTTTGGTAGGTATATGTAACTCAACACGTAACACAGAAAGTAACACAGTTGAGGACACGAGTTGGTAACCCAGTTCGGTGACAAATACACCTACGTCTGGGGGAAGCTATTCAAAGAAATAATTCACTATGATGAGTATAAGGGATACAAGATATATGAACGTCAGCCACACTGAAACGTCCTCTCCTCACCCGACTCTACCCTCACCAATGAATTCTCACGGTAAACTCTCTCTAGTCTACCCGAACACTTTTCACAAGATGAAAAGATTAAGCCCGATCTTGAACAAAGAATTGTTCAAGATATTACAAACACTCACCAATAAACTAACTACCCCAATTGATGAATGTAAAGAATAAATCCAACTCTCGAACGCACGAAGAAGACGAGCTCTCAATAATGTATGAAAACGCGCAGCGGCTCCAGAGCAATCTTCGAGCTTATATAATTCTCGCGCATAACCCTAAGAATAATTAAGGCATATCTAAAAGATATCCTTAATAGGGTAGATATAATCTTCATGCAAATCTTCTAATTAAGGATATAATATAATATATCTTGTAACCCTTAATCCACAAGGAATTCCACTCCACCAAGAATTCCTACGCATACATAAATTATGCCATTCAAATATACTCCATGCAATCCATGCAGCAACATGAAATAAAAAAATTATTACGACATGTTTGTTATAATTTGTTACAATATTAATAAATTATTTGATAATAGCATAATACCATAAAAGTAATATAAATTGAGATGTGAGAAACAATTGGTACATCCATGTTGCGACAAAAGATCTCATCCGACCGACAATTAAGTTCTATAATAATATAATATATATATATATATATATATATATATATATATATATATATATATATATATATATATATATATATATATATAAAATAAAAAAAATAAAAACCAATCTACCATTTAGGCATTCCATATTTATTTATGTAACAACCTATCAAAACTCCAATTAAGAAGCCACATCCATACCCCAAAGCCACAGCTTCCCAAGTAAACCCATCCACAAAATAATTCTCATCATCACATTCTTCAGGCAACGTCGGAAGTTGCTCAGCACATCTCTTACTCAACGGAAATCCACATAGACCCGCATTCCCGACGTACGACCAGTTGTCGAACGTTGGAAATTGGCCACCCGACTGAGGTATCTGCCCGACAAGATCATTCATTGAAAGGTTCAACGTGGAAAGAAAGTTCAACGACGTCAACTGCCGAGGAATCTCACCGGTTAGCTCGTTCGAAGAGAGGTCCAAAGACTCTAGGGCTTTCACATTTCCAAGAGATGAAGGTATGTTCCCACTAAGATTGTTATGAGACAAATTCAAGTATTTCAATGAATTTAGACTCCCGATGGAGTCCGGAATCACTCCTGAGAAATTGTTCTCGGACAAGTCAATTGTTGTGAACGTTGTCAAGATTCTCTCCACCGGTTGCTCCGATCCTTTTAGAACGAAAACCATCGATTCCTCGTACTTCTTGAACCAATTACTAGAACTCTTTTCTGTAGCATTTTCCTTGGCATTGATCATGGCTGGAAAAGTAGTCAAGTATCTACTCGGAAGGGAGCCGGTGAACTCGTTTTGAGATATATCCATCACTTGTAATTTAGAAAACGGAGCGTCGGTCATCTCTACAACGGGTAGCATGCTGCCATTGAAATTGTTGGAGCTCAAAACGAGGACCCGAAGCTCGACAAGAGTCTCCATCCAGAAGGGGAATGCGTCTCGTATCTCATTGCTTCCAACGTCGAGGACTTGAAGCTTCTCACAGTTTACTAGGGTTTGCGGTAGAGTTCCTTCGAGATGATTCCGGTTTAGGTTTAGAGACTCGAGAGAGCAACCCTTTGCGAAAGATGGAGGAATGACGCCACGGAAGCTGTTTTCCTTCAAGTGTATGACCTGCAAAGATTTACTCAAGTTCCCTAAACACATAGGGATTGGTCCCTCCAAACTGTTATTTGAGAGATGGAGGAATTGGAGGGATGTCAAGTTGCAAAGAGACGGCGGAATCTCTCCGGTGAGTTTGTTGGAGTAGAGCATTAGGGTTTTGAGGGATTGAAGAGTTCCAATGGAGGAAGGTATTGAACCTGATAAGTTGTTCTTTGCTAAGTTGAGATAAGTTAAGTTTCTTGATCTTACAATATCTGGTGATATGGAACCATCGAGAAGGTTACTTGAGAGATCGATGACTTGAATATTTGGGGTGAACATTTCTCCACCAAGAGTACCTGAAGGATGCAACCAAGCTTCTTGTATCAAATACTCTCTCTGTCTTATCTATATTCATTTGCTTTCGACACAAGTTTTCATAAAATATTAGGTGGTATCGTCACTGGCTGCTCCAAAAAAACTACTCAGTGAAGAATCATTTTTTTTAAATCTTCAAATACTACACAACACTCCTAAAAATTAACTTAATTGTTGGTAGGATCTTTAGTAGAGAAATTCATAGGAAATGCCAATATATAAATTTACAAACTACTAAGAATGAAAATAAAAATAAAAATTGTGATATGCATAGTTCTTCCGTTGGGTGTGGTATTATAGTAAATAAGTCAAGATCATTAATGATAAAAATAAAGTAATTGTGGTGGCCTATAGTGCTCTAGATAAAATTGGCATATTCCGGTAGAACGACTCAATAATTAGAGAAAATTAGGCATATTTAAACGAGACGAGGGAATATTTAGTTGTCAAAGTGCTAAACTGGTTACAATTTTAATAATTTTTATATACTCTTCATGTGTGGCCTGATCATATATCAAATTTAAATAAAGAAAAAGTCCAAAAGATTATTGCTAGCTTGAACTAATTAATTATGAATATAAAAAATAAAAATACGAAAAACAAATAAATATACAAAGATCTGGAAAGGAGGAAAGAAGCATACCAGTAAAAGAATTATTCTCAATTGATATTGAGGTGAGTGATTTCATCGTGAATATGGCCAGAGGAACTTGGCCGATAAACTTGTTGGAAGCCATGAACAATAAACCCAGATTAGGAAGGTCGCCGATCTCCTTTGGAATTAAACCTATGTAAGTATAAGAAGATAATTAGTAATTTAATTAAAATTGTTATCCAAGGCCTCAAATGTCATGTCTAGCGACTAAACCAAAGTAACATTTCATCGTCGAAAAAGGGCACGTGGGAAACGATCACGGTGTTTTTGAAATGTCAAGTGGCCAGTTTGAAAAGCATACATAGCTTAGAATATATATAATCGTAAAAACATGTAAACGTTCGGACAGTAAATGATATATCAACCCTAAAAGGTTATAACAGAAGTAAGGATCTTACCGGATAACTCGTTGTTGATGAGGAATATTTCCTCAATTCCTTTCATGTTCCTGATTTCTTTGGGCAATGTCCCATTAATTTTGTTCTCTGACATGGATAAATACTTCAAAGAGACGTTGAAAAAGTCGGGAAGCAAAGGGCCACTCAACTTGTTAGAATCCATGGACAAGTGTTCTAAATTATTAAGATTCCCAATCTCATATGGAACAACACCTATAAAATGTAAATATTCAGTTAAAAATAAATTAACTTACCAAAAATATATAATAGAAAATGTTATTAGTGTACGAATAAAAATGATACTTCTTCCGACCATTAAGAGTGTGGTGCGGGGTCCGTGACACAGATTCATACGAGTTCATTTTTCTAGACTCTTAACCCTATATAAAATTTAAAAAGTATGTTGTTATGATTAATTAGGGGTTAATTAACCATAGCATACTATTTTCATAAAATTAATAGTTTAAGAAATAACAAGTTCATTGGAATCCATGTCATGGCCCCCTCATAACACTCTTAGGGGATAATGCGGGTAATATTATTCAAGTTCTATATTCTGCTTATTGTGATAGATCTATCATAATAAGCGGAATAGAGAACTTGAACAGTCATTAAGTCTCATCCCTCTCTACATGTTCGACCATTTCGATTAGATTAAATCCCATCATGATATCTGAGAATGCCAATGAAATTAGATAATTAATGATCGCCAAGAAGGAGAGAGCTATAAAAAGAGTAGAAATTAACATACCACTTAAAGCATTGAAATCAAGGTAAATATGAGTAATTGCTGTCAAGTTCCCAAATTCTTTTGGAATTGATCCATTAAGCCTGTTATCTGAGACGCTCAGTTCCTTTAAATTGTTAAGAAGGCCAATCTTCTCCGGTATAACACCTATGAGTGGTAAAAGAAAAGGTGAACAAAAGCATAATAGAATTATCAAGCTAGTTAGGTAATTATATAATGTAATAGTACATCAATTGTGTATTAAAATTAATTTTAAAAGAATTTTCTTTTTTGCCTACAATCTTGATTTAAAGTGAATGAGAAATGAAAATCTAAACGATTTAATATACATGGTTTGCATATTATAATTAGAATAAAAGATCTCTGATACGAGTGTAGTCACGAGGGACAGCCCTGTGGAAGAGTCGAGAGAGGAGAAGGAGCCTGAGCCCGTGTTGTTCGACACAACGGAGTCGGGCCGTGAGGAAGAGAAGGATGACGTGAGAAGTGCAAGGCCCAAGAGACGTCTTCGTGAGCCCAAGAGATACGAAGACTTTATTGCTTATCGTTAAGTTGTTTTATTATTTTGATCGGACTTAGATCTTCTTATTATCGAGTCGAGCCCATTCCAAGCTCCTTTTCGGGTTTTCTTGTTGTTTCTTTCCCGAATCGTAGGTCGAATCAACCCTAGGGTCCTTAGTATAAATAGATGATTAGAGTTGTATTATCGATTATCCTTCATAATATAAACCCTAATTTATCTTTCGTGCTTTGTTTCTCTCTTGATCATCTTCGGCGTGAACGACGAGGCTTCATCTCGCGTCCGTCTCTACCTTGATAGGTGCCGTAGCCTATCAACTGGTGCTTTCAACTATTGGACTATGGTGATTCCTTCCAGTTCCGTTTCGAGTTCGATTCCGGTTTCTTCGCAGGCGGTGGTGCCGCCGCCTTCGTCGGGAGTCTCATCAAATCTTGCAGATCAGCCGTTATCTTCGGAGGTGATGCTAACGTTCCTGCGTCGTTTGGAGGCTTGCTTGGGCGCTTGCGAAATTCGTTCGACATCGCCTAAACCCTAATTTTCGGCCGGACCCGGATCCACCTTATGGGATGCCACCGTTATGGAGATCGACGGGATGGAGTCCGGGGGGATCATCATCGTCGGCGGCAGAATTGACGTCACCCTTTTCGACGTCGTTGACGGTGTCGTCAGGGTTACAGCCGTCGTTCGCACCACCGTGGAACTCGGCGGCGTCGTATTCGTTGGCTTCTTCAACGTTACCACCGTCGTTTCCGCCGGCGTGTGGTCAGTTCGCTTCCACTCCGGCGTCGTCCGCGAGTGTATTTGGGGATGGACAGCAACAGTACGTCGGCACTATTCTTCCGAATTTAGGGTTGCAGCATGGAGGTGGAAACCCTAGATTTCATGCACAGTCGGCGTGGGATCCACCAGTTTCACGGCCCAATTCCGGTCCTTGGTCTCGGCCCAGTTTACCTCAGTCCGTACCCGACCCCACACGTTTGCTCAAAATGGATCCCCCGGCATTCGATGGGTCAGACGCGCACAGTTGGGTGACGAGAATTCAATATTTTTTCGACCACTCATGCTACCGGAGAAGCATCGTTTGCATTACGTTGTAATGCTCTTTCTACCGCCAGCATCAGATTAGATCTTTTCTTATCGGACGAGCAATCCGGCGGCCTCGTGGGGGCAGTTTCTTGAGGACGTTCATCGCATATTCGATCCACATTACTTCACTAATTATATTGAGCTCATTGCCAAATTGTCGCAAACGGGAACTTTAACGGAGTATAATCGGGAGTTCGAGAGAATGAGGGATCAGATTCAGGGGGTGCCGGAGTTTAGATTGCTTCCGATATACATGGGTGGATTACGGAACCCGGTTCGCAGCCAGGTGCGTTTTCAACACCCGTCTTCGGTCGCTGCAGCCATGGCGTTGGCAACCGAGTTCGACGCCTCATTGGAGCGTTCGAATAGCTTTTCCCGACGTTCGCGGCAGCCACGGGAGTCGCGATCGACCAGCAGCCTCGCCAGTTTCGTCTACACCTCCAACCGAGAATCAGCAATTGGGGCAGCCATCTTCACGTAGCCGGGATTATTCGAAGCTTCCTATAGTTCGTTTGTCATCAGCAAAAAAAGCAGAGAAGACTCGTTTGGGTCTTTGTTGGTACTGCTCGGATAAGTGGGACAAAGGGCATGTTTGCAAGGAGAAGTTTTTGGCGTACATGGGTTCGGACGATGATGAGGACACCGAGGAGCAACCCGACACGTCGACGCCTTCAACGGAGGTGGTTTCAGCAGATCTATCTCATATATATCGCATGGATGGCCAACCGAGAGCGGCTTCCTTGGAGTTTCACGATTTTCTCGGTGCTTCTGAAGTATTTATTTTGGTCTATACGGGGAGCACACATAATTTTGTACATCCGAAAATCGCCGAAAAAGTTAAGTTACCCTTAACCTCGATTCGTCCTTTTTGTATTTATGTGGGTAATGGCCAATCTCTAATTTGTTCTTATATGTGTGCTCAGGCCGAGTTACGTATTCAGGGACATTTCTCGTTGTTGGATTTGTACGTACTGCCGGTGCATGGTCAGGACGTGATATTAGGGATGGCATGGCTCCGTTCTCTCCACCGTGTGACAAGTGATTATGATGCGGGTACGGTGGAATTCCATAGCAAGGGACGGCCAGTTTGTTTGAAGGTTACACCCCGTAAACCACGGCAGATTTCGGTGCACACCTTGGCAGCGTTTTTCCTTCATCAGGAAGACGTGGACTGTTTTGAGATTGTTGCGGTGCCCGAGGAGACGCCTACGGCGGGGGAGGAGCTGCAATTGCCGGACGATTTACCACCATGCATCCAAGACGTATTGCTTCAGCACACGGCTGTGTTTGCAGTTCCGTCGGGGTTACCTCCGTCGCGTGCTTTTGATCACAAGATACACCTCCTTCCGCACGCGAAGCCGGTGAACGTTCGGCCATATCGGTACCCATATTTTTAGAAAAACGAGATCGAGCGTCAAATTCGAGAGATGTTGGACAACGGGATTATTCGGCGAAGCTGTAGTGCCTTCTCATCTCCAGTGTTGCTCATTCGGAAGAAGGATAGATCATTCCGCTTTTGCATTGATTATCGAGCCCTAAATTCGGTCACGGTGGCAAATCATTTTCCCATACCTACCACAGAGGAGTTGTTTGACGAGTTAGGGGCGGCTAGGGTGTTCACTAAGCTCGATTTGCGATCAGGGTATCACCAGATCCGGATGCATGAAGATGACATCTACAAAACGGCGTTCCGCACCCATGACGGTCATTTTGAGTTCCTGGTGATGCCGTTCGGCCTCACTAACGCACCATCTACCTTTCAGGCAGCCACGAACGAGATCTTTAGGCCGTTGCTACGTCGTTTTTTCATCGTATTCTTCGATGATATTTTGATATACAGCCGTTCGGTGCAAGAACACGCTAGCCACTTGCATGAAGTGTTCTCGATTTTGCTCGGACACCACTTCTTTATTAAATTATCAAAATGCTCGTTCTCGTGCAGAACGGTGGAGTATTTGGGGCACGTTATTTCAGATGGACATCTCAAGGCCGATGTTACAAAGATAGAAGCTATGGTGGCTTGGCCGAAACCGACTTCGATTAAACAGCTTCGCGGGTTCCTTGGCTTAACGGGATATTACCGGCGCTTTGTGGCAGGTTACGCTATGTGGCAGCACCCCTCACCGACCTCCTCAAAAAGGAGGCTTTCGAATGGTCCGAAAAGGCGGAGGAGAGTTTCGAAGCATTGAAAAGGGCGATGACCACGGCGCCGATTCTTCGATTACCGAACTTTGAGAAAACTTTTTACGTCGAAACCGACGCTTCGGATTATGGAGTGGGCGCCGTTTTACTACAAGACGGACATCCAATAGCGTTTTTCAGTAAGAAGCTCGGCCCCCGTCGTCGAATTTCGTCAACCTACCACAAAGAGCTATACGCCATTATCGAGGCAGTGCAGAAATGGCGTCAGTATTTATTGGGCAGGGAGTTTGTGATCCGTTCCGATCAGAAGAGTTTGAAGGAGCTCTTGCAGCAAGTAATTCAAACTCCTGATCAACAATTGTACGTTCTAAGTTGATGGGGTACAAATTTTGCATAGAATACAAGACCGGAGCGTCTAATCGCGTTGCAGACGTGTTGTCACGCCGTGAGGGAGAATCGACGTCGAGTGAGGAGGCGTCCTTATTTGTGGAGGTATCCCATCCCTTACCGGATATATTAGAAATACTTCGGGAAGATGTTCGAACAAAGCCGGAGCTACAGAAATTAGCAGCGCATGTGGCGGAGGGCACGGCTCCGGCGTGCTGGACGATGAGCGATGGGTTGCTTTGCCGAGGGCGGCGAATATTGGTGGCGGACACCTCAGTGGCGAAGGCTGCATTGTTATATGAGCACCACTCCACTTCTCAGCCGGACACCCCGGTGTTGAGCGCACATTTCGCCGCATTGCTTCGTTGTTTTATTGGGCAGGCCTACGGCGGGACGTCAAAGCATATGTAGCCGCTTGTTTCGATTGCCAAACGATGAAATACTCGACTCAAAAACCGGCGGGGTTGTTACAACCGTTACCCATTCCCAACCAAGTATGGGAGGATGTATCCATGGACTTCATCACGGGATTACCGCAATCTCGTGGATTTACGGTGATAATGGTGGTCGTAGATCGTTTATCGAAGTACGCCCACTTTGCACCTTTGTTGACTAAGTTTGATGCATGGAGGGTGGCCAACTTGTTTGTCGACATGGTGGTTAAACATCACGGATTTCCAGCCACCATAGTGTCGGATCGGGATTCGGTCTTCTTGAATGAGGTATGGGAAAATTTGTTGAGTTTGAGCGGTACAAAATTGCATTTTACAACGGCTTATCACCCACAATCCGATGGTCAAACGGAGGTTAGAAACCGAGGGTTGGAGCAGTATTTACGAGCATTCGTTGCGGATCGACCATCGAAGTGGACAAATTTTTTGCCGTGGGCGGAATTAGCACTCAACTATTTTCACCATGATGGCCTTGGGACGTCGCCTTTCCAAGCTCTTTATGGTCGTGAGCCGCCAGCTTTGGTGGCGGTCCCTCCCACGGCCTCCTGCCCGTCCTCGGTTGCGGACCTTATTCGGAGGCGTGGTGAGTTGCTGGTGGAGCTTCATAAGAACTTAGAGCGAGCACAACAACGTATGAGAGACGTGGCGAATAGGCATCGCCGGGACGTGGAGTTTAATGTCGGTGATCAAGTGTTGCTGAAATTACAACTTCATAGACAACACTCGGTTGCGAAACCGTTGTCGCAAAAGTTGAGTCGGCGTTTCTATGGTCCTTTCGAGGTAACGGAGCGTGTGGGTCCGGTAGCTTATCGTTTGTTATTGCCGGAGGGGAGTAGGGTCCACAACGTTTTTCATGTAAGCTTGTTGCGGCCTTTTGTGGAAGGCGATGCGTCGTCATCGATTTTTCCCTCGTTCTTTGCAAGGGGACGTGTGGTGTCAAAGCCGACGAGACTTGCTGCTCGGCGTGTGGTTGGCGAAAAGATGAAGCTGTTGAAGAAGGTCTCTTCCATTGGGAAGATGATGATGGCAGTACTCCAACATGGGAGCCCATGGAGGATATTAAGCGCCGTTTTCCTTCGTTAGTCCTTGAGAACAAGGACGCTTTCATCGAGGGGGGGGGGGGGGGTTGATACGATTGTAGTCTCGAGGGATAGCCCTGTGGAAGAGTCGAGAGAGGAGAAGGAGCCCGAGCCCGTGTTGTTCGACACAAGGGAGTCGGGCCGTGAGGAAGAGAAGGATGACGTGAGAAGTGCAAGGCCCAAGAGACGTCTTCGTGAGCCCAAGAGATACGAAGACTTTATTGCTTATCGTTAAGTTGTTTTATTATTTTGATCGGACTTAGCCCGATCTTCTTATTATCGAGTCGAGCCCATTCCAAGCTCCTTTTCGGGTTTTCTTGTTGATTCTTTCCCGAATCGTAGGTCGAATCAACCCTAGGGTCCTTAGTATAAATAAATGATTAGAGTTGTATTATTGATTATCCTTCATAACATCAACCCTAATTTATCTTTCGTGCTTTGTTTCTCTCTTGATCATCTTCGGCGTGAACGACGAGGCTTCATCTCGCGTCCGTCTCTACCTTGATAGGTGCCGTAGCCTATCAATCTCATCTGAAAAAAAAAATAAGTTGTAGAGAGTTAAAACTTACCCGTCAAAGAATTATTGTAAATGTATAATTCTTGAAGAGATGTCAAGTTTGCAATATCCTGGGGTAGTGGTCCGGTGAGTTTGTTGGATTCCATCCACAATGACTTCAACTTGTTAAGACGACATATCTCATTTGGAACGTTACCTATACAATAGAGAGATCGTAGAATGATGAAATCTTCATTACATAAATAGGCATCAAGAATTAATAATGCATATGCTTTAATAGACTTTGGGCCACAATATTTTAGATATGATGCAATAAAGGTCCAATAAAATTTGCAGCATAGTTTTTAATGGCCCTATATTATTTTAGTTCGGCCCAGATTTTTTGTCCACCCGGAACTGGCCTCTTTTATTAAAACACCCTTTTTTTTCACTTTATTAGTTCCGCTCCCGTTTTCGCCTGTTTCATTTATTTGTCTCCTTATATAAAAAAGATTTAAATTAACATTCAAAAATATCTTTAAAACTTTTTTTCCGCATTCCTCAGATACGATATCATTCATAGTAGGAACTAATAAAATGAGACGAAGATAGTATTTAGTTTCAAACATAAAATTCATATTGATAGGCACGCACAACTAAACCAGACTTTTGCCACTTCTAAGTTAAAAGTACAATCACCAACAAACAAGCACCACTATCAATTTAATAATCTCATTACTTTTGACTTTTCTCCTTCAAAATTTTATATTACTACTCTATACGTTTTTTTTTTTTTTTTTCTAAAACGACCACATTTTTATTATATGGTGTTGTATTTGAAATTGTCAGTTTCCTATTTATCCTAATAAACCCATATGCACACCCTATTAACCCATTAAAACACTACATTTATACACTAAATCTTCATTTTAAGTATGTGGCCCACCATTATATTTCAATAAACCTCAATTTTCTTAATACGCGTGTTCAAAAGTAACTGTTCGTTTCAAAAGAAACGAAGGGAGTACTTTTCTTGGAAGCAGAAGCAAGAAACGTAGACAACATGTCAACATCTTTATCTTATCACTTATCAAAATAAAGAATGAAACCATAAACATACATACATACATAACATGACAAGAACAAGATCAAGATCAAGATCAAGATCGAACAAAATCATGGATGAAAAGGACATACCACTTAAACCGTTGAACCCTAGGAATAACGACGTGAGCCGAGTCAAGTTACCGATTCCACTCGGCACCTCTCCACCCAAGTGGTTGTTGTAAAACGAAAGCAGTTCAAGGCTCGAACACCTCCCCAAGCTCGAAGGTATCTCTCCGTACAACATGTTGTACGATATCCGAAGAACTTTAAGTCGTCGGAGACGATTGTTCTCGCACATGTCGATTGGCAGCTCGCTTTCGAAAGAATTCCCTCTCAAGGTTATAGTCTCCAAGGAAGAAATGCCGAAGAAAGACGGAGGAATGGGACCGGAGAAGTAGTTCTCGTTCAAGTCTAGAGTAACGAGAGACGAGAGGTTCCCGATTTCCGGTGGGATCGTCCCCTCGAGCTCCATACTCGAAATGTTCAACTCGATCACTCGATTTTGAAGAGGATTGCACCTAACTCCTATCCATGTGCAGACTGGAGCTTGAGTAGTCCAGTTTTGGGTCAAGATATTTTGAGGGTCCGATGTTATTTGAGATTTTAAGGCGAGAAGCGAAGAACGATCGGTATCGAGATTGCTATCGGCTATGATGAAATAATGGAGAAAACACAGTATGAAAAAATGGAAATGTTTTTCCATTTTAGATCTGATGATGAATGTGTGATTGTGGGAAGATAAGGACTCAAGATATAAGATATAAATATATAATTAATAAAATTTCCCTTTCACCCTCATTTTTATTTAATTTTATACTTTTAGTACAAACCCATCTTCTCGATTATTCCTCTGTCCGACTTAATTAGTTTATTTACTGTATGACACAAAAAGGAAAACATAGATAGAGGGGATTTAATAGATCCTTTTGTGTGTTAATTCGTTTCATTTTTAAAAAAGTGGACTGATAAATTAGATAGACGAAAAAGGAAAGGTGGACTAATTAAGTGGCACAAAAGGAGTGAATATAAAATACTACTTCTATCACACAAAAGTAGTCATAGTTTGACTTGATACAAGAATTAAGGAAAATGAGTCAAAGGCAGAACTTTATTATACTAGCAAATATAACGCGCATTGCGCGTAAATCTCTATTTTAAATTTAAATTACAATAATAATCAAATGCAGCGCGCATTGCGCGTAAATCTCTATTTTAAATTTAAATTACAATAATAATCAAATGCAGCGATTTGCATGAAAATTAGTATAAAAATTGACCTAAATTTCTTTTAATTAATTTAACGTTTTATAAAATAAAATAAAAAACATATTTCATAATTATGAATATAGAAAATGATTGAACAATATTTATTTCCTTTGTCCTCAAATTAAACAATTTCCCACATCTCGTGAATTATTTTATTATTTATTATTATTTTTTGCTTAAGGTTTCCGCCATATACATGTATTGTATCTTCTTTTTTTCCCAGATATTAATCATGCTTGATATTTTTAATTATTTACCACCGACATCATAATTTAATCATCATAAAAAAAATTGATGGACCGACCTCTTACAACTTTAGAAAGTGAGAGTTGGGTCTAAAATAATTTCACTCCAGAAAAGCTAAGTTACATGATGTGCATATCATTTAAATTAAATTATTTGTTTAAAATATCATGACAGTTACATATTCAATAGATTATATACATATCTTTTTACTTGTATTAATTTTGAAATCATGTATACTTTAGCTCTTCAATGTAAATAGATTTGTGATTCATTTCTATTAGCATGTTCACATAGATAGTGGAGTAAACAAATCACCATAGCTCATCTCCGAACAATACGTAGAAATCTTCAGAATCCACTTCTTTATATCTTATATGTATTGTCATACACTATTTTTCATGAATACAATATTGAAGGCATATAAAGAAATATATTTCCTCCTAAAATCTTATACAACTACGTTCATTCATATCTAGAAGATCTAATTGGGTTGTCTAATCAAATAATGTTGTCTATAATAATTTATGCATGTTTGATACATGATAGATATCATTTATTCTTATGCCACGATTGAAAATATAAATGTCAGTTGCGCATTCGATAGTATGTTTAGTTTAGATTTAGGTTATTGAAATCTTTACAATAAGATTTTTTTTTTTTTTCTATTGCAAAAGATTCAAACCACAACTAATCAAGTTTAAAATGCATTTTTAACTCTTGCATTTGACCAACTCTACAGAGGTGACTCATTGTCTTTTATAAAATGCTCGTTTAAATGTGCGTGTATTAGCTTAGTGGTAGGATAATAAGTTTCAAAGCCAATTGTCCTGAGTTCGAGTCCTTCATAGCGAAACCTTTAAATTTTATGTTATTAAAACTTTAAAAAAAAATATGTTCGTTTCAAATCTTGTCGCTGGATAGTAGAAAGAACATCATAATTCATCTCATAACGAGTTACATTCTTATTTACTCTGATGTAATATTTTTTTTTGTGAGGGTGTATAAAAATCTAGACAACCGATTTTCCTATATAATGTCATTATAAGTGTATATATATAGTGTAATATTCCTATACTACATTTTACCACTTTTAATTATGACTATCTACTACTATTATATATTCCCTCCGTCCATTTTAAAATGACACTTTCGTTTAGTGTCACGACCCCACCCCGCTTAGAAGGGAAACAGGCGAGGTCGCGACTTAAAGGAATAGAAAATGAATAAAATACAACAACTCAGAGAAAAATGTTGCGGAAGCATTCCATCGAATTACATTAAATCCCCACCATTCGTCGAGAATGGTTGGGAGAGAGAGTACTGTCAATCAGCGGAATTGTTTACATAACACGAGAAGCGGAAGCGTTGTTCAACGGAAGAATAACTGTCTTGCAAAGTCGTCGAGAAGCAACGATACAAAATCAAGGACAGGTGTTGCAACGATACACCAAAGAGAGTTCGAATAAACAGCAGATACAACACAGCGGAAAACGTAGGATGCATGTATGGAGACATGCACCACCAAGAGACTTCGACTCTTTTCTTGCCTGACAAAAGCCATTCCTCGACTGCTTCACTCCATCTTTTCAACCTGCACACGGGAAATATGTACAGGGCTGAGTACAAAGTACTCAATGAACACGTTGCCAAAACATTTTAATTGTCAGCCATGCGAGTGATTCATAGGGTTTTACGGAAAAGACCTATGATCACTAAAACATTTTCATAAAATAGCACTTGCAAGCTTTGGTTTTCTGGCGTAATCCGTCATATCTGACCTTTGTTCTGGTATCCGGTAGGAGTGGCCACTCCCCCGGATACTTAGACCGGCCAATATGTAGCTCACGGTTGAATATCTGAGTGCACTAAGTCCATTGAGGAGCGACCCCGATAGACCCGAATTCTTTCATTTACTCGGTGGCCGAAGCCCTTTGTGGCCGAAGCCCTTTGTGGCCGAAGCCCCTTGTGGCCGAAGCCTTTCAGATAGACATCATACAAAATAAAACATTTATGGCATGACAATTCTTTAAAAGAATTTAACATAAATAAACATTTTCGTTTTATGAAAGCCCACCTCAATAGCTTGCCTTGATTCTCTTACGATCGTAAGTGCAACTTTAACTTCGGCCTTTTCCTTCGCCTAACCCCGTTCAAAGAACGCAAAAATAAGAGTCTTGAAGATAAATCGATAATCGTATCGATCTATGCGAAGGGGTTCTTCTATTGAGGTCATGATCTCTTATTGATTCTTTTCTGATTAATACTCTGGAATCGATCACCTCGATCAGTACTTGTATCTTATGATTCTTTCATCCTCGATGGGAATCGTAGGATGTTGGATCGGGTTATCTTATGACTTTTCTTTTTACATAGTATAAGTGTTTAACACTCATGATGTTGTTCTCTATATCGATCGTTCGATCATTAAATCTTCATAGTTCGGTTGACACATTAGGGCCTTAGCCCAATTACTCGAGCTCGAAAAATTATTTCATTAACTCCGAAGAGTCATCCCTTATTCTTGGCCCATTATAATTTACAAGTTCGGCCCAATTGGTTGGCTCGACTTAATAGTTATTAATCGGTCCAAATGGTTGGCCCGATCTGTTTAATGTGTCATTGGCCCATTATTCAATTTAATCGGCCCAAATGGTTGGGCTCGATCTATTAAATCAATTATCGATTCATGTTTCGATTTAATCGGCCCAAGTGGTTGGGCTCGATCCAATTAACGGCTATGGGCCCATATTCTTAATAATTATCGGCCCTTGGTTGGGCTCGTTCCTTTAATTAAATCTTCGGCCCATTATGTGTTCATTAATAATTATGGCCCGTTATGTAAATATTCGTTTATTAAATTTTTGGCCCGTTCTTGTATATATATCGACCCAGCTCGTGGCCCGGCCCGCTGTTAATTATTGGCTC
The DNA here is from genome assembly GCA_029379335.1 of Thymus mandschuricus. Taxonomy (NCBI): domain Eukaryota; kingdom Viridiplantae; phylum Streptophyta; class Magnoliopsida; order Lamiales; family Lamiaceae; genus Thymus; species Thymus mandschuricus. The sequence continues at coordinate 16,203,414 of CM057071.1, forward strand.
GGCCCAAATTGATATACGGGTTTAACCCGCCTGCTCGTGATTTCATTCACGACTCTCCCCCTTTCTTCTTTTCTTCCTCGCGACATCTCCCCTCCCTCTCCTCTCTTCTGCCTTCTCGGCAGTACGTCGCCATGCGACCTCCGGCCTCATCTATGGCTGCTACTCGGTGGCTTTTTGTTGCCACCGTTCACTGTCCTTCTCCGTTTTTTTTTTTTTTTTTTTTCGATTTCTCAAGGAGTAGGGGTGCCCTAATTTGGTTCGGATTTTGGGGATAATCCCCTCCGGTGGCTCTCCCAGTGAATTGGCCACCGAGTCTGTCCCTTTTCTTCGATGTGGTGAGACGGCTCTGGCGCGGGCTCCTTCTGTTCTCGAATTATCCTCCTTTGGTGGTTCGGGTTCCGTTGATTCGTCCTATTGCCGGGAGCAACTCCCACGGCGACTCCATTGGTTCGGTCGTTCGGTCGGAATCGAGGCTTTGCCCTCCCCGATTGGAGGGGCATTTCTCCTTGGCTTCGCCGTCGTTTGGCGTCACTGTTGTCGCCGCCGTTGCTATTTCTTTCTTCTGTCCTCTCTTCCTTCTCCAGCCTGCTCATTTCTTCTGACTTCCTCTCTTGCAGGTGAATGGCTCCGATTGGTGGCCCTTCCTTCTGTGGTGGCTCCTCCCCTGTTTTTGCCGGGCTCCTTGTGAGTCCCCACCTGGCTTTGGCATTCCCCTGCTGCCATATCCCTCATACTGAGGAGATAAATCTTCTCCCACTCTTGTTCTTCTGCCCTCTCTCTCGGTTCTATCTACTGTTGGATTATGCCCTTGTTGTTGGGGTTTGGAAATAGCTTGTGTTTTATGCGGATTATAAGTATACTGATGTTGGTTATTGTTGGGTTGGAATCTCCAGTTTTGGAGCCATTGTTGTGTTCGGTTTTGTTGTTAAACTGAAAAATTCTTGAGAGGTCTCTATTGCCTTATGATTATACATCTTGGTCATGATCCTACACTTATATGAAGGCCAATTGCTAGCTTTTAAAGCCATTCCTATCTTAGGCCATATTTCATGCTTGCATGCTTGAATTTAGGTGAAATCTCTAAGTCTTATGAACATGCATTAGGTTTCCTTACTTGGGCAGTTTCTAGGCCATGAATTTGTGGTCTTTTGGTGGGGAAAAACATGCTTGTTGGGCTTGGTTCCTAGAGAAATATGGAGGATGATACTTACTTGTTTGATGGGGTTTGGAAATAGGGGTCCTTGGTTTGATTTGGGGCTGCCTTCTTGATTCCTTCTCCTAGCTGCTGCCATCTCGGTTTCCTTCTTCTAGGGCCGAGTGTTGGTAACCTATGGAGGGGAATTTAGTTTTCTTGCATCCTAAGATCATGACTTAACCAACAATGGTTTAATGTGAGGGCCTTACTTGTGTTCTTGGGCTGGAAATGCTTGCTAATCTTGGTCTCCTTCTCCTCCTTCCCTTGTACTTGTCCCTATGGTTGTATGGTTTCTTGTTAGCCCTTGCATGGCTGAAAAATCAAAGGGGAAGGGGAGGGGTAGGTCTTACCGTGAGTTTGGCTTGAAGAGGAAGCTGGAAATCTATGGCTTCTCCTCCTCCCTTGGTCCTTACTTGCTGCTCTCTCTCGGTTCTCTTGCTGTTCTCTCTCTCGGTGCTCTGTTAACTCTCTCTCTCTCTAGTTTGAATGTTGGTGTTGTTGTGTGAATGATAAATGGTAACTTGTTGTTGTGTTTTGTTGGATGTAGGTTTGGCCTTAATCATTCTGGGAAAAAGAGAGAGATGAATGGGGATTGGGTGCTTGTTCCTTCTCAAGGATTTTGGCAGATTTTTGGTGTAAGAAAAATGAGGGAGAGAGAGTTGCCGGCTGCATGCTTGTTACTTCCCCATGCAAACTTGTGAGCAATGATGATTGGGTTAATCCCTTCCCTAATCCCACTTAAAGGGGTGTTTAACATCTAATTATTGGGTTATGGATGTATTTGAGCTCTAATTATGTAATAAGAGAGAGTGTTATTGTAGGGCTGCCGATTTCTCATTTCCTTTAATTTCTTCTTTCTCTTTTTTTTTTTGTACATTATTGTAATCTTTATTGTATAATGTTGTTATAGCATGTAACTTATTTATTTACATGTCTCGTTTTATGTTCGGAATAAAATGTACGTTCTCGGGCCTTCATTCTTGTCGCTAATGAAATCACGTAATCGGGCCTTAAATCTTGGTATGGGCCTCGGCCCCTTTCTCAAATAATGATAAGCATTCGTTTATTTATTCGGGCCTTCTTAATTAATCAAACTTCCTCGGGTCATTACTAATAATCATACGTTATTTCTTTTCGAAATCCCTTTGAAATTTCTTTGTTATCCTAATAATAACAATAATAACATTAATCTTACTCATTAAATAAAAGTCGGGGTTTTATTACTCACTAATAAAAACGCGACTATTACATCCTACACCCCTTACGAAAATTTTGTCCCGAAATTTACTCACCATCTACAAACAACTCGGGGTGTTTCTCCTTCATTCTGGCTTCTAGTTCCCACGTGGCCTTTTCCTGTCCATGGTGTCTCCATAACACTTTCACTAGGGGGATCTGCTTATTCCTAAGCTGTTGGATCTTTCGGTCCACTATAGCCTCAGGTCTCGTTTCGTAACTTAGGTCGGGCTCTATAACGGTTTCCTCTTGACGTAATACATGTTTAGGGTCAAACACGTACTTTCTTAGCTGGGACACATGGAATACGTTATGAACGCCTCCTAAATTTGGCGGTAAGGCCAATCTGTATGCTACTGGACCTATTCTTTCTAGCACTTCATAGGGTCCAATGAAACGGGGCTTTAGCTTTCCCTTGATGCCAAACCTAGTCAATCCTTTGGTCGGGGAAACTTTTCGGAAAACCTTGTCTCCTATCTCAAATTGCAGTTCAGTCCTACGGTTGTCGGCGTACGACTTTTGCCTACTCTGAGCTTCCCTCATCCTATCTCGGATCTTTCGAACAATTCCAATCATCTCGTCTATTGCATCGGGTCCTAAACTCTTCCTTTCCCCTACTTCTTCCCAATATAGAGGAGATCTACATTTTCTTCTGTACAGTGCCTCGTACGGGGCCATGCCTATAGTCGATTGATAACTATTGTTGTATGCAAACTCAGCTAAGGGTAAAATGTTCTTCCATTCTCCACCCTTATCGAGTACTATCGCTCTCAGCATGTCCTCAAGAATCTGTATGGTCCTCTCGGACTGTCCATCAGTCTGGGGATGGTAAGCGGTACTGAAATTCAATCCAGTGCCTAGTTCTCTTTGCAGGCTCATCCAGAAGTTAGAAGTGAACTTTGCATCTCTATCTGATGTGATCGACAGTGGTACTCCATGGAGACGTACGATCTCTCGGACGTACAGCTGTGCTAGCTTTTCTGAACCATAGGTGGTCGGAATAGGGATGAAATGGGCACACTTTGTCAGTCGGTCTACTATCACCCAAATAGCTGTGTTACCTCTTCTGGTTTGCGATAATCCCATCACGTAATCCATGGTGATATGCTCCCACTTCCATTGCGGAATTTACAACGGTTGGAGCTTCCCGTGAGGCCGTTGATGCAATGCCTTCACTTGCTAACACGTCAAGCTAAGCTCGATGAACGAGGCTATGTCTTTCTTCATTCCCTCCCACCAGAATTTCCCTTTTAGGTCCTGGTACATCTTGGTACCTCTGGGATGTGCGGTGTATGGGGTGTCATGAGCTTCACTCAAAATTTTGTCTCTAAGCTTGTTGTCCTGCGGAATGCATAATCTTCCTTGGAAGGTAAGTGCGTTGTCAGCTTCTTCCCGAAATCCTTCCATCCCATTTGTCCTTACCTTTAGGCGGATCCTCTCTAGCGCCTCGTCCTTCCTCTGCTCGTGGATGATTCTGTTCCTCAAGTCAGGCTCTATGGTGATGGTGGCAATAATACCGTCTATCGTGGTTGGTGGGGACACTACTTCAAGTCCTAGCCTACTAAACTCTCGAATAAGTGTCTCTTCGGAAGTGAGAAGATAAGTTAATTCTGGTTTGGTCTTTCGGCTTAGGGCATCAGCCACAACATTCGCTTTTCCTGGATGGTAGTTTATGCTACAGTCGTAGTCCTTAACCAATTCAAGCCATCGTCACTGCCTCATATTGAGGTCCTTCTGTTCAAAAAAATACTTTAGGCTCTTATGGTCAGTGAAGATCTCACATCTCACTCCATAGAGATGATGTCTCCAAATCTTCAACGCATGTACTACTGCTGCTAACTCCAAATCGTGGGTCGGGTAGTTCAGCTCATGAGGCCGGAGTTGTCGTGAGGCGTACGATATCACTCTTCCATCTTGCATTAATACACCTCCGAGTCCACTCTTGGAAGCATCGGTGTAAACCGTGTAGCTCTTGTCGGGTTCCGGTACTGCTAAAATCGGGGCTGTGGTTAACTTCTCTTTGAGTATCTGGAAACTTGCTTCACACTCGGTAGTCCAGACAAACATGATTCCTTTTCTCAACAACTGCGTCATCGGTCTCGCTATCTTAGAGAATCCCTCAATGAATCTTCGATAGTAACCAGCCAATCCCAAGAAGCTTCGGACTTCATTCGGGGTCGTTGGGGACTTCTAATTTTGTACAGCTTCAACCTTGGCAGGGTCTACCTTGATTCCCTCTGAAGACACAATATGTCCTAGGAAGATCACTTCTCTGAGCCAGAACTCACACTTGCTAAACTTTGCATAGAGTCTTTCCTTCCTAAGGTTTCCTAGAATCGTCCTCAGATGTTCCCCATGTTCTTCCTTGTTTCTTGAATAAATGAGTACGTCGTCTATGAAGACTAGGACAAACTTATCAAGGTATGGGTAAAACACACGGTTCATTAGGTCCATGAACACTGCTGGTGCGTTGGTGAGTCCGAATGGAACAACTACAAATTCGTAATGGCCGTATCGGGTTCGAAAGGCAGTCTTGGGTATATCACTAGGTCGAATCTTCAATTGATGGTACCCTGATTTCAAGTCTATCTTCGAGAAGACACTAGCTCCTTTAAGCTGGTCAAATAGGTCATCTATCCTAGGCAAAGGATACTTATTCTTGAGGGTTAGCTTGTCAACTCTCGGTAGTCAACACACATCCTCATCGATCCATCCTTTTTCCTTACGAAGAGGACTGGTGCTCCCCATGGTGATGCACTAGGTCTGATGAAGCCTAATTCTAAGAGTTCTTGCAGTTGGATCTTTAGTTCTTCCAATTCCTTCAGAGCCATACGGTACGGTGCTTTGGACACTGGAGCTGCCCCAGGCTCAAGTTCTATGGTAAATTCTATCTCGCGGTCAGGTGGTAATCCTGGAAATGTGTCGGGAAACACATCGGGAAATTCTCTCACGATTTCTATGTCCTCAATCCTCCTCTCTTCTTTGGTTTCTCCGTACAAGTGAACAAGGTATGACGGGTACCCTTTCTTGACCAAGGTGGCGGCTTGGAAGGTCGAGATGATGGCCTTTCTTTGGTTCATGGAAATGCTGTAAAAGTTCGTGGGTTCTGTTTCACTAAAAAGTGTTCGCAATAGAACGAAATCCTATCATAGCACTAGCAAGTAAAACCCAATGTCGAATCTCGAAGGAAAACTTTGCAGGGCAATTAATTATGTAGTAAATCCTAATCTAGCCTAAATCTAGGAAAGCAAGTAAAGAAGAATTTGGGGTTTTTGTTTTAAATCCTAGGCAAGAAAATAAATAAAAGCAATAAATTAAAGCAAGTAAATAAATCTAATCTAGAACTTGAGAAATAAATCTAAGAATTAAACTAAGAAAGCGATTAATCTACCTAGGCAAGAATCGAAAGGAAAGCAATAAAGAAAGCAATAAAGAAAGCATAAACTACTCTAGACATGATGAATAAAATCTGGAAATTAAAAGGCTAATTAATCTAACTATGAAAGCTTTGAAAAACGAGAGAATCGAAACTAGAAAAACGAATCTAACTTTAAACTAGAAATCGAAAGAACGAAATTAAAACTAAGCAAATTAAACGAAGCAATTAAAAGAACGAATCTAAAACTAAAGCAAAGCAATTAAAGCAATTAAACGAAAGCAATAAATAACTTACGAGAATTAAACGAAGAACGAAGAACGCGAAGTAAAAGAAAAACTTGAATTGAATTGCAACGAACTAAGAATCCGGATCCGAACAAAGTAAAACTAATCTAAAGTGTTTAAGTGCTGAAAACTAAAGCTAAAATATGCTAAAAGATGTCTAAGATGTTACAAAATTCGTCCAAGGCACTAATATATATACTAGGAAGAAAACCTAATTAAATAAGGAAACACAGCTGGACGCCGACATCTGGACGATCGTCCAGATGCTGAGGGAATTCTGGACGGTCGTCCAGATCAGGAACTGCTAAACATGCACATAAGTACTTGGCCGGTCGTCCAGATTGTGAAGGAAATCTGTACGGTCGTCCAGATCAGGTACTGGCACGTTCGCGCGCGACTCTCTTGTTTCGGCCGTATCTTCCTCGTCCGAACTCCAAATTGACCTCCGTTTTCGCCTATGCGCTCCTATCGAACCCCTATTCGATATAATGCTTTCATTACATCCAAAATGAATCTTCAATAAAATCATGAGAGGTTAGAACTCGAGGTCAATGATTGCTTTTCTTCTCGTTTCCGCCCTTTTTATCCTACAAGTACCAAAAACTCCAAACAACCAAATCATAGCCAAAGACACACGAAAAGACACAAAAACACAACGAAAAAGGACACGAAAACACAACGAAAAACCTAACATCTAGACACCAATCAAAATCCCCCACACTTAGACCTTTGCTTGTCCTCAAGCAAAACAAAATAAACAATAGACTCAAGTATTGTGAACTATATAGGCCTCAAAACTTTTCGAAAACAAACTCTCATGATCATGATCAAAACTATGCACACAACCTTAGCATCAGTCAACACAATCTACTCAAGTAATTCAAAATATGTTAATCCATCAAAGAACACTTTCCAACATGTGAAATTTTATATATGAAAGTGAACACTCAACTCTCTCAAAGAAAAGATGTATAAGATAATGCACATCATAGGGTTCACTCAATATCAATGCAATGCAACATGTTTACCATAGGCTTGCCTTCAATCTCAACATCTCCACCTAATGTAATACTTACAAATTAGGATCAAAAAGGTCTTTATATAAGCTTGTAATGTAGGGACATTGGTTAAGGTAGGGAAAGTATAGGCTAAGTGACTCAAATAAATCTAAATCATCAACCTCTTTTTCAACTCCAACCAAAGTATGGATTTTTATCTCCATCTTCTACCCTCCAACACACCAAATACAAACTCAAAGATGCTAAAATATCAACTATACAAATCAAAGCTAACTATCCCCTTATGCTTATTTTTTTTTTTCTTTTCTTTTCCTTTTTTTTTTTCCCTAGAGCTCAACGAATACATGTTCTTTCTAATTTGAACAAAGGCTCTATTTTTTTTTCTTATCTCTTTTTTTTTTTTTCTTTTCTTTTTAAAGCTCATAGGGATAGCTAACTACACTTAAACAAGCATCTAAAATTTCTTTTCTTTCTCTCCTTCTTCACCACAACCAATTTTTTTATTCTACTCCTTCCATATCACCAACCACAACTAAGGATACCCATAATCATCCAAACCTCCTATCATCCGGTTTTACAAAGAACGGCTAATAAAGGCTCAAAAGGGGTAAACAAAGGATTATGAACAAGGTTAGTGTATAGGAATCATGTGGCTATGAAAGAATGGCCTAAGATCATCTCCTAGTTCGTAAATATACTATGGTCTTGATGGAGAAACAAGACAAGTTCTAGAAACAACGAAGCAAGCATGATCACTCAATCAAAGAATAGGCATAAATATGCACAAATAGCTCAAATCTCACGGGTTCAAACTAACTAGTTCCCGACATCATAGCATACTTCAAATTCAATGAATAAAATGCGTCGCTTCGCCAAGGTTCCATGCATAATAAAGATCATGAATTTTTCTCCAAAAATCAACAAAAATTTTCTATCATCGGCCAAATCCACAATACTATCATCACATGCTCATTTGACTCAATTAACTCCTAAGACTCAACAAAATTAAACACATCATGCCAAAGTTTCAAAGACCCCCCCCCCCACACACACACTTAAAATCAAGCAATGACCTCATTGCGAGAAAATAAAAAGGAAGGGATAGAAGGAACTTATCGCACAATGTCGACCAACACACTTGAAATCCCGAGAAATTCCAAGTAGTACACCTACAGAACAAACACAAAACACAATACCAAAGCGTAAAATCGAACAAAATATAGAAAAAGCAATAAAAGACTCAAACAACAAGAAAAAGGCACACAAATAAGCTATGAATCGAATGGACCTCGGAATCGTGGATCATTCCATCGGGAATCGTGCGGAGACCAATAGCGGGGATCATTCGGGTTCGGTGGAGGGCTGCAACGGAATGAGTCGGCAAAGGAGAAGAGTCCACAAATCTGGCCGATCGTCCAGATTTCCTAAGGAATTTGGCCGATCGGCCAAATGAGATACTGATGTTGACTTGATTTCACCGATCTGGCCGATCGTCCAGAATTCCTAAGGAATCTGGCCGGTCGTCCAAATGAGGGACTGAGTGCCCGACGCCAATTCCTGCAAAAACACACTAACTAACACGAAAAATCAAATATTAAAAAGAAATACTATGAAAAATAAGAATCTAACTATTTTTTTTTTTTTTTTTTATACGTGGGTTGCCTCCCACCAAGCGCTTGTTTAACGTCATTAGCTTGACGAAGGATACGATCAACCCAAGCCCGTAGCGCCAAGTGACGTCTTGATGCTCCTTGCGACACACTCACACTCCCTCCTCGAACAATCTCGACGATCCAAAACGTGGTCATCATCAACTCTTGACTCCCCCACACTAAGCTCGAACTTCTCCTCAAACATCTTCGAGCTAAACTCTGCAAGAAAAGATGTTCCACAAATGGTGAGGTTAGAAAGAAAAGAATTAATGATCACTTCCTCATTCAATTCATGTATCGAACTGTCCTCTTCTTCATTCGGCGCAAGTGTCGATCTTTCCTCTTTCACCTCATCAACCTCCTCCAAAATTTGTAGAAATTCCTCAATAATGTCCTCTTCTTCATCCACGGAACTAAAGAATTCGTCATCTTCAATGGACTCTTCATCTTCAATGAATTCTTCAAAGGCTGCTTCCTTGTTAAAAATCTCACAAATATTTTCCTCAACACAAGGGTTAGCAAGCTTAACATAAGAGCATAAATGAACAGATGAAGTAGGAATAGAAGATGAGTTCCCAAATACCGAAAATGTTACTGAACCTCCTTCACCGGCCATGCTCAATGTGCCGGTACCTACGTCAATTCGAGCTCGAGTAGTGGCCATGAATGGTCGTCCCAATAAAAGTAGATGTCCGGTTGCACTCTTAGCTCCTTTGCCTTCGTGAAGCACAACAAAGTCGGTGACGACTCGGATTCCACCAACTAAGACAGTGACATCTTCCACAACTCCCAAAGGACTGCTCACGGTGCCGTCTGCTAGCTCAATGCGCATGTCGGTAGCTTGAAGGACTCTTGAGCTCATCTTCTCGAAAATAGAGTACGGCATTAAGTTCACCGCAGCTCCTAAGTCCATCAATCCCGAGACGGTTTCTCCGCTATCCAAGACAATACTCAAGTCGAAACCTCCCGGATCTCCTCTTTTTGGAAACGAATTGATAGGCTTAAAATCCTTCTTCTCCTTCTTCACGATACTCCGAATAGGTGGAACATACGGGTTGAGCGTCTTGTGAAGAGGTGGGGACTCCTTCTCGGGCTCCTCGGACTCCGTGTGCTTTTCGCCGGATTTGGCCGATCGGCCAAAGTCGACTTGACTTGGCCGATCGTCCAGATTGGATGCTGAGATCTCGCGCACGTTGGAAGTTTTGGCCGAGCGGCCAGATTCTGGCCGACCGTCCAGATCACCTCCTGGACGGGTTTGGCCGAAGGTTGTTGCCGGCTTTCTCGGACTGTTCCATCGAGGGCTCGGGTCCCGTCTATCTCCCATGGGCCCTTGGGGGGGCCTCGGAACTCCATTGCGTTGTAACACCGTGATTGCATGAGCTTGGTGAGGTGGAACGGGAGGAACATATGGAGGATATGGGGCTTGCACCTCGTTGGCTTGTTGTGGTTGAATCCCTTGGCTCGGAATTCGCCCCGGTTGTTGCATCAGGTGCATGGAACTAGAAATTTGGCCAATGGCCAACTCGAGCCTCTTTATGTTCGCATCAAGTGCATGGAGACGATCCTCATCGACGGAAGGCTTTTGTGGAGGTCCTTGAGGACGAGAATTTGGATATGATGGTGGTGGTGTAGGAGTAGGTTGAGGGGAGTAGTATGGAGGTGGTGGATAGTAGGGATTTGGAGGATATTGAGGAGGAGGATAATATGGTGGAGGTTGAGAGTAGTAGGGATTTTGAGGAGGGTAGGGGTTATTATATGGAGAGGGGCGACGATATTGAAAATTCGGGATCGTACCTTGCCCTTGGGGTGGTGGCATGTACCCTTGGGCAGCATATACATCGGCTCCTCCTTCATAAGTGGGTGCTCCCATGTTATGGCAAACCTCCTTGATGTGTCCCAACTCTCCACAAATCTCGCATTTATCCGGCTTCCTCTCTTCCTCCTTCGGGGCCGGTGCACTTTGCTGCATCTTCAAGTTTTCGAGATCCCTTAACATGTCGGCCATCTGCTTCTTCAAATCGGGGCTCATCGAAATTGCACTCGCCTCCACTTTCCTCGGTCTAGCTGATTTTTGTTGAGAACTCGCAGCGAGCGTCTCGAAAATATCCTTCAACTCGTCAGCTGTCTTGACCGCGATGTTGCCTCCGGCCGAACTATCCACCATGAACTGACAAGTCTGGTTGAGGGCGACGTAAAAGTATTGCCAAAGCAACTCCGATGCCATTTGATGATGAGGGCATTGTTGAAGTAGCTCTTGGAACCTCTCCCATGCTTCGTGAAATGGCTCATCGTTGTCTTGGGAGAAATTCATAATCTTTGACCGCACCTCTTGAGTCTTGCGGTTGGGATAGTACTTGAGCATGAACTTTTCACACACCGCATTCCATGTGGTGAGAGAGTTGGCCGGGAGCGCCAAATACCATGACTTTGCTCGATCCTTGAGGGTGTACGGGAAGCACTTCATCTTCAAGTTGTCCTCAGTGAGTCCCGAGAGTGGGAATGATTGCACCACCGTGCAATACTCTCGAATGAACGTCAATGCATCCTCGTTGGGCAGCCCGTGGTAGGATGGGAGCAACGCCATGTGGTGAGGTTTAAGCTCATGATTCCTAACCGCTTCCGTCAGGACAATCGCAGAAGTGGTGGCTGTGAATGTGGGCCGAGCAAAATCGCCCATCTTTTGTGCCATTGCTTCGAACTCTCGACTTCTTCTTCCTTTGTCGCGGTTAAGAGCGTCTTCTCCTATTGATGTCGTCGATGTGAGGTGTCAAATTCCTTTAGAGACTTTGACGACCTTGCATACACAACACTCAACAAACGGATTAAACGCACCGAGTGGAAGGGAAAAGAAATCGAACAAAAATAAAATAAAAAATAAAATAAATAAACAAAATACTACACAATTAAATAGCCTAAAGTTATCCCCGGCAACGGCGCCAAAATTTGTTTCACTAAAAAGTGTTCGCAATAGAACGAAATCCTATCGTAGCACTAGCAAGTAAAACCCAATGTCGAATCTCGAAGGAAAACTTTGCAGGGCAATTAATTATGTAGTAAATCCTAATCTAGCCTAAATCTAGGAAAGCAAGTAAAGAAGAATTTGGGGTTTTTGTTTTAAATCCTAGGCAAGAAAATAAATAAAAGCAATAAATTAAAGCAAGTAAATAAATCTAATCTAGAACTTGAGAAATAAATCTAAGAATTAAACTAAGAAAGCGATTAATCTACCTAGGCAAGAATCGAAAGGAAAGCAATAAAGAAAGCAATAAAGAAAGCATAAACTACTCTAGACATGATGAATAAAATCTGGAAATTAAAAGGCTAATTAATCTAACTATGAAAGCTTTGAAAAACGAGAGAATTGAAACTAGAAAAACGAATCTAAACTTTAAACTAGAAATCGAAAGAACGAAATTAAAACTAAGCAAATTAAACGAAGCAATTAAAAGAACGAATCTAAAACTAAAGCAAAGCAATTAAAGCAATTAAACGAAAGCAATAAATAACTTACGAGAATTAAACGAAGAACGAAGAACGCGAAGTAAAAGAAAAACTTGAATTGAATTGCAACGAACTAAGAATCCGGATCCGAACAAAGTAAAACTAATCTAAAGTGTTTAAGTGCTGAAAACTAAAGCTAAAATATGCTAAAAGATGTCTAAGATGTTACAAAATTCGTCCAAGGCACTAATATATATACTAGGAAGAAAACCTAATTAAATAAGGAAACACAGCTGGACGCCGACATCTGGACGATCGTCCAGATGCTGAGGGAATTCTGGACGGTTGTCCAGATCAGGAACTGCTAAACACGCACATAAGTACTTGGCCGGTCGTCCAGATTGTGAAGGAAATCTGGACGGTCGTCCAGATCAGGTACTGGCACGTTCGCGCGCGACTCTCTTGTTTCGGCCGTATCTTCCTCGTCCGAACTCCAAATTGACCTCCGTTTTCGCCTATGCGCTCCTATCGAACCCCTCTTCGATATAATGCTTTCATTACATCCAAAATGAATCTTCAATAAAATCATGAGAGGTTAGAACTCGAGGTCAATGATTGCTTTTCTTCTCGTTTCCGCCCTTTTTATCCTACAAGTACCAAAAACTCCAAACAACCAAATCATAGCCAAAGACACACGAAAAGACACAAAAACACAACGAAAAAGGACACGAAAACACAACGAAAAACCTAACATCTAGACACCAATCAGGTTCCTCACCAGGTGGTTGAAACGAAATCCGTCTCTCATTACACAAAATGGTGGCATGGTGTTGAGTTGACCAGTCCATTCCTAAGATCACATCTACGTCCTTCATAGTCATAACACTTAGGTTATTGGCCGTAAGTTTGAGTGGTCCTAGTTCGAGTTCTAGGTTAGGGCAACAATGAGTAAGAACTTTTGTTCCTCCTATCGGAGATGTGATGCCTAAATCAGCTCTTAATGGTTTGGCTTCTAGGTTCAGTTCTTCTACACATGCTTGAGATATAAAAGAATGCGAAGCACCCGTATCGAACAGAATTATCACAGGTATTCCATGAAGTTGGCCCATACCTGCTAGGTTTTTGGGGTTCTTTTCGGGTTGTTTTTGTTTGAGCGCATATGCCCTAACGTTCTGTTGTTCCTGCAAATGTTGTTGAAACTGCTGACGTTGGGGAGGCAAGGGAGCTGGTCGTGGAGGCTGCAGGGGTCGCGGTTGTGCCTGGATAGCACATAACTGCGGGTTGTTCCCAAAAGGTTGGGGTCCCGTGCCTGTCCTTGGCTTCCTTTGCGGGCAATCCCTAGCATAACGGCCCTTCTGACCACAAAGGTAGCACGTGTCGGTTCCAAACCTACAGGCACCTCCGTGTCTACGGTTGCATTTCATGCACACAGGAGACTGTGGGGGACAGTTGACAGCTTGGGTCTGATTCGGAGCTGGCCCGGGGTTTGGGAAACGTTGGGGTCCTTGCCACGGCTTCTTGTCGCGTGGTCCGCTCGGGTTGCCTTCCCATTTGCGTTTTCCTTTGTCGGCCGGAGGCTAATAGTTTGGTTGGGTCGGAGGGTTCGTCGGAGCTGTCCTTTCGATTGGCATCGCCGCCTCGACATCTAATGCACGGCTTAGTGCGAAATGGTAAGAGAGTGCTCCTAGGTTTGCTAAGGTCTTCCTAATCTCGGGCCTCAGACCTGCTCGAAACTTTCTGACATCTTCTCGACAGTGTCTACTTGATCGGGCGCATACCGGGACATGTCGCAAAATGCTCGGTCATACTTAGTCACTGTCATTCTACCTTGCCTAAGATTATAGAACTCCATCTCCTTCTTCTTTCGATAACTTTTCGGAATGTACTTCTCATACAGCCTAGTCTTAAACTCCTCCCATGTAAGTCCTTCTCGTTGCTTGGGAGTTAGTACCTTCAGTCGGGCTTCCCACCAGAAGTCGGCCGATCCTGTCAGTTGAAACGTTACGCAGGTTATGCGTTCCCTATCTGTACACCCTAGGAAGTTAAAGATACGCTCTAGGGCGCGTATCCATGCTTCGGCTTCGGACGGTTCTCCCATCCCGTTGAAGGTACGTGGGTTTTGGCGTAGGAAGAGTTCTTCAACCCTTCGCAGTGGTGGGGGTGGTGGTGGAGGTGAAGGTGGCGGTGGAGGTGAAGGTGGCGGTGGAGGTGGTGGTACTTGGTCATTTCTAGCTCCACCTCGAGGTCTTCCTCTCCTTGGCGGCATTCTGATTTACGATAAGATAAGAATCACATTTCGTTAGGTTTCACAAGGGTTGTTCGCATAGGAGATATCATACGTCGTTTTCGGTTTATCATGCTTGTCGATTTTCATGCGGTATTGCTTCGTCATAATATAAAGCAGTAAATGGGTTCCTCATTTAGTAGCATGAATAACACAAGTAGGGAAAAATCGCCTCATGGAGGTCTTCAACATCATAGTAAAAATCGGAAGGCAAAACAGGCCAATATTGTTCTACGGTCCACCTAACATCTTGTGGTTCCGTTCTACCAAATCAAAACAAACGTTCGAAATCAGAAGTTAGTTCTAGCACAGAAACAAGTCAGGACGGTCTACATAACCCCGTTACTGACACCACTGCAACTACCCTAGCCCTCTAGAGAACTCTCGGTACTCAGGCACGACTCGGCGTCGGAGTCGTCGGCAGGTGCTCCTCCTAGGTCCTCGTCTAAGTCTGGGTCGACCTCTAGGTCTACTGGCAGTCCCTCCTCCTCAGGGTCCTCCTCCTCGGGCTCTGGCTCAGGAGCTGGCTGTGGCTCGGGCTCAGGGGCGTTCACCCAATCCTCTACTCTCTGAGCGAAGTCCTCTAAGCGACGCTCAACTGCAGCCGTTGCCCGGCTGTTCTCCTCGATTCTCCGTCTCGTCTCGGTCATCCACCTCTCGTGGTCGGTGAGAATGCGACTGACGTCGTTGCTGCTGCTGCTGGGCCCTGTCCCGGCGGGCCAGTCACGGTGAGCTACGGGGCGTGGGAGGGAAGTAGGAGGCTGCTGTAGCTCTGCCACGACATGGAGTAGCTCCTCCGTGGAAGTCCCTGGGACGTGGGGACAAGAAGTAGAGGGACGGGGTGCCTCCCTCTCGGGACTGACGTCCACCATCGGGGCCTTACCCAGGTCGGCGGTCGAGGGACCTCCCTCGCCTGGGACAGTGGGAGGGGCACTGGGAGCTCGTCGGTAACGTGCCACTGAGGGGCCGGCCTCAAAGTCCTCTCGGTCTCGGCGACCTAGGACAGACGGGGGCGGTGCCGGAACTCCCGTCGCGGTCGGTGCTCCACTTGGCGGAGGCAACACTGGAGGGGAAGGGTCGGCGCTGGAGGCAAGTCGTACCGGGAACTGGTGGGGTCCGCTGGGTGGCCTGCGGTACACGGTGTACTGGTGCTGAAGGGCTGACAAGTACCCTCTAAAGTCGGCTACCACGTCGAAGTAAGGACGGTAGCACGTAGTGAAGCTCTGTGAAAGGGTCCACGCCCAACCCTGCCAGTCTCGAGGCAAGTGCACTGTCACCCGGATCATACCGTCGTACTTGGAGACCCCAGCGTGCTGGTGCACCTCCTCCCATAGCCCTCCAAAGTGCGCATACTCACCTATATCATGTTGTACCCTTCGTCTGTAGTTCAGGTAGGAGTCGAGGAGAATCGCTGCAATGTCAGGGGTAGGTCTGGGTCCGGCCATCTACACGAGAAAGCGAGTTCTAGTCAGGTTCTATTCATAAGGTTCGTAAAAATAATGGTAAACATAGTAAGGTTGGTGAAAAGATGGCAGCTTCTACTTGGGTAGTCTATTGGTTCATACTGGTCTTTACTAAGTCACAACTTGTATCATGCATACGTGAAAGTGGTACTACACTAGATAAGACCTTAACTCTAAATTCATCATTATATAGTTCTTACTAGGTTACTGTTAGGTTAAGTTTAAGACGGTCGGGAAACACGCCTTGCGTCCATTAGAAGGTCGACGGCACCTCATTTGTCCCATTTTTGAGACATCGTTCTCGGTTATAAACTATAATCGCTTCCTTCCGCGCTTGAATGTGCGTCTCGTAGCTTCCCGCGTTCCAAAACCTGTTACATAGAAAACAAGAATCCTAGTTCAAGCGAGCTACGTTCTCTAAAAGTCATTGATCTCAACACCGTATGTGATCCCTACGAGTTATCTCGTCTAGGTTCTCATAGTGGTGATAAGCAACCTATCCTTTGGCTGACCATGACATCGTGAAGAGTCAAGCTTTTGTCGAGAACCTTGAGAAGTCTAGCGAAACAAGTCTAGACTTTACGATGAAGAAGAAGACTCTTGGATTTCAGAGCGAACCTAATGCTCTGATACCACCCTGTCACGACCCCACCCGCTTAGAAGGGAAACAGGAGAGGTCTCGACGTAAAGGAACAGAAAATGAATAAAATACAACGACTCAGAGAAAAATGTTGCGGAAGCATTCCATCGAATTAAATTAAATCCCCACCATTCGTCAAGAATGGTTGGGAGAGAGAGTATTGTCAATCAGCGGAATTGTTTACATAACACGAGAAGTGGAAGCGTTGTTCAACAGAAGAATAACTATCTTGCAAAGTCGTCGAGAAGCAACGATACAAAATCAAGGACAGGTGTTGCAACGATACACCAAAGAGAGTTCGAATAAACAGCAGATACAACACAGCGGAAAACGTAGGATGCATGTATGGAGACATGCACCACCAAGAGACTTCGACTCTTTTCATGCCCGACAAAAGCCATTCCTCGACTGCTTCACTCCATCTGTTCAACCTGCACACGGGAAATATGTACAGGGCTGAGTAAAAAGTACTCAGTGAACATGTTGCCAAAATATTTTAATTGTCAGCCGTGCGAGTGATTCATAGGGTTTTACGGAAAAGACCTATGATCACTAAAACATTTTCATAAAATAGCGCTTGCAAGCTTTTGTTTTCTGGCGTAATCCGTCATATCTGAACTTTGTTCTGGTATCCGGTAGGAGTGGCCACTCCCCCGGATACTTAGACCGGCCAATATGTAGCTCACGGTCGAATACTCTGAGTGCACTAAGTCCATCGAGGAGCGACCCCGATAGACTCGAATTCTTTCATTTACTCTGTGGCCGAAGCCCTTTGTGGCTGAAGCTTTTCAGATAGACATCATACAAAACAAAACATTTATGACATGACAATTCTTTAAAAGAATTTAACATAAATAAACATTTTCGTTTTATGAAAGCTTACCTCAATAGCTTGCCTTGATTCTCTTACGATCGTAAGTGCCGTTTTAACTTCGGCCTTTTCCTTCGCCTAACCTCGTTCAAAGAACGCAAAAATAAGAGTCTTGAAGATAAATCGATAATCGTATCGATCTATGCGAAGGGGTTCTTCTATTGAGGTCATGATCTCTTATTGATTCTTTTCTGATTAATACTCTGGAATCGATCACCTCGATCGGTACTTGTATCTTATGATTCTTTCATCCTCGATGGGAATCGTAGGATGTCGGATCGGGTTATCTTATGACTTTTCTTTTTACATAGTATAAGTGTTTAACACTCATGATGCTGTTCTCTTGATCGATCGTTCGATCATTAAATCTTCATAGTTCGGTTGAAACATTAGTACCTTAGCCCAATTACTCGAGCTCGAAAAATTATTTCATTAACTCCGAAGAGTCATCCCTTATTCTTGGCCCATTATAATTTACAAGTCCGGCCCAATTGGTTGGCTCGGCTTAATAGTAATTAATCGGTCAAAATGGTTGGCCCGATCTGTTTAATGTGTCATTGGCCCATTATTCAATTTAATCGGCCCAAATGGTTGGGCTCGATCTATTAAATCAATTATCGATTCATCTTTCAATTTAATCGGCCCAAGTGGTTGGGCTCGATCCAATTAACGGCTATGGGCCCATATTCTTGATAATTATCGGCCCAAATGGTTGGGCTCGTTCCTTTAATTAAATCTTCGGTCCATTATGTGTTCGTTAATAATTATGGCCCGTTATGTAAATATTCGTTTATTAAATTTTTGGCCCGTTCTTATATATATATTGACCCAGCTCGTGGCCCGGCCCGCTGTTAATTATTGGCTCGGCCCAAATTGATTTACGGGTTTAACCCTCCTGCTCGTGATTTCATTCACGACTCTCCCCCTTTCTTCTTTTCTTCCTCGCGACATCTCCCCTCCCTCTCCTCTCTTCTGCCTTCTCGGCAGTACGTCGTCGTGCGACCTCCGCCCTCATCTATGGCTGCTACTCGGTGGCTTTTTGTTGCCACCGTTCACTGTCCTTCTCCGTTCTTGGGTTTTTTTTTTTTCAATTTCTCGAGGAGTGGGGGTGCCCTAATTTGGTTCGGAGTTTGGGAATAATCCCCTCCGGTGGCTCTCTCGGTGAATTGGCCGCCGAGTCTGTCCCTTTTCTTCGCCGTGGTGAGACGGCTCTGGCGCGGGCTCCTTTTGTTCTCGAATTATCCTCCTCCGGTGGTCCGGGTTCCGTTGATTCGTCCTGTTGTCGGGAGCAACTCCCACGGCGACTCCATTGGGTCGGCCGTTCGGTCGGAATCGAGGCTTTGCCCTCCCCGATTGGAGGGGCATTTCTCCTTGGCTTTGCCGTCGTTTGGCGTCACTGTTGTCGCCGCCGTGGCTGCTGCCGCCGTTGCTATTTCTCTCTTCTGTCCTCTCTTCTTTCTCCAGCCTGCTCATTTCTTCTGACTTCCTCTCTTGCAGGTGAATGGCTCCGATTGGTCGCCCTTCCTTCGGTGGTGGCTCCTCCCCTGTTTCTGCCGGGCTCCTTGTGAGTCCCCACCTGGCTTTAGCATTCCCCTGCTGCCATATCCCTCATACTGAGGAGATAAGTCTTCTCCCACTCTTGTTCTTCTGCCCTCTCTCTCGGTTCTAGCTACTGTTGGATTATGCCTTGTTGTTGGGGTTTGGAAATAGCTTGTGTTTTATGCGGATTATAAGTATACTGTTGTTGGTTATTGTTGGGTTGGAATCTCCAGTTTTGGAGCCATTGTTGTGTTCGGTTTTGTTGTTAAACTGAAAAATTCTTGAGAGGTCTCTATTGCCTTATGATTATACATCTTGGTCATGATCCTACACTTATATGAAGGCAAATTGCTAGCTTTTAAAGCCATTCCTATCTTAGGCCATATTTCATGCTTGCATGCTTGAATTTAGGTGAAATCTCTAAGTCTTATGAACATGCATTAGGTTTCCTTACTTGGGCAGTTTCTAGGCCATGAATTTGTGGTCTTTTGGTGGGGAAAAACATTCTTGTTGGGCTTGGTTCCTAGAGAAATATGGAGGATGAAACTTACTTGTTTGATGGGGTTTGGAAATAGGGGTCCTTGGTTTGATTTGGGGCTGCCTTCTTGGTTCCTTCTCCTAGCTGCTGCCCTCTCGGTTTCCTTCTTCTAGGGCCGAGTGTTGGTAACCTATGGAGGGGAATTTAGTTTTCTTGCATCCTAAGATCATGACTTAACCAACAATGGTTTAATGTGAGGGCCTTACTTGTGTTCTTGGGCTGGAAATGCTTGCTAATCTTGGTCTCCTTCTCCTCCTTCCCTTGTACTTGTCCCTATGGTTGTATGGTTTCTTGTTAGCCCTTTCATGGCTGAAAAATCAAAGGGGAAGGGGAGGGGTAGGTCTTACCGTGAGTTTGGCTTGAAGAGGAAGCTGGAAATCTATGGCTTCTCCTTCTCTCTTGGTCCTTACTTGCTGCTCTCTCTCGGTTCTCTTGTTGTTCTCTCTCTCGGTGCTCTGTTAACTCTCTCTCTCTCTAGTTTGAATGTTGGTGTTGTTGTGTGAATGATAAATGGTAACTTGTTGTTGTGTTTTGTTGGATGTAGGTTTGGCCTTAATCATTATGGGAAAAAGAGAGAGATGAATGGGGATTGGGTGCTTGTTCCTTCTCAAGGATTTTGGCAGATTTTTGGTGTAAGAAAAAAGGAGGGAGAGAGAGAGCTGCAGGCTGCATGCTTGTTACTTCCCCATGCAAACTTGTGAGCAATGATGATTGGGTTAATCCCTTCCCTAATCCCACTTAAAGGGGTGTTTAACCTCTAATTATTGGGTTATGGATGTATTTGAGCTCTAATTATGTAATAAGAGAGAGTGTTATTGTAGGGCTGCCGATTTCTCATTTCCTTTCTTCTTTCTCTCTCTTTTTTTTTTGTACATTATTGTAATCTTTATTGTATAATGTTGTTATAGCATGTAACTTATTTATTTACATGTCTCGTTTTAAGTTCGCAATAAAATGTACGTTCTCGGGCCTTCATTCTTGTCGCTAAATAAATCACGTAATCGGGCCTTAAATCTTGGTATGGGCCTCGGCCCCTTTCTCAAATAATGATAAGCATTCGTTTATTTATTCGGGCCTTCTTAATTAATCAAACTTCCTCGGGTCATTACTAATAATCATACGTTATTGCTTTTCGAAATCCTTTTTAAATTTCTTTGTTATCCTAATAATAACAATAATAACATTAATCTTACTCATTAAATAAAAGTCGGGGTTTTATTACTCACTAATAAAAATGCGACTATTACATTTAGTATAGTGTATTCCCTCCCTCAACATGATATAAGAACCCCGAATCTCTCTATATATATATTATAAGTTTATCGTACATTACATTATCCATTTTTAACTTTCTAAATGAACTTCTCTATACAAGTATAGAATTTATTATTTATCATGAGAACTACTCAAAATCTATGTACTTTTCAGGTTAATATCTATAATAATGTCCGTCTTATTTTGTCAAACAAAGAAGGCGTAAAAAATGACCTAACTTTTTTTTTTCTAATATAAACTAAAAGACATAATTCATGATATAAAAATGGCATAATTAAATTGATAAGATTCGTATAATTCATCATTTTATGTAACATGACATACTATATAATTTTAATTTTAATTCTATAGAGAAAAGGCATAGATTATATTTTTAAATTGTCATCAATTTTGTGAAAACAAAAAAATAAAATAAAAACTTATTAAGTATATAATGGTGGATGTATAGTTTTTATGTATTCTTTGTGTGGAAAACAAATATTATATATACCATAAATATAACTTTTTCATTACAATATTATCCCTACATAAGTTAATAATATAAGGATATAATAGGCAATCTATATTTTGTAAAACAATGCTCTTTTTATATAAGTATAGATTTAAGATAGCTATCGCAATTTGATGATTATATAGCGGTGGAAGCTTCGTTAATCAATTTGAGTGGTTGAATTTCTTAACCATAGTTCACATCTTGGTTTTTTTCCTAATTTAAAAATTCAGTCAAAACACAGAAATTGTGCAAAGTCAACTAAAGAAAATAATAAATTAAAAGTTCCAACATGTTGCTGTCACACTTTAATGACAAATGTGGAATTTATACATATGTACCATTAGCCAGTGCAACTTGGGGTGATATTTAGAGGGAAATTTTAGTTAGAAATAGAGGTGCACACGGTTTCGGTTTCGGTTCGAACCGACGGTTCCCGGTTCCACTCCCTTGGAATCAGAATCAAACCGACTATCTCACAGTTCCAGATCCGGTTCCTAATTGGCGGTTTGAAACCGGTGGAACCGGTCATATTATAATTATTTAAAAATATTTTTTTAATTTTTTATTGTATAATTTTAATTTTAATTATAGTATTCAATAAAGGTAGAATCTACATTGAATTATATAGATGTTAGTTTCACAGCAACTTCTACTATTTTTTCAATGTGGGATGAGTTTTCTACCTTTATAGAGTGCTACCACCTCTCAACTCTAATATTTTTTCAATGTGGCACCTTCATCTTTGAGCACATCCACACATTTACTTGTCCCACATCGAAAAATTACTAGATTTGAGAGGAGATAACAATCTATAAATGTAGGAAACTCCTCCCACATTGAAAAATAGCAGAATTGGTTATGAAACTAACATTTATATAATTGAATGTAGTTTTCACCTTTATTGAATACTATAATTAAAATTATAAAATAAAAAAAATATATCTATACTATTATAGAAAGTGTCTTATTTACTAAATTTAATTTACATAAGTTATACCCTTATCATTAGAGTAACTCTTTAGAACGTTAATAATAATATTAATCCGGATATATTTTAATTTATATAGTACAATAATATTATCATAATAAATTAATTAATTATAATAAAATAAAACATTATATGAAACAAGATTATATGTTCATAGCCCATAATCTCTGCTAGTATATATAAATAATTATAATTTGGTCGGTTTTCGATTTTGAACAGCTGGTTCACGGTTTCAGGCATTAAGAACTGAAATTGAACCGCCGGTTAGTCCAGTTCCTCTGGCGGTTCTGAGCCGCCGGTTCAATTCCGATTTCAGCTAGAACCGGCGATTTCGGTTCTGGTTCCCAATTTTAACCGGCGGTTCCGGTCCGGTTGGGCAACTCTAGTCAATGTTTTAAAACCTGACCCAGACCGGCCGGTCCGACCGGAAAACCCGCAAACCGGTCCCTGGTCCGGTCCGGGTCTTTAATTTCCGTACCTTTAACATGACCGGGAGTGAACCGGTCAGACCCGGTCAGAACCGGTGACCGATTTACTTTAAAAAAAAAAATTGTATTCATCCAGGTTTGAACCGGTAACCTTTAGTTTGTTAGTCTAGGATGATAATCAACTAAACTAACTTTATATATGTACAGTAAAACCTCTATAAATTAATACTCTATAAATTAATAACCTCTTTAAAATAATAAAATCTTCCGGTCCCGACTCGGGCCTTTGTAAAAAATCATCAAATTCGATAAGATAATAAAATAATACCTTTTTAGAAAATCCATTTATAAATATTAGGTCCCATCAAAACTCTAAATTAATAATTCATAGATATTACAATTATAAATATTATGGCAATTTGCTAAAATATGAACATACTGTTACTTGATTTTTCTTAGATTTTAAATATTATGGTTTTTGTACCTTAACTAACTTTCAAATGATAATTTTCATCAACTTACTCTTGTAAAATTTTTTGAGTGCACATAAGATGATCTCTCTTATACTCACATAATTTGTACGCGTTTGATCATTCATAGATGATTTTGCAATGCCTTATGAGAACACATGATTGAGTGTTATGAATTATTTTATTTATATATTGAGATTTATATATATGTTTCACTCATCATGCGTGCATATATTTAATTGATTATAATAGTTATTTAAGTGCAACGAACTGATGAAAACATGTATATCCAAGTAATTTTAATGACTTTATACATGCGTCAATAAATATAATAGTTGATTGTATACAATGAATTGATAATATATATAATTATATTTAATTAGTTTTAGGGAATTTGTTGATAAATGATATAATCAATGAACATATATGAATTTATTTATTTATTTTCAATACATATGTACTAAATTTGCTTAATTTAAAAAGTCTCTCTTTTAATTAATAAAATATTAATTTATCGATATATTAATATCTCTCTAAATTAATAAAATTCCATAGTCCCTAGGTTATTAATTTATAGAGGTTTTACTGTATTCTAAAAGTAAAACAAATATATAAAATACTAAAAAATATTATATATATATATATATATATATATATATATATATATATATATATATATATATGGGTCATCCGTTTTTTTTAGAATGGGTCAACAGGTCGACCCGGTGACCCAGTGACCCGGTTGAAAGACCGGTTCGATATCCGGTCCGGGTTTCAAAACATTGGCTCTAGTTAGACATTTAGTTCCTAACTAACGTCATCTATCTATCTTATTATTATTATTATTATTATTATTATTATTATTATTATTATTATTATTATTATTATTATTATTATTATTATTATTATTATTATAATTATTATTATTAAAAATGGGGAATTCTTATGTGGGTGTAAGTATACTACACTCGTCTCTCATATTTTGATTAAAATATTAATATAATACCTTACATATTATATTGATATAATAATCTCATGTGAAGAATGAATGTTGTACACCTATACTCATATTACAATAAACCTATTGAAACTACACAACCACAAGCGTATATATCACCACCTATTCACTCCAATAATCCAATTAATTGAATTGATAATTATATATTTTAGCATTAAAAATATATTTCTATATCAACTAAACTTTAGAATATATTCATTTCATTGATCATTTAAAGTTACTATATAGTATATCAAAAAGTTACCCTAACTTTGGATTAGAGTAGTATTTTCTGCTTATCTTAATTAATTTACTAATTTTATTTGAATTTAACACACCTGAATTGTATCCTATTAAAGATCAATGAGTCATTTTTTTAAGGAATAAAATAATAAAACTATTCCTATAGACGGAATAGAAAGTGCCAAATTTCAATTAATTTGTATGAGACATTTTAAACAAGCCATAAAGGGAAAATACTAGCGTATAACAAAGTATATAACAAGTCACAATTATTTTATTCAAAATAAAAAAAAAAAAATCAATGGGAGCAATGCATTTGTTGTTGGCATTGTTAGTAATTATTCATGAAGTTAACTGTGTTGCATGAGAAGCCCTTCTCCGCCAACGAAGTTTCTTTATCTAAATATCAAAACGGAGAGAGAAGGGATGATAAAATACCTAATATGTCCAGTAATTGAAGCCATGCATGATCTGCAAATTTCTCAAACGAACCGAGTATAATGGAGGGCTCGGATTTAGCGACTGTGTACAACGGGAGGACTGTGTCCTGACGATCACCAACACCTTCTATCACATCAACTATAGGATCACGTCGCTCAGTGCTGCTAGAACCTCCTGCTATGGGCACAACGTCCGAAGCACATGCTGTATGTACGAGGGGAGGACTCCTACGACGCGGCCGGGAGACAGAAGCTGGTATACGAGTAGACTTGCAGCTGAACAAGGTCTTCATGTCATCGTAGTATGATTTCAACTTATCCATGAAGCCTTTTAGCTTTCTGTCAATCTCTGCATTTTGGGTTGTTATTTCCTCCCTAACGATCTGTTCCTCGGGTGTGGCATACTGAGGGATATCGTGACCCCTGCTACCGTTGGAAAACGTCTCCCTTGGATGTTGATAGGAAATGGCCCATCTCCCTAGGCCCAATATCACCACTTCGGCAAAGCCCACACGTCACCTCGGCAAAGCCCAACAGAGGCAGTTCGGCCCAATGGCAGCTCGGCCCAGCCCAACAGTAATCAGCCCAGATTCAGGCCCAGGGAGTTGAGCCCTAATAACAGAACGTGGAGTGATGGAGGCAGAAACGGCCACCGCCCACGATTTCCATGATCCCACGTCCATTTCTCCCATGATGGACGAGGAATTTAGCTATAAATTAATACTAGATCGATTGTATTGTAACACACGCATGCTACATTGAATACAAAAACTCTCTCTCTTTCTCCCCGTGGACGTAGATCTTACGATCGAACCACGTAAATCCCCTGTGTTCTCTATTTTCCGGCATTCAATTTCACACACATAATCAATCCCAAACCGAGCAGCGAATCTTGGATTCATCATTGGCGCCGTCTGTGGGAAAGATAAATTCGTGACTCGATTCCCTTTTTCAGTGCTCAAACCACCATTCATGGCTCCCGAAAGACGATTGTTGCGAGGGACTCCATCCCGGAGTTCAGGAAGTGTTCCACGATGCCGGCAAAGCCATCGTAGACAGCATGAAGATCCTGTCACCGCTGCAGCGACCCATGAAGAACAACCGCATCTCGACGTTCCTGTCGATTGTTTAGTGTCATTTTGTTAGGTTTTAGTCGTTATTTGTTATTCGTTTTTGTGTCATTTTTGTGTCGTTTCGTGTTTTTATTGCTATGATATGGGTATTTTGAGTATTTTGATTGTTAAGGATCAGGAGAGTCGAGAGAAGGAGAAAGAACGAGGAAAGGATAGCAAAAGGAGCAAAATTGGATGGATTTTCGTAGATCACCTAGAGCGCTCGCTCCAAGTCAAATTAAGAAGGGAAAAAGCGCAGCTATCCTGGAGCGCTCGCTCCAACCCTCTGGAGCGCTCGTGAGTTTTATTTGAGTTTCCTTGTGGGAATCGAACTCTTACCTTATGTTATATATATGTCATTAGGGCACGAATTAGAGACACCTTTTATCTTCCGTTTTCAGTTCCAAATATTCTAGTCTTAGTTTTTATTGCTTTCGATTTGTTCCGGATCAGATTCTTCAGTTTTAATTCAAGTTCTTTTAGTTCGTTCGTGTTCTTCGTTCTCGTTTTAATTCGTAAGTTATTTATTGCTTTCCTTTCGTTTAATTAATTGCGTTCTTAGTTTCGTAGATTTAATTTCTTTAGTTCTTCGTTTAATTCTATTTGTTCGTTATTGAGTTCGTAGCTTAGATTAGTTTTTCCAAAGTTTCTGTTCTTTCGTTTTCAAAGTTTCTGTTTCTTCGTTTTTAAATTCTTTGAGTTAAATTTATTTTTCTAGATTTTTAGATTTAATTATTCATGTCTAAATTCGTTTTCGTTTCTTTAATTGCTTTCGTTATTGCTTTCGTTTCGATTCTCGCCGAGGTAGTTTAATTGCTTTTATTTAATTCCTTAGATTAATTAGTTTAGATCAATTTCTTATTCTCTAGATTAGATTTACTTGCTTTTATTTATTGCTTTGATTTATTTTATTCTAGGATTTAAAAACCAAAAACCCTAAATATTCTTTACTTGCTTTCTTAGTTTTAGGCTAGATTAGATTTTTGCTACATAGTTATTTGCCCTGCTAAGTTTTCCTTCGAGATTCGACATTGGGTTTTACTTGCTAGTGCTACGATAGGATTTTGTTCTGTTGCAAACACTTTTTAGTGAAACAGGTCGGAAGTGGGAAAGTCCCTCCTCTCGACGAACATAATCCCAGAGAAGACGTTGCGGCACCACCACCACCGCATTCTCCACCAGTACAGCAGGCCCAGACTCACCGCGGCCCTGTGAGCTCACGCTTAGGACCTCGAGTTCACCAACCAACTCCCGAGGGTCACATCGAAGACCTCACTTCGGATCGTGAGCGTGAGCTGTTCGAGCCCGTAGTTGTTCAGCGCCCATCTCCGGTCATTCGACTAAACCCAATGGCACCACCACCTCCTCCACCCCCCGGGATAGAGGAACTGTTAAGGAATTACCTCACCACTACCCGAGGAAGAGAGTTCCTTAGCCAATATGGAGAGGAGCAGAGGGCACCCCATCTCGGCACCGAGATCCGAGCTGGACCATATGGAATGCCCGGAGGACAGGACTTCCTAAGTCAGTTCAAGTACAGCACGTTGAACCAGGACTTGGGAAGTGTGCACATGTGCAAGCTTTTTCCCGAATTGCTGATCAATCATGCAAGAGAATGGTTCGATAGCTTGCCAGCCGGGTCAATTAGGTCGTACGCCGACCTGATGAATGCTTTTTCACGTAGATTTTCCCAGCGTGTCGAAGTGAGGCACACCCAAGCACATCTGCTCACTGTGAAGCAGAACCGAGGTGAGCCTCTCCAGGACTTTATGACCCGATTTGATAGGGAATGCCTGCAAACCCGATGTACCAATGACCTCCTCATCATCTCGGCGTTCCAAAACGCCATCACCTCGGACATTCTTTACAGGGAGATCCTAGCAAAGGAGCCGCAGACCACAACCGAATTGTGGGCAATTGAAATTTGCCAAGATTGATGAAGCAACCAAACGGCGAAGAGAAGTAGACCGAGGAGAAGCCTCGGACAAGAAAAAGAAGGAGGACACGTCCCGAAAGAACGTGATGGAGTGCATTCAGCGCGGTCCATTGGAATCCCGCCTCGGACCTCGGCAAAACCCGGCACAGCCCCAGCGAGGTCCATTCGTGCCCCAGCCGGCTCAACGGCCCGCACCACAGTTCACTCCACTGACGAAGTCGAGGACCGAAATCCTTGAGCTCCATGCCAACCTATTCGAGCGACCTCGGACAATGAGAGAGGATGGTATACTGAGGTCGAAAAACAAATTCTGCCAGTTCCACGATGATTACGGGCACGAGACTGAGGATTGCAGGAATCTGGCATACGACATTGAAAACCTGGTCCGCAGTGGCCCGTTAAAAAAGTACCAGGACCGAGGTGCGGGAGTCAACCAGCTAGACGCCTCCCGAAGTCGGAAAAAGAAAAGGCAGTACCGAGGTGCCAGTTGCAACACCGAAGCTGAGAAGAAGGCTAAGTATGACGACGATGCTGACGAGGACGGGTATTACCAGTACGACGGAGTCATTGCTACCGTCTCCGCGCTAGCCAAAGGACAGACAAAGTCCTACCTTAAGAACAGGGCGCGGACTCTCCCGAGTAGAGATCCGGTAAGCAAGAGACTTAAAAGGGATGAAGCAATTACATTCTCCGCCGAGGACCCAGTGCCTCCTATGATTCCCCACTCCGATGCTATCGTCATTGAAGCAGTCGTAGCCAACAAACTCATCAGGAGAATCCACATTGACACCGGAGCCTCCGTAAACATCATGTTCAAACACTTCTTCGACCAGATGGGGATTGATAAATACAAGGTCACACTGACATCCCGGCCACTACGCAATTTTGCCTAAGAGGAGACACTTTCGCTGGGAGCGGTAGAACTCCCAGTTACTGTGGGGAAAGCCCCGAGGAGCTCTACCGAGGTGACAGAGTTCCTCGTAGTGGATGCCAAGTCCCCCTATAACATCATCCTAGGACGGACTTGGTTGAATGCGGTCAAAGCGATCTGCTCCACATATCACCTTGCTCTAAAGATCCCGACTAGGGGAGGGACAACCCTAATCCGAGGAGATCAGAAAATAGCAAAGGAGTGCCTCCACGTGGCACTCAAAGGGTAAGGGGCTCCACCCCACTTGCCCCAAGCATAACAATTACAGAACTCCGAGGAGCTGAAGAAGGCGTCGCATGCCGAAGACAGCCCGGTTAAAGATGTGATGTTACATGAGGACGACCCCACTAAGGTTGTCAAAGTAGGTTTTGCCGAGTTCCCACATCTTCGCGAACAGGTTATTCAGCTCTTAAAGGAGTATAGAGACGTCTTTGCATGGTCCCCATTGGACATGACAGGAGTGTCACCTCGGTTGATCACACATCGGCTCAATATTGATCCCGAGGTCAGACCCATCAGACAAAAGCAGCGCTCTTTCACCGCAGAGCGAAATCAAGTCATAAAATCCGAGGTGCCACAATTGTTGAACACCAGTATGCTATTCGAGGTAACATACCCGACCTGGATAGTGAACCCGGTGATGGTCAAGAAAGCGGGGGGGGGGGGGGGGGGATGGCGAATGTGTATTGACTACACCGATCTCAACAAGCACTGCTCAAAGGATTGCTACCCTCTCCACGACATTGATAAGAAGGTAGACTCCCTAGTCGGCCACAAGATATTCAGCTTTCTTGACCTGTACAAGGGGTATCATCAAGTTCTGATGGATACCGAGGACGCAGCCAAAACTGCATTCATTACGGACTTTGGCATCTTCGCCTATCACAAGATGTCATTCGGACTGAAGAATGCTGGAGCTACTTACCAGAGGATGGTAGACAAGATTTTCAAGGAACATATTGGGAAAGAAGTCGAGGTCTATGTGGATGATATAGTGGTGAAGAGTAAAGAAGAGGATACCAGCATAGCCGATCTCTGGACGGTGCTCTCACTACTTCGGGAGGTCAATCTGAAACTTAACCCCCAAAGGTGTACCTTTGCTGTGACTTCGGGGAAGTTTCTAGGTTGTTGGATCTCCCGGGAAGGGTAAAGGCAAATCCGTCAAAGGTTAAAGTTGTGCTGGAAATGAAGGTCCCGAAGTCAATTAACGATGTACACAAGCTCACTAGGTGCCTTGCCACACTGAGCAGGTTTCTCTCCAAAGCTGCAGAGAAACAGCTACCCTTCTTCAAGATTTTGAAGAAGGCACCCGAATTCAGCTGGAGTTCGGAACACCATCTCGCACTCAACCAGCTAAAAGAGTATCTCAACAGTCTGCCTACCCTATCGGTGCCAAAAGAGGGGGAGGTACTGTTCTTGTACTTAGCCACCTCGGAGGAGGCCATCAGCGCGGTGCTTGTACAAGAGGAATCAGGGTGCCAACTCCCTGTGTATTTCATAAGCAGATCCCTTAAGGGACCCGAGGTGCGATATCAACCACTTGAGAAGCTCGTTTTGGCATTAGTCAATGCTGCCCGACGCCTGCGCCCATACTTTCATGCACACTCCATCCAGGTCCAAACGGATTCCCCACTTCGGCAAGTCCTGATAAAGCCCGAAGCATCGGGCCGAATAGCGAAGTGGGCCATCGAGCTGGGGGAGCATGATGTTACCTACGTCCCTCGTCAAGCCATAAAAGGACAGGCCCTAGCGGACTTTTTGGTTGAAACCTCGATACCCGATGCCCCGAATTCCACATCGGTACCAACAATAACCCCACCCCGCTCTGCCACAACGGAGCCTCCCGATTGTTGGCACATGTATGTCGACGGCGCTTCCGAGAAAATGGGAAGCGGAGCCGGAGTCCTCCTTGTCAACCCAGAAAAAAAGGAACTCACATATGCACTTCGTTTCCAGTTCGCGACTACTAACAACGAGGTGGAATATGAAGCACTACTAGCCGGACTTCGAATAGCCACAGATCTGAAGGTCATTGCCTTCAAAGTGCACAGTGATTCACAAGTAATTGTAAATCACATGCTGGGAAAGTACGAAGCGAAGGGAGACAAGATGAAGAGGTATCTGGCTAAGGCACGAAGTATGCAAGAAGCCTTCTCATACTTCCAGCTCGAGCGCATACCCTGAACTCAGAACTCCCAAGCCGACGTTCTCAGCAAATTGGCAGCAGTTCCCGGCTCTTCACCTGTTGAGAAATGTAAGAAACAGCCTACTGTGGCTGCTTCTTCAGCTGAAGCCGAATATCGTGCCCTCAGTATTACTAATAGAGATTTGGTTTAGATATCCTATCTGTTGCGCGATTTTCAGGTCACACTTTCTCTTCCCTTCCCTCTCTACTGTGATAATTTGGCAGCCATTCAAATCACAAAGAATATCCTGTTCCATGAGCGGACCAAGCACATTGATATTGACTGCCATATTGTGCGAGAGAAATATGTATCTGGGTTTCTTGTGCCTACTGCAGTATCTTCATCTAACCAGCTTGCAGATTTTTTGACTAAATCTTTGGCTTCTCCACGGTTTTGTGCTATATTGTCCAAGATGAATTTGTTGGATGTCCACCAATTTCATCTTGAGGGGGGGGGGGGGGGGGGGGGAGGGGGTGTAGAAGTATACAAGAAATGAATGTGGATGAAGTAATGAAGGAGGTGCATGCAGCTGTTAATGAAGATGATGTTGCAGTACGTACGAAGAAGATGAAGTTAATAAAGGAGTAGGGTTTCTATTTTGTTGAAAAAGGGATTTGATCACTGTAGTTAAATGAATAATTAAATAATAGCCGTTGATCTATATTTAGATCAACAGCGTAGATTAGATAGTGGTAGTAGTTGAAAGCGTGTAGCGCTTCTCTTATTTTGTATCACAAGTTTGTGGAGTTAGTTAGTACTGTATATATACACAGTACTAACCGTATTTTTTATGTATGAAATTGCAGTATTTCTGCAGAATACTTGAAATGAGAAATTCTCTTCTCCTTCTTTTCTCTCGATTTCTTCAGGAAGCCCTTTTGGAATTGAATTCCTACAGGAGAGAACTTGATTAAAAGGCGGTTTCCCCTTGATAATTTTGACATTTTTTTTGTGCCTTTTGCTCTTACCATGTGGAGGACATTGATCACCTATTTTGCTCTTGTAAGTTTGCTTGTGATGTTTGGTAAGAATGTCTAGGTTGGCTTGAGATTCATGGGGTTGGTTCGAACAATCTTAGGAATCATTTTGTCTAATTTGTCGGGCATTATATAGGAAAGATGAAGACGAAGCTCTTGATCATTATTTGGCAATGCGTTTATTGGAGCATTTGGAGGGGTTACTCCGAATGTGAACTATGTCATGAATGGTATCAAATTTCTGCCGTGGAAGTGGATCCGTTCACTTTTCTCTTTTTGTGTTGGAGTGTCTTTTCATGATTGGTGTACTAGTCCATTGTTGTATGCTCCGACATCTTTCAAATGATGATTTGTTCACGTATAATCTTGTTGCACATATAATATTTATTTTTTAATGTTTTAGTTTATTATAAATATTGATACACTTGAAGATAAATGAAAAAAATCATATAAGTTGAATATAAATTGAAATATAAGCGGAATAAATATTCTAATGATAATATTAATATTCTAATAATTTTTAATTATAAGGGCAAAATAGGCAAATCAAATTTTGTAAACAAGACACTTTTTATGATAGTATACGGTATAGCGTATAGGTATATATAGATTAAAGAAGCATTTAATTTACGAACCACAACACGAACTTCTGTGCCTTTTCTAGTCTCAAACACAGCCTTAGACATGTAGTTTACTAGTTTAAATATATGGATTCTATTTTACTATAACAAAGGTGAAACACCCTGACATTAATTAGTGTAACTTCGCGGAAACTTTGCGTAAACTACCGTGATATTCCAACAAAGTCATCCATCGCTAGTAGACGCTTAGAACATATTATTTTCCCATCGTGGACCCTAATGTAGACTTTAAATTATCTCGAGCAAAGTCTTGTGGAAGAAATTAAAGATAAGTATACGTTCAATATCAAATTAATACTCTTTCTGTCTCAACCATCTTGGTCGACTATTATATTTTCCTCCCAAACAAAATACTCTCTCCGTCTCATTGAACAAGTCTCTAACTATTGGATGCACCGTAACCAAGAGAGAAGTTAAGTGGTGACAAGTAAGCAAAATGTATATTATATGGGAAGGAAGAATTTGTTAACTAATAAGGAGGAGTTGTTATGTGAAATAAACCAAAATGGAGAGACTTGTTCAAAGAGATGGAGGGTGTATATTGTCAGTGTTTGGATGGGATCCCTCTATCCTCATTCTTATGTACCAATTGTGTAGCAAATGTCGATTTTTATTGTTTTTATGCATTTTCTTTCAATAATTTCAACGTATTATGATTCGTCATAATTTTAAGATTATTTCTAGGGTCCACCCATCCATTTTAGGGTTTATAATTTTTTTTAGAATTTAATTTCAATTTTATTAGGTAAAATATGGTTGATAAATTGAAACTTAGGGTATATGATTTTTAGAAATTATAATTTTTGTCATAATTTTTTATTTTGTTTTGTTATAATATTCTCAATTTATTTTATAAAAAAACATTACTACTATAAAAGAAATAAAATTAATTAATTGGTACACTATTGATACATAAAAGTGGGTAAAGAGGATCTCGTCCAATTAGTGTTGAACTTAGTTAGGTTTGACTATAAATCTCAAAAATCTATTATTTTAATCATATACCGTAGACCGAAAATTAAGTCGTTAATAAACTTTAATTAATTATATTATTTTAATTACATAAGGCCACATATTAACGACTGAATCTCAATTCGGTAGTTAATTTAACGACTGATTATTTCCAATCACTAACCCAGCAGCTGAATTAGTTTTTGTTCGGTCATTACTTGCTCCGGTTTGGTTCGGTCGTTATTCAGTTGTTGGTCCGTAGTTTATTAACCAAGGAATAAATAATTTCGATCGATAAATTCATAGTTATTTCGTGTATTTTCTGTTTTCTACAAATTATTTTCTCTTTGAACGAATTTCCACACATATCTATGGAGAAGACGACTTTGTCTACTATACAATGAATATTAGAAAAATTACAAGGTTAAACGGAAACAAAATTTGATTATGTAAAGTGCAGTATATATATAGTTGGGAAATACTTACTTATAGGGAAGGGTTATTTTGAAAACCACCCTTATGTTAGTAACTAAAAACTATAGTAGACCATAGATTATTATTTTTGGATGGTTGAGATTAAAACATTTGTAATTGGCATGGATCTAGGCTGCTCAATTAACACGAGCCAATTATGCTTCTCAAGGGTGGAAATGGAAAACGAAATTATTTTGCTTTTTAGTTCATCCAATGCAAGCCTACAATCATGGGAAAAAGAAATGGAAATAAGAAGCCTTAATAATATAATAATGAAATACCATAATAATATAATTCATTGCATAATAATATGAAAATAAGAACTAGCTTAGATAGGAGTTTCTCAAGTTCACTATACCTGTAACCTATTATTCATGCTTGTTTATAAATATCATAATGCTTCTTTATATTTATTGTAATGCTTCTATGGAATAACCATGTTCATTTTTCACGAAAATTATGAGCTAGAAAAATGTGCAGTGTTTCTTTTAAAACATTCCAAATTTGCAATGTTGCTTTATAAAGATTTTAATGTTTTTTCATAAATGATATAATGCTTCTATATATAAAATTATAATGCTTCGTATAAATTCCCATCAGTTTATTTTCTTAAGTTACTACAATATAATTATTAATATTGTATGATTGAATTATAAATATATGATGCTTTTTTATAATTATTATAATGATTTTTTTAGAATCATGCCAATTTCTCAAATTTTTACGAGCTTATAATTTCTTTGCAATGTTTCTTTTCAATATTTCAATGCTTCTTATGAAGATTTTAATGTTTTTAGAAATAATTATATTAAGGGAATACAATACTCATTTTAGTTACAACTCTAACAATTGTTTGCCTTCATTGATTTCCAACATTATATATGTCATTAAAAACAAGATGGAAAATAAGGAAACTCAACATAACTACACCTCCTTTAATAGTTGTCATTTCGGTTACAAACATAGTCAAATTACACTTAACACCCCTTTTGTAGTTATAGTTATAGAATAATCATAAATCCTCCGAAAATTGAGAACCATTGATACGACAAGATCTATGGCTAAGGTTGGTTTTTAGTTATCAATATAGGGATGGTTTTCATTTGAACCTTCCTCCTTACTTATAAATAACACGTCTAGTAGGAGTTATTACATCCCAAAACAAAACAATGAAACCAATAGTATATATCTTCTTGGGATTGTTGCTGATTATGTTGCGTCAGATATCTCTGCCGGGGACGCTAGCTCGGCCAACTCCGTTTAGATCAAGAGTTGCACCGCCAAAACGACCGCCCTTGCACAGTTGTTTACCCCGTTGTTAGTGTTCTATGGATCCCAGAATTTTAATGCATGTCATACTGTCAACCCTATCATTAGGGTTTATACACATATTCATCTAATTTTCGCATTCGTGTTTTCGTATGAACTTGTAGCTATATATGTTTTTTTGTCTCAATCTTTCACATTTTGATTTATCTACAAACGATTCATGCCCTATCTTGTATAGTTAGTACCAAACGTTAATGTTGTTCCTTAAAAATTCATTGTTTTCTTTGTCAATGCTAACCTATTCTTGCGCAGTCTTGAAAGACTGCTCACCAAACACCACACTTAGTGTGTTCTTCTACAAGCTCGGTTATTCTAAACGCGATAAGTTTTGCTAACCACATAACATACCAAATATACAAAAATTCCGCTTTCCTATCAAACGGTTTCAATAGTACCTTACCATTATTGTGGATAAAACAACGACAACTAAAATTATAGAAATATAGATGTTAACAATTCTCTCTGTCCATAAATATAAGCAATATGAAGGATAACACTATCGTTCCTACGATAAATAAACAGAATAGCAACGAAATGGAAGCTTCCATGCTAGGGCGAGTGTAAAATTCACTCACCATGAAATGGTGACATGTGGCATAGTAGAATAAAATATTGGATGGATTTTTTTAAGCATTTTTATTTATTTTAGATTATGTAATTTAAATTAATTGTTGAATTATTTATATGCGCCAACTATTTTTAATTTGCTATTCACAAAATTAAAGCTTTAGTTTTGATTTTTTAATTTTTATTTTTATTTTATCATGCTAAATACAGTTATATATAATTTTTATTGGTGGCGACTGTGTCGGAGATGGAGAAGAAGAGGGTGAAGAGGGAGATGGTGAGAGCCGCCATTGATGGTGAAAACGAACTGATTGATTTTTCCCCCAGCAGTAGAGAGAGAGAGGGAGGAGTGAGTAATGATAGTGAAGGTGGTGCTGGCATTTGGAAGCCGCCAATTGGAGGCCATTAACAACAAATTAGAGAAAATCTCAGAAACGCTAGCGGCGTTGCTCTGTAGTTTTCTCTCTTCGCCGTGTGTTCTTCCCGTGACGATTAATTGCCCATGAAAACGCTGATTCGAAACACAAAATTTATCGTTTCCCACAGACGGCGCTAGTGATGAATCATATTTTCGTAGGGCAATAAATGCAACGAAGGATAAACGACACGAGAGATTTACGTGGTTCGATCTTTCGATCTACGTCCACGGAGAGAAAGGAGGCGGCGGTATTTTTATTAGACTTTGCGTAGTCGATTACAAAGAGTGTATCAATCTATATATAACTATCACAATTATGGCCTAATAACTACCAAAGTAATGGCCTTCGATCATGGGGTGTCAGTTATCACACCCATGATCCCATGTTCTTTAATTACTCTCTTAGTAGGGGTAGTGGTGGCTCCATGATCCACGTTCTTCTTAGTGGGTGTCTTCTTGGACTTGGGCTCTTCATGGTTTGGGCCTAAGAATTGGGCCTTATCCCATCAATAGTGTAATTTTGTATTTTTATATATTATTTCCAATTTATGGTTGATGGTTCATTGGTTTTTAATTTTATTGTCCCATTAAAAAACATTTTTTTAGAATATATTTAAAATTTTATGTTGCAAGTTTATTGATGTACTTGTAAATTTACTCATCTGTAAAAGAATATATATTTAAGAATAATCTCTATTAATATAATATAACTGGTCCCAATTAGGAATATGAGTTTATTCCTATTTATTCCTCTTATTTAGGAATATATATCTTATTTTGTCATATGCTCTACTTATATACTATAACAATATTCTGTTTAGTTTATCGATATATTCTTTTTATATCTTTATTCAGAAATAACCTCCTATTTTATCATAATTTTTTACAATTCTAAAAATATCTTTTTATAGAAGTTTTACTCTATAAAAATTATATCACACCAATGTTATTATAAAAAAAAAAAAAAAAAAAAAAAATTATGCCCAAGTATTCCAAATGACTATGAGGCAGATGGAGATGGCTTAATTTTGTCCAACATTTGGCCCAATTACGTTGACTTAATTAATTATCATGGGAAATTCCATGCATGCTAGACTAGAGTGCATTGCATCTCCACGTGAATGTGAATGTGAATGTGAATGTTTGATAGGTGTGTTACTCGTCCTTTATTATTAGTCCAATTTAGTTTGGACATAGGTTTAACGAATGAGAAAATTTGTGGCTATAATCGATCCTAAGGTTGCGTTCTCTTTTATGCGAAAGAAAATGAGAGAAAAGAGAAAATCATCCTATAAATTTCACACTTTTTCTCACATTTTCTCACTTTTATCAATGAGGGAGGATTTTACTCCTTAAATTGGAGAAAATATTTTCAACACCAAATTGGAGAGATAATATTTTCTCCCCATTGTAGTGCAAATGAAGGGGATAATATAGGATATGTGAGAAAAGGTGAGAAAATTAATGAGTGGAATTTATAGGGTGATTTTCTCTTTTCTCTCCTTTTATTTCGCATCAAAGAGAACGCAACCTAAGAAAAGAAAGTTAAGTATAATTAAATATTTTTTGTCAATTTAGAAAATGAAACTAATAAATGGGACAGACGAAAATAACAAATAATAGTAATGAAATGAGACAAAGATAATATTAGATTTAGGTTGCGTTCCCTATGATGCGAAATAAAAAGGGGAAAAAAGAGAAAACCATCCTTAAATCTTCCTTATTTCTTACTTTTTCTCACCTTTTTTTCCCTTCATTTGCACTACAATGGAGAGAGAATATTAATACTCCAATTTGGTGTTGTAAATATATTCTCCAATTTAAGGAGTAAAATTCCCCCTCATTGATAAAAGGTGAAAAAGTTGACGAAAATGGTGGAATTTATAGGGTGATTTGCTATTTTCTCTCTTTTTCTTTCGCATCAAAGAGAACGTAACCTTAATCGTATGCTTCCTTCTCGATCGATATTTCACTCCATTATAGTTTTGGAACCGGAGAAGATCAATACAATTTTGTAGGCAAATATTGACTCATTTCCTACATAATAGCAAAGCACGCATTTTTTTTGGGGCAACAAGGTTATCTGACGGAAACCTTTGTACTCCCTCCGTTTTTTCAGATGACATGTTTCTTTTCGTCACGATATTTAAGAAATATAATTAAAAAATTAATATATAGTGTGAGTTAAAGATAAATATAATGTTAAAGATAAAAGTGATGTTTGTTGGGCCTTAAAAGGAAATAGATTATTTGGAAAAAAAACGTCCTAAAATAGCAAACAGGTCATCTGAAAAAAAAAAAAAAAAAAAAACGGAGGAAGTATTAGTTAACGAATGGAATATATCATAAATAACCCAATAACTAAGGAAATCTATCGTAGGGATTCCATTGGCAAATGGTTAAGAAATGACTATGGGTGAGGATTTCCCAACGCCACATTCCACCGAGAACATTTTCTATCACAATTTTGTCAGCAATTGAAATTTCCATGGGCACGTACGTAAAATGGTTAGCAATTTGGCAAGATTTTTGAAGTGAAATTAGTTCTGTGTAGCTCGGACGTTTCCAAGCGTAATTTATTTCTTTCATCAACCCGATCATGTCTAAGATATAACTTTTTTTTTTCCAAAATTTTGTTTTCCACTTATAATGAGCATATAGACTTTTCCGAAAAAATATCAGTTATAGAATTTGGATCAACTTCTACCACCATGTTACGTTGCTCTCCCACATTAATGAGTGTGGCCAATATGCACTATTTTCTTGTTGATTTATGGGGTCACTGATTTGACTGGTAGAATTTTTCAAAATCAAAAATCTGATGATAATAAATTAATATCTCAACATTTTAATGTTTGATTGAAAGTAGTACAATAAAAT
This sequence comes from Thymus mandschuricus, assembly GCA_029379335.1. NCBI lineage: Eukaryota > Viridiplantae > Streptophyta > Magnoliopsida > Lamiales > Lamiaceae > Thymus > Thymus mandschuricus. The sequence continues at coordinate 16,242,691 of CM057071.1, forward strand.
ATATTTAGAGGATCTCAAACAATTTAGTTCTTTTTTCTCCAATACGCGCCCGCATTTATGTTTTTGAGAAAAAAAAAAACACTTAGTCCATACAGTTGGGACATTATTTATTTATTGTTTTTTTAGGAGTCAACTTATACTAGTATTAAAGTCAATGTTAAAAGAATCTGAATACAACTTATATGGATCAACAACTCAATTCTAGTAATTTGTTCTTCCATATGTTCATTAATGTCAAATGCCAATTTTTAGTAGTGTTTTAAGACATATATATTACCTTGTAGAAAATCGGCTTTAGACGACACTTAGAAATGTAACAATAACATTTGAAATGTCATATCTGTTGTAGAGGGTGAATTCTACAATTACGGTTATGGCCGGCTCGACAGGTTTGTCCGGTTCAACAGGTTGGTCACTAGCAACCTGTCAACACAAGCAGCAAACGTAAGAACCCTTCGAGAGCACCGGTGGGGGTGTCCGGCGAAGGGCCTCCGACGCTCAAGGCAGTTGGGCTATAAACTTATGTATGAAATGTATATAAAGCAAACGTAAATAATAACGAATAGCAATAATGCAGCCGGAACGATAAAAACGAGAGTAATGAAGATGGAAATAAGGGCGATGGAACGACGGTCTGTTCAGGCTAGTCTGCTTGGTCAGGCTAGCCTGTTTGGTTGACGGCCGAAAAGACTAAACGGAAGCAGTTCGAGCGTATAGAGGAGATGGAGAGAGCAAGTAGGAGAGTCGAGAGTACGTGTGTCAGATCGTGTCTTCAACGGGTAGGGTTTCATGTATTTATAGGACGGCTTGGACCATCTAGGGTTTTCTCTCTTCATCTCTCCAGGCGTATCCGCTAGGTCCGCCTCTTCCGGTTGGTTCCGATATTCGTGGAAACCCTCAATTTGACCGTTTTCTTCCGCTTGTGCGGGAGTCGCTTGTTCCGCTTACTCCGTTTGACGTGAGTGAGATCTTTAAACTGGGCCTTTATGCTTCTTGTGGGCCGGAGGCGTAAATGGGCCCAATTATTGACGGTCAGGCTAGTCCGCTTAGTCTGTTTAGCCCGTTTGGCCGTTAGACGAATTTTGCCCACTGCATCTGTCAATATAATAATAGATGGAAGTGTAATGTATAATATTTGGTCATGACACTTTCTACCTACGAAATGTATATATATTATTATTGCTTCAGCGAAATGCAGGTTAAACTGTTTGTATTTTTTCATAATTTATAGTGACAATTTTGGAAGTGTTATGTATGTCAATTTAGCCCCATATATTTTCTAGTAATGAGTAATTTCCAATTATATACTATAGTTTACCAATCGGTAACTAAAATTTATTTTTCTTGGCTTATTTTAGTCCGTTAATTTCTCAATATTATGGTTTAGCCTAATCTTACACTGTCTAGGATTCACTAATCCTGGGTTTATAATTTTTTTTCTCAATTTTTCTCATTTTATTATTTATAAAACGAAATAAAATTCTAAAAAAATAATTATAAACCATGCATAATTGGCTTAATAAATTAATAAAATCATTTTACATCGAAATCGAAAAAAAATACTAAACTTCAGAAAAATCTATTTTGATACTCCTTTTGTCCCACTCATTAGTCTTGTTGAATATTCATATGTGAGGTATTCCCTCCGTTTCTTCTGAGATGACATGCTTCTTTTCGGCACGCGTATTAATAAAATTGAGGTTTGTTGTATAATAGTGGTGGTTCACATACTTAAAATGAGAATTTAGTGTAAAAAGGTGATACATTAAGGGGTTAATGGGGGTGCACATGGGGTTGTCGGGCTAAAATAGGAAACAGGCCATTTCGCACGTGACGAGCCCATATTGTGCTCTATTGTTGTTATGATTGGAGTCATGTTTAGAGTCATTTTGTATCAAGTTATGTGCTTGGGAGGGCACGTTTTGGGATTTAGGTTGCACAGGGCAAGACAGAGCAAAACCAGTCAATTCTGGAGTGCTTGGGCAAGATGCTGAGAACAAGCAGGAACAGGGCAAGGCGGAATGCATTCACTGGTGTGATCGTGGGCATAATTGTTAAGTTTTGGGTGACGAATCAACTCATTACATGTGTCAAGTAAGGTGATCACATGGCGGATGACGTAGAATGGAGTTAGAATCTAACTAACTTGTGCATGGCTTGTTCATCAAGATTGAGCAATGGGGGACCACTGATCTTGGCCGTTGGATCGATCTACGGTGGATTATGATTTATGAGCTGGTATATAGCTCGGATTCAGTTCCCATGAAGAGTGTGTGAATCAGTTACAAGAGAGAGAATAAAGTAGAGAAGAGAGGAGAGAACAGTTCTTAGCTAGGGTTCATAAGTAGAGCTGTCAACCTTGGCCCGACCTACCCGAAGTTTAGGTTGGGTTGGACTCTACAAATAGAGGCCCAGAAAAACCCGGGCCTAATTAGCCCGACCCGGTAGGCCTGTGGGCCTTTACGGGCTTGGGCTAAAAAAAGCCCGAGGCCCATGGGCTAATAGGGCGCGTTATGAAAACACTGTTTTTTTCCCATTCGTCTACCTAATACACACACACATATATTTTTTGAAGATTTGCATAATTTACCATTAGTCAAGTTTCGTATTATTTTTATTTCGGTGATTACTTAAGCATTGACTTTTACTATAATATTTTGCTTAAGTTTTTCTTTTGAATATTTGCTTGTTGAGCTTACGTTAATTTTGAGGTAGTAGGAATTGAGTTTTTGATTTATGACATAAACCTTTATCCTTTTTGTTATGCTAGTATGTTCTTTTAGAATTTTATCTATGTTTTATATATACATTTACATGAAAAAACCTATGAGTATATTATCAAATTAATTGGGAGATAATTTAATGTGTAATATTTATTAAAAAAAGAAAAATTCATAAGCATATACCACTCCGGTCCTAGCTTCTTGACTCATTTGCTTTTTGCACAGGAATTAAGACGAAAATGTTTAGTGTATAAAGTGTATTTTGTAGGGAATGTAATGTTGTTTATGTATTTAAACATATTTTAGAAACAGAGCATCATATATGCATAAAAACATGTTCTTGTCTGATCTTAAATGAAAGATCGTATAAAGACCTTTAATTTGATATAAAAATCATAAAAATCCGATAACAAACGAGCAAGTTATAATAATTTAAACTTTCGAAATTTAAATTATATTGAACTACGTGCAGAAAAATGAGTGGATGAGATTTAAGTATGGAATGTTAAGTGTAATAAGGGGTTTACTAATTGTACTAATTATACTCATTCTTTCCAAAAAAGGAAATGAGTCAACAAACATGGGACGTCCCAAAAAGGAATATGAGTCAAGAAGCTAGGACTGGAGTGGTAATATTTTTTTATTTATACATATATTTGAAAAAATGATGGGCCGGGCTAGCCCGACGGCCCAATGGCCCATAAAAGGTCAGGTTGGGCTGAATTTTTATGAGCCCGAAAATTTATGGGCCGGCCCGACCCGGCCCATTTTTTTCCCACTTAGCCCGTTGGGCCAGGCTGGGCTGGCCCGACCCGATTGCTTTGACAGCTCTATTCATAAGCTAGGGTTTTTCTGCAGATTTCTGCGTTTTTTGCTTCTTCTTCTTCATACGCTCGTTGTAATTGGTTGAAGTTCGATTCATAGTGAAGAGTTTGGTTTCTTCTCCCGTGGATGTAGGCAGATTATTGCCGAACCACGTAAAATCTTGTGTCAATCTTTTATGTTCTTCGTTGCTTGTTTCATTCTCGTTTTCGATCCAATTCCATTGAGTTCGTGAGTCGTGATCTGTGTTTATCGCTGCACAAGATCTTCACAAATTGGTGCCGTCTGTGGGAAAGGTGAGGAATCGGATCTACGAGAGATGACGACGGCGAAGTTCGACGCTGAGAAGTTCACGGGGTTGAATGATTTTGGGTTATGGTTGATCAAGATGAAGGCATTGCTGGTGCAACAATGGCTAGCTAATGCGATCAAGGCGGAGGATGAGTCCAAGAAGGCTGTTCCGACGGAGAAGCAGATCGAGATCGCAGAGAAGGCACATAGTGCTCTGATTCTTTGCTTATCAGACAAGGTGCTGAGGGAAGTGGCGAAGGAGAAGACTGCAGATGCGATCTGGGCAAAGCTAGAATCTTTGTACATGACGAAGACCTTCGCCTCTCGTTTGTACGCCAAGCAGAGGTTATATTCTTACAAGATAACCGAAGAGAAATGAGTCTTAGATCATTTGGACGATTTCAACAAGCTCCTTAATGATCTGGAAAACATCGATGTGAAGATTGATGAAGAAGATAAAGCCATTATTCTTCTGAATTCCCTACCAAAATCCTTCGAGCACTTGAAGGATGCATGCCATGTTATATGGAAGGGATGGGACGGTCACTCTCGAGAAGGTACAGAATGCATTAAGATCGAAGGAGTTGCAGAGACAAGTTGATGATAGATCAGATTCCCAGGCAGAAGAAAGTCTGAACATCAAGTCCAAGCAATTCAAGGGGAGTAAGTTCAAGAAATCAAGTCAAGATTCTAAGAAATCTGGGAATCAGAAGAGTAAAGAACAAGGTGATAAAGAAACAAGGAAATGTTTCCACTGTAAGAAGCTGGGACACTTGAAGAAGGACTGTTTTGCATACAAGAAGAAGATGGAACAGAAAGGGGTCAAACAAGATGCTGCAGAGATTACAGAGAAGTGTGAGGGAGCAGAGATGCTTAATGTGATGGATACGGCTATAGGAAATGAATGGATTCTTGAATCTGGGTGTAGTTTTCAAATGTGTCCTCACAGAAGCTGGTTTAGTAATTTCAGAGAAGAAAGGGTAGGATCTGTGCTATTGGGAAATGATGAGGTATGTCCAGTTGAAGGAATTGGAAACATCAAGCTCAAAATGCATGATGGGTCAATCAAGGCTCTATTTGAAGTCAGGTGTATCCCTCAACTAAAGAGAAATTTAGTATCTCTAGGCATGCTTGAATCAAAAGGTTTTCATTTCAAGTCTGTGAATGGCATCATACATGTGATGAAAAGCAGTGATGTGGTCATGAGGGGAATTAGGAACAATAGCCTGTATTATCTTGATCCTATATCCATTGTTGGTGAGTCTGAAGTTATTGTAGTTCATGACATTAATCTGTGGCATAGAAGATTAGGACATATATATTGGTGAGAAAGGTCTGAAAGAACTCATAAAACAAGGATTGCTAGGTGAGTGTTCTGGTGCAAGTTTGAGTGATTGTGAGTACTGTATCTTAGGAAAGAATAAGAAGCAGCCTTATGGTGTGGGTACTCACAACTCAACCTCACCCCTAGACTATACATACACAGATTTGTGGGGACCCTCAAGAACAGAAACTCTTGGAGGAGGGAAATACTTCATGGCAGTCATGGATGATTAATCTAGAAAGTTGTGGATTTACATATTGAAATCCAAATCTGATGCTCTGAATAAGTTCATTGATTGGTGCAATGAAGTTGAGGTGGAGAAAGGATCTTCACTCAAGTGTTTAAGAACAGACAATGGACTGGAGTTTCTATCTGAAGAATTCCAAAGATATTGCAGAGATAAAGGGATTAAGAGGCATAGGACAGTTCCTGCAAATCCTCAACAGAATGGTGTTGTTGAGAGGATGAATAGGACTATCCTGGATAAGGTTAGATGTATGCTGTTTAGCTCAGGATTATCAAGGAAGTTCTGGGGAGAAGCAGCAAACACTGTTTGTCATCTTATCAACAAAAGCCCATCAATAGCTATTAGCTTTAAAACTCTAGATGAGATGTGGTATGGAAAGCCTACAGGGTATGGGTACCTAAGAGTATTTGGTTGTAGGGCCTATGCTCATGTTAGACAGGATAAGTTGGAACCTAGGGCATTGAAGAGTGTACTGATAGGTTATCTAAAGGGAGTCAAGGGCTATAAACTGTGGTGTATAGAACCTGGAGAACAAAGAGTTCTGATATCAAGAGATGCGGTGTTTATAGAGGAAGAAATGCCATATCTAACTGTGAACAAGGGAAAGGATGATGTTCCTGTTAGAGTTGAGGTGGAGAGTGATGAAGGAATTCTAGAAAATCATGATGATAGTAATATATCAACAATCCACCACAGCTCATGATGATCATAATGCAGATGATCTTAAGAATTACTTGCTTGCTAGGGATAGAGTAAGAAGGAATATCACTCCACCAAGCAGATTTGGAGTAGCTGATATGGTTTATTATGCTTTAAATGTAGCAGAGAACATGGAGTATCAGGAACCAAGCAGCTATAGGGAGGCTGTTTCTTGCAGTGACAGTGAGAAGTGGCTTGTAGCCATGAAGGAAGAGTTAGACTCTTTGGAAAAGAACAAAACATGGGTATTGGTTGATATACCAAAATCACAGAAATTGTTCAGTTGCAAATGGATCTTCAAGAAGAAATTGGAGATGACAGATAAGGAAAGAGTGAGATTCAAAGCAAGATTAGTGGCTCGTGGCTTTACACAGAAGGTGGGGATTGATTTTAATGAAGTATTCTCACCAGTTTTGAAGCATTGCTCCATTAGGATACTGTTTGCTTTGGTCACACAAAAGGACATGGAACTACATCAGTTGGATGTTAAGACAATTTTTCTTCATGGAGACTTGAAGGAGACCATTTATATGATACAGCCAGAGGGGCTTTCAACTCCAGATACCAAAAACAAGGTATGTCTTCTTAAGAAATCATTATATGATTTGAAGCAAAGTTCAAGGCAGTGGTATTTGAAATTTGATGAACATGAAGTTAATATAGGTTTTGTAAAATCCTTGTATGATAGCTGTGTTTATCTTAAGAGGAGGAATGGAGTTGTGATTGCACATCTGTTGCTGTATGTTGATGATATGCTTGTAGCTGGTGATAGTTTGTCTGAGGTGGAGCAAGTAAAAATTGATTTGGGTTCCAGATTTGATATGAAGGATCTAGGTACTGCCAAGAGAATACTTTGGATTGATATAACTAGGATAAGGGACAAAGGAGTGTTGTGGTTAACTCAGCATGATTATATTCAAACGGTTTTGAAGAAGTTTAGGATGAATGAATCTAGAGAAGTTTCAGTTCCTTTGGCACAACATTTCAAGTTGAGTTTGCAACATGTACCTAAATCTGATAGAGAAATAAAGGAAATGAGTTTAGTTCCATATGCTAATGTTGTTGGTAGTGTGATGTACACTATGGTTTGTACTAGACCAGATATTGCCCATGTTGTGAGTGTAGCAAGTAGATACATGGGAAATCCTGGTAACTATCATTGGGAGGCTTTAAAGTACATACTTAGATACTTGAGGGGCAGTTCCAAGATTGGGATAAAGTATCAGAGAATGGAAGGCTCTGGGGATGGTAGTTTGATTGGTTATGTAGATTTTGACTATGCAGCAAATCTAGACACAAGAAAGTCTCAAACTGGTTGGATTTTTACATTGTTTGGATCTGCTATTAGTTGGAAGTCTTACTTACAATCAGTTGTAGCTTTATCAACCACAGAAGCTGAGTACTTAGCTATCACAGAAGCAGTGAAGGAGGGAATATGGCTTAAAGGAATTCTGGGAGAATTTGGGATTGTGCAAGGATCAGTTCCTATAAAGTGTGACAATCAGAGTGCTTTGCATCTGTCCAAGTATCAGGTTTTTCATGAAAGATCAAAGCATATTGATGTTAGGTTACATTTTGTGAGAGATGAAGTTGAAAAGGAGACAGTGGAAATGGTGAAAGTGTCAACAGAGGAGAATGTTGTTGATATGTTGACTAAAGCTTTGCCTACAACTAAGTTCAGATACTGCCTGAGTTTGGTTGGGGTTGTTTCTCAGTGATTGAGGAATGAAGTGGAGGGGAGATCAAACTTGAGCTATGAGTTGTTCATCAAGGTGGAGATTGTTAAGTTTTGGGTGACGAATCAACTCATTACACGTGTCAAGTAAGGTGATTACATGGCGGATGACGTGGAATGGAGTTAGTTAGAATCTAACTAACTTGTGCATGGCTTGTTCATCAAGATTGAGCAATGGGGGACCACTGATCTTGGCCGTTGGATTGATCTACGGTGGATTATGATTTATGAGCTGGTATATAGCTCGGATTCAGTTCACATGAAGAGTGTGTGAATCAGTTACAAGAGAGAGAATAGAGCAGAGAAGAGAGGAGATAGCAGTTCTTAGCTAGGGTTCATAAGCTAGGGTTTTTCTGCAGATTTCTGCGTTTTTTGCTTCTTCTTCTTCATATGCTCGTTGTAATTGGTTGAAGTTCGATTCATAGTGAAGAGTTTGGTTTCTTCTCCCGTGGATGTAGGCAGATTATTGCCAAACCACGTAAAATCTCGTGTCAATCTTTTATGTTCTTCGTTGCTTGTTTCATTTTCGTTTTCGATCCAATTCCATTAAGTTCGTGAGTCGTGATATGTGTTTATCGCTGCACAAGATCTTCACATTAATGACGACCATCGCGGGCAAGGAAGAGGCTATTGGGTGAGAAGGAGCGAATAAGGGAAGAGATTTACCTAGAGATTATTTCCTTAATTCAGCTTGATCAAATACGGAAGCAAATCTGCGCACATGGCAAGTCTACCTTGAAGCCGAGGAAACCCTAGCCGCACCACTGAATGGGCCTGGACCACGGTCCACATACTTCTACAAGTCCAGTTATGCAAGGCAGGACGAAGAGAAGAAAACAGCTGAGCATCTTCGGCAGACAGGAAAGCGCCTTGGGCAAGACGCGGCAAATCTTATCCGAGAAATCAGATAAGGAAGGAATTATTTCTTTCCTTAACCATGAAGATTCGTTCCTTGCTGGAAGATAATGAAGATATGGGCGGATTCTAGCTTGAGGAACAAGAAAAGAAAGTTCTACCAACAAGGCAACAACCCTAGATATTGAGTCAGCTGCTGGGCCAAGGCCCACAGCCCATTTGCACTGCTATATATAGGTCTGCTCGCCCAAAGCAGCGGGAGCTCTCTCTTAGCTCTCTTCTCATTATTCTTTACACACACTTAGAGATAGTTTTGGAGAGAATTCATAATGTAGCTTTGAGAGTTCGAGGAAAACACAAGCCCCACGAGCGAACCCTTTTTATTTTATGTTAATGTTATTTCCATTTAGTTTAATTATGTCTTTCTTTTACATTTATGTTATTTACTTTTACAGCATGCTAGAGTAGTCGTCTAAACCCAAATTGGGCAAGATGCCGTAATTATAATGTAACCCAATACTTGTGAGATCGGAAAAATTGGACTTAATGATGATTGCATGTGTTCCCGAGTTTGCTAGGTTCGGTTCTACAATTCATGTTAGTCTTGGTAGGGTATGTGGCCAGTATCATATTGAGTCAAGCATGATTACAAATAGTACATGGGCAAAACATGTAGGATAGGTCCTCATGCCATATAGAATGAACTAGCAACGGAGTGTAGTCGTAGGTCGACGTTAGGCCTGCTTCCGTGGCTATTCGGGTCCACCACAGATCGGTAATGCTGCTTAGGCAAGATATGTGACAACTAGTCATTGCATGTAAATTGTCCAAGATAGGGATATTTATATTTCTAAACTGTAATGGTGGATTGGGCACACATTGGCGGGGCACGTGACACGTGACAGAAGGGGGTCCTGCCTAGTGACTTGCCTATAACCGATGACATGTGCATACTTAGATCGATGAAGAAGTAGAGTTATGTTGTAATTAAGGGTACTTGCCCAGGCTGGGTTTTACTTTTTATTATTGTTTACAAGTCTTTTAAATTAAGTTGTTTTACTTTCCCTTGTTATTTTTTGTTCTGTCTTGGGCAACGCCCACCCCCAAACGTGACAATTGTTTTCTGGAAAGATTGCTACTCCAACTCCTCGTGAGAACGACCCTGTGCTTACCATTGCTATACTAGTTGTAATAGTCAAGGCATAGGATAGGCATTATAAATTTATTGATTGCGGCTAAACGACGGTCGCGTCAGTACGAAACGCCTCTATCAGGAAAATAGGCCGTTTCAGAAGAAACGGAGGGAGTATATAATATTCCAACGTGACTAGTGAAGTAGGACGGAGGGAGTATGATAGGGACTAATATCAGCTCCGCCACGTGGCGTTTTGTAGTACTGACTAGACCATCCTCCCAGAAGTCTCAAATGCCCTACTCGGTAAAGATGTCTAGGCTGCAGAGGCCATAAGGTTCTGTACAGATCCCTGCGTATGCAGAAGCTATCTCGGTCTTGTTGGCATCTGCTAGGACGTGAGGATCTACCTAACACACGGTCCGCGTGACTCTATATGCCTTAGGGTGAGGACAACAAAATTGATGACGAAGAGAATCTTGTCCCCTTAGAAAATTCCTCTCTTGTCCTCCCCTGGTAGGGGCATTCACCTTTTTACCCTTTTCATCACCTATAAATATCAAGTGATCACACCGTTTCAAACATCTCAACCCTACACATAGGGCTGGAAGTCGGTTCGGTATCGGGTAACCGAACCGAAATTTCGGTTAACCGAAACCGAAAATGTGCAAAACAGGTAACCGAATACCGACCCGAACGGTTATTCGATTTACCCGAATAACCGTTTAACATTTTCGGTTAGGTTATTGGTTACCCGAATTACCGAAATTTTTATTTGGTTCCTTTTTTTTTTTTTTTTTTTTTTTAAAAACCTTTTCTAAATGGAGGATTTAAGCATGTAATTATGTATCTTTGGAGGATTTTTTTTTATGTTCTTTTTTCTTCTTTTTTCCCTCAATTTCTACCAATCTAATTCTAATGAATTATCAATAATCTCCACTTCTCCAAGCACGACTCATCTTAATCTTAGTCATCTTATAAGAGAATAATTTTTATAATGTATTTCAAAAAAAAGAAAAAGATCAGTACATGAGTACTATGCCGTCTTCCCTTTCTTCCTCGTATGCTTGGAAAATATCCCAGCTTCGGTTAGTACAGTTCTTCTTCACATTCCATTTTCTTTTACCACAAATTTTCATGTCTTATCTCTTAGGCAATTTCACAAACATCTTCCAGGCATCACCCAGTCCCGTTCTAAAAAAAAAGAAAAAGAGCAGTACATGAGTAGGGCGTCCACAATCAACAATAATTCACCAAACATATCTGCTCACAAAATATGATAAATAAGACTAAAAAGGTAAAACCTGCTAAGTGCTAACAAACATAAATTCATAAATTAAATCATAATCACTTAATCAGTCTTCAAAGTTCAACCCATTCATCCACTCAATGATTCAAAATACAAACCAAATAAGCTATCATGTCTTCTCCAAGAGTCCAAGACTCTAAGTTCCAGAATCCAAATACATCCAAAAAAAACAAATTAGCAAAATAATGTATCAAACACAGCAAAACAAAGTCCAAGTCCAATGACATAGCTAAAATTATTTTCTTGTGCTACTCTCTGTCGCTCCCGTCCTTTCGCGTTCAATCAAGCTCAGGACTGCAATGAAAGAAAAGACGATAAAAATATTAAAGTAGTTAGAAAATTTTGAATATCATTATTAACAAGAATTGAAAGAGAAACACTAATTAAGCCAAATAATAAAATGTTTACCAGCTTGAAATTCCTTTGCTAGTTCTTCTTCGGGTAGATCTTCTGCATCTTCGTTGTTGGATTTGCTAGATCTCAACCAGTCTTCAACACAAACCAAAGCCTCAATCATCTCATGATTCAAAGAGCTTCTAAACTCATTCATAATCCGGCCTCCTGCGCTAAATGCCGACTCAGAAGCAACAGTCGATATGGGAATATCTAAAATATCCCTCGCCATCTCAGATAGAACAGGAAATCGCATGCCATGTGTCGACCACCACTTCAAGACATCAAATGTGTCAACCGCATTAGCTTCATCCCCTGTCCTCTGCTCTTTGAACTGTTTCTCTGTAAAATATATAGTCATCTCCGACGTATCAATATCATCACCTTCTTCATCACTGCTATCCTGGAGTAGAGTACTACAAGAACCACGACGATTTGATCGTCTTTCAGTATTAATTGCAACAGAGGACCGAGAACAACTTGCTCTTAGAGTTGGACATGGAGCTAGCTGCTTCTTATAAAACTCAAACAATTCATCCATCGAGTCTCTAAGCTCACGCACCAGCTGTGTTGCACGGTTAACACCATGCACTTTCTTCAAGCATTTTTCAACGTGCTTCATTTTTTGCCTTGGATCCAATAATGCAGCGATGTATAAGATCCTATTCATCCTAGGATTCAACTCAAATTGCTCGGACCAATATTTCCCAACCTTTTGCATCATCTTCTGTGCCATCAAACTGATCTCAAGATCCTCATTCAACTCAAGCTCAGAAATGATATCAAAGACATCACACATTTCTTTAAAGAATAAATGTGATGTCACATAACTGGTGCCAGAGACAAGGAGGGTCAAGTCATAAAACCTCTTCAAATATTCCATTATCTTCTTGACATTTACCCAATCATCTATCGTTGGTGGTCCATCTCCCTTTTTTGTCAATTCAGCCACATAAGAAGAATTCATGCCACCATACATCATAAATGCTGCCTCGTATGGCTCGGCTGCCTCTAACATCAAGTACGTGGAGTTCCACCTTGTCGCCACATCCAAACAAAGTGACTTCTTGCAATTAATTTTCAATGCCTGTACACAGTTGTTAAACTGTTCATATCTCGCTGGTGATGACTTGATATACTTCACGGCTTCTCTTACTCGTTTCACAGACAATCCTACTTCTTCTAAGCCGTCGGACACAATCAAATTAATGACGTGTGCAACACAACGAAGTTGTAGATACTTCCCTCCCAGAATGCTTGTTCCTAAATCATTAAGTTCAGTGCTTATACGTTGAACAGCTCCATCATTTGCGCATGCATTGTCCACGGTGCAGCACATAACACTCTTTAGATTCCAATCATTCAATGTAGTGACAACGGACTCACCAATATCTTTTCCCTTGTGGCTGACAATCTTTCGGAAGCTGATGATTTTTTTATACAAGCTCCAATCTTTCCCGATATAGTGCGCAGTAACACAAATATAACTTGTGTTGTTGATTGCAGTCCAACAATCGGTTGTGATGGAAACTCTTCCTATACATTTTTTGCTAAAGAAAGCACTCAACTTTGCCTTTTCCTCGATAAACAAGCGTGCACAATCATCTCTTATTGTCTTTCTGCATGGAATAATGAATTGCGGACAGACTTTAGCCATAAACTTCCTGAAGCCCTCACGCTCTATGAATCTAAAAAGTAGCTCATCAATAATGATCATTTCACATAAGGCCATCCTGATAGCCTTCTGATCAAACTTCCACGTTGTCAACGAGCCTGTTCCATCACCGTCGGCACTAGGTTGATAACTCAATAATGTTTGACCTGACTTTTCTGCATTTTTTTTCTACAAGATGCAAGATGCTGTTTCAAGCCAGTCGTACCATTTCTCTTTGACTCTGCTGCAATAAGGTTTCCACACGTGAGGCATTTCCCTTTTCGCTTACTAACTGGGGGATCTCCTTCATAAACATATTCCTCTTTGTAATATTTCCAATACTTTGATCTCGGATCTTGTTGTTTCCTCTTTTTCCCCCCAGATTCAATTTCGTTCTGAGTACGATCTTGATCTTCTGATTCTTCTAACATTTGAATATTTTCATCATTAACTGAATGAACAAGCCTATTATTACTAGCTTGTTGCGTTAAAGATGGATCGGGATTTGGCTCATTTGAGTTCATCTGTAGAAAATAAATAATGAATTAATAAGCTTTAGAAGATATCAAGAAAACAACAAACATGAAACTGATTAAAGCATAATTAGAAGTTCTAATGCAGAAGTTATGTAAGAACTGAAGGCTGAAGAGTCAAAAGATAAACTTAGAAAGATTGTGATAATAGAAAATCCATGGTTAAAAAATTAAAACATCATTCTACTGTCAAAAAAAAAATAAAAAAAATTAAAACATCATTCTTGAATCAAAGAAATAAAGATAATGCAAAGCAAGAATTTTGGAGAAGTTGAATTCATGAATTGCATAACAGCAGAAGTCAGAACATAACTTCAAGTTCATACAAAAAATAATAATAATAATGGAGAAACAATGTATATGTAATACGCACAAACAAGGAAGTAATCAAGCAAACACCCAACTTAATCAAGCCATAATCTATTAAATTACCCCACTAAATTAATAATAAAATGTAATTGGTATTATGGTATACATACATGGGCGAATAGGGCAACAAAGCCGGAGTGAGCGCTGCACCGCTGACTAGGGAAGTCGGAAGAACGATGACGCCGGCGAGAGGCGACTAATGACTCGAAGCCGGAGGAGCGGTGACGCCGGCGAGAGGCGACTGAGTTGTTCAGTTCGGCGGAGTAGCCGAGTAGGGCGTTTTTTTAAGGTGTACGCGTTCTTTCTCAAATTTTCAAGTTTTTTAAGTGAAAATAGTTATAACAAATTACTAATTAAATATATAAATAAATCATATATTTAATATTAATAATTTTTCGGTTATATGGGTAATACCGATCGGTTATCGGGTATTACCCGATAACCGAATTTATAAAAAATTTGATTCGTTTACCGAACCGAATAACCGTTTAAGCAATTATCGGTTACACTATAACCGACGGTTATCGGTTCGGTACCAAAAAAACCGAAGTTTTTACTACCGATTTCCAGCCCTACCTACACACACCCACTATTCCATTCATACTCAGCTTCGCATTTCCGCAAGCTAGAGCTACCGAAATCCTGCCTTAAGGATTTCCATTCTCTCATCACTTCCATCTACATCCTCTCTTCAGTGAAAGAGGGACTCCCAACAGCTCAAGCCGAAGGTATAATTCTCACTGCCAAGAGAGGACGAAGCATGAAGACGCCTTGCATTCTCTACTTCGCCCTCTTCTTTCCTCTTTGTTTTCCTACCCGAATGAGCTCTAAGCTCCATGGATCTAACTAGTTCTTTGGTTATAAACACCCTTTGCTTAATGTATAGCTCGATTCTCTCTTTTATGTCTAAAGGAAGATGCTCTGTAGAAAATGAGCCACTATGGCTAATGAATCGCATGAATCTCTTACTTGCTACCGTTATAATCCTTTATTACGTGAATACTCTTTACAAATATGGTGAATAATCACATAATTATTGTAGATCTTCAACCCGGATCTATCAGAGTACATGTTTGGTTCAATAAGATTGAGCTACCGTAGGATGTTATCAGGGATAACATAATAGAAATACCATGATAAAATTTCGCTTCATCTAAAAACTCGAATTTATAAAGAGGGGTGTAATTCAATGGGATGGGATCCTCTATCCCAAACTCTGTGTCCCAATCGTGTCCCAAATCCTAACTTCTATTAGTTATATATTATATTTTAAAAAAATAAAAATTGCATTATATAACAAATTGTAATAGACATCTATGGGGGGAAAAAATAGATTTTTTAAATGTAATATGCCCTAGTATTTAATTTTTCAATCATTATATAACCAATAAAAGTGAAATTAAATGTTAAAAAATAATTACATTTATATACCCTAATTTGGATTAGTGCACCTTAGAAATAATCATAAAATTAAAATAAATCATTATAAATTAAAAATTTTGGAAAAAAAATGTATTAAACTAATAAAAATTGAGATTTGGGACACAATTGGGACACAGAGTTTGGGACAGAGGATCCATCCGATAATTCATTAGCTTATAATATTAATATCCCAGTATAAAGGTCAAATATTAAGCAAACTACCAAGTTATTCGTCAAGCTATCGTCAATTTGACAAATAATTACCATATTACACACAATATTTTACCACATAAAAATGCAAGAAATGATCCGAAACGTATGCTCTAAGATATATGGACTTGAGACATCACAACAAGAAAAATTAAGTCTTGCTCCAAGATATATATTGACTTGAGACTCGCAACAAATAAAAGTCTTGCTACATACCTCCAAAAGTCATGCATTATATATACATACACAATAGCATAATTTAGTCATTCATTTCAAGTATAACTAGTTCAATGAAGCTAGAGTATTATTTCTTATTTTTTGCAGTTTTAGTTTCCACACCATGTCTAAAGAAACCCATACATGCAGAGAGTATTTCTCCTAGTGATGTTTCTTTAATGGAGAAGAAGGAAGCAGGTGGAAAGCCATCGTTCTCAAATGCATTATTTCCTCTAATCAAACCTCCTTCGTCAATGGCGGTGCCTCCGGAAACAGAGAAGAAGGAAACTCGGTACAGGAGACGATCAACGACGATGGCTCCGCCTCCGTTGGTCAAACCCCGTTTGCTTCAAACATATTATACGAATGCAATCACTCTCCCCCCTCAGTTAGGCCCAAATTCTGTCTTACCCGATTGTTAGAGGGTTTAGGGGAAACTTATACAGTATTAATTGTTGTTGGAGAGTTAAAACACTTTATTAATTATTTTGAAATAAGTCCTGTATGTATTGATGTATGATTGAGTTAATTATATGTTACTTACCATGAAGTGAAAAGTACACAAATATATAAAATAAGACATTTTCCCAAAAAAAAAATAATAATACATCATTTTTGTTTTTGTTTGCTTTTATTTTTATCTTGAATGAATGCATTTCACCATGCACTTGGTATTATATTTGGTTAGTAATTTTCTTTTGAATTTAATCAATATTACTCCACGCGTTTCATATATTTATAAATTTCAATCAATTTTAAGTAATGATATCATGCATCTTCTCGTTAATTGTCATCATCAATCGTACTCCTTCCGTCACAATTCAATTATCTTATTTAACTATTTTTATAAATTTATTATAATATAAAGTGAGACAATTATGTTGGAACGAACAAATTACAATTTATAGAGTCATGGCTTGTGATAAGAGCAGTGTTCTAAAAAACGGCCTAGGCAGCCGCCTAGGCGGCGCCTAGGCGCTAGGCGGCGCCGTGCCGTCCCGATTTTGGGCTAGGCGGCCCGGGCTAGGCGGCTGCAGACTAGGCGCCGCCTAGGCGGCCGCCTAGGCGGCTAGGCGGGCTAGGCGGACTAGGCGGCTGCAGACTAGGCGCCGCCTAGGCGGCTAGGCGGGCTAGGCGGCGGGCTGGGCGGCTGGGAACAATAATATTCTTCTCCTCTTCTTCTCCTTCCCATTCGATTTTATGTTTAAATTTGTGGTAATGTTTCGACTATGAATTTTATTTGAATGACTATTGATTTATGAATTTTGAACTATATTAGTTTGCAATTGTATATTTGCATTGTTAAGAATTGAGATGAAATTAGATAATATGTAATTGGAATATTGGATAATGAAAATTTTAATATTTTTATTTAGGAATACTAGTAAAAAAAATAAAATAAAAATAAAAAATACGAATCCGCCTAGGCGGCGCCTAGGCGCCGCCTAGGCGGCTAGGCGCTAGTCGGCCCTCCGCCGCCCGACTAGCGCCTAACGTTTTTTAGAACATTGGATAAGAGTAGTTTCCTCAATTTCTATTCTCCATTTCGAATCACATGTAACCCTTCTCTAAAAAACTCTTCATAAGTTTTAGACAATAGTTATATGATACTGATCGATTTTGTTTTCGTAACAATAAATATGCAAGTATGAAAAGAAGAAGAATGGAACGAGCACACAGAGATTTACGTGGTTCAATCTGTTGTAACAAATCTACGTCCACCGACGAAAGAGGGGTGAATGTTTATTGATGGTGATATGCGTACAAAATATGAAAATTGTGTACACTACTAGAAAAAAGCTCATACACTACGGTTTAAAACCGTAGTGTATGAGCATTCAAAACTGTAGTGGTAGGTGGTGTAGTAAAAGATGCAGAGTATACACTACGGTTTTAAACCGTAGTGTATACTGACTATTCTCTACGGTTTAAAGGAATACACTACGGTTTTAAACCGTAGTGTATTCTGACTATTCTCTACGGTTTTAAACCGTAGTGTATGAGCATCCCATACTGTAGACATAAGTTCTGTAGAGAAAACTTTTTTCACATACACTACGGTTTTAAACCGTAGTAAAAAGTAATTTTTATTTAATTGCTCCGGTTTGTATTTATAAAACCGTAATCCAATATTAAAAATATATAATATATATATATATACATATATATAAATACTACAATTGATCGAGAATAATAAATATTACCATTATCATATTAAAATCTCGCGTTTAACACCACAATATTTCATGTACACAAGGATAAATAACAATTAAAAAAAAATACAATGTAAGTAGTTCAAAAAGCAGCAGGAGAAATCTATATGAAATCTATATGGAAATCTAATGTGCTCTAACTTCTTGTGGACAGATGGGAAAATCTGAAGGAGAAATGGCCTCGTTTCAACCTGCAAAGCTGATGACGAATTTTACCTGACCATTTTGGAGCCTCCCTTTGTATACACGCCCGAATCCTCCCTCTCCCAAGAAAGATTCCGGCCTGAAGTTATTTGTAGCAGCAGCTAACTCACGGAAAGTAAACGTTTGTGCAGCAATCTGAGAATAGGCAAATCCTTCAGCGCTGAGATCTCCCTCTTTGGACCCACATTGCTTCTCGACTTTAGCCTGTCTCCCCCTTCAAGGTATAATTATCGAACCATCACTTGTCCATCACAAAACATATTCGAGGATGTTCAAAACTAAGAGTACGAGTTAAAACACAAACAATGTCGATTCCTAGATAGCAAGAGAGAATTCAATTTTACGGACATATAAATATAACGAAAAATTGACCAAACGAAACTTCTCCCAATTTAGGAATCAAAAGAAAGAGGATTGACTCATCTCAAGACTGCATATCATTGGCAACAGTTACACAATCAGTGCTATAAACTTATATCAGATCAAGAACAAGAAAAAGTAATTACACTCCCCCTCAAATCAATCATGTCAATTTAATTGAGATGGGGTAATTTAAAAAATTGTTCCACACACAAGCAAAGAGATATTAGAGAGGGAATGCTGAAAGTTGCACCTTTTATTTCCGTATGAGCTTGCAGCCTTCCAGAGGGCCTGTACCCAAGAAAACTGAGGTTCAGTAACCTGAGAGTGTATGTTTCCTACACACCTACATCAGATCATAGTATATAGAAATAGACATTAGGAATGAAAATATAATGTTACTCATAAAACAGTATCCATTATAACAACATCTACATTCTTGTTTCTGGCCTCCGTCAATCCCTGCCTTTCTATTTCTGCATCAGTCCCAGCTGTATAAACAGGAAGTCAGGAACTCCAACCTACACAAAGCTTATATGTCAATAATGGATGAAATAAGGAGCATAACTATAAAGATAAGAGACAACAAATCATACACAAAAGACATTATTAAAGGTAGCTCGAAAAAAGTTGTCGAGTGTATTTTCATTCTCATAATATATAGGACAAGAAAGACAATAAAGGCAATGATAACATTTAAGGATGTCCTATTTCAACATGAAAGACAATGATAACATTGATTATTAACAACAAAAGTAAACACTCTAATGCTAGAATCTTAAACTGAGAAAGAAGCTACTTCCAGAAAACTACCTGTTTGCCCAAAATAACCAGCTGGTCAATAGCAGCAGGTCTGTAGACATGCCCAACTATTAGCATGCAACTCTTCCCATGTTGATCAGGTAATGTAACATAATTTAGACTTTCACATTCAGAAGGTGAAGATGTCTGTTACAAGAAATACGGGTTCAAGAAAAGCACCAGCTTTTTCAGCTTGTTCCTAAAATATTCCAAATATATAAAATGTCATTAAGGTAAAATCTTACACATCACACACACAATCTCAATCGAAAAAAGTTTTGCAAGAATATAAAATGTCATTAAGGTAAAATCTTAGCCCATGGAAATGCAGTTTCGCAGAGGGCTTATAATAAATTAATAATTATGCATCCATTGCAATTTAAAGTTATTGGCATCACATATTATGGGTTAAAATAGTGCTATAAGTGCTATAAATCAATTAAAACTTCGTAAAGAAGCTGATGAACAACATGTAATGGAAAGCAAAATCTGAAACCAGTTTCATGAAGAACTCATACCATGAAGCAGCCTCTTACCGTATCTCTCCCTTGTATTTATTCAAGAATGCTCGCATATGCTCGATCACAAGAAATTTTAGTTGAATGACTGTAAGAAGATGCAGTATTATCATGTGATGCACAAGAAAAAGACCTAATGAAATGAGAACTGAATTCATGCCATTTCATGTAAAAGAACACACAAGTTTGCAGCTTGCTATTTCCATAACATTTGTTCCGTCTGCGGCATTTCCGAGCTAGTTCTGTAGAGTTTGGTAAAAGAAGCAAAGTAGTGTTCGACCAAAATAAAGAAGTGGATTGTGAATAAAATTACGTTTCAAGTACGAAGGTAAAGGATGTGGATTTATAAATCCAGTTTAATACGAAAGATATACTAAGCCAGGGGAAAAAACGCAATTGTATGAAGGTTCAAAATTTCCAGCTGTACGAAACAATGATAAGAAATCAGACAATTATGCTGTAAAACCCATTTGTCTGATTTAGGGGTGATCTTATTTTGGTATGAAAGATATATACCTCCCTCTTCTGGAAGATCCGAGGTCCACAAAGTAAGGTTGTCCCTTAGAAGCTGCATGATGAGAGTGCTGTCTTTGTAGGACTCTTCGTTGAGGCTGTCAAGTTCTGCTATAGCTTCACCAAAGGCTTGTTTAGCAAGGTGGCAGGCCCTGGCAGCGGTAACATTTATGTTAATACCAAAAAATCAGTAGCAACACGATTATAAAGTAAACATAAAAACCTACACATCACACACACAATCTCAATCGAAATGATCTCCATACCTTGATTTCCAATCTGAGTTGCTGCACCAAACATCAAAACACAAAACAAACAACAAAATACGAGTCAACAAACTAACAGTACCCTAGATCTTCCAAAAACCAAAACAAATCCCCAACAAATTGCAATTCTACCGCTCAAATTCAAAGCAATCAAAAATGCCAATCAATCGCAATGCAAGTTAACAATCATCAATTCGAAAACGACGATAGACCTAGCAAGGCAAGGAAGCACCTAACGCGAATCACAATCGGAGTTAAGATACAAGCAAAGGAAACTCACCATTTTCGCGGATTCTGTTCACAATTGGGGGAGGCTGCCTGGACATCGCAGTGTAAGATCTGCAAAAAATTGTGAGTGAGTCGAGAAACACGCACTCGAATGGTGAGATCAAGAGAGAGAAAGTGCGCTTATATTATGTTAGAGACACGCACTCGTGTCTCAGTGCCGGCGAGCTCCTCACGGCGAGGTTGGGACGGAACCCTAAACCCTCAAGTATGGTTACTTTGTTAGAAATTGAGGAGTAGAAATTGAGGGAGAGAGAGAGAGAGAGAGAGGAGGAGAGTACCGGCGACGGCGAGCTCCTCACGGCGGCGATCTGCAGAGAGAATCCCGCAGCAGCACTCTCGCGAGTCGCCATTCCCAAATTTTTTTTAAGTGCTGAGTTTTCCAAGTCTTTAATTTCAATTGTAATTGTAATTGGAAGAGGAAGAGGGCGCGGCTATTATATATATAAAAACCTTTCTGCGACTATTACCAAGTCTTTGTCCTAGACCAGATGGCAATGAAGCCTTAAATTCACTAATTGGTGAGGGTTCAAATCCTAAAGGTGTCATTTTTTTTTCCTATTTTTTAATATGCGCTCATACACTACGGTTTAAAACCGTAGTGTATAAAACCGTAGTGTATGAGCGCCTCTCTCATACACTACGGTTTTAAACCGTAGAGTATAGTGCCAAAAACCGTAGTGTATGAAAGAGGCGCTCATACACTACGGTTTTTAGCTGAACTGTAGTTAATACTAAGGAGTATACACTACGGTTTTGGAAAAAAATCGTAGAGAAAGGGTATACACTACGGTTTTTAAAAAAAACCGTAGTGTATGTAGTGTAGTAAAAAGTCTTTTTTCTAGCAGTGGTATGAATCTCTAACTCTAACCTAGCCTCTATATATATACAAGTCTGTAGAGTTTCGCTATAATAAGGACCCTTTCAAGTCTATCTCCTATTTGTGATAAACATCCAAGTCTGCTACGTCTCTTAGGATTCGAATTGTAGCCGTTGAAGGAGTTCTTCATGGGCCGAGGTCTTCATGGGCCGAACTGCATAGGCCGAGCTTCGTTGTTTGGAGCCCATTTAGATTGGGTCCAATGCTTGGGCCTAGTAGTTGTGCCATATCCTATCAGGTACCGAGGAAGTTATTGTTTTCTTAGATCTTAATTTGGATCGATTCGTTTGGCCTGACTGATTCATTGTTTTTTGATGAGTGAACACATGTTGAAATAGTTTTTCAAGTCGAATCCATATGGATTGTTTTACGAAAGATTCGTAAGTAGTGCAACTTGGATACTTTTATACTATTCAAGCTAAATCATCATACGAGTTGTATTTTGTTTTTGGTTTGCAATTTTGGAATACTAACAAGTAATTACTAAGCTTAATAAAAGAATAAGAGCTCAAAGACAATAGAATAAAAGGTATAGAAAGTAATTCCAATTGTATGTACTTCAACTTGATCTCAACTATGGATGTGAACTACTAACTAGATTAACCACATTTTAATCCAAACTCATGTGAGAAACCACCATCCTAATCATTCAACTATTTACTCAATAGATTAATGACAGTTGATTGTTAAACCACCTCTTTCCTATCAGCATTCATTATTAATATTTGATGTTATTTGAGTTCAAGTATCTCATTAAAGCCTACTAATCATTTAATCAATGACCCTACGTGCACTTGTAATGATCAATTACTCTTACACATAAATCAAATGACCGAAACATGAATTTAGAAGGCTAAATCTCAATCATTCACTCATATCCAAAGTTCCAATCAAGTATTCATGATGCAACTGGAATTAAAGAGGAATTTAGCCGCTCTTGATCAAAAGTAAATCAACACCAAAATAGAGATTCATTAATGAAGCAAACTAGTTAGATAAGTGTTGTGATCTTGGCTTGGATCATTAATCTTGACCTTGATCTTCCACCAAATACAATAGAAGCTTAAAATGGAAAATGAATTATAAATCTAAGTCTAAAGCTTGTTCTTAAATGAAAATTTCCCTAAATGAATCCACTCAAATCTATTTATATGTCTAGAAATTAAGGACTGGGGTGCAATTATATTTTTGGGGTGGAAAGTAGAAGAAAATGGGTTAAAATGAGAATAAGAGGAAATTTGGGGGCAAAAAGGAAGAAATAGACAAAAGGGAAGCACGAGCGGCCCCTCGGCGAAGGGGGCTCGGCAAGGGCAGCGCGTGGGTGAACTCCCCTGCTGAAGCGGACGCATGGCTGGCCCGCATGGCAGTGCTGCAGGGCCTCTCGACGCTGCTCACGACTACTGTTTCCTCGCGCGGCCGGTCATATGGTCGCCCGGCTGCACGTGGCTTAATCGTTTCGCCTTGTTCTCTCTCGTTCGAACTCCAATTCGACCACCTCTTTACCTACGGACTCCTCTTGAAACCTTCTTCAATATTGCGTTGACAATTTATCTCAAATATTGCTTGAATTTTTAACCAAGTGTAGTCATTCATAAAACTAGTGAACTATACATTCAAGATCATATTAAACATGATTATCACTTCAAAATAACATCAAAACACACGCTAAATGATGGTTGCGTTCTCTTTGATGCGAAAGAAAATGAGAGAAAAGATAAAATTACACTATAAATTTCACTCATTTTCTCCCCTTTTCTCATCTTTTATTAATGAGGGAGGATTTTACTCCTTAAATTGGAGATAATATTTACAACACCAAATTGAAGAGATAATATTTTCTCTCCATTGTAGTGCAAATGGAGGGGAAAATATAGAAAAGGTGAGAAAAGAGGTCAAATTTATAGGGTGATTTTCTCTTTTCTCTCATTTTCTTTCGCATCAAAGAGAACGCAACCGAAGTGAAAATCCATGTTTTTCAACTCCCTCAAACTTAGATCCTTGATTGTCCTCAAGCAACAAAGAGAATGAAGAAAAGAATTACAAATATGGAAAGGTAAATTAAGGGACATATTTTACTTCAAAAGAAAATTTATATACACAAGTGAAATACTACTATCAAAGCTCGACCCTATACCAGTGAAACTCAATACTCAAACCTCAATAAGACATAAGAACCTCACGGCGTGGAAAGTATCAAGTGAGCACTCAACTCTCAAGTATTTAAGCTAAAGATAATATATAACTCTCAATCCAAGACAAGACATGCAATTGATCATATGCGTGTAATGAGCCTAACTTCTTCGTTGCTTGAGTATGCACACAAAATTAGAATCAAATAGGACTTTAGTTAGCTTATAATGTAAGGATATTGCTTAAGGTAGAAAATTTTTAGACTGAGTGACTTAAATTTTCATTCAACACACTCCACCTTATTAGTGATATTAGGGTTGATAAATAAAAAACTAAGGTATATATAATTATGAAAAAAAATATATTTATTACTACATGTTTGTTATAATTTGTTATTAATAATAAAATATATTATACAATAGGTAACAAGTTAATTGGCAATATTGTTCTCAAATATAACGTTCCTCTTCACTATGTATTGAGCTAAAAAAAATAAAAACCAATCTACCATTTAGGCATTCCATATTTATTTATGTAACAACCTATCAAAACTCCTATTAAGAAACCACATCCATACCCCAAAGCCACAGCTTCCCAAGTAAACCCATCCACAAAATAATTCTCATCATCACTTTCTTCAGGCAACGTCGGAAGTTCCTCAGCACATCTCTTACTCAACGGAAATCCACATAGACCGGCATTCCCGACGTACGACCAGTTGTCGAACGTCGGAAATTGGCCA
This sequence comes from Thymus mandschuricus, assembly GCA_029379335.1. NCBI lineage: Eukaryota > Viridiplantae > Streptophyta > Magnoliopsida > Lamiales > Lamiaceae > Thymus > Thymus mandschuricus. Next base: position 16,267,537 of record CM057071.1, read on the forward strand.
CCCGACTGAGGTATCTGCCCGACAAGATCATTCATCGAAAGATTCAACGTGGAAAGAAAGTTCAACGACGTCAGCTGCCGGGGAATCTCACCGCTCAGCTCGTTCGAAGAGAGGTCCAACGATTCTAGGGCTTTCACATTTCCAAGAGACGAAGGTATGTTCCCACTAAGATTGTTATGAGACAAATTCAAGTATTTTAATGAATTTAGACTCCCTATGGAGTCCGGAATCACTCCTGAGAATCTGTTCTCGGACAAGTCAATAGTTGTGAACGTTGTCAAGATTCTCTCCACCGGTCGCTCCGATCCTTTTAGAACGAAAACCATCGATTCCTCGTACTTTTTGAACCAATTACTAGCACTCTTTTCTGTAGCATTTTCCTTGGCATTGATCATGGCTGGAAAAGTAGTCAAGTATCTACTCGGAAGGGAGCCGGTGAACTCGTTTTGAGATATATCCATCACTTGTAATTTAGAAAACGGAGCGTCGGTCATCTCTACAGCGGGTAGCATGCTGCCATTGAAATTGTTGGAGCTCAAAACGAGGACCCGAAGTTCAACAAGGGTTTCCATCCAGAAGGGGAACGTGTCTCGTATTTCATTGCTTCCGACGTCAAGGACTTGAAGCTTCTCACAGTTTACTAGGGTTTGTGGTAGGGTTCCTTCGAGATGATTCCGGTTTAGGTTTAGAGACTCGAGAGAGCAACCCTTTGCGAAAGACGGAGGAATGACGCCACGGAAGCCGTTTTCCTTCAAGTGTAAGACCTGCAAAGATTTACTCAAGTTCCCTAAACACATAGGGATTGGTCCCTCCAAGCTGTTATTTGAGAGATGGAGGAATTGGAGGGATGTCAAGTTGCAAAGAGACGGCGGAATCTCTCCGGTGAGTTTGTTGGAGTAGAGCATTAGGGTTTTGAGGGATTGAAGAGTTCCAATGGAGGAAGGTATTGAACCTGACAAGTTGTTCTTTGCTAAGTTGAGATATGTTAAGTTTCTTGATCTTACAATATCTGGTGATATGGAACCATCGAGAAGGTTACTTGAGAGATCGATGACTTGAATATTTGGGGTGAACATTTCTCCACCAAGAGTACCTGAAGGATGCAACCAAGCTTCTTATATCAAATATATATTGTCTTCGTCTAAGCTATTTATGTTCATCTACTTTCGAGTTTTAATAAAATATTAGGTGGTGTCGTCAATGGCAGATCCAGAAAAATTGTTTAGTGGGGTCTAAAATATTGAAATCTTCAAATACAACACAGCACTCCTAAAATTTAACTCATTGATACAGACTTTATTATAGAAATCCATAAAATGCCAATAAATTTAAATTTTAAGGAAATAAAAGGAAAAGTTTTGTGGGGGCGGTGTACATAGATCTGCCCCTGCCTGGGTATAGTATTATACCACTCCGGTCCAGGCTTCTTGACTCATATTCCTTTTTGGTACGTCCCACACATATTGACTCATTTCCTTTTTTAGAAATAATTAGAGTATAATAAGTACAATTAGTAAACCCCTTATTACACTTAACATTCCATACTTAAATCTCATCCACTCATTTTTCTGCACGTAGTTCAATATAATTTAAATTTTGAAAGTTTAAATTATTATAACTTGCTCGTTTGTTATCGGATTTTTATGATTTTTATATCAAATTAAAGGTCTTGATACGATCTTTCATTTAAGATCAGACAAGAACATGTTTTTATGCATCTATGATGCTCTGTTTCTAAAATATGTCTAAATACATAAACCACATTACATTTCCCTACAAAATACACTTTATACACTAAACATTTTCGTCTTAGTTCCCGTGCAAAAAGCAAATGAGTCAATATGTGTGGACCGGAGTGGTAGTAAATAAGTTAAGATAAACATAAAGTGATTGTGGTGGTCTATAGTGCTCAAGATGAAATTGACATGTTCGGATGTTCCGGAGGAACAACTCAATAATTAGAGATTAGTTATACTTAAACGAGACGAGGGAATATTTAGTAGTCAAATTGCTAAATTGGTTACAATTTTAATAATTCATATATACTCTTCTTGTGTGGCTTGATCATATATCAAATTTTAAAAAAAGAAATTAAAGGTCCAAAAGATTATTGCTAGCTTGTACTAATTTGGAATAAAATAAAAAGATTAATGAAGATCTGGAAAAGAGGGAAGAAATCATACCAGTAAAAGAATTATTTTCGATAGATATTGAGATGAGTGATTTCATCGTGAAGATGGCCAGAGGTACTTGGCCGATAAACTTGTTGGAAGCCATGAACAATAATTCTAGATTAGGAAGGTCACCAATCTCCTTTGGAATTACACCTGTATAACATTTCATCGTCGAAAGAGGGCACATGAGAAACGATCATGATAGATGTTTTTTTAAATGTCGAGTGGCCGGTTCAAAATATATTCATAGCTTAGAATATAATCGTAAAAACATGTAAACAACCATGACAGTAAATGATATATCTACCTGAAAATGTCATACCAGAAGTAAGGATCTTACCGGATAACTCGTTGTTGATGAGGAATATTTCCTCAATTCCTTTCATGTTCCCAATTTCTTTGGGCAATGTCCCATTAATTTTATTTTCGGACATGGACAAATACTTCAAAGAAGAGACGTTGAAAAAGTTGGGAAGCAAAGGGCCACTCAACTTGTTAGAATCCATGGACAAGTGTTCTAAATTATTAAGATTCCCAATCTCATATGGAACAACACCTATAAAATGTAAATATTCAGTTAAAAATAAATTAACTTACCAAAAATATATAATAGAAAATGTCATTATTGTCCGAAGAAAAATGATACTTCCTCCGACCATTAAGAGTGTGGTGCGGGGTCCGTGACACAGATTCATACGAGTTCATTTTTCTAGACTCTTAACCCTATATAAAATTTAAAAGGTGGGTTGTTATGATTAATTAAGGGTTAATTAACCATAGCATACTGTTTTCATAAAATTAATAGTTTAAGAAATAACAAGTTCGTTGGAATCCATGTCATGGGCCCCTCATAACACTCTTAGGGGATAATGGGGGTAATATTATTCAAGTTCTATATTCTGCTTATTGTGATAGATCTATCATAATAAGCGGAATAGAGAACTTGAACAGTAATCATTAAGTCTCATCCCTCTCTACATGTTCGACCATGTCGATTAGATTAAATCCCATCACGATATCTGAGAATGCCAATGAAATTAGATAATTAATGATCGCCAAGAAGGAGAGTGCTATAAAAAGAGTAGAAATTAGCATACCACTTAAAGCATTGAAATCAAGGTAAATATGAGTAATTGCTGTCAAGTTCCTAAATTCTTTTGGAATTGATCCATTAAGCCTGTTATCTGAGACGCTCAGTACCTTTAAATTGTTAAGAAGGCCAATCTTCTCCGGTATAACACCTATGAGTGGTAAAAGAAAAGGTGAACAAAAGCATAATAGAATTATCAAGCTAGTTAGGTAATTATATAATGTAATAGTGCATCAATTGTGTATTAAAATTAATTTTGAAAGAATTTTCTTTTTTGCCTGCAATCTCGAATTAAAGTGAATGAGAAATGAAAATGTAAACGATTTAATGATACATGGTTTGCATATTATAATTAGAATAAAAGATCTCATCTGAAAAAAATAAGTTGTAGAGAGTTAAAACTTACCCGTCAAAGAATTATTGTGAATGTATAATTCTTGAAGAGATGTCAAGTTTGCAATATCCGGGGGTAGTGGTCCGGTGAGTTTGTTGGATTCCATCCACAATGACTTCAACTTGTTAAGACGACATATCTCGTTTGGAACGTTACCTATAAATTAGAGAGATAGTAGAAGGATGAAATCTTCATTACATAAATAGGCATCAAGAATTTATAATGCATATGCTTTAATAAACTTTGGGCCACAATATTTTAGATATGATGCAATAAATTAAGGTCCAATAAACTTTGCAGCATAGTTTTTAATGGCCCTATATTATTTTAGTTCGGCCCAGATTTTTTCCACCCGAAACTGGCCTCTTTTATTAAAACACCCTTTTTTTTCACTTTATTAGTTCCGCTCCCGTTTTCGCATGTCTCATCTATTTGTCTCCTTATATAAAAAAGATTTAAATTAACATTCAAAAACATCTTTAAAACCTTTTTTCCGCATTCCTCAGATACCATATCATTCATAGTAGGAACTAATAAAATGAGACGAGCATATTATTTAGTTTCAAACATAAAATTCATATTGATAGGTCAAAATACACGCACAACTAAACCAGACTTTTGCCACTTCTAAGTTAAAAGTACAATCACCAACAAACAAGCACCACTATCAATTTAATAATCTATCTCGTTACTTTTGACTTTTCTCCTTCAAAATTTTATATTATACTCTATTAGTTTTTTTTTATCTAAAACGACCACACATTTTTATTATATGGTGTTTTATTTGAAATTGTCAGTTTCCTATTTATCCTAATAAACCTCTATGCACACCCTATTAACCCCTTAAAACACTACATTTATACACTAAATCTCCATTTTAAGTATGTGGACCATCATTATATTACAATAAACCTCAATTTTCTTAATACGCATGTCCAAAAGTAACTGTTTGTTTCAAAAGAAACGAAGGGAGTACTTTTCTTGGAAGCAGAAGCAAGAAACGTAGACAACATGTCAACATCTTTATCTTATCACTTATCAAAATAAAGAATGAAACCATAAACATACATACATACATAGCATGACAAGAACAAGATCAAGATCAAGATCAAGATCGCGAACAAAATCATGGATGAAAATGACATACCACTTAAGCCGTTGAACCCTAGGAATAACGACGTGAGTCGAGTCAAGTTACCGATTCCACTCGGCACCTCTCCCCCCAAGCTGTTGTTGTAAAACGAAAGCAGTTCAAGGCTCGAACACCTTCCCAAGCTCGAAGGTATCTCTCCGTACAGCATATTGTGCGATATCCGAAGAACTTTAAGGCGTCGGAGACGATTGTTCTCGCACATGTCGATTGGCAGCTCGCTTTCGAAAGGATTCCCTCTCAAGGTTATAGTCTCCAAGGAAGAAATGCCGAAGAAAGACGGAGGAATGGGACCGGAGAAGTAGTTCTCGTTCAAGTCTAGAGTAATGAGAGACGAGAGGTTCCCGATTTCCGGTGGGATCGTTCCTTCGAGCTCCATACTTGAAATGTTCAACTCGATCACTCGATTTTGAAGAGGATTGCACCTTACTCCTATCCATGTGCAGACTGGAGTTTGAGTAGTCCAGTTTTGGGTCAAGATATTTTGAGGGTCCGATGTTATTCGAGATTTTAAGGCGAGAAGCGAAGAACGATCGGTATCGAGATTGCCATCGGCTACGATGAAATAATGGAGAAAAACCAGTATGAAAAAATGGAAATATTTCTCCATTTTAGATCTGATGATGATCTCTCATGTGTGATTGTGTGAAGATAAGAACTCAAGATATAAGATATAATTAATAAAATTTCCTTTTCAGCCTCTTTTTTATTTTATACTATTAGTACAAACCCATCTTGATTATTGCTCCGTTTGACTTAATTAGTCTATCTACGGTATGATATAAAAAGGAAAACATAAATATAGGGGTTTTAATACTCCCTCCGTCCATGATTTAGTGACACACTTTCTTGGGCGCAGTTTTTTTTTTTTTTTTGCATTTTGATGGTGCAGTAATAAATTAATGTGTTACAGTGTTAAAGTGGAATAATTGTGGGCCAATTTAAATTTTTTAATAGTATTAAAATATTAAAGTAATAAAAAGTAGATGGATAAAGTGTTAAAGTATTAAAGTGATTGTGGGGTCTATGTCCTAAAACGGAAAGTGTCAGTAAATGGTGGACGTCCCAATATAGTAATTGTGTCAGTAAATAGTGGACGGAGGTAGTAGATCTTTTTGTGTGTTAATTCGTTTTCTTTTTAGAAAAGTGAACTAATAAATTAGACATATGAAAAAAGAAAGACGGACTACTTAAATGGGACAAAAGGAGTGGATATAAAATACTCCCTCCGTCCACCTATTTCTGACACGCTTTCCTTTTTGGGCCGTCCACCTATTTCTGACACGTTTCCTTATTCGGAAATAATTAGCCACTAAGTAGGTTGATTAGTAAATCCCTTATTACACTTAACATTCCATACTTAAATCTCATCCACTCATTTTTCTGCACGTAGTTCAATATAATTTAAATTTCGAAAGTTTAAATTATTATAACTTGCTCGTTTGTTATCGGATTTTTATGATTTTTATATCAAATTAAAGGTCTTTATACGATCTTTCATTTAAGATCAGACAAGAACATGTTTTTATGCATATATGATGCTCTGTTTCTAAAATATGTTTATTCCCTACAAAATACACTTTATACACTACACCCCAAAACACTATACACTTAACACACTAACCACTCCCGTCTTAAAACCCGTGCAAAAAGCAAACGTGTCAGAAATAGGTGGACGGAGGGAGTATAAAAATAAAAGTTTCACCGTTCGATCCGATAATATAAAGAAATACTCCATCAAATCAGTCTCAATCTGTTTGAATCAATTGACTTTTAAACTGGTTTTGGAGCTCTGTAATAATCGATTTTAAATTGGATTTTTAAATATACATTTTCTTGTATCTATTATGACACTCATAGTAATTTACTGAAAAAATTATATTCCACTTAAAAATCTATTTAAAATTTTATAAATGAAAAAAGCTCCAAAATCAGCCAAAAAAATCGATTAACTCAGATAGAATGGGATGAGACGAGTATATATCGATCGAAAGATGAATTATTGTTCGAAATAGTTGAATTGAATTATCATGATGTAGACTATGGGGTGTTTTTGTCAAAGGCAAAGGTTTATTATATTCTAGATAGCTATCGCAATTTGATGATTTAATTTAAAAACTCAGTCAAAACCGAGAAATTATGCAAAGTCATCTAAAGAAAATAATAAATTAAAAGTTCCAACAAGTTGCTGTCACACATTAATGACAAATGTGGAATTTATAGATTTGTACTAGGGGTGGGCCGAAATACCGAACATACCGCGCCGAAAAAATACCGAAAATACCGAAAGAGACGGTATACCGATTTTTCTGTACGGTATCATACCGTACCGATAAGCATCGGTACGGCATCGGTATCCAAAATTACAATACCGCGGTATACCGATAAATACCGTACCGCGGTATATACCGAATATACGTGCATGTCACAATAAATTATCTTACGATTTATAATAATTAATAAATACACTAGCATATATTATATGTTAATATTTACCCATTAAAACTTTAAAAGTATGATTGTATGTAAGTGTATGAACACGATAGCTTGTGTTACTAGTTTAATTAAGTTAAGACATACTAGCTAAAAATAAAAATTGAATGTAAATAAGTTATATGTTATCTAAGTTATATTATCTAAGAAAAATACTACAAATTGATTTAAATTTAAGGCATACTGGCGTAATATCTGAATATTTTAGTTTTTAAAGTAAATATATCGAAAAATATTAGTGAAATGTATAAATGTTAGATTCATGAAATATGTATGTATTTTAAATGGTTATGGATTAATTAGACTTTTTATTAATGAATTGTAATTTCTTATGGATTTTATTCTATAGATTTTATTAGTTTATGAATTTTAAATTCTATGGATAATCGTATGTTTTTGGTATACGGTATACCGTACCGTACCGAAGTACGGTACGGTATATCGAAACGACGGTACGATAACGGTATGGATTTTTTCCATACCGAATTTCCGGTATACCGAACATTGGTATGCCGAGAGGTTCGGTACGGCAATGGTATGAAAAATCTCATACCGCAACTAACGGTACGGTATACGGTATGACGAAAATTTTACGGTATGCCGTACCGAACCACCCCTAATCTGTACCATTAGCCAATGCAACTTTGGGTGATATTTAGAGGGAAATTTTAGTTAGACATTTAGTTCCTAACTAACGTCATCTCTTCTTCTTCTTATTAAAAATGGGGAATTCTTACTAACTGGATGTAAGTACATTACCCCCGCCTCTCGCATTGTGATTAAAATATTAATATAATACCTTACATATTATATTAATATAATAATTTCATGTGATGAACGAGTGTAGTACACCCACACTCATCTAAGAATAAACCTATTAGAAACTGCACAACCACAAGCATATATATCACCACCTACTCACTCCAATAATCCAATTAATTCAATTGATAATTATATTTTCGCATTAAAAATATATTTCTATATAAACTAAACTTTAGAAATATATTCATTTCATTAATCTTTTAAAGCTATTAAAAATAATCATATTATATCTTAAAATTCGATCGTGGTGCAAGAGAAGCGTTTAAATCCGTTAATTCTCTACAGAATACCGAAAGAGAACACTGAATAAGGTAAAATTCCATTGATTCACAATTGAATACCGGAAGAATACAAGAAGGGAAAGTAAATATCGAACATAAAAATGCATGGTTTTTAGTTTTCACGAAATAATTAGTTTTCATTTGATCAAACTCCTATATATATATATATATATATATATATATATATATACTAACTAAACAGGCCAAGCCATAAACTGAAATAAAATATATAATTAAACTAAAACCCTAACAATTAAAATTTCAAATAAATTAATAACTAAAATACTCTAATTATTCTTTATTCTCCCTCATTCTCCTCTGCTTCGAAACGATTCATCCTCGAATCGAAAGCTACTTCATATCCAAAGGAATTATCACTTGTAAAAGTTATTAGAAACTCTAATTGCACTTCACGACGATAAGCATGCATCAGCAGTTACTTTGTATTTAATATTGATTTTTCACAAATAAAACCATCAGCACTGAACAAGACCATCAATAAATATCGACCTACGGGCACGCTATGGCTGCCACTAATCCACGAGTGATATACCCCCACCGATGATAATGAATCCACAAAATCAACAACAATAAGATTTGCCCAAATCTTAGTGGAAACTTAATTTAGGTTATATGAGTGGGTATTTCATCTAATAGGATTAAATTGGTTAAGTAGATTGATTGGTTATTTGTGTATGTTTGATTTGATTATACTACTCTAGGATCAATGCTTTTCTTTATTTGATAGTTTCGATATTTGTTTTATTTCGTATATTTGTTCTTTACTTTAACTTTCTTGTTTTAGATAGAAATCCACCAAATTCTAAATTTGCTTGTCTAGACATCGCTGAGAAGTTTTAGTAGGAGTAACTTCTATATTTTCGGATGTCGGCCCCATGAGGATACGACTCATGCTTACACTTTACTAACAACCAAAAATTTTCTAAATTTGTTTGTCTAGATATTGCTGAGAAGCTAGGAGTAATCTCTATGTTATCTGATATCGATCCTTAAAGATAGGACTCGTGCTTACACTTTACACCTATTATAAGTGGTAAAAATTGCTACGATCGGTCACGAAAGAGATGATCATAATATATTGTTATTACTCTTTGGATCCCAATATTTTTAGGACTGATTTTCTTTCATAAAGATTTTGGGACCCCTTGTCCTTTATAAATTTATAAAGGTTAAATTAAGTCGTTAGTGCATCTGTATCAATCATATCAATCATATCTCTCTTTAAAGTTAATATGTTCAATCTAAAGGAAAAACAAAAAAAAAAAATCGTCAAAAGTTGCGGCCGGTGACAAGTGGTCCCCATTTGACGCTAATGCAAGCTTGACCCAATTTCATGAGGATACGATGCATTAATTTGATCTATGAATCTAACATTATCTTTCTTTCTTTTTTACTTGATCCTGCCATCTTGGGCTTTAGGCCGCACTTTGAACTTTGTCAAGAATGGTTTGCCCAAAAGAAGCACTACAAACTCAGAGTCTCTGTTGTAAGCTGTGTTCTAAAAGACGCCGTTTAGGTCCGTCTAAGCGCTAGACAGTACCTCGCCGGCCGACTAATATGTAATCCGTCTAGGCTCTATGCCATACCCAACGAGCCGCCCGATTAATCAATAGTCTATATGTGTTAATTAATACCCAACGAGCCGCCCGATTAATCAATAGTCTTTATGTGTTAATTACTCCCTCCGGTCTTTTACAGTTGAGTCACTTTCCCGATTGGGCCGGTCTCTCCTAGTTGAGTCGTTTCCTTTTTGGGTAAAAATTAAGTATTAAACACACAACTAATTGTACCCCTTATTTTACTTAATTAACATACTAATTACGCCACAATTTCTCAATTTCTCCATTATCGTCATTGCCGTCTCTCTCGAAATAATTTTAAATTAATTTAAAATAAATCCAGAAAAGTTTTAATTTTATAAAAAAAAAATCCAGAAAAGTTTTTTATTTTAATTTTAAACATCAACAATAATTTTATAAAAAAAAATTCCAGAAAATTTTAAATTAATTTAAAATAAATCCAGAAAAGTTTTAATTTTATAAAAAAAAAATCTAGAAAAGTTTTTTATTTTAATTTTAAACATCAACAATAATTTTATAAAAAAAAAATTCCAGAAAATTTTAAATTAATTTAAAATAAATCCAGAAAAGTTTTAATTTTATAAAAAAAAAAATCCAGAAAAGTTTTTTATTTTAATTTTAAACATCAACAATAATTTTATAAAAAAAAATCCAGAAATTTTTAAATTAATTTAAAATAAACTGAAAAACAAAAAAAAAATATTAATTAATAAAAAACATTTTTTATATTAATTAAAACAACTCTTCTCAATTATAAACGTAATCTCATTCTCTTCTCAATTACCAAACATACTTAAAGTACTAAACAACTCTTCTTAATTCCCGTGTCGAAAAGTTTCGACTCAACTGTAAAAGACCGGAGGGAGTAATACCCAACGAGCCGCCCGATTAATCAATAGTCTATATGTGTTAATTAATCGTTTAGGCAAACTATGCTACTCTATGTATGATTGTGGATTTATAATTATGAAACTAACCTATCAATTGTCATACTATGTGTAATTATTATAAATTTGACAACAATATTGTAAGAATAGTAAAAATAAGCATTATAGTTCGAATCCACCTACACCCCGCGCATAGGCTCTCGCCTAACTGCCTAGGCCTAGCGCTTTTAAAACATTGGTTGTAAGCCATATATATTACTAATTAGAATCGAAAATTAAGAAAGGATCTAGGTGAAAAGAACCAATATAGTAGAATAAATACACAATTTGTTGTTGTTCTTTTGTGCCACACTTCAAAATGGCATGCATCTGTACTGCCCAAAAAGCTCCAGATAATGTTATGCCTTGATGTACATATATACCCCCCGTTCAATTATTAAGATACAGAACACCAATGGTTCTTCATATAAACCTTCATGCATCTATGAATTTATGTACAAAATTCTATGAATTCTTGGCAATCGTAATAGTTGAGTTATGAGTACTGAATTTTTTTTCTGTAAGCACGGATTCATCTCTAAATGTATATCATGAGAAACGACTAAAACATGACTAATCACAAAATTGAATATAATTACAGCGGGAATTCATGCATTTTTTTTTTTAATAAATAAAACTAGAACATTCGCCCGCACGATGTGCGGCTATAACTTATTTTTGAACTTATGGTAAATTAAAATTATTAGATAAACAATACTTTGTAATGACATTAATATTAGATAAACATATTTTTGATCTTTGTGAAAGGCAATTTCATATGTTGCATACGTTTTTTGTTTAATCGTATACATCGATATGAAAAAAATGTCCTACTTATTTTAATCATGGTAGAAATTATTTGATTAAATTAATAACATTGTATGATTATTTGAGTAGAGATTATTTCGTTATTTTTAAGAATAAATTAAGTCAATAATCTATTTTATACAATCCATATTATATTCTTCTTGTTGTTTATTCTTCACATGTATGGAACATATATAGGAGTAGTTAGATGATTTCAATTAATTCTAAATAACAACCATATGTTTTCATCATGGCACCTTCAGGTGTAACTCACGACACATAGTATGGACAAAGAAAATGAAAACATTATGTCAGTAAGAAGTAAAAGTAGTTTCTAAACCTCGTGGTAATTTTTACTTTTATTTTTAAACAATTAACAAAAATTTTAAAGGTCGTGCCACGAAAGACTCGCTGATAATAATTTTTACCTCATGTAAATATATCAACTGCAAAGCAAAAACAACAAAAGGTGTAATTAATTATATTATATACTTGCACAAATTGTAATCTTACTGATATATACGTTGCTGAAATTCTTGCTATAATTTAAATAAATTACGTACCTCCATATGTTTCGATATCCTTCTCGATTTTTTTTTTAAGCTTTACAACAAAAATTTCAAAGACTGCTCCATGGAGAACTCAAATTCGGAATCTTTGGTCCCGATACCCAATATCAATGCACGTACCCAATGTCCTTCTCGACTTTGACTGTTCTTTGCATCATTTCAAAAAAATTCTATTGCTAGCAGATGCGGCCAGGTGAGCGAAGTTTGTCATTTTTTTATTTTTCACGCAATATGGGCATAGAGAGTTAAAAAAAAGTTTTAGAAGAAACTAAATTGTCAAAATTAATTTTGATATTGAAAGAATTATGATAGTAAAAGTTAATACTACTATTATTTATACATCATTCTTTGGATTCAAATCCATCCATTAAACCGATGTATACAACGGTTGCGCGTTGTCTCCTTTCAAGCCATAACAAAATTACAAAGAAAGAATGAATTACTGATTAAGAGTGAAAATCTGATCATAATTCGTGAATTAAAAGATAAACAGAGAGAAGTTTGGGCACCTCTTTGTGAAGGGATGCGAGTCAACAGGCACACATGCAGAACTTGGTTCCTGCATCTATTAGATTTCGTTCAACGTCGGAATTGAAAAAAAAAAAAAAAAAAAAAAAAAAAAAAAAAAAAAAAAAAAAATCAAATTAGGAATTAGAATGTCCCCTTTAAAAGTTGCGTCGGTTCTTTTTGCAAAAAATAAAAAATAAACGCATCAATTTCTCCATAAAATGGTTAAGTGAGTTAACCGCCATAACCATACAATTTATAATATTTAATATTTTAAAATCTTTTTAAAAATCAGAAAAATTAGAAGTGAAATTACGAATGCGCCCTTCGTATTTGACTTTTATATAGTATATAGATTTTCGTTCACGCCACTTATTTCTTAATTTATTTATTATTTTTACCGAGCAAAAAATTAAAACATTTCAAAAGAAAATAAATCTTTTGAAAAAAAATAAAACATTAAAGGGTACGTACATAAATAAATAAATAAATTATTTTATCATTTATTAAAATGAATATTCCTTCTAATTGCTAGGTTTGTGATTGTTGAACATGTAGAACAAAGAAACGTGCACCATCTCACACCAGAAAAAGGTGAAATCTGAAACTGGATTCCATACAATCAAAGGAAATTAAAATTCAAAACAAAACCAAAAAAGAAAACCAACAAATATTGTCGAGAAATAAGAAAAAAGTGAATCACTTATGCAGTTTTGGAGGGTTTAGCAGCTTTGATGAGATCACGATACTTTTCAGCAAAAACGTCGATCTTACGGAAAATTTCGAGTTCAGCTTGGTGCAATTCTTCAAGAGAATGCTCAAACCTTTGTGCATCTTCTTCCCCAATCCTCTCGAGAATCTGCTGCACCGACTCTTTAAATTTAAAGCTGCGGATAACGATGGCCAGATGTGGGAAATTCTTTGCCTTCATTTTTTTCACCATCTTTGAGTTCGAAGATCCGTCGCCAGCCATTTTCCCAATCTTTTTCTTTCAACAAAACTCTGTGTAAAATTATTAATATGGACTGCGATTATATGATGATTTACGTGTATGTATATATATAGCTAGCCATGAGCCAGCCATAAGTATTTAATTTATAGAAAGATTCATAATTCATTGTTAGTGCAACGATTAGTTGCATGACTTAATTGGCAATTTTATGTATGCATGGGAAAATAAGGTTTATTTCCTTTATACGTAGATTTCTAAAGATATTAAGGGATTTATTAACATCCTTAAATGAAAAACTTACCTGGTTTAGGCTTTTATAATTTAGAATAAGATTGTTGGTTATATTTACGGAAAATATATCTCAGTTATTTTAGAATTTGATACTCATATAAATCTTTTTGATATTTAATTCGATTCCTCCTTTACAAAGATCTGTACATATATTTTTGATGATCAACATAATTACAACAAGTGAATCTTAGCCGTCCATCTCTTCCTCTATCAACTGGTTGGAGAATTATTAGTTGTGTTGTCACGAGGATTGCCACATCATCACATCTCAACATAGAACCCTAGTCCATGCATGCACAACTCGGTCACTTTGTGCATGAATAATATACACAGAATTGTTGATGCATGAATAATTATGGCATGATTTATGTATGCGCAATGGATATTTTATTTACGAGATAAGGAATTTATTTTTCGTTATCGATGAATATTCTGAGTAGATCTATTTCCATGCATAAGGAGATACATGTCGATTGTATGAGAAGTATAAGATACGGTAAATAAATCTTAGAGATATGTGTAGATATCTCTTAGGGTTTATCACGTCTCTTGGAGCCAACCGAGTATATATATTCGAGAAGAGTTCGTGAGAGCCGCTGCGCGTCAAGAGAAGCCATACTTCCGTGAGATAGAGTGTTTACGTCGTTTACGTAAACACTCAAGTTGGGGATTAATCACTTCATCGTGGTGGACTAGTGTTTTGGTAGACTAAAGTTGAGTCTACTTCGAGTCTTCTTAAGAAAAGTATAGTTCCCCTCAGACGTAGGTAGTTTATACCGAACTGGTTTACCATTGGTGTATCTCTTATTGTTACAATTTAAGTTACACGTTCGAACACAATAAGTGATTACTACTAGCGAGTTATGCAATTTCAAGAATAAATATAACAATCATAAAAAGATGGTTCTAAGCAAATAGATGATAAAACTCAAAGCTATATGTGAAACAATCATTATATTTTTTGCATGGTGTAATAAAAAAATGCTGCTGATTTTATACTAACAAACAAAACTTTGACTTTTGGAGTCGATGAATTTCTGGATCTGGCTTATCATAGCTAATTTGTTGAGAGAAAAAAATGAATCCCATAATAGCAAGTAATTTAGAAATTTCATTCGAAGGTTGAAACTTGAAAGTAAGTAATTTAGAAATGAGGCACACTCCTGTCAGTCCGGCCTCACCGTGAGGCATGATTAAGATTGACACTTTTGTTTATAAAGATTGACATTTTTGAAACATTGACACTTTTATTCATAATAATTGGCACTTTTACGAAAAATACGTTAATAATGAATATTATTTCATGTTGTGGATTAAATAATAATAATAATAATAATAATAATAATAATAATAATAATAATAATAATAATAATAATAATAATAATAATAATAATAATAATAATAATAATAATATCAAAACATTATAATAACAAGTTGATAAAAAAAAAATATAAATTTTTTATATCAAATAGATTGGCACTTTCATTCAGAACAATTGTCACTTTTATTCATAAAGATTGACACTTTTGCTGGAGAATTATATATCCTAAGTTTCAATTTATAATCCATATTCAACCTTTTGAAATTGAAGTTAAATGCTAAACAATAATTATAAAACCCTAAATTGATATGTGAACCCTATAAAGTAATTTTAAAATTACTACGTACATACAAATTACGTATTAATTTTTATTATAAGATTGACACTTTTGTTCACAAAGATTAGCACTTTTATTAATAAAGATTGACACTTTACCTAAACGGGTCGGGTCAACACGGACCGGGTCGGGTTGACCCGAACCAAAATCGGGTCAACCGGGTCGGGTTGACCCAAGTCAGACCGGGTCGGGTCGGGTCGGGCCGGGTGGGTCCAGCTGCATGGTGCGGCTGGCCGGACCCAAGTCTTTGTCTTAAGAAATTTCATTCTAGGCGCTGCCTAGGCGGACCTAGGTGGCGACTTTTAGAACACTGAACCAGATAGTTTACCACCCTATAGAGGAGTGGAGCACCACATTGTTTTGAAACCTGGGAGTGTTCCTAAGCATCAGTACCCCTACAGGACATCACACTCTCATAAGAATGAAATAGAGAAGATAGTTCAGGAAATGTTGAAGTCTGGCATTATTCAACACAGTAGAAGTCCTATTGCCTCACCAGTTATTTTAGTGAAGAAGAAAGACAATTCATGGAGGATGTGTGTGGATTACAGATATCTAAACTCACTCACTATGAAGCATGATTACCCTATACCCCTAATTGATGAGTTATTAGATGAGTTGTGTGGAGCAAAGTATTTTTCAAAGATTGATCTTAGATCTGGTTATTTTCAGATTCTTATGAGGCCAGAAGACAGGTATCTGACAGCATTTAGCACTCACCATGGTCATTTTGAGTGTTTGGTGATGCCCTTTGGTCTGTGCAATGCCCAACATTCCAATCCTTGATGAACCAGCTATTCCAACACTGCTTGAGGAAGTTTGTTCTGGTCTTCTTTGATGACATATTAATCTACAGCAAGACACAAGAGGAGCATGAGAAACATTTGCAGATAGTGTTAGAGTTACTTAGGCAACATACTTTGTTTGCTAAGAAAAGTAAATGCAGTTTTGGGCAAAGGAGAGTGGAATATCTGGGTCACATCATTACAGTAGAAGGAGTAGCTACTGATTCTGACAAGATATCAAGTATGGTGGACTGGCCTACTCCCAAGAATGTGAAGCAATTGAGAGGCTTCTTGGGTTTGACTGGTTATTATAGGAAATTCATCAAGGGATATGGAATTATAAGTAGGCCCCTAACTATGCTTTTGAGGAAGGATAGTTTTGTTTGGGATAAGGATGCTGATGTTGCTTTCCAAGAACTGAAACAAGCTATGGTTACTGCACCTGTCCTAACCTTACCTGATTTTAGCCAACCTTTTATCCTAGAGACTGATGCTAGTGGTAAGGGTTTAGGAGCTGTATTGATGCAAAATCAAAGGCCTATTGCTTATATTAGTAAAGCACTAAGTGACATGAATCAGGCATTGTCAATTTATGTAAGGGAATTTCTAGCAGTGGTGATGGCTGTCCAGAAATGGAGAGGGTATTTACAGGGACATAAGTTCATTATCAGAACTGATCAGCAGGCTTTGAGACACTTATTAGATCAGAAGATCATGACACCTATGCAGCCTAAATGGATCACCAAGTTGTTGGGATTACAGTATGAGATACACTACAAAACTGGAGCTGGGAACACAGCTGCTGATGCTCTATCAAGGAATCCTAGCTTTGAGAATGGGTGTTCAGCTTTATCAGTAGTCACTCCTATTTGGATATAAAGGGTTATCAACAGCTATCATGGTGATGCTTTTGTATCAAAGATTCTTTCAGCCAAAGCAGTAGATAAAGATGCTTATAGGGACTACTCTATTACTGATGGCATTGTTAGGTATCATGGCAGAGTTGTGGTGGGTATTGATCGCACTATTTTCTACCACACAAAAATAGGTATAGTATAAGAAAGTACGAGTATCGTATCCACAGGGATTGACAAGTCGAAACCACACACAATACCTTTACTCTAGAACTAAACTGATGTCTAAGCAATTAGGAATTTGAAATTGTGGTATTTATAAGCTAGGCAAATAAATAAAAGACTCAATTTAAGTAAACAAGAAAAAATAATTAAGAGAGCAAATAACAATTAAGGAAATAACTAAACAAGGTAAAGTCAAATAAATCAAATAAGGAAAAGTGTTGATTCTAGGGAGCCTAACTAATCAAATCTATGCAAGTAATTAATGCATACAATTAACCAATTTAATCCAATCTAAATGTGATACATGAAAAATAACCTACACCCCGATTAAAGCAATGCAAGTCGTCACCTAATAAGATCCTAATATCCTCTCGGACTCATAGATATCAAATCAAGTGCAAAATAGAACAAATATCAATGATATAATCAACTAGGTTCAACTATGACACCCAATCAACTATATATAAGCATATGATAATTCAACCTCAACTAAGACAATCAAATCATCATACCATGTATTCATGAGATCTATTATGCTATTATCCTATCAAGGCATAAAAACAGAACTATGCACACATAATTAGTGATCAAGTAATCATGCATGAGAATAAGCACCATGAAACATGCATCTAGATTGGAAGGCTAATTGTAAACAAAAACACTTACATAAATTCAATTAGGCATTCAATCCCTAAAATCAACTAAGGAATTTAGCTAGACATAATTAAAGCAAACATAAACACAAAGAATTGAAAGAACATAATTAAAGAGTAAGAGTAAGAAAAACTTGAACACAAACGAAGAACTTCGAATCTTGAATCTTGCATAAACTTAAATAATCTCCAATGTTGAATACAAAAATAAAAACTCTAAAGTAAAATATAAAAGTGCTAGAAAAGTATGAAAGATGTTAAGGTTTACAATGCTAGGCTAGGAATATATATAGGAGAAATTTACATAAGGAATTATAAACCAAAAAGGAATCTAATTAAATAAGGTATGAAATCCCGGCTGGAACCCCCCTCTCGACACACTGCCTCTCGATAGACCTCTCAATCGAGAGAGGTATCGAGAGGTGCCAAAATCACTCTCGATCGAGAACTGCTCCAGAAGGTTTCCTCTCGATAGACCTCTCGATCGAGAGAGGTATCGAGAGGTCTTCATTCGACTTCAAATTCTGAAATTCGAACTCCGATCTTCACGCCTTGTCTCGTCTCGGGGTTTTATCATCAAAATATACCTAAAAACACATAAAAACACCCACAAGCATAATATTGTCCGATATAATAAAAACCATATAAACTATAGACAATACTACACAATCGAGACTCAAAATCGACCCTTTTTGGTTATAAATATAAGGTAAATTTCACCTATATCAGTATGGATCAAGACCTAAGGGGTTCTATACTCAATGAAGTGCATGATACTGCTTATGGTGGCCATTCTGGTATACAGGGTACATATATGAGGTTGAGGAGTACTTTCTACTGGCCAGGTATGAGGAAAGATGTGTTGCATATGGTGCAGGGTTGTGATATTTGTCAGAGGCATAAACCAAGTTCAGGTTGCATACCTGGGTTACTATAGCCTTTGCCAATTCCTCACACAGCATGGACAAATATTTCTTTGGTTTTTTTGGAAGGGCTCCCAAAATCTGCAAGAAAAGATGTGATATTAGTCATTATTGATAGGATTACTAAATATGGGCACTTTATTGCTCTATCTCATCCATTTACAGCTGAGATAGTGGCTAAGGCTTTTCTAGATACTGTTTACAAGTTGCATGGTCCACCTGTGAGTATTATATCAGACAAAGATAAAATATTCACAAGCAGTTTCTGGAAGGAGTTATTCAAGTTGATGGGCACTCAATTGGCTCTCTCATCTGCTTACCATCCACAGACAGATGGACAAACAGAAAGGCTAAACCAATGTTTAGAAAACTGTCTACGGTGTATGGTCAGTTCTAGTCCTAAGCAGTGGTCTAAATGGTTATCTCTTGCTGAATATTGGTATAATACCAATTATCATACTAGCTTGAAAACTACTCCTTTTCAAGCACTGTATGGTTTTCCTCCCCCTCATCATTCTCTGAGTTCTTATTTAGATACTGATAATGAGGATGTAGTTGATTTATTTGGGAAGCGACAATCTTTTATACAATCTGTGAAGGAAAATTTGGCTCAGGCTCGCAATCGAATGAAGTTATTTGCTGATAAAAGGAGAGAGGAACGTGAATTCCAAGTGGACGATATGGTCTATTTGAAATTACAACCATTTAGACAGAATTTTGTTTCTTTGAGGAAGAATCTAAAACTTTTGGCAAGATACTACAGTATGTGGCTTATAAACTGGATCTTCCCGACACTGCTAGGGTTCACCCAGTTTTTCATGTTTCCCTATTGAAAAGGTGTATTAGCTCGAGACACGTGCTTGAGTTGGAGCTTCCAGTGGTTGATGGGGATGGCAATTTCAAAATAGAGCCGATTGCAGTGCTTGATTCTCGTCAGATTACGCGTAAGCGCGAGCTTGTTTCTCAAATTTATGTGCAGTGGTTGAATGTTGGTCCAAACTTCGCTACTTGGGAGGATCTGAAGTATGTGAAGAGCAAGTTTCCGTCTTTTGATCCTTGCGGACAAGGATCGACTGTTCGATGGGGTATTGTCATGGAAGAGCAGAGAAAGGCAGCAGCTTTCGACATTGGGGAAGAGATGAAATTAGGGATGCAGAAAGGGATTGAATCGTTGGCTGAATTGGAGAAGGAGATTGAGTCAAAGTTGGTTGGCTTTGGGCTAAGTGGCTAATTGGGCTTTTGAGAGTTGTGGGCCGCAAGTGATGGGCTGGGTATTTTGGTGTCTTATTTCATTAAATCGTGTTTGTGTTATCAGCACTTTAGAGTATTTTTTCCTTCAAGCAAGAGTAGTAGTATAAATATGTGTAATTTCCAATTTGCTGGGTAATGAGAATTTGTATTTTCTTCTGCTATCTTCCTCCCTTCTTCCGTTCTCATTCACTCTAGCATACAGTTACCATAAATTACATACAAATTCCAGATCTAGGTAGTGTTTACACTACACCACCTTGGGTATTCTTAATTTGTCCATGAATGATGTGACATACTATTAATAAATAAAACATATAAATATATACCCGAATCCTATGTAAAAAAGGTATACGAACAATAAATCAACCTAATTCTCCCTTTCCTTGCGATTCATCAAGTTTCACCGTCCCATTTAATTTTTTATTTTCTTCCACTTGAGATAACTTGATATTTTTCTTTGCTCTTTTAGTTTTTGTTACTTTGCTCTCATCCTCATAACTTTTTTTTTTCTCAAACTTGAGTTGTTTCAAGTTAATTTTGCTTTTCTCGTTTTTGCTTTTTTATTTTTTTAGCTTGATTTATTTTGGGCTCTTGAGTTTATGTTTCTCCACATGTCACTTAACCATTTGTATTGTGTTGGCTATGATATTTAGGTTACCCCTAGTATCAATATCGACATACTTGCTTGCTTATATTTCGGTTGAATTTTGTAAGCTCGTACCATTATAGTATACCGAAACATTTTCATCCTAGAGAAATGTACTTCTTATAATTAGAAATTTTTATAAACCTTTTGTAAAATATAAAGTAAAATTTATATAAAATACTTATTATAGCAAACTCTAACTTGATTTATTGGAGAAGTATATCAATCCATAAAGCATCCTACATATGTTGTGCATGACGACCAACAATTTATATATATGAACTTTTATTTTATGTTATATTTAATTTTATGTTTTAAAATAAATATATTAATGGTATATTATATGAATTTTTTGGAAATAATCAATATGTGTGTTACATCGTAATTACATAGGGACGTTAAAATAGCAAATCATAATTACTAATTAATAGGGAAAATCATTAAATTCCTTTAAAACATTTTTTAAAAAAGTAAAATAAATTGACGTACACAATTATTGCCTATGAAATATATTGTGTTAAGTTTGTAATTATAATGAGTGAATATTAAAAGAAAAAAAATTATGTAGTAATTAAAATAATAATATATTACTTTATTAAACTGTTAGATAAATAAAGGGGATATGTATTTATTAGTTGGATTTGATATTTGGTAATTCATTACTTCTTTATCGATTATAAATAATATTTTAATAATATAGTGATGTATAATTCAAAATTTGATAATTTTAATATTCTAGAGAATTATTCTAATGATAGGGGTAAATATATTAATGATAAGGGTAAAATAGACAATTCAAATTTTGTAAACAAGACACTTTTTATAATCAATAATAGTAATAGATTAGGGTATAAGAATCCTATCAAATCCATGGAATATTACAATTCTATAAATTTTGAATATCACTAGATTTTGATAGATTTTAAAAAATCATAATTGAATACCACCATATTTTTAAAGACTTTTTAAAATCCAAATTGAATACCTATTGACTTTTAGAATCCTTAAAAATCTTTTGAAATCTAGATTGAATACACCCCTTAAATTATGTGTGTATGTGTTTTTAATTAAATAAGTACAAAGAAGAAATAAATTGTAAACTAAGTAGTAAAAAACAATCGATTAATCGATGAAGCTCACATTTTTTTTCTAGCAAGGCTTATCAGTAGGGATGTCAAAAAAGCCCGAGCCCGACGGGCCGATCCGATTAGCCCGAAAAAAATAGTGGGTTAGGGTCAAAAAATAATAGCCCGAAAGTAAAAAAGCCCGACAGGGCTGGACCGAAAAAAGCCCGAGCCCGATAGGGCTGGCCCGAAAGCCCGGTGGGTTGGCCCGGTGGGTTACCATAAATTATGAATCCATGACTTATTTCATTACTCTACTTATAAATTTGATAAATTAGGTTGTGTTTTTAATTATTATTTAGTATTTTTAATTTGTTTTAATAAAAATATAACCTTCATTTTAAATTCTATACGTTTTTTACTTCGGCGCTTGGTGAAAAGTAAAATAAAGATTGACATTCAAAAATATTTTTGTTAAATTCACAATATTTAATAATTTATTTAATTTTTTTATACAAATATGTGCTAAAATAATAATTTTTTTTATATTTATACGATATCAATTTTATTTTTTATACATTTAATGGCCCGGTGGGCTAGCCCGAAACCCGGTGGGTTAGGGTTAGGGTCAAAAAATAATAGCCCGAAAGAAAAAAAAGCCCGATTAACCCGATCCGAAAAGCCCGCAACCTGATAGGGCTAGCCCGAAACCCGGTGGGTTGGCCCGTTTGACATCCCTACTTATCAGTTTCAAATTATCTGGTCCGAGACATTCTTTCTGAAAAAACATTCAAGACTAAATCTTCAGATTCTAATCAGCCTTTCATACCGTAAATCTCGGATTAAATTAACATATTCCAGTATACAAATTTGGCTATAAGGGCATGTACAATGCTAGAACTCCAAATGGGGTTCTTAGAGATGCCATATAGACAAGAGCCAATTGCTATTAAAAAATTACAATGGTAAGGTCCTTAACAAGGGTTCTTATAATAATTGGAGGGTCCCACTTATTATTTTATTTCATTTTTATCATTTTATTTAACAATTGATTTTATTTTATCATCATATAATTAATATGTTTTAATGCGGTGGGACCCATTTTTCCTTAAGATACTGCATCTTATATAAGAACCTGAGTTTTTATTTTGAAGACCTCCAATGAAAATGAAATTTAAGGTGCGGTTCTTATTTTTGCCACATAGATAAGATACTTCTCATTGTACATCCTCTAAAATTTCCTATTGACCACGCAATCTATCCTACTCAACCAACAACGACCCAAAAGGATGGTTAAACACTATTTTAATTTATTTTCGGTTACAATCCACGTTTCCAAAAATTCAAAACTCAAGACCAAATATGTTCAAAAGTATTCCATGTTAATGTCGTAAGTAACAACACAAAACTATAGGCCTAAGTCAAAAATCAAAGATTCAAATAACATATGAAATAATTTTCTTCGGTAATTAGCCTATAATCAGTTATAGTACTACTATTAAAATTAATAATTTGGAATTAATTATAGTATGTAAATTGTATAGATTAGTAACAATATGTTTCTCTATATATATTTTCAATTACAATCAACTAATAAATTTTTTGCACTAAATGAAAAAATTTCATATTTCTTTTAGGGAAAATGACGTATATGTTGCGGCCAATTGATTACCATATCATGCATATGGCTCACAATTCTCCTTAAAAAATGGCTTGCCATACATTCTTCATAAAATATAGATCTAAATGATACTTCATTTTATATTCATATGTTAGGCATAAAATAATAATAAAAAGTAACTTTGGAAGAGATAAAAGAATATAAACTAAAGTAAGATAAAATTTTGAAATTCTAGAAGTTATAAATCAACTGGTCTAACCAACAAACATAACAAGACACACATATACGAGTGAGTGATTTTAGCAAGAACCTACCTTATCATATGAAATAAGAATCCATTACGCAAATAGGTTTATTAACCGTATTAATTAAAACATAAATGAACTGAGAAGTAGTTTCTAAGGTACCAACATCTAGCGTGGTTATGTCACATATTGAAAAATCTTACATATTAATATTTTCGGCAAACTAAACCTTACTAATTAGATGAGCCACAAAGCCCGTGCCCTCGTTACAGGCGGCTTCAAACTATCTTTATCCACAACCTTTAACAACCCAACATACAATTAAAATATTAATTTCTCTCTCTTCCTACACAATCTACAACCCAACCCAATTCCACAACTTATATCTTTCATCAATGACCTAAAACTATCCATTCTAGAATATAATTTACTTTACATATCATTATATAAAACAAATGAATTTTATTACTATGATTTAAAAGTTATAAAGTATATATTCTTTATTTATAAATTAGTCAAAAAAATAAAATAAATATGATCTTTTTCCATTTATATTTTTAATTAGTAGTTCAAATTTTAAGTAACGGATTATAACAGTTGGAATTTAAGTATTTATCTATAATTGAAAATATTCCTTATGTATTTAAATGTACAGTATTTATTACTACTTTATAGTACTATTTTTATATTTTTAATAGCAATCAATTTAAATAATAGATTAAAAAAACATGATCCCACCATGTAAAGTGGGACAACCTGGGTTGTTGGGCAAACTAACATCACAACCGGTTGTGAATTACTATTACATTCTTCATTTTTTTTAATTAAAAGTATTTTGTCTTATCCTACGACCTATAGCAAAAGTCATGGATAAATATAGTCTCAGATTGCAGAGGCGCCGAGACTACCTCCGCCGGCTATGCCCCCTGTGGACTTTGTTAGAGTTATACGTATGCAGTCCCATTTTTCATTTTTTTTAGTACAACATATATACACCCACCTGACATGACTGGCTTAATCTGAAGTAAGTCATATTTTGTTGATCGATTTTCATTTTTGTAGTAAAACTTGAACTTTTTATTAATTTCCTTTTTCGTTTAGGTTTCATTCTTGTTTCCTTTTAATCAGTCACAGACAGAATAACACATATATGTTGGTGATCAAATGTATGAGATCTTTATTCTTAATGTGGTTTAAATAGGAACCGACCCTTAGATGTTAATCACGATCCATTCTAAACCCTTGATCCTAAATGCTTCACTAACCTAGCTAAATTTAGTGCTTGTTTGGATGAAATGCTTTATCTTTTCAAAAATGCTTATCGAGAATTTAGTGATTATTTTGTTGAAATTAATTTAAATATTTATTCGAAGACATGTTAAATTTACTTTACCTCCTTTGTGTAATCTCAAATGCTTGAGTTTTTTAAGTTTTAGCTTATTTTGCTAATAATTGTTTAGATTAAGATTTTATTTTTGTTATAAATTCCTTCTGGAATTGCATATTTTAAATGCTTTATTCATCCAAAGTTAGTGCTTATGAGAATAGATGCTTAAATTACAAAATTCTTAAGCATGATTTTAGTCTTAGACCGAACACGTCAGGTATATCAATGAGATGAATGCTCTGCCCACTGTAAGCATATTTAATATATCCACGAGTGATGTAATAATATTTTGTTTAACTGAAAAAAATTATTAATGTGACACTATCATGTTAGTGGTGGACATTCTTAACGTGTCAACAATGGATAAGGGACTATTTTCCATATCAATAAATGCAAGCCCCAACACTAAAGTGCTTTCGTGGAAATTAGAAAAACGGTGTTGCATACCCTTACCCTTGGCAAAGTCTTAAACTAAGAATTGAAAAGTCTCAATGTATATATATAGCCATTTTGACTATAACTATAAGTTTTTTAGCCACAACTTTAAAAGTGTGAGTTTTATAGCCACTTTTGTGTAAAAAGACACACTTACCCTCAAAAAGTTGTTCCATGTCATCATTGACAAATTTAAAAAAATGAAAAGAAGAGGAATATTCAGAAACTTCCCCAAAAATAGATTTTGTGGGGCCTTTAATGCAAAATTAATTATCCAACCACCACCTTCCTTCTCCCTCTCATCTCTCTCGACGGAAACAAAAAAAAACCCCAAAACCTCACACAGTCGTCGTCGCCGTCCCCGTCGTTTCCACCGTCGCCGTCGACTCCTACTGTAGCCACCGCCGCCACCAACGAAGAAGATGTCAGGGTCCGATTCCGACCAAGAATGGGTTACTCCTCCGCCGCCGGTGAGTTTTAAAAAATTTCTCAAAATTTTTTTGAATTTTCTTGTTCGATAATGTATTCGATTAGTTTAGTTCTTGGTTGTTAGTTTAGGTTTATGGGTTTATAAATCACGAAATAATGCACGTTTGAACTTGGAAAATCGACGGCGACGGCGACTGTGTAAAACACGGTTGAGGCACGGTCGAATTTGAATTTCGACCGTGCCATACACGGTTGAAAATCGAAGTCAACCGTGCCTAGTCGTTGACCGTGCCCAATCGTTGACTAGGCACGGTTGAATTGGTAATTCAACCGTGTGGCACGGTTGAATTTCCAATTCAACCGTGCCTGTACCGCGGTTAATTTTTTTTTTTTATCCGTTTTTCATCTTTTTTTGTTATAACTATACTAATATGTTTTGTTTGTATTATTTTCAGCCTAGGTTTGAGTGGATGAGACCTCGAATGCAAGGATATGCCGGCAAAGTAATCCTATACACACGGGTCCAAATTCTTCGAGATATCCGCGATCAATTGATAGAAGTCGGGGGACAGCCGCTCCTCGATCGATTTCTAGAGGAGAGCCCCTTCCGTTACATCATGGAGCTCAACAGGAGAGATGTGGCAATCAGTGCCACACACGAGTTTCTGGCCCGGGAGTTGAAAGACTCGTCGATCCCGGAGCACGAGAGGTGGTTCTCGATTGGGGGGCGTGAAATAATATGCGGCCCTCGAGAGTGGGCCATTGTGACCGGATTAAAGTTCGGGCCTTCCGCTTTCGACCCCTACGGTCGAAACCATATTATACCGTTGTCGAGCCTGTACCACACGAAGTACGGACGCTCGAAGAAGAAGATCAAGTCGAACCAATTGAGGGATGACTTCTTGAAAGATCCCCGGGAAAGTCGGCTAGGCACGCCCGAGCAATACTTGAAGGCCGCCAACCTTCTCGTCTACTTGTTGGTTCTACAATGCCGTGACAATGCGCCCATCGATGATTGGGCTTGGGCGCTAGTAGAGAACGAGGAGCAGTGGAGGGATTTCCCGTGGGGATCGTGGTCGTGGCAAATCCTTTGCCACCAGTTGGACGTTGTGAAGAAAGATCCATCGGAGATCGACAACAAGCAAAAAAAATACCACTTGTACGGGCCGGTTTGGGCGCTCAATTTATGGGCGTACGAGGCAATTCCGGCTTTGGGACAAGCCTGTGGCTACAAAGCTCCACAGAGAGCTGAGTTGATGCCCCGACTGAGGAGGTGGGAGACCTATTCGACATACTCGAGCTTTGCCGGTTTCTTTGACAACCCCGAGGTAATTAATGACTTCACTTGTGGCTATTAAAATTATTTACTTATTTAGTCGTGTTTCATGCGTACGTTGTTAACTAATGAATTTCATACGTGTATACAGCTCGAGGTACACGCGAGGCTCCGCCCATCCGATGAAGAGCAACGACAGCCCTATCTCCTCAGTCTTGAGAACCCGAACCCTCTGGTGTTGGAGTACGATGCTCCGAAACGCCACGCCCACAAGAAAGCGGAGCCAGAGCAGAGGAGATCGAGGGCGGCCCGAGATATGGCCAGGGTCATGGAGAGGTTGATGTGCCGAGACCCTGAACAGGTCGTGATTCCCCGTCGAACGACCCGTGCTTCTTCTGAGGGACAGTTGCCTACCCGTCCTCTCCGTCTCGGAGCCCTGGATCGGGACACGCTTGACGAGGCGCAGTCGAGGCGCCGTAGAGACGAGGGACGGTCGAAGCGCCCGAGAGCCGAGCCATCTCGTCACGAGGAATCGAGCGACGTCGTCTGTTGCATCCACGGGGATCCGTGCCGGCTCGGATGTCGTGGAGACGATGCGTCGATGGACCGGTTCATCGAGAGGTTCGGTGATCGACTGGTTCGGGATACAGACGAGAACAGCATTGTTGCTCGTTTCGCCAGGGCCGTCGTCGAACGTGCTAAGGGCCTTCTCGGGGGCCGAGGATCGAGGAGGCCGTCTCCCGAGGCGTCGTATCACTCGCACGTGGGCGGGGGCAGTGAGAGGATCGAGGAGGCCGTTAGGAGGTCGAGGAGTCGGACACCGACTCAAGAACCGGTCCGAGGAGGGGAAGCCTCGTCCTCTCACTCATCCTACATCCGAGGGCTTGATCGAGATATCCCCTCGCCTGTTCGTGGTGGTCGAGAATCACCCGAATCGGAGGGTTCGGACTTAGAGTTTGATCCGAGAGCCGGGCAAAGGCTAATCTCTACTCAAGCCGGCCGGCAAATCAAGCCTTCTGCCTTCCTCCAGAGTCCGTATATGGCGAACACAGACTCACGGCTTTCTATGCGGACTGTGAAACAAGCTTATCGTGCACATAGAGCTGCGGGGAAGGATGCCGTAGTGTACACCTGTCAAGAGAATGGATTCGAGTTGGGGCAACAACTCTTTGATGAAATCGAGGACCCGGAGACTCTAATCGAAGCGCCGGTAAGTGTTTATGGAATTCGTTTATATTTGTGTGTTTAGAAAACAATTCGAGAGTTCATTAATTTGTGTTTTGTTTGTGCGTTTTCAGGTTATTGACCTCTACATCCTGTATTGGAGGGCTCGATTACGGCGTCGAAAATCCATAGCTCCCGGAGTAGGACAAGGTCATGTCATACTGGCGGGGTGTGATTACTACGTAAGTTGTATTATTAATTAACGTTTTTTGAATTACCTTATTACATACAAAGTCTAGCTCACATTGTAACTTGTTGTTGGAAATACAGAAGGCGTTGAATCGAGCCCTCGTGGCGGAGCACAAGAAAGATCCTGAGCTAGGCTTGAATGCGGGCAAGACGTATCAGAGATGGAAGGCCAAAGAAGAGCTGTTGGAGGTTTTCGAAGGGACAAATACGTACATCCCTTGGAAGCATGGCAAATATGTAAGTACGATTCATTACGTGGTTTCCTCTCTTTTCCCGACTTTAGTGTGCATCTAATTATAGCTAGCTTGTTACAGTTTATCATGGTTTGCCATGTCTCGACGGATCATTACGTGGTCGCTCGCGTCTGCGTCCCAGAGTGGAGGGTTGAGGTGTACGATTCCATATTGTATCGCCTCGAACCGGGTGAGACTGGAGATCATCGCACGATACAACTCCTATGCATAAGTTGCCTCTTCCCTAAAGTCCTTGCCCAGACCGACTATTGGAACCAACAGGTTACTCTAGGGAAGAAGAGGACCGACTTTATGGAAATAAAATTCATGCCTGAAGATCAACAGTACATCCAAGTCGACGGTGTGAGCTGCGGCGTATACGCATGCTTGTACTTGGATCGTCTCCTCGCCTCGAGTGCAGCTCCTCTACGAAATACTGATGAGGAGAAGTTCATCAAGCGGCAACGAAAGATATTGGCTAGGAGAATCTTTAGTCTTTCGTTGTATCCTATCGACGGTCCGATCGATCTATCTAGGATTGATGTATAAAAAACTTTGATTCGTTTATCGTATTACATTATCAAATGTTCATGGTTTGTCAATTTGCAATTATCGTATTAGATTATCGAATGTGGAATCATCGAACAAATATCGAATGTACAAGAGTAGGCCTTAGAGGCAATTTGGACTTAGAAAAAATTTTAGCCATTTTTCCCCCAAACTTTCGGTAGAGGCACGGTTGAACTGAGGTTTCAACCGTGCCTGGCACGGTCAAACGTGGAAGTCAACCGTGCCTCACACTGTAGACGGTTGACTTCCGTCAGACACGGTTGACTGTCCCTTTGACCGTGCCAAACAGTGCCTGTTAGAACACCAACCGTGCCTAATTGATCAAATTGTACAAAATTCGATTTTTGGATCGTAATTCGCGTGTGACGTCACTATTATATGCCATAGTTGATTAAAAACAACAAATAAAGCGGAAAACATTGAGTTTTAATGATTAAATTAGCGTAATCTAATCTATCTAATGCATCGGCACTTCCTAAGATGAAACACTCCTACAATGTATATGGTCCCCTACCTCATTATCCAAAGATTCGAGTGTCGTTTGAGTTCGTTGTTGTTGTTAACGTCATATAATTGATGTATCGTTAGCAAATAATGTGTAATTGACGGTTAATTTATGTACTAACATCGAAATTAACGATTTTTTAGAAGGTTGACTTTCGAAAATTGCCCCTTGACTGTAGGCACGGTTAGGGTACACTGTTAGGGTACACGGTCAAACCGTTTAGTCAACAGTGCCTCGAAAGTCAACCGTCCAGAGGGCAGGCACGGTTGACTTACTATATTAACCGTGTGAGGCACGGTTGAATATTCATTTCAACCGTGCCTCTACCGAAAGTTTGGTGGAAATTTTGGCAAAATTTTTTCTAACTCCCCCAATCAACCATGCCAATTTTATTTCCTATACCTAGTACAACAGTCAATCGACATTTGAAATCCATTCCAATCCAAACATTCAATTCAATCTATCGAAATAAAAATAATCGAAAAATTATTCTACCACTCGCAAGGGGCATCGAGGTTTCGTGTGTTCCTGGCTTTGACATATGCTACATTTTTTCTTCCTTCTTCTACCAGGCTCCGCATCTTGGGGCGGTACATTCAAGTCGACACCGCCAATCGGAATTGGAGCTCTACACACTCTCCTGTTGTGCCCAGCTTGTCCGCATCGAGTGCACCTTTGTCGAGCCGTCGATGTTGACGTTCCTTCTTCTCCTACGGCTCTTGCACGTGACTCCCTTGGTCGTCCGGCTTGCTTAGGTACTAGAGGTGGACGCACAACGCATGAGGTCACGTAGTCGGGCACGTCCCACGACTCCGGATGAGGGACGGGTTCGATGGTTGGTGTATAGGTGGCTACCAAGGTAGACTGTTTGAAATAGTGACTCACGTAATCACTTGCTCGTCCACCTGAATACCTGATTGAGCATGAATAAATAAATCAGTCGTACAATTCAATCTCGTCTATGTATAACTCACATAAGAATATGTCGTACCTTAGAGCCGCGTGGGCGTGTCGACAAGGCATCAAGTCCAAGTCAAACTCACGGCACGAGCACGTCGAGTTTTGAAGGTCCACGAGGTAATTGCCGTTCTCGCCTTCTACCCTATACAAATTGGGAGTCGCTGTCGTCCTACACGGGTAGCGACGTCCCCATTCATGGGCTGCCGACATCTTCTCGTACGCCTTCGGAGTGAGATCGTGCTCCCGAGAAAGGGCACTTTGACGGTGTTGGTCAAACCACTTTTCTACGATCGTGCGATACATCTCAAGCATCGAGCATATCGGCAGCCGACGAGCCCACAATAGCCGTGCATTCATTGTCTCGGCCGGATTAGAAGTCATAAAACTCGTGCGTGGGACGGGACACTTTGACTTCGCCCACTTCGGAGGGCCGATATCACACAACCTTCTGTAAATTCCGCCCCCTTCACGGCCGAAGCATCTCAAGGCATCGAAGTTTTCATCGAACGTTGAATCTTGATTTGCGTAGGCCGCCTCTTTGAAAATTCCCAAGGCATGTTGCCCGAACGATTTCAGATTCTTCGTGATGTGGTAGAAGCAGAGGCCGTGTGCTCGGTTAGGGAAAACGGCGTTCACGGCATTGATGATACTCACGTGTTGATCAGAAACGATCAATAGATCGTCCGGCGCCCCGAAACAACTCTTCACCTTCGACAAAAACCATGTCCATGATTCATCGTTCTCCTTCGGACCTAATCCTATTGCAAGAGGAAACACCTGCTCATTCCCGTCTTTAGTCACAGCTACAAAGAGGGTCCCCTTGTTCTTTCCTTTCAGATGTGTCCCGTCAACAACAATCACGTGACGGAGCAAGTCACTTTGAAAGGCTTGGATGGACTGTCCAAGGGCAAGAAACATGTACACTAGTCGATCGTCAGCATGCGATGTCACCATATCGTACACACTTCCCGGATTTCTCTCCTTCAGCAAGTAGAGGTAAGACGGTAGCCTCTGATACGACTTTTCGTAACTTCCGTACATGCTCTCGATCGCTACGTTTCTGGCACGCAGTGCAAAGCTGTAGCCTATCTGAATGCCGTACTGAGTTTGTAGCTCATTCATCATCTCATTCGGCTTCAACACGGATCCCTCGACGACCAGTCTACGTGCAAAGAATGCTCCTAAAACCTTGGCACAGATCTGTCGCGGTTTGTTTCCGTCTAGAACCACTTGACACGTATGGTTGGGTTCATATTTCCTAACCTTCCATATCCCGCCCCTTTGTCGTGCACGCAGAAAATATGCACAATCATCCTGGGTGCACACAAAATTCAAACGCGTTTTGTTTGACCGTTCGGTGGTATACTCTAGACGGTTCTCCATGTGATAGAGGCCCACGGCTATTTGCAATTCATCTTTCTCCTTGAAGAGGCCACCCACACGCAATTTGCCAAGTGAGGGGCTGTAATCGGGCTCGATAAAGCCTAGAGGCTCTGCCGTATCTAGGTCGACGTACGGAATCAACCAATTTCTTATGGCTTCGTGAGTGGCATGAGTATCATCGGATCTTCCATCTTGATTATCTGAATGTATGCTTCGGTGCCCGATGATCCTATCAACACGCCCCGGCTCCTGAATCCATGCTCTAAACTCCGTAGTTAACGACTCAAACAAGTCGGACCTCTGTTGTTCATCAATCGCCTCTTCAGCCCTCTCATTTCTCTCCTCCTCAGCCCTCGCCTCCTCATCTCCCGCCTCCTCATCTCCCGCCTCCTCATCCCCCGTCTCCTCATCCGAAGATTCTGATTGTTGATGACTAGAACCTCCAATATTCAAGTTCTGAAAAACCGTGGATTGTTGTGTCGTAGGAGTGCGAAAGTGGATGTTCTGTGTCTTCTCGATCACATACACGGTTGGTGAATCGTTCTGCTCGACGATAAGCCTAAGCAAATCCGTGTCGTTCTTCAGAACAACCTTCATCCTCCCATGATCGGTTAGGTCCGTCAAGTAGTACAATATGTACTCCGATTCGGAGCCCAATTGATCACGGATCTCCCTAAGCACCTTATCACGTGTAATTCCTAATATGGGGAAGTGCACGAGGAAACTATCACCTCCCACGTACGAGGTCCTCTCCCAATGCCCACTGTGATGCACGATGATTCTCTGATACGACATCCTGAAAAAACACAAGTTTTTTTGTTAGAATTTTCGGTATAGGCACGGTAAAATTGACATTTCAACCGTGTCACACGGTTGAAATCTCAATATAACCGTGTCAAAATTAAAAAATTAATTTTTTTTTTAATTAATTAGGGCACGGTTGAATTGAGGTTTCAACCGTGTGACACGGTTGAAATCCCAATCCAACCGTGTCTATACCGTATTTTTTAATTTTTTTTTTTTTAAATTTTGGGCAAAGTTTGCCCAACCGTGCCACTATGATCCAACAGTGTCACTATGGTCTCAACAGTGCCACGAAGAACAATTTCAATATTTTATTTTTTTGAGCCAAAAAATCCTCGAAAATATGCGAAACGAAATGAGATTACGATCGTACCTTTATATTAGTCGGAAAAACCTTGAATATTCCCAAATTCACGGCCGAAAATAGTCCCTCGATTTCCCAGAAATTAATATACGAAAAATAGAATGTTTTGCAAAAAAAAATCTCTCTCTCTCTCTCTAATTTTTTTAGAGTTCGAATGAATGAATGTTGTTGCAATTGTTGTGTATTCAATTCAATTTTTGACACATTTATTACTACCATCTACTCTTTTCAATTAATGAAGTGAATCAAAATAAGATTTGGTAGTTGTCATAAATGCATTACTATTTAGTTATTGATTTTTTTTTATAAAATAATTACAATTTATGTGAAAAATCAAATTATTAAATTAAAAACAAAAAAAAAATAAAATAGATCAACCGTGTTCATGAGTTGAACACGGTATATAATTGAAGACATTAAAAAAGTAGAAAATTATAAAAAATATATACTTATTTTCGTCTAAAAAAAAATAAAAATAAAAAAATATAAAAATGGACACGGTAGAAGTAGAACACGGCCGGATAGAGAGAGAGAAAGAGGGGAGAGAGAAAACATTTGTCAAGTATAATTACAAAAATAAGAAAATAAAAAGTGGTGGGACCCAATTTAAAAGTAAGGGTATTTATGTATTTTCATGCAAAAGTGGCTATAAAACTTACACTTTTAAACTTGTGGCTATAATAGTTATAGTTATAGTGAAAGTGGCTAAATATGAGTTTCTCCCAATTGAAAATATACAACACGCTCACCTTACTGGAACCTACTACACTGGGCTTTCTTCGGATGGAATCATCTATTACACTTTTAAATAACCTAATCGTATTTTAAATCACTTATTCTACTTTTATTTATATTTTT
This sequence comes from Thymus mandschuricus, assembly GCA_029379335.1. Taxonomy (NCBI): domain Eukaryota; kingdom Viridiplantae; phylum Streptophyta; class Magnoliopsida; order Lamiales; family Lamiaceae; genus Thymus; species Thymus mandschuricus. Next base: position 16,302,136 of record CM057071.1, read on the forward strand.
AATTGAAAATTACTATAGCTATGAACACCATAATTAATATTTTAAATTAAAAAATAAAAAATGTTTAAAAGATATATACCTTCATTTGAGATTTATCAACCATATATTAACTACTCCGTCTGTCCCGGCCAAGACGATACATTTCATTTTGCCAATTTCTGACACGCTTTTCCACGCTTCTTGATTATGTGTTTTAAAATAGATTTTTGAAGAATTTTATCTTTTACGTGATACTATGATAGTTGTATTATCCCGTAAAAGAAAAAATTCTTCAAAATCTATTTTAAAACACATAATCAAGAAGCGTGGAAAAGCGTGCCAGAAATTGGCAAAATGAAACGTATAGTCTTGGCCGGAACGGAGGGAGTAATAAAATTTTAACTTAAATGATAGTTATAAGTCCTAGTTTCTATGAGTGAACCCTAGCTAGCTCGATAATCATATTGTATAAAAATTGAAGAAAACATATACTGTTAATTTAAATTTGGTACAGAGTTCGACACATAAAAATTGAGAAAGAAAATCTCATGTTCAAACTGATTCTAAAGACTTCGCCTACACGAAATTTATTGTATTTGAAGAACAAAAATCATTATCTTGATCTTCGGAGGTATCATTTAGTAAATCAATTTTTAATGTAGTAAACTATAAATTTGAGTTAATGGTCACTACTAGAAAAATGACCCATTATTACATTGACATATATGAAATTTCAAATAAACTGTACTATATAAAATTTCGGAGGTAAAAAGTTTCACGGCAAAATATTTAGCTCTACAATTCCATCTTATTGCTACATTATCACATATCACACTTAAAATGTCATCATAAATAAACTATATCAAATTTTGGCAAAATATTTAGCTCTACAATTCCATCTTATTGCTACATTATCACATATCACACTTAAAATGTCATCATAAATAAACTATATCAAATTTTATTTTATTACGACATTTTAAAGTGTCATAGAAGACTAATTTCCCAGTAGCGTGTACTACCCCATAATCTATACCTATACTAAAAAGAGCCTTATGTTGCAAAATAGTAGATTACCTATTTTATCATTTATGTATATTATTCTTAGATAATATTTTTATTAATTAAATATTAAATAATTAAAAGAAATAACAACTAATCCATGATATAATCCGCCCGGCCTTCTCTATGTAATCCACTAACTCAATTACATTGTAAGTCCTTTGTCTCGATTTATTTATTTTTATAAAATAAAATAAAAATAAAATCTATGCGAAAACTAACACATTATGGAATGAATGTCATGGACCAAGCCACCAAGGGAGTGATTCATTTTATTTTAAAAGTAATATTTATAATTTATGTTTTTATGTGATAATTAAAACATTATTTTATGATTTTTTTATTATAATAATTTAATATTATTGTTATTTATATAAATAATGATATTTATAAATATCTAGTGATAGAACGTATACTTCACAATACAAAATATTAATTGGTCTCGTCAGAATTTCCTTCTTATTTTTTCTTACTAACTGTTTCTATTAATTTTATTTACTTTTTTCACTATTTTAATTTATTATGATATCAGATAATTTTACATTTATTTTCTAGTACTCACTTATTGACTTAGGGTTATAATTCTTTTTAACATTTAATTTCTATTTTAACGAATAAAATAGGGTAAAATTTTGACAGAAACTTTAAAATGTTTGGTAAAAGGAAATTGCGAGAACGTAAGTATGTATAATTCAGAGAGTAATATTTGAAGTAATCCTGACAACCGACGTAATGTAATTTAGTTTTAGTTGAATCGAGACCGGAGAATATTGAGCATTGATACCCAAAATAAATTACAAAGATTGAATTAATGATAATAGCATACGACGGACGACTATGTCGATAATTTTTTTAATCGGTCTTTTTGAAATAACAAAAGCACTCTCTATCCACTATTGACACTTTTAATGCGCCAACTACCGATGTGGCAGTGATAAGGTTTACGTTTTTTAGATAGGTTATGGTATATATTTAAATATTTTATTCATTAATAGTATTTCATATCATCCGTAGGCATAATAAGAATGTCCACGATAGATAGGAGAGCATTCCTCTTTTAAGTTTCTAGAGTATGGTATTGATATAATAATCATTAAAGATAAGATATATAGGGAAATATACAACATAATATTTATTAGATTCATAAGAACCCAATGATTATTGATTCTAAATGAAATATCATCATAAGAAATTTAATTTGATATGAAACCATAAGAATTAGAGAACAAACTAAATAAGCTATGATGATTCAAAATCTAGCTTGTGATCTAAATTATACCGAAATATGTGTAGAGGTGTGAATGGATGAGTAAATTAATTAAATATTAAGTTTGTTTATTCAGCCTAATTGAACATACTCCCTTCGTCCTCCATTTAGTGACATTGTTTTCTGGGCACAAGTTTTTTTGCATTTTTATGGTATAATAATAAATTAATGTGTTAAAGTGTTAAAGTTGAATAATTGTGGGTCCATTTGAATTTTTTAATAGTATTAAAATGTTAAAATAATAAAAAGTAGATGTATAAAGTGTTAAAGTGATTGTGGGGTCTACGTCCTAAAACGGAATATGTCAGTAAATGGATGACGTCCCAATATAGTAATAATGTCACAAAATGGAGGACGGAGGGAGTATTTATTTTCATATTGAAATTTGACAAACGATGAATGTGACATCCTAACACAAAACTTGATTGATTGTAAATAGAAACATAAGGAGTATAATGTAGTTTTTAAACTAAGATGTCCATAAAAATAAATTATGAATATGGTAAAAGTGGACATGTTTTTCTGTCAATCTAGAAGAATAAGTATATTTTCGTGAGGTATGATTTTGCATCCATATTTCAGATATTACTTTCAAATGAATTCTTTTGTGCCTAAAATTGACTACAGTCAATGTCTTGTGTGATACTCCTTCCGTTCATTCAATTTGACGTGTTTTACTGTTTTATACCTGATAACCACATATTTAGCATGCTTTAGAGTGCGTCTCGATGCGTGTTTTGGTTCGGATTTCTGCTTAAATGAATAGGAAATGATAGGTTTTTACAATTTATGCATTTTCCATATGCTTTGCATTTTCTCTCGGTATCCGTGCTGATTTCATGTGTTGCGGCAATTTTCTGGGCAAGTTTAACTTATCCTATGTCGAAGAGGATCGAAAGAGGAAGCCGTAGCACTTTGCGGATTAATTTTCCGATGCCGGACGAGAGAGAACGAGCCAAAACCGTGAGAGCGCGCAAACTGTCAAATGTGGGCGGAAATGCACAAGTCAACCGAAAATGCACAAGTCAAACCTCTACTCAACTTTCCAGAAATTACAGATTTTACCCCACCTTCTCATTTCAAGTTTCTAGTATTTGCAATCTGGCCCCAATTTGTGGGAAAACTATAAATAACTAGTTCTTTTCCTTATTTGGTATGCAATTACACTTGTATTTCACTTGAGCAATTTCTCTTAGAACCCTAGCTATTTCCCTCTTTCCTCTTTAGTATTTTCAAATTATGTTGAAGATTATGCTTGGAGTTTGAAGAGATTATTGAAGATTTCTTCTCTACTTTTCTTTCCTTGTCATTTTCATTATGTTTTTGCTTATTGTTCATGGTTTGATGCTTAGATCCATGCTAGGCTAGATCCATTGAGGTTTCAAATGATGGATGATGTGAATTAGGCTAGGATGTGAGGGCTATTGATGTGGATTTACCTTTCCTTTGAGTTGCCCTTGGATTTGATTGAATTTAATTGCATGAATGATTGACAACCATGAGTGCATACAAGGTGTTTGATGGAATGCCTAGGAAGCTTCCATTCATAGCACTTGGCATGAATCCTTGCTCATATTATCTAGTATTGATTTGCATTGCTCCTAGAAAGAATTATGTGAATTGATGTTAGACTAGTAGGCATTGTGCTTTTAGGAGTTGGTAATATGTTTAGAATGGTAAGCATGTTATTCAATCTACTAGTTATCAAGTCTTAGGAGGATGAGATAGCTTGATATATGTAATAATGCCACTCAAAGGAATTAAAATGGTTTGATACATCAAATGCCTAATCCTTAGCCTAATCACATCGGAAATCGTTTGAAACCTTATCTTCTCTACTTGTTCCTTTATTTGTTCTTTACATTACTTGCCTTTATTTTTGCTTGTTATTTCATTTACTTATGACTTGCCTAGTTATAAAATCACCAAACCAAGATTATGTGCTCAAATAGGATACTAGAGACAAGACGAACTACTTGATTATCTCTCGACACATTCACTCCTTGTGGTTCGACCCGAACTACTAGCTAGTTCGGTTATTGTATTATTGCTAGGTTAGAAATTAGCCTAGTCAATTTTTGGCGCCGTTGCCGGGGCGTGAATAGATTGATGACCAATAGTTTGTTGAGTTTCTTGTTGCTAATTTGAGCTTGTTTTTATTTTTTTTTTTAGATAGGATGGTATTGTGCTTGTTGATTCAAGCATTCTATTGGACTATTTTTGATTTCTTTATTGGTGTGCTTGATATGTACACACTTCATAGATCCAAGGTTAAACATGTGGAATCTTTCGTTTTGGATCATGAGAAGAGAGAAAGAACTTCCAAAGAGCAAGATGTGGAAATCAATCGGGAAGTGGAAGTTCTTAGGAAGCAATTGGAGGTTATGGAAGCAAGAATGGATGAGCAAAGGAGGAGAACTCAAGAGGTTCAATTAACTCCTATAATTGAGATATTCCATCCTCCAAAAGCTAGTTATCAAGGAAGAGAATGGGGCACGGTTGATGCACCTAGCTTTGAGCTTAAACCGGGTTTGATTCGTTTGGTTCAAGCAAATCAATTTGGAGGGGAAGTCACCGAGGACCCAAATGATCATCTATACTCATTCCTTGAAATTTGTGATACCCTCAAGCTCGAAGGAGTGCCAAATGACACAATCCGGATGAGACTCTTCGGATTTTCACTTCGTGACCGGGCTAAAATGTGGTTCAAATGTCTCAATGGAAAGTCAATCAAATCATGGGAAGACCTATGCAAAGCTTTTCTCTTGAGATATTTTCCACCTTCTAAGGTACAACATCTAATCTCGGAAATTTATCGGTTTTCACAACATGAGGATGAAACAATAGTTGATGCTTGGGAGAGATTCCGTGAGCTCTTAAGGAAATGCCCTCCACATGGCCTAGATGAGAGTCGACAAATCTTCTTCTTCTATGGTGGTTTGAGTTCACAAACAAGAACTATTGTAGATGCTACCTCCGGAGGTTGCTTGCTAAATCGAGATGTGAAGGAAGCCATGAAGATTGTTGAAGATATGGTTTCCAATTCTTTTCAATGGCCTATGGAAAGGGTGAATTCAAAGAAAGCTACCTCAATGTTGGATGATAAATATGAAGACCTTGTTTTCCAAATTACCAACCTCAAGAAGGAGCATGAAGAGATTAAAAAGGCGTTGATGGAAACACGAGCTTGGCAAAGACCTAAGAATGGAAGAATTCTTGGCCAAGAAGAGGTGATTCACATCAACCAACAACCTCTCTCGGTTTCTCAACAACTTGTAGAAGATGATCCACTCCAATCTTGGAGTTATGAGGCTTCATTGATGTCTCCACTTTCCATGCCTATTCATGAGCCTCAAGAGGAAATAAAGCCCTATTTGCCATATTCAATGAAGGATGAAGGTATCTCTCTTACTCGTTTTCCCCAAACTTTTATGAAGAATGATGATGTGAGTGAGTTGAATGATGGTATCATGAATGATATATCATTTCCTCTTGAGTTTGGATATGAGAATCATGCTAAGTTTGGGGCTGCGAAGAGAGATGATCTTGTAGAGAGTATCCCTCATGAGGAAGTCGTAGAAACGAGATTTGATAGGTTGGAAATGTCGAAGAAGTTGGATATCAATGTTTCCTTGGTTGAGTTGTTGAGAACTATGCCAAATCATGAAATGTTCTCGGAGGATGTGGACAAGAGAAAGATGAGGATGAATGACGTGAAGTTTCCATTGAAGGTAGGAGATCCATTCCATGACAAACATGTAGGAGTGAAGGTTGAAGAGAAAGTTAATGAGCCATGTCGAGGAGGATGCTTCACAAAATTTGATGGAGTAAAGTTCAAAGAAAAGATGGTCGATCCATTCCATGAGAATTGTAGAAGAGTTCAATGTCTAGGCAAGAATGCCTCGTTTGATGTGCCATGAGTTGGAATTTGAGGTATCGTCGATCTAGCGACGTTAAAAAAAGCGCTCGTTAGGAGGCACCCTAACACGTATCCTTTTTTCTTTAGTGCGTTTATTTTCGTTTATTCTTTGTTATTTCATTTCGTTTTATTTTTATTTTTTATTTTCTCTAAGTACTATAGATATATAGCTTTAAATAGGTAAGTTGTTTAATTTTGTTAAAAAAATGAAAAAAAAAAAGATGGAAATTTTTGCTCATGAATTTGGTTTGAACTTTGGAATTGAGTTCATAAGCATAAAAATTTCAATAAATAATAAGATTAAAAAAAAAAAATTAAAAAAATGAAAAAATGTTGAGCAGTCGCTCATCTTCTTCGCAGGGACAGCACCGGCGAGCAGTTTCCGGCGAGGGAGATGGCGTGCAGCTGGAACGGCGAGCTGGACGGCGACCCGTGGGTCGCCGGGAACCTACTGCATCGAGACGGCGAGCTGGACGGCGACCCGTGGGTCGCAGGGAACCTACTGCATCGAAACGGCGAGCTGGACGGCGAACCGTGGGTCGCCGGGAACGTCTTCACTTTCAGCAGCTCCCATTCGCAAGCAATAGTCCACGATGGCGACGAGAGGAGCTGCAGCTGGACGTGCGGTGTTCAACAGCTTCTTTTTGGCGAGCAGCAGCACGCCGGCGGCGAGCTGTGCTTGAAGTCCTCCATTCGCGATTCCGGCGACGGCCATCCTTCCCTGCGCGGATTCCGGCGACGCAGTTCTGCCCATTCCGGTGAGTTGCTGGCTGCTCCCAGGACGGCTCCGCGTAGGGGACGTGATTCCGGCGACGGGAATCGAGCAGCAGCACCCGGCGCAGAGTCCGACGCGATTCCGGCGAGCCTCCTATTCCGGCGATGGCGGCTGGGCCTGGTTCGGGCCCAGATCTAGGTCTGGGCCTGTTCGGGCCGGGTCTGGGCCGGGCCGGGCCGGTCATTTAAAAAAAAAAAATTGAATTTTTTTTTTAAAAAAATTTAAAAAATTTGAAAAAAATTCTAAAAAAATTCTAAAAAATTTTAAAAATTGAAAACATATTAAAAAAAATTATTTTACAATTTTTAATTGAATAATTTCTCCTCTCTCACCCTCTTTTCTTCTAATTTTTGTGCTAAAATTGTGGGATTTCTAACATTCCTTGTGATTTTGTTGCTTATAGTACATAGATAGAAGATTTGTGGGGTGACGAATGGGGGAGGACATGCAAAGGACATGACGGGAGATTCGCCGTCGAAAGAAAATTACGATTGTGGGATCCGTCTTGAGGCTCATCACATGGAAACGGGAATTATTCCTTGTCTCGTCACTCACCTCCATAGCTTGGACATTTGTGAGTAGTAACTTAAATATCTTATGTATATTCGTCCCTCCAACCTTATTTTTTATTTTATTTTCAAAAATAAGTTTGGGGGAGGGGGATGGGATAAGATATTCAAGTTACTTTTTCATATTAATTTCTTCAAGTTATTTTATATCGGTATTTCTTTCTTTGTTTGTTTTAAATTTTTATGTTTTGTTTGGAGTGAATTGGTGGTGGAATTTATTTGTATTGAAGGATGAGTTGATTCGGTGTGTGCAGATAATTCAAGTGATGTTTTTCATTCTTTATAAGGGTGTTTAATTGCGTAGGTGCAAATTATTTCGAATTTCATTTTAAAAGCATCACTTGAGTTGTAGTGCTTCTTGTCTACATGCTTAGATATTGTGGTTATCGCTCCTTTGCTTTCAAGAGAGATGTCGATGATGATTTGAGCGGAAATGATATCATATTTTTGGGATTTCTCATGTGTGTATTGAGCATGAAATGGTTGCATAGCATGATTAACTAGGAATGATTGATCTTAGGCACATGAACTCTAAACAAAAGCTTGTGAGATTTGAGCCAAAACGTTGCATTAATAACGTTACTTTTTCTTTCTTGTGAGTTTGCCATGTAGTGCATTGTTATCTTCTAGAACTTGCCTTCAATCTCGATCGAGGTTGCTATATGTGCTACTAGAACTTAGAAATGATTTTAGGCCCTCACTTGTTAGCCTCATTATTCCCTAAACACTAACCAAATGAAACGTTAACTTTGTGGTCCCCCTTGAGCTTTTGAAGCCCTTGTTGCTAAACCGGATGAAAGGGGGTGAAGGTTGGTTAAGGGAATCCATCAAGAGGTTGTGAAGTAGTGAGATGACGAGGTTTGAGAAGTTTGATTGAAGAGATCGTTTTGAGATAAGAATACTCCTATGAGCTCTAAAAAAAAAGAAGAGAGAAAAAAAAATGAAAGAGATGAGAATGTAATTCTCATAGAAAAAAAAAGGAAGTGAAATAAAAAAGTGATGAGAAAAGAAAAGAAAAAAAAAAAAGAGTTGAATAAAGTTAGTTGTGAATGAGAGCACAAAGGAGTTATTCATGAATATTTGAGAAGCTTCAATCAAGCTTGTGTATTAAAGAGTATAAAGAGGTGAAATGGTGAAGGTAGAAGGTGAAGAAATTCACACTTAGAGTGGAAAAGAGGAGGTGAAAGTACTTGAGAGATTTCTTAGTCACTTAGCCTAAAAATCCCTACCTAATCCAATGTCCCCACATTACAAGCCTAAATAAAAGACCTAATTGATCTTAGTTCGAGTGCACAACCAAGCGATGGAGATCTTGAGATTTAGGGCAAGCTTATGGTAAGAGCAATGCATGCATGAGTTCGATGAGTGTAAACTTCTTACCATATACTTGAGAGAAAGAGTGATACACTTACACTTAGAGAGGTTTGGAGTTTCATAATGCTTGAGTGATTGATTTCTTGGTTGAGAGTGTTGTGTGGTTGTGGATTGTTTAATGTACCTTGGGAGTTCCATGTTTAAAAATACTTTATAGAGTAAGTTTTGAGGCATCGATGATCTTGATTAGCATGCCCCTATGTACTTATGTTCTTTGATTGTTCGTTCCATTGTCGGGATGAGCAATGGCTTAAGTTTGGGGGAGTTTGATAACCACATATTTAGCATGCTTTAGAGTGCGTCTCGATGCGTGTTTTGGTTCGGATTTCTGCTTAAATGAATAGGAAATGATAGGTTTTTACAATTTATGCATTTTCCATATGCTCTGCATTTTCTCTCGGTTTCCGTGCTGATTTCAGGTGTTGCGGCAATTTTCTGGGCAAGATTGACTTATCCTATGTCGAAGAGGATCGAAAGAGGAAGCCGTAGCACTTTGCGGATTAATTTTTCGATGCCGGACGAGAGAGAACGAGCCAAAACCGTGAGAGCGCGCAAACTGTCAAATGTGGGCGGAAATGCACAAGTCAACCGAAAATGCACAAGTCAAACCTCTACTCAACTTTCCAGAAATTACAGATTTTACCCCACCTTCTCAACTCAAGTTTCTAGTATTTGCAATTTGGCCCCAATTTGTGGGAAAACTATAAATAGCTAGTTCTTTTCCTTATTTGGTATGCAATTACACTTGTATTTCACTTGAGCAATTTCTCTTAGAACCCTAGCTATTTCCCTCTTTCCTCTTTAGTATTTTCAAATTATGTTGAAGATTATGCTTGGAGTTTGAAGAGATTATTGAAGATTTCTTCTCTACTTTTCTGTCCTTGTCATTTTCATTATGTTTTTGCTTATTGTTCATGGTTTGATGCTTAGATCCATGCTAGGCTAGATCCATTGAGGTTTCAAATGATGGATGATGTGAATTAGGCTAGGATGTGAAGGCTATTGATGTGGATTTACCTTTCCTTTGAGTTGCCCTTGGATTTGATTGAATTTAATTGCATGAATGATTGACAACCATGAGTGCATACAAGGTGTTTGATGGAATGCCTAGGAAGCTTCCATTCATAGCACTTGGCATGAATCCTTGCTCATATTATCTAGTATTGATTTGCATTGCTCCTAGAAAGAATTATGTGAATTGATGTTAGACTAGTAGGCATTGTGCTTTTAGGAGTTGGTAATATGTTTAGAATGGTAAGCATGTTATTCAATCTACTAGTTATCAAGTCTTAGGAGGATGAGATAGTTTGATTTATGTAATAATGCCACTCAAAGGAATTAAAATGGTTTGATACATCAAATGCCTAATCCTTAGCCTAATCACATCGGAAATCGTTTGAAACCTTATCTTCTCTACTTGTTCCTTTATTTGTTCTTTACATTATTTGCCTTTATTTTTGCTTGTTATTTCATTTACTTATTACTTGCCTAGTTATAAAAACACCAAACCAAGATTATGTGCTCAAATAGGATAATAGAGACAAGACGAACTATTTGATTATCTCGACACATTCACTCCTTGTGGTTCGACCCGGACTACTAGCTAGTTCGGTTATTGTATTATTGCTAGGTTAGAAATTAGCCTAGTCAATACCTCACTATACATTCAAGTAACACGTCAAACTGGATGCACCAGAGGGAATAGTATTTACTTATTCTTCTTATTTAAGGTTGCGTTCTCTTTGATGCAAAAAAAAAAATGAGAGAAAAGAGAAAATCACCCTTAAAATATTCTTTAATTCTCACATTTTCTCACATTTTTTATTTTCCCCCTTCAATTGCACTAAAATGGAGAGAACATATTATCTCTCCAATTTGATGTTGTAAATATTTTCTCCAATTTAAGGAGTAAAATTTCCCCTCATTGATAAAAGGTGAGAAAAAGTGACGAAAATGGTGGAATTTATAGGGTAATTTTCTCTTTTCTCTCATTTTTCTTTCGCATCAAAGATAACGCAACCTAAATGTTTTTTTGTTATATGTTATCGACGTTAACAAAAGTATTTATGTTTTATGAGCACTAATCTTCAATGTATTAGCCTCTCTTTAAAAATATTTTGCTCTGCGTGCAATGCGATTTTCATGGAGAGATAAAACGTAGTTTCACGTTTGAGAGCTTTTTAATAGGGATCGCTAATTAGTTCATCTGTTGTTTATATATGTTGTTTTATGTTGTCGTCTATTGTTAATTAGTTCATGCATTAATCTTTATCAAGTAATTTCTATAATTTTAATTTTTCTATATTTTGTGTTATGGTTGGAGCAGAAGATTGTTTCATTAGTTTCATTACAAAATTAAATGGTGATACCCACGGTATTCGATATATATTTTGAATTGTAGTTTTATAGTAAAATTATATCTTAGTCTTTGTTTTTGTTGAGATTCTTTAGATATGATTTCAGTACTTGATTTGATGTCTTTAAAAGAAAGGTACACAATTAGCCTAGGCCTAATGTATCTGGTCTCAAGGTGCACAAGTGAATAATTTTTCTTTAAAGAGATTATAATATTCGAAGATCGTATATATTTATCTTAATATCTTAGTCTTTGTAATTATACAATCTAATCTAATGGCTCTAACTCGATTATGCAAGTTGTATAATAACGCATGATAACATTACATTCAACAATTAATAGTATTATAATTTCAAATTATTAAATGTGAAGTTATACGTGCAACGCACATTTTCTCTGCTAGTAAATAAATAAAAAGATGAAGATAGTTTGGAGAGTAATTGTCATCTCACCTAACAATTCGGAAATAATTGACCATATATTTGACTAATTAATTTGTTTAATTTGAGCAATGTATATCATTTAACAAAAGTTCATATATCTATGAGGATTTAGTCAACGTACGTAAGAAAATCAAACAATTTAATCAAAAAAAAAAAAATGGAAAAACAGTTTATTTGCATGGCTGAGAGAGAGAGACTATATTCATGGTAAGACTGAGACATACGTCTAACAAAAGAGATATTTATTAATTTCCCAAAAATTAAAGGGCCAATGAAATTATCAGTGCATTTGTTGTTGGCGTTGCTGCTAGTTATGCATGGACTGAACGTCGGAGAATCTGCAAGGAAGCCCTTCATCACCAAAAATGTTGCTACTACTTTTTCAGTAAAAGAAATGGTGAAGAGGATGGATACAAAGGCAGAGTTGTTGCCCGATAAGCCATGAAATATCAAATTGACGCGTCCGCAGCCAACACCTCGACCAACCTTACCCCCTTGTGCACCCCGTTGTTAGTTTTGCTTCGCATTGTATATGAGAGAGCTTTTTGCTTCGTATATCGATTTTTGTCTTTCGATTTTCATTTCCTTAATATATACATATAAATGAAGTTTTTTTGTACTTGTATGTTGTTATAATATTTGATATGGAAAAATTGATGAAAGTTTATTAAGCTTTTTAGATGGAAACTTGGACTTGGCAATTAAGTTTGGAGAATATTTGATGGTTGCATGAAGAAAATTGAGTGTATTTTTGCATATTATTTTAATAAAAGCAATACTTCGATGGGCACGATCATTTTGATATACCAACCGTGTTCCAACTAGTTTATTTCACAATTGTTTGTTTAGCGGTGACAGAGATGGAGCTGGCTAGTAGGATAGGCAGGGTTGACCCAGCATTCGCCCGGTTGCTCGGATGGGCTTGGTCTACGTTGGGATTTCCTTGAGATGGATCCATCTATGCCAATTTTTTTTTTTCAAACCCGGCCAAAACATGCCCACTTCATAGCCAGTTTGGCCATTTCTTTCTTGGCTCTATACTATACATCGAGGAGATGATTTCGGGCTTGATTCGGTCTGGCCCGATCATTGATAACTCTAGCTAGGAAAAGTTAATCCACCTCCCACAAGCCAAGCTAGAGTTCAAAAAATTGCAAAATTCAAGATGATTTGATGCCAGAAAAAATATTTTATAATAATAAAAAAAACTTTCTAGATGATTTTAATTTACTAATTATATTATGTTCACGTTAGTGAGATCACGAAAGTTGTGTAAAATCGAAATGAGATTTGAAATATAAGCATATACTTCCTCCATCTCATATAAGTAGTCTCATTTGGAATGGGCACAAAAGTCAATAAAGGAGGAAATGTGTGGCTGTAATTGATTCTGAAGAGAGAGGGTTAATTTTAGCCAAGTATTCTTTACCATTTTAGGAAATTGGACTAATAGATGAGACGGACCAAAATGGCAAATGGGACTACTTATATGAGATGGAGGTAGTACCTGTTAGGAGATAGAGTGAACACATTAAGTAATATGAACGACTTTCCTTGGTAATTGTGTGGAAACTAACGTTATAGGCAAATTCATACACTCCCTCCGTCCCTCCAAACTCTTCGTAGTATTGACCGTTACTGATCTAACGAATAATGTAATTGATTTGCATTGTCGACTGATGTACGTGGCAGTTAAACTCTGTTATAGATCTTTGACCTTTTCAATAGATTTGTATGAATACGAGGACTTTATCATTAAAAATTAAACAATGTTAAACTCAAGAAAATTTAAGCACACGCATTTAATTTTTCTTCTATTCATGTAACTATAAATGGCGTGTGTGTATATACATACTCCAATTAAAACATACAAATAAAAACAAAAATATTAGTTTTCCAAAAACAATCAAAATGGGACGAGTGTTTCTCTTCTTGGCGTTGTTGCTTATTATGCATGAAATAAATACTGCAGAGTGTGTCAAAACCGATGTTTATTTCTCAGACCAAACCGTAGAGAGGAAGCATATTACTGAAGATACAGAGCCAACTTTTTCCTTCACACCACCGCCTCCACTTCCGCCTCGATTTTTTTCTCCGAAGATAGAAAAGAGAACGCTCCATGAGCAGCCTCATCACAGGCGGCTACTTCAGGCGCCTAATGCACCGGTAGCACAAGCACCGAGACCATCTGCGCCAGCTACTCCCCCTTGTGACCTTTGCTAGTGTTATATTACGCATATTTATTTATTTTTAACGTGTTTTTAGCATTAGCTTAATATGTATATGTTGTCTATCCATATTTGTATCAACATATATATGAAATTTATGTAATTGCTTTTTTCTTTTAGTTGGCTTTCGTTCTCCTTTTCCTTTGTGAATGATTTTATGTTCAATGACTTTAGCATTGAAGTCGTGAATTGCTATGTTATCTAACTTTCCCTTAGCTAATAGTATAAATTCAAAGGAAATGAAGTGTATTTTCCTCGACGGAGGTTACAATGGATGAAGATAATATGATTCCACCGTTTTTAATCCGTAACCCTTTTGTTTGTTTGCATCAAGTTCATTTGACATATATAGCTGAGAATAACTTTCTACCAAAGAAAACAACAGTCAAACAAGTATTTTCTCAGTCTCGACTTACTTGAGGCGTTAAGAGATTTAAGTTTGTAGATTTCATATCTTGTTTAATCCATATTTAAGCACCTAAATATATTTATTTTGATCTTAAAAAAAAGAACGTATTAAAACCTTTAATACATATAAAAAAAATTGTTGGAATTTACATTCCACGTGTAAATTATATGTTTGTTTTGTCTTTCTTCTGTCTCCACAATGCAGGTTACAATGGAGATCACAATGGTGAGGACAATTGACCAAGTCATGATCTGTTACCGAATCTTGAGGAATACGAAATTCTGTTGAAGACTTGATGGAGAATCAGTTCGATCGTTGAGAAGAAAGAGGGAGAACTGATCGTTGAAGAAGTGGAGAAGGTGGTTGAGAAGATCGTGGGATATTCTTACTCATCAAGATTTGGAGATCTATAAATAGAGAAGAGTCCAACTCGAGTAGGACATCTTCTCCTACCGAGTTTTTAGTGATAGAATCTTATTCACTTGTTTATCCTTACTCAAAAGGTTGTTTTAGTCGAGTTCCTCTAGTTTAGATTAGAGTTTTTGATTTGCCTTTAACCTCGACTTGTAAATTGTTTGTTCACGATTAGTGGATTGTTTTTAGCCTTGAGGCTCGGCAAGATATTGAAAAATATCTTGCTAAAAAGTAATCCTCGTGTCATTGTGTCTTTGCATTCGTTTTTATTCCGCTGCGTAAGTGTTTACAATATTGGTTGTCACAGTGCTAGTCATTGTGGTTACCGTTGTTAGAGCACAAACTCTTTCAAAAATTATAAAAAAACATATTGAGATTCGTGTAAAGAGTTTTAATGTTTCAAATTATGCTAAAAGCTCGAATTCTTTTCAAAACTGGAAACTCCCCAAGTAACTTGAGACGTTCCGATAAAAATAAGCCTCAAGTAACTTGGGATGGAAGGAGTATAAACTAGGGCCTACATTGCAAATAGCTCATAATTCATTGAGTCCATCAGACCATCTTGCAAATAGCACCGACACTGACCCAGCCGTCTGGACTCCGAATCGACTTCCATTTTTGCCCACGAACTCCTCTCGAACTGAGATACGATATAGGGTTGATTTCCATGTTGATTTTTACCTTATTTCCTATCAAAACAAACAACAGTACTAAACCCAGAAGTAAGAAATCTGCAAGAGACTAATAAACATCACTAATAGCTCAAAACGAATACGGAAAAGCTAATTAAGCAAATGATATTAAATTACCCTATACAACTTATAAAAGCCATGTTTATCAAAGTTGAAGAGTGTTTTTAATCATCAAGGGGAAACCGCCTTTTAATCAAGTTCTCTCCTGTAGGAATTCTATTCCGAAAGAGCTTCCAAAGGAAAGAGGAAACCTTGCTTGGGGCACCTTTTGCTCTTAACATGTGAAGGACATTGATCACCTTTTTTGCTCTTGTAAGTTGGCTTATGATGCATGTTTGGTAAGAATGTGAACATTATTTGGCAATGCATTTATTGGAGCATTTGGAGGGGTTACTCCGGATGTGAACTATGTCATGAATGGTATCAAATTTCCGTCGTGGAAGTGGATCCGTTCACTTTTCTCTTCTTATGTTGGAGTGTCTTTTCATGATTGGTGTTCTAGTTCGTTGTTGTATACTCCGACATCTTTCAAATGATGATTTGTTAAGTTTGTTGTGTTGTAAAACTTTGTAAGGGATTCGACTACCCTTGCACTCATTGCGGTAACGATTATTTTACCTTTAAAAAAAACATAATTATTTCAACCAACTTCATCATTCATTTACTCAAGATATTTATGGACCTAATTCATCTTTCTTACATTAAAGAAGCATTTAATTTACGAACACGAACTTCAGTGCCTTTTTCTAGTCTCAAACACAGCCTTAGACATCGAATTTAAATTCATGGATTCAACCATATTAATTAGTGTAATTTCGTGGAAACTTTGCGTAAACCAATGTTTTGAAACCCGGACCGGATACCGAACCGGTCATTGAATCGGGTCACCGGGTCATCGGGTCGACCGGTTGACCCGTTCCTAAAAAACCGGATGACCCATATATATAATATATATTATATTGTTTTATATTTTAGATATTTGTTGAATTTTTAGAATACATATATGAGATAGTTCAGTTGGTTATTATGTTGGACTAACAAGCTAGCGGTCACAAGTTCGAATCCTGATGAATGCCAAAAATTAATTTTTTTTTTAAGTGAACCGTGACCGGGTCTGACCGGTTCACTCCGGGTCTTGACCGGGTCTACCGGTTCACTCCGGGTCAATTGAAATGTACGTAAATTGAAGACCCGGACCGGACCAGGGACCGGTTCACCGGTTTTCCGGTCGGACCGGCCGGTCCGGGTCGGGTTTAACAACATTGGCGTAAACTACCGTGATATTCCAACAAAGTCGTCCATCGCTAGTAGACGCTTTAACATATATATATATATATATATATATATAGGGAGTGGTTCGTGTGCAAATAAATCCTTGCGTGAGAAAATGAGAAAGATGCTTAAAACTATACAAAATCATGCTTAAGTCAGTATATATTTATGCTTACAACACCATTATGCTTTTTAATGTACAAATTCATGCTTAAACCTAGTCATGCTTATAATACCTTATAATCATGCTTAAATCAATTACAGCCATAGATCATATTAAGATCAACGGTCCAGATCTATTCTTATTTCTCACACCAGGACTTATTTCTATATGATCCAATGAGGATGGATCATATAGAAATAAGTCCTGGTGTGAGAAATAGGAATAGATCAGAACCGTTGATCTTAATTTGATCTATGACTGTAATTGATTTAAGCATGATTATAAGGTATTATAAGCATGATTAGGTTTAAGCATGAATTTGTACATTAAAAAGCATAATGGTGTTGTAAGCATAAATATATACTGACTTAAGCATGATTTTGTATAGTTTTAAGCATCTTTCTCATTTTCTCACGCAAGGATTTATTTGCACACGAACCACTCCTCTATATATATATATATATATATATATATTTTTTTTTTTTTTTTTCCATCGTGGACCCTAATGTAGACTTTAAATTAACTCAAGCAAAGTCTTGTTGAAGAAATTAAAGATAAATATACGTTCAATATCAAATTAATACTCTCTCTGTGTCCCAAGACTCCCAACCAACCATCTTGGTCGACTATTATATTTTCCTCCCAAATAAAATATTCTTTCCGTCTCATTCAACAAGTCTCTATCTATTGGATGCATTGTAACCAAGAAAGAAGTTAAGTGGTGACAGGTAAGTAAAACATAGGAGTATGTTTTACTTACTAAAAAAGGGGAGGGGGGCTTGTTATGTGAAACAAACCAAAATGGAGAGACTTGTTCAATGAGACAGAGGGTGTATTTTATTTTATTTTGTTATTATATTCTAATTTTTATTTTTATAAAAAACATTATAACATTAATAAAATTAATTAATTGATACACAATTGGTACATAGAAGTTGGTACAGAGGATCCCATCTAATTAGCGTTGAACTTAATTAGGTTTGACATATTAATTATAAATCTCAAAAATCTATTATTTTAATCAATTATATTATTTTAATCATAAACCGCAGACCAAAAATTAAGTCGTTAATAAACTCTAATTAATTATATTATTTGAATTACATAAGGCCACATATTAACAACTGAAACTCAATTCAGTAGTTAATTTAACGACGGATTATTTCCAATCATTAACCCAACGGCCGAATTAGTTGTTGTTCGGTCAGTACTTGCTCCGGTTTGGTTCGGTTGTTATTCAGTTGTTGGTCCATAGTTTATTAACTAAGGAATTAATAATTTCGATCGTTAAATTCATAGTTATTTCCTGTTTTATCGGTAGATTATTTTCTACTTGAATGAATTTCCACACATATCTCTGGAGAAGATGACTTTGTCTACTACTTATGGTGATGAAAGATTAAGGGAATGGTAGTGATCATTTTTCAAGCTCGGATGAGGATGAGGAAAATCAGCAAGTTGTTGCTGAAATATCATGATCCAACTCAAGTCATTGAGAAAGCGCAATGTTTAGCTACTTCCTATCAAACACCGAACCAACTGATGGAGCCCGTAAGTCATGGTTCGAAGCCCGGAGGCCCAGAATTATAGATGATATGGGATGAAGATTGAAGACTTTATTTTAGTTTTAATTTTCGTATGTTTGGGTTCAGGCCACGTTTTTGGGCCTTAAAAGACTTGTTTTGGGGTTTTTATTATGTTGGTTAATGGGTTGGGTCATACCTTTGACTTTAGGTCAGTTATTTCCTAGTTAGATTAGGTTTAGATGGTTTTATTTGCCTCTCTATATAAGGGGGTCTTTGTGGACGAAAATTAGATCATTATTCATTAATATATTTTCTTGAGTTTTTACTCTCTCTCTTTTATGAGAATTTTCGAATTCCTCTTGTTTATCAAGTTGAGTTTTTTATCCGGCGAATCGAAGAGTTAATCATCCCTCGTTGTGTGTCAATCATCGTCCCCGAGTTGCCTAGACAACACTTTCGTGTTCGATCTAGGAGGTTTTGGGATTTCCATCGGTATCTTGAGTCTTCCGCGTGCGTGAGTCGTTCGGACCTACCAAGGTTCGTATCACCAACTACGGTGGAGAAAGTGCATACCGACTCCAATTGGATCACATCCATGCAAGAAGAGCTCAATGAATTTCTAAGGAACAACGTTAACGTTTGGTACTAACTATACAAGATAGGGCATGAATCGTTTCATAGATAAATCAAAATGTGAAAGATTGAGACCAAAAAAACATATATAGCTACAAGTTCATACGAAAACATGAATGCGAAAATTAGATGAATATTTGTATAAACCCTAATGATAGGGTTGACAATATGACATGCATTAAAATTCTGGGATCCATAGAATACTAGCAACGGTGTACATAACGGGGCAAAGGCGGCCGATTTGGTGGTAGAACTTGTGATTTTGTCAGAGGTGGCGGAGCGGGCGTCGCCGGCAGAGGTGTCTGATGCAACATATAGCAACAATCACAAGAAGAAATATACTATTGGTTTCATTATTTTGTTTTGGGATGTAATAACTCCTACTAAACGTGTTATTCATAAGAAGTGACCGGAACTTCCTCTAGGTTTGAACCACTGTCGATCAATGGATTAGTTGGTGATAACCTTGGTGAAGGTTTATTGAGCGATAAATTATTTAGATCATGCTCCATACCGCCGCGCTTTGAACCTAGCGAACGCATAACTGGTCCACCTGATGCTTTTTCTTTGTCAATGCTAACCTATTCGTGCGCAGTCTTGTAAGACTCCTCACCAAACTCAACACTTAGTGTTTTCTTCTACAATAAAGGCTCGGTTATTCTAAATGCGATAAGTTTTGCTAATTACATAACATTCCAAGAATATCAAATTCGGCTTTCCTATCAAACAGTTTCAAAGTATCTTACGATATAAATGTTAGCAATTATATTTGTCCATAAATATAAGCAATATGAAGGATAACACTATCGTTCCTACAAGAAATAAACAGAATAACGACGGAAATTTTACACAATTGAGCAATATGTTTTAAAAATTAAGCGCGTATGCAGAATATTAAAAAAAAAATAGTAATTTATGCATGCATCCAAATAGTTGCACTCATCCAAATAGTAATTATGTTGTTATAATATTTTTGTAATGGAAAAATTGATGAAAGTTTATTAAGCATTTTAGATGGAAACTTGGACTTGCATTTAAGTTTGGAGAATATTTGATGGTTGCATGAAGAAAATTGAGTGTACTTCTGCATATTATTTTAATAAAAGCAATACTTTCCATGGGCATGATCATTTTGATATACCAACCGTGTTCCGTGTTCCAACTAGTTCATTTCACAATTATTATAATATTTTGTTTAGCGGTGACAGAGATGGAGCTGGCTAGTAGGATAGGCCAGGCCGATCGACCCAGGATTCGCCCAGTTACTTTGATGGGCTGGTCTACGTTGGGATTTCCTTGAGATGGATCCATCTAGGCCATTTTTTTTAAAACCCGGCCAAAACATGCCCGCTTCATCATCGTCCCAGTTTGGCCATTCTTGCTTGGGTCTACACTATAGATCGAGGGGATGATTTCGGGCTTGATTCGGTCTAGCCCGATCATTTGATAACTCTAGCTAGGAAAAGTTTATCCACCTTCCACAAGCTAATTAAGCTAGAGTAAAAAAATTGCAAAATTCAAGATGATTTGATGCCTAAGAAAAAATATTTTATAATAAAAAAAACTATCTAAATTATATCAATTTACTAATTATATTATGTTCACGTCAGTGAGATCACGAAACTTGTGTAAAATCGAAATAAGATTTGAAATATAATTAGGCATACCTAATTGGTATTATTGTTAGGAGATAGAGTGAACACATTAAGTAATATGAACGACTTTCTAACTTTAAGTAATTACCACAACATTTCCTTGGGAATTGTGTGGAAACTAACGTTATAGGCGAATTCATATATTCCGACCTACCTGATGAATCCCAAATTCGCTGGTAATCAATCAAACAAGGGTCAAATAAAGACGAGATGCAAGAAATTGAAAAGAAGAAAGAGGTTTACGTGGTTCGATCGAATGATCTACATCCACAGAGAGAAAAGAGAGAGCGTGTATTCGCCATATTCAGTCTGTGTTACATGAAGCCTTTTCTTCCCTATATCCCTATCTTCTAAACCTGCATTAACTGCCGAAAATCATGGGCGGTGATCGTGGGTGTAGGTTATCTCCCCATGATCCCACGTTGCATTTATGGCCTAATCCCTTGGGCTTGCTGTTGTAGCCTGGGTCGAGCTGTATGTGGGCCGAGCTTGTAGCCTGGGTCGAGCTGTATGTATTGGACTTGGTATTGGGCCAAGGGATTGGGCCTCATCCTAGCACTACCCTAGTTTCGAAAGGTCCCTCCATTTGAGCCCGTATTCCGGCCATGAGTCACAACTAGAGTCAGACCGATGTAGTATACCCGGAACTGCTGTGAGTTTCAGTGGTTTTCCGCATTGAGAAGTCTATTCTTTTATTTATTTTAATAAAATGTATATTGTTTAAAAAAAATTAATAAATATGAACACTTCATGAATGCCACCTGGAGTGGAGTTAGAAACCCAAGTCAACTCTTCTGGAAGAATTGAATTGTTAAAATAAACATCATTGACAATAACAAATTAAATACTCGTTTATTACATATTTTCTCCGTTCTTATTTAAATGTCTGAATTTGGTTTTAGTTAGTGTTCTATTTTGAAATTTAATACTCTCTCTGTTTCATTAATAAGAGACCTTTTTTTTTGCACGAAAATTAAGACGAGACTGGTGATAGTATGTTAAAGTGGATAAATAGTGTATTAAAGTGATATGTCTGAATTTTATTGGGTTGTAATTTTATATTTTGGAAAAGATTGTGGGACGTCACAAAACGAAAAATGCCCCTTTATATGTATATATATATAGCCTAGACAATAAACATGCATGTTAAACTTTTCTCAAAACATATATCAATGGAACCGGTTTATTTCTTCTTGGCATTGTTGCTTATTATGCAGGAATGTGCAGAAAAGCCTTTTTCAGCTTCTTCGACAGATGAAATTGTAGATAGAAAAGGTGGAGATACAAAGCCACCGTTTAGCGTCGTTGATGATGAAATACCTAGTATGCCCTTGCCACCATCGCCGCCTCAACCTTCACATCTGAAAATCGAAGAGAAAGTTCACTACTGGCTACTGATCGACACGCCTCGACAGCATCGACGGTTATCTGCGCTGACTCCGGTTCCGCCGCCGGATCCACCACCTCTACCTCCTTGTCTACCCGAATGTTAGCATTTTATACATCTCGAATTCTTAAAGTACTCCCCTCGTCCACGATCTTTAGACCTTAATAAATATTTAGCTGGATTTGGAGAGCTTTAGTAACGATAGATTTTGTAATATTGGATATTTGTAATATTGTTAATTTTATTTTTATAGGTTACTGTGAATGTTATGGTACCTAATAGAAAGTACTATACATAAAAAATTCAATGTAAAATCTATTATTACTAAGCGCAAAATCTAGTTAGAAAGCCAACGGCATCTAAAAATCGTAGAGGAGCGGGCTTGTTATATATATTGCGTATTGGATAAACTCACGTCCTTCGGCCTGGGTTTGTTTTCTTTTCCTATGAACGTAGCAGGAAAAATTTGAACTCTAGTATCGTTGCAGTTTTCCTCTCCGACATAGAATTTCGGAAGAATTTTAATTTAATATTACATGGTTTGATTTTTTTGTTTTGTTTTTTTTCATTCGGTATGGTATGTCAGCATGGGCATCTATGCAGGACGGCCATATTTTTTAATGCTTAATGATTCTCGTCTTGTTATACATATTGTTACGACTTACAGAGAACAAATTGTTGACGTACAACAGAAGCGCAACACACTTGATAAGATGTTTCCCTTCATTAAAGAGGTTGAGGGCAGGAGTTCGGTCACTTCAATTGCGTGTATATGAATGTGTTAGGTTTGCCGCTAAAAAAAGATTGTTACACATAAGATTTAAGTAATTACAAATAAAAGAAATAAAAATATATTAATGAGGGAAACAAGCAAAATGGGAGAAAACCATCGAATTGTTATGTATAAGCAATTAATTTTCTAAAAAATGCTAGGCGCTAGGCGGGCGGCGGAGAGCCGCTAGCACCTAGCCGCTAGGTAGCACCCAAGTAGATTTGGATTTCATATTTATTTAAATTATTTTTTTACAATATTTCCAAAAGAATATTTAAATTTTCATTATCTAAAAGACATATTATCTAATTTCAATAATGCAATTGCAAACTAATGTAGCTCAAATTCATAAATTAGTTGTCATTTAAATAAAATTAACATAATATAAGAGAGAGAGAGAGAGAGAGAGAGAGAGAGAGAGAGCAGTGGTGGTACACTCAGTCGACAACAATATCGGCTCAGAAGACAACAACGAACGGCACTAGCAGCGGTGGTGCTGCGACGCAAGTGGCGGCACAATGGAATGGAATGGAAGATGAGAAGAATATGAATCATTGGAGGGGTAGGAGGAGGAGAAGATCAAGAATGACGACGCGAATTCAGAAATGAGAGGAAGAGGAAGAGAGGCAGACCGCCAAGCCTGATTTTCCATTCCCAGCTTGATCTGGCCGGCTAGGCAACCGCTTAGCCGGCGACTAGTTCGCAGCAGCCTAGAGAGGGCCGACTAGCCCAAAATCGGGACAACCCGACTCTAACTAGCACCTAGGCAACCATTTTGGGCATTTTTTAGAACACTGCTTATAAGAGACAAGTAAATGAAGGGAGAAAAATAACAAACATATTTACAGGGAAACCAAAAAATTAAAAGGTTGGTAGAAAACCATTGGTAAAAAAGTACCTTGTTATGAAGTGAAAGGGAAGCAAATTTATGAAGTGCGATAAAAATGTCCACTTTTGAAGGTCTAAGGATCTATATCTCACCGCGAGCCCAATTCTTCAAGTCCCCTGTAGAAAAGTCCATGTTGCCCGGCTGCATATCGGGCCATATTCAAACAATTTGAGTCACCAATATGAACAAAATAAATTAGACTCCGTCAAACGTGTCTCGATCAAGAAAAAATAAATATTTAGGTCTTCGATGAGAAGGTATGTGATTTCTTTAAGTCATTACAAAATCTAACAGTGTGTTTTCTTTGATGAAAACTAAGTCATGATTACCACGATTTTTCTCTTTAACCGGTGTTATGTATATATAATGGATATTTTTTTATAGACCAAAAAGCAGAGTAAAAACTTCATTATAATGTTAACATGAAACATTATCTTTTAATATATTGAATTTGAAGAACTTTTTTTAATATTAAAATTCATTAATTTTAAATTAGAGACACTGAAATTAAGATGGAGGATCCATATGTACAAATGATCCCTAGCCCTAAGATCTATAGTTCTATACTCTATCTACTACTCACATATCTCTCGCTTTGGGGACACGGATCGATCTTAATATTGATTCTTGGTGCTCACATTGACTTGACTAGTTTCTTCTTAATTTGAGGCTTTCGACTACTATTTATGGTTTCGACACATCATATCTTGACACAACAAAGTCTTCCGGAGAAGTTTTAAAAAATTGTGTCATGGACATTTTTGAAAGGAAAAAAATAATACCGTAATTTGTCAAATATCATTTTGATTAAGCTATGAAATTTAACTATTTTCATGTCTATCCAATATCTTTACCTATGTTTCCAAACTACAGAGAAAATAGCGTATTTATATAGTTAGGAAAAATAAAATATTTTATAACGCGTTTAAATGGGTACATGGATATTTAAAGAAGACTGAATAATTGATTCTGTTTTACTTAACATCCAAGTATTATCGCCCGTGTAGAAGAATTAGAGAGAGAGAGAGAGAGTGAGTTCACACAATATGGATACAAATGGCTACTTTTATATATGATGACATCATTCATACATTTTCAATGTTCCAACTGTGTTTCAAATTATTTATATATTTAACAATATTATAATGTTATTATAAAACTAATTTTTTATAGTTGTATGGAATATAATACTATTTGTAACTGTTAATTAAAATTTTAAAAATTATATACTCTAGTTTTTTGTATTTATCAACTCTATTTTAACTTAAAAAAACTGAAATTAAGTTATAAAAATAACTACCATATTCTGAATGAGTGAACACTAGATAGATAATGATCTCAAAATTAAACTTAAACATTAGAATTGAAGAAAAAATGTATAACAATTCATTCACTTATTTTGAATTTTTGATAGGGTTGAGACTTTGAAATTTAAACTGAGGTTTGCAGTGACATTATATAAAAATAAATAAATACATCATAAATAAAAGAAAAAGGAAAGAAAAGAAAAGAAACACGAGATTTGAAAAAATCAGAAAAATTGACTTGCATTTGCAACAAGTGGTGGAGCATAGCACATTTGTCAAGGAATGAAAAAGTAACTTATAATATGGAATACTGCTTTCGTCCCATTCATAAAGACATTTTTATATTAAGGACATCTTACAGATATAGAGATATTTTCTAACATAGTAAAATTATAACCCGCTAAAACTTATTCAAACTACTTTAACCCATTACTATTACTTTTATCTTAATTCATGTGCCAAAAAAAGAAAGTTCCCTTATTGATGGCGTTATATTTAACTACTTATACATTCTAAAAATGAGTTGGCAAAATAAGCTTCTTCAACCCATATAAATAAGCTATATGACCTTATAAGCTAACTAGCTTATCCTCTCCAACTAATTATTTACTTGGTGACGGTAAGATTCGTAAATGGTTGGGAGGTCTTTGGATATGTGCGATTTGGGTTCTTTGGAAATGGCGTATTCTCTTTGATCAAAAGGATTGAGATTTCAAGAGGGTTGATGAGGAGTTTAAGTGTTATTTTTGGAACTGGTGTGCAACACGAGGAGAAGCGGTCCTGAACTTGAGTTTTGCGGACTAGAGCCTCAATCCTCTCGCTCATTTTCATTCTGCTTTGTAATTCTCTTCATAGTACCTCTTGTGCCTGTTTGATTCTCTATTCTCAATAATAATTTATTTTCTTTTTTGAAAAAAAAAAAAAAAAAAAACTCATCCAAATAAGGGTAAAAACATCCCCTAAATCCTTAAAATATTAGGATATATTAATATTTAATTAGTACAATAGGATATATTACTACCCTCTGTCCCCCAAACTCTTCATAGTATTGACATTTACAGGTTTAAAGAATGATGTAATTGATTTATATCGTTAATTTTATGTACATGGCAGTTAAACTCAATTAGATCTTTGACTGCTTCAATTGATTCGTATGAATAGGAACTTTATCATTAAAAATCAAATAATGTTAAACTCGAGGAAATTCAAGCACACGCATTTACTTATTTTTCTTCTTTTCATGCAACTATAAATGAGAAATAGCGTGCATGTGTGTATATATATACAAACTCCAATTAAAATAAACAAACAAACAACCAACCAAAGATATTAGTTTTCCAAAAACAATCAAAATGGGACGAGTGCTTCTCTTCTTGACAATGTTGCTTATTATGCATGAAATAAATATTGCATATTGTGTCCAAACTGATGTTTTTTTCTCAGGTCAAACCGTAGAGTGGAAGCATATTACTGAACATACAAAACCAACATTTTCCTTCACACCACCGCCTCCGCCTCGATTTTCTTCTCTGAAAATAAAAAAGAGAACGCTCTATGAGCCGCCTCATCACAGGCGGCTACTTCAGGGGCCTAATGCACCAGAAGGATTCGCACCGAGACCACCTACGCCAACTACTCCCCCTTGTAACCTTTGTCATTAGTGTTATATTACGCATATGTATATGTTTTAAACGTGTTTAATTTAGCATTCGCTATATTATGCATATGTTGTCTATCCATATTTGTATCAACATACAGTATACGAAATTTAAGTAATTGCGTTTTTCTTTTACTTTGCTTTCTTTCTCTTTTTCATTTGTGAATTATGATTTTATGTTCAATGACTTAAGCATTCAATTCGTGAATTGGAATTGCTAAGTTACGCGTAAATTCCCCTTTGTTAACGTATAAATTCAAAGGAATATATGAAAGAAGAGTGTATTGACCTCAACGGAGGTTATAATGGATGAAGATTAATATATTCCCATCACTTTAAATTGGCTCGGTAACCCTTTTGTTTCTTTGCATCAAGTTCATTGACATACATAGTCAAAAGGAACTTTCTAAAACGGTCAAACAAGTACTCTTTTCGTCTCAATTTACTTGAGGCGTTCTGTTCGAGTATGAAGAAAAATAGGGAAAGAAGTATTCATCATTTCATCTTAGCTGCTGTTCACGTAGGAGTACATTTATATAGTATGCAAAATAAAGGCATAGTCGTGTTTGATAAAACACGACTTGCTAACGGAAAGTAAACCCTAAGCGATCCACGCCGAACACGTGGCAGTGAATCAAACGGCTATAATTTAAACTAAACACAAGGGAAGGAGTTCGACTCCCAGTGACAGCAAAAACAAAATAAAATAGATAAAACACCATCTTCTTCATCTTCAACCTTCTGCAATCCATTCCATGCAAGCAAAGCTTCAATATCTTCAACACCCCCCCTCAAGATGGAGCTGATGGAGATCCAACAGCCCCATCTTGGACAAGAGAGCATGAAAACGGGGTCCAGGTAACGCCTTGGTGAAGAAATCAGCAAGTTGTGCAGCAGAAGGAACTGCCGTAGGCAAAACAAATCCTGCAACATATTTTTCTCTGGTCACATGGCAGTCTATGTCAATGTGCTTTGTCCTCTCATGGAAGACATGATTTTGAGTAATCTGAATAGCTGCCTGGTTATCACAGTGGAGAGATATGGGAAGAGGTACAGATATATGAAATTCCTTCAATAGATGATGAATCCAAACTAGTTCCCGAGTTGTAGTAGCCAATGCTCTGTATTCTGCTTCTGTAGAAGAGGAAGATACTGTTGTCTGCTTTTTGCACTTCCAAGATATAAGACTAGTACCCAAGAAAACACAGTAACCAGTTAATGATTTCCTTGATTCAGCACAAGTTCCCCAGTCAGCATCTGAGAAGCCCTGCAATTCAAACTTTGCAGTGGATGAGTAAAAAACACCTAGGGATGGAGACCCCTTTAGATACTTCAGAACATGCATAGCTGCATTCCAATGGACTTGAGTAGGTGAGGCCATGAACTGACTTAATTGCTGTGTGGAATGAGATATATCTGGCCTGGTTAAGTTAAGATATAGAAGCTGCCCTACTAGTTTTCTGTAGGATTCTGGATTTGGCAATAGAGGTTCATCCCCTTGATTAAGTGTTAGACCTCCAGGAAAAGGTGTTGCTGCAGGCTTACAACACAGCATCCCATGTGTAGATAAGATATCTAACACATACTTCCTCTGGCAGAGAGAAGTTCCAGCCTCACCTCTCACAATTTCCATGCCAAGGAAGTACTTGGCTGGTCCAAGATCCTTAATGGTGAAAGCATCATTCAGTGATGCCTTCAAAGATGTAATAAGTTCCAGTGTAGGGCTTGACACAATAACATCATCCACATAAACAAGTAGGCAAACAAAAGTGGTTCCTGAGCCTTTAGTAAATAAACAAGGATCATGTTGAGAAGCAGTGAAGCCTAGAGAAGAAAGGAACCTGGAAAACTCAGCATTCCACTCCCTTGAGGCTTGCTTTAAACCATAGAGGCTCTTCACTAATCTGCAAACTTGCCCAGTTCTGACACCTTGTAGACCAGGTGGTGGTATCATATATATTTCATCACGAAGATATCCATGCAAGAATGCATTATTCACATCAAGTTGATGTAAAGGCCAACCCATGGCAGTAACTATAGCAATGAACATCTTGACTGTCACAAGATTTGCAACAGGGGAGAAGACTTCATGATAATCCACCCCAGATTCTTGAGTATATCCCTTAGCAACAAGCCTTGCCTTGTATCTTTCTACACTACCATCAGCTTTAAGTTTTGTTTTGAAGATCCATTTGCATCCAATAGGCCTTTTGTTTGGTGGCAAATCTGTAAGATACCAAGTTTGGTTACTCTGTAAGGCACCTAGCTCAGCATTAATGGCTTCAATCCATTGTGGGTATTGGCATGCTTCTCTGAAGGTTTTAGGCTCTGTGAGCATGGTAAGATTAAACAGATAAGTGATGTGGGATCTGGTTAAGGAGGGATTGATGATATATGGAAAGGTAGGTGGTGCTACCCCTGTAGTCAGAGTAATGGGCAGAGTAGTAGAAACCTTACCCACATAATCTCTCATCCATACTGGTGGATTTCTATCTCTAGTGCTTCTTCTGAGTACTTGCATGTCATCTTGTGTCACACTAGGCCCCTCAGTACTAGGTTCAGCTTGAGTTTGTGGTGGTGATTGTGTTTCAGTTGGTGAAGAATCCACAGATTCTGCAGGTAGGATGGAAACATCAAAATCAGAAAAGGGTGGAAGAGTAATGGGTGGTTCAGGAGTGGTATCAGCAGGATCTTTGAAAGGATATTTGTGAGGGACAAAATGAACATCTCTTGAAATGAAAACCTTGTGTTTTTCCAGATCATACAATATATATCCCTTATGTCCAGAATCATAGCCTATAAACACAGATTTGATGCTTCTAGAAGTAAATTTACCTCTGTATGGAGACAAATTAGCAGCAAAAGCCAGACATCCAAAAGGTTTGGCTGTGTCATAAGATGGTGGGTTACTAAACAAGACTTCATGTGGAGTTTTCCACTGAAGTACTTGTGTAGGAACCCTGTTAATAACCCAAGTAGCAGTGAGCACAGAGAAAGGCCAAAACCTTATAGGAAGTCCACTGTTAAACATCATAGCTCTTGCCGAGTTGAGTAGCATTCTATGCCTTCTTTCAACAATCCCATTTTGTTGTGGGGTGTAGACACATGATTTCTGGTGTAATATGCCAAGAGAAGAGAACAAATGCTGCACTCTAGAGTTTACAAATTCTGTTCCATTGTCTGACCTGAAAAACTTTACTGTCTTATTGAAATGAGTTCTCACCATAGCAAGATAAGACTCCAAAACTGAGCACACCTGTTCTTTAGACTGCATCACATAGGTCCAAATGTTCCTACTATGATCTTCAACCAATGTGAGCACAAATTTGGCATTGCACAGATTCTCATCTCCATATGGACCCCATACATCACCATGAACAAGCTCAAACAATTCCTTTGATCTTCTGTGGAGTGTGGGGAAAGGATCTCTGGTCTGCTTTGCTTTGTAACACACTTCACAATCCTCCAAAACCTGTAAGGCATCCCTATGGAACTGAGTTCCTGCAATTTTCATATGAGACATGGCAGTAATAGATGGATGTCCTAGATAAACATGCCAATCTTCTACTGTCATGTCATTAGGATTATAGAAGCTGAGATAATGCTTCTCTGACACACTATCCAGCACATACAGATTCCCAACTAACTTCCCAATCCCCATGACCTTCTCTGTGTTTCCCTTCTGGATTAAACAATGAGTAGGATGAAATACACATCTCACATCCATAGATTTGGCTAACTGAGGAACAGATAGTAAGTTATGTGTGAATCCAGGTACATAGAGCACATGATCCAACACAATATCTGGATTCACTCTAACCTTTCCTGCCTGTGTCACTGTTATTGAAGATCCATCTGGTAGATAGATGATAGTGGGAGAATTCATCTGATAGGTGGTGTACATGAGCTCTGGATTAGCACAAATGTGTGTGCTAGCTCCAGAGTCAATAACCCAATCTGTCTGCTCCATACTAGGCAACACAGAGAAAGCATAATGGCCCTCAAAGGGATTAGGCTTGGTTGCTGTATCATGTAACATATTAGCCTCTGCCTTTGTAGGTGTACCAGCTCCTGATTGTTGTGGGAAGAGTTGACTCATGCATTTCCTGAGTTCATTTTGTATCAGTGTGCTCATATCTGTAGTAGAATCCTTCTGTATTGCATCTCTTCCATTAGCTTCATTTGTTGGAGTAGTCTCTGCATAATTTACTCTATATTGACCCTGTCCCTTTTGCTCTTTCAGTTTCTTGAACCACTCAGGTACCCCATGCAGTTTGAAGCACTCATCTCTGTCATGTCCCATTTCTTGGCAGTAACTGCACTTCAACTTTCTTTTCTCCTCTTTACTGATCCTTTTCTTATATGGACCTGCAAATTGCTTTTGATATACAGGCTTTTGGTCTGTATTCTGAGCAGCTCCATAGGATGGTTTAGAGACATTCATTGCCATTATTCCTTTAGCTTCTGGTGACTGATCATTTAATTGTTTTTGATCCTCAACCTGCACCACCATGGCATAAGCTTGATCTAGGGAAGGCCATGGCTGCTGCAGCAGTATCTGTGTCTTGGTATGCTCATAGACATCATTTAAGCCAGCCAGAAAAGCCACCAACCTCATCTGTTCTTGCCTTTGAATACTTTTCCCTTTAACTTGACAGACACAATCAAGAGGAGGCAACAACATATCCATTTCATCCCAATATGCATTAAGTTGGTTAAAATACATGAACACACTCAGATTTCCTTGCCTAAAGGAATATATATCCCTATGCAACTTCAAGATTTTTGGACCATTCTTTGTACCAAATCTGTTAACCAAAGCTGACCACAGTTTCTCACTATTATCAATATTAGAAAAGGCATCAACAAATTCCTTTGAGATAGAGTTTGTTATCCAAGTAGAGACCAAATAATCCACTTTCAACCATTTCTTGTAGTAAATAGAATCAGGATTAGGCTCACGGAAAGTACCATCAATCAGCTCCATCTTGCTCCTTGCTGCTAATGCCCGTTTGATACCTTTGCTCCAGTTGAGGAAGTTGGATCCAGTGAGAGGAGCTGATACTAGTTGAATGCCGCTGTGATCAGTAACAGCAACGAGCAAGATCTCTTCGATTTGCCTTATTTTGAGCCCAGATTCTGGGTCCAGTTTGTTGGCTTCATCTTCTTCCTTAGATCTACGCTTCAGCTCTTCATCATTTTCATCAAAATTTGTATCATCGTGACCCTCTTTCCCCATAGTAAAAGATAGAACGAAAAAGAAAGGAACTTGACGAAGGAATTACGACCTGAACCTGGCTCTGATTACCATGTTCGAGTATGAAGAAAAATAGGGAAAGAAGTATTCATCATTTCATCTTAGCTGCTGTTCACGTAGGAGTACATTTATATAGTATGCAAAATAAAGGCATAGTCGTGTTTGATAAAACACGACTTGCTAACGGAAAGTAAACCCTAAGCGATCCACGCCGAACACGTGGCAGTGAATCAAACGGCTATAATTTAAACTAAACACAAGGGAAGGAGTTCGACTCCCAGTGACAGCAAAAACAAAATAAAATAGATAAAACACCATCTTCTTCATCTTCAACCTTCTGCAATCCATTCCATGCAAGCAAAGCTTCAATATCTTCAACACGTTCTCTTTTGCACGAAAAATTTTAAATAGAAACGTTAAAAGATTTAAAAGTGTCGAAGTTTCATATTTGTTTAATCTATATTTAAACCTGTAGACATATTGATTTTGATCTTAAATAAAAGAAAGTATTAAGACCTTGAATTGAAATAAATATCACAAAAATTATATTGGAATACGTGTAGCGAGTTAAATGCTTATTGTTAGTGTTAATTTTAACACTAATTAATTATTTTGACTTTTTCACAAAATATAGATTTTATGAAACAAGATATATTTCACAAAGAGTCCTTATTTTCAGGGCTGGGAATCGATACCGAAATAATCGGTTATAACCGTACCGAACCGCTAACCGCGCGGTATCGGTTAACCGCTAACCGCAATTGCGGTTAGCGGTTCGGTTAACGGTACAGGTTTCAAAATTTTTGCGGTTATCGGTTACCCGATAACCGTTCGGGTAATAACCGCATAACCGCAAATAATTAAATAATATAATTTTTATATAATATGTATTTAATAAATATAAACATTTAATAATTTGTCTAGAAAATAGAAATCCCAAATTCCCAATTTTACAAATTAGAAAAGTGGTGTCTTCTTATGTCGTCATTGGCCTTGGAGATGTATTTTTTTATCTGACATTTTTATTTTAATTCGAAATAAAATGATTTGAAATATTGAAATTTAAATTATTTAATATACATATATAAATATAGTGTCTTGATATGCTAGGCAACTCGGCATGAGCGCCTCATGAGCGCCTCATTCTAATTTTGTTATTTACATTACTTTTCTATTTTTAATTAATTATGATTATGATTTAAAAATTATTAAATATTATAAAAACCTAATTATATTTACTAAACCCTAATTGGAATTGATAAACCCTAATTGAATTTATTAAACCCTAGTTGAAATAATTAAACGCTAATTAATATGATTAAATCCTAATTAAAATTATGAAACAACAATTTAAAATAAATAGACTATTATTAATAAATAATAATTCTGAAAATATGTAATGCAAGGGTATAAGAAACGAAAAGTGAATAAAAAGTGGAAACAAATAATTGATGGAAATGAGAAATATTGAGTCGCTCATGAAGCGCTCATTTTTAGTCGCTTAGCATAACAAAATTGTATAAATATATATTTGTAACTTTGTAAAATCGTTAATTCGTTCAAATAATTCACTTTAAGACGATGAAATATAAAATATCAATATATCATAATAATATATATATGACAAAAAGGTGTGAAATAATGAAAGAAGTTAAATGGAAAAATAATTCGAAATTAATAAATTAAATAAAAAAAATTCCTTATTCGGTTATCGGGTAACCGATTACCCGAACCGCAAAACCGCATGCGGTTAGCGGGTAACCGATTACCCAAAACGGTTCGGGAAACGGTATGATTTTTATGGGATTTGCGGTTCGGTTAACCGCAAATTGCGGTTCGGTTACCCGTAACCGCACCGATTCCCACCCCTACTTATTTTACAAGGAAAGAAGTATTTATCTTCACAAGGAAAGAATCTATATCCTTACAAAGGAAGAGTTGTTTCCTAGTAGGAGTCTTGACCTAATCTACTACCTTGGAGAAGAAGATTTCGTGCTCTATATGTATGAGAACAAGTCTCATAATTTGTGGATCTTGGAGAGAGTGTTTCAGAGAGTTTATACACGAATTCGTGAGAGTTATTCGTTTTCATTACTGTCGCCGAGTTTTGTGCGAGCCATTGTATTAGCCTTTGTCGTTACAACTTCTGCTAACATTCATAGTTAGATTCATTTTATAGAAGTTGTAATTTAGTTCTTCGTTTGTAAGTTTTTGTTACTCGGTTGTTTTTGTAATTCACATCATCATAATGGATTGCGCCATGAGGCATTCACAAGTTATATATTTATATAACTTGTGAAATTTTACGTCTCGTGTTCTTTATTGTTACTTCTGCTGCTGTATCTGAAGTTAGTAGCTCTGTGCTTCCAACTTTACTCTGCTCTGTGAACTAGTCCTTGATGGTTCGAATTATGCTTTTGGGAAGATCTCAATTCGTGCATACATCAAGTCCATTGATCGATGTACGAGCTTGGAGATCTATTTTGAATGGTTGGACACTAGCCCAAACCACTGATGAAGATGGAGACACAACCCTGAAGTCTAAAGCTGAGTGACGAGAGATGAAGTTGATCTCGCAAATTTCAATGAGAAAGCTTCAACGATATTCTCACGACTGTGGACATGAACATGTATAAATTGATTGCAAATTCTACGTCAGCCAAGGATGCTTAGGAGATTCTTCAACGCCACTGTTAAGTAGATCAAAGTGTTCATGAATCTAAATTGAGGATGGTGACAACCAGATTCGAGAATCTAAGGATGGAAGAGGACGAAACCATCTCATCTACTTTGGTAAGATTATTGATATTGTTAACGAGTCTCAAGATCTTAGAGAACCAATAAGCAATAAGAGACTTATTTCCAAAGCTCTTCGATCGCTTCCAAAATGTTTCAATGTGAAGATCGCATCTATTAAACAAGCACATGATACTACCACGTTGGAGCTTACAAAGATTTTGAGTATTCTAAAGACGTTCGAGATGAATCTTGATCAACAAAAGATTCTCTACAACAAGAAGGGAGCTGTCCAGAAAATGATCGCACTGAAAGTTGCATCCTCTGAGGTTACCTCTTATGTATTGAACTTTGATGAGTGTGATGCAGACGTGCTGGAGAAGATTGATGAGACTGCAAGCATGCCAGTACTGATCCAGAAATACAATGCCATGGTTATATTTGTGAAGTCAAAGTCTGATGAGAAACCAAAGGATCAAAGGAACAAGGCATCAGACTTCAGCAAGCAAAAACAGTTTGATCATCCATCATCACGATTGAGAAGAGTTGCCTCTGATCGATTTAGGAATGGCCCTACAACTTTGGAGTCAATTCAATGTATTGCATGTTTTGGATTTGGTCACTATGCAAATCAGTGTGCCAATACACTTTGAAAGTATGGAAAGAATCTTTTCATCAACATGAGCGATGATGAGAATGACAACGAGGAGGAGAAAGAGGTTCAAGCAGAGCAAACACTTTACTTTGCATCCGAGCTCGAAGAATGATAGATCGTTCATCACCGTAGTGACCAGAACTTCCTCTGTCTTCGAACCACCGTGGATCAATGGATCAGTTGGTGATAAGCTTGGTAAGGGTTTAGTGAGCGTTTAGATCGTGTTCCATACCGTGTTAAAGATCTTCTTCACCCAAAACATCTGTTGTCCCACGCTTTGAACCTAGCAAGCGCGTAACTGGTCTGCCTTATGCTTTTTCTTTGTCAATGCTGAAATATTCTTGCGCAGTCTTGAAAGACTCCTCACCAAACACAACACTAAGTGTTTTCTTCTACAACAAAGGCTTGTTGGTCCCGGTTTGTTAGAGGAAAAATACGTAGAGGGGGGGTGAATACGTATTTTTAAGTTTTTCAACTCCTTTTCCTCAAACTCAGAGTACTAAGTAAAGTGCTCGCCTGAACTACTATGACCTAGCCGAGGGCTAGATCTACAATATTCGTAACTCTCTTGACCTAAGCTTAAAGCTTGACCAAGAGTGAGACTTTATTCTAAATGCGGAATTTCGGTGAGCTAAATCTTTCCTAAGTATTTGAAATATCAGATTATGTTTTGTTTAAATGTTTGTGCAATGGATAATCAACAACAAGCAGATAGAGAGATTAGGATTAGAGATACGACACAGCAATTTATAGTGGTTCGGAGTTAAAGCTCCTACGTCCACTTGTTGCACTAGGCAACTCGTTCTCTTCACTCAAGAACTTGAAGATTACGGGCTCTTCAAAAGACTTTGTCGAGATCGAGCTTCACTCGCTTGGATCTGACGAACAGCTGGTGATTGCGGGTTCACCACTAAGACCTAAACTGGACTGGAAGTTTCACTCGCTTCAGTCCGACAACAGGGGTTTTAATACTCCCTCCGTCCATGATTTAGTGACACACTTTCTTGGGCACAGTTTTTTTTGCATTTTGATGGTGCAGTAATAAATTATTGTGTTAAAGTGTTAAAATGAAATAATTGTGGGTCCATTTGAATTTTTTAATAGTATCTATATCTATATATAAAAACAAAAAACAAGGGTTCTTTAAGTAATTTCACTTTTATTCTTAAGGCTATTTTTGTATTTTCCTTAAAGTAATTAATTTTATTTAAAATGTAAAAAGAAATTCTGATTAACTGCAATGGATATGCATTGCGGTTTTATCATTTCAGTTTTAAAATAAAAAGCAAAGCTCATGCCGTCAAGCGGTTCTTTTAACGGGTTTCTTATTTATTTATTTGAATATTTCCCATACAATTTTTGCAATAGATTTTTATTTTTTTATTTTTTTATTTTTATGTATTAAAGCCACAACTCCTTACGAAAGGATACAATTCTTCCTCACACGCCGAAAGGGTGCGTCACTGGTCGATTCTATTCCCTATATATTGCCTACGATTGGCTAAATCGATCATCTAACTATCATGCCCAACACTAAATTCACAAAAACCTATTATTGAAATTATAGAAATTATATATTTAGACACCACTCAAAATAAATCGGCGACGTACGACCAGATATGTTTTTTATTTTCCAAATAATCTTTTTGTATTTTACTTTATGCTCTTCTAAAAATAAATAGCACCAATAGCACCAAATATGCCAAATAAATTGTGCTTCACCCTCTTCTTATATGCCAACAAGAATTGGTTTATTTGTATACTTTCACATTTTAAAATTATATGCCCTGTATTCCATATGAAATTTCATTATCGAAATTAATCATATAATAGCATGCATGTCATGAATATCTACAAAATGCATTTTATTCAAATCATTCAAATTACATTTGGTAATCATGATACACGAAAATATGTAAAAATTATTGTTTGTGTGATATTATAATAAAATATATTGTGAATATTAGCTAAATGAAAAGAATGTTTAAAATAAAATAACATTTTTTTAAAAATTTATTTGTTAATATTATTAATATAAACACTTGATTCATTAAAAAGAAAAACATGTCAATCAGTGAAATACATATGTTTTAAATATAAGTAACAAAATATTAAATTAATGACGATTGATTGATCGATAAAAGTAGTTAAAATTTTAAAATTATTTTAATGTAAGAGGTTATATTTGTTTTATTTTGGAAACTTACCGAATCAAATGTTTAATGATATTATGTGCTTTAATTTAACTTGAAATATCCATTTTGATTGTTTTTAAATTCATAATAAGATTTGTTTCCTTTTATGTGGATGATATTTAAATGAATATTTCTTATGAAAGAATCGTCGTAACGTCTATGACTCTGCGCTTCAACTAATTCTCTTTTAAATTTCTATTTTTTAAAAATTTCCGATTAAATACCGTAAAAAAATCTAAATATTCATTCCTACACCTCAGATTAAAAATTGTGTTGTATCATGTGGCCATAACCAGTATGGACGTTTAGGTCATCCATTCACATTTATTTTGTTGCTTGAAAGAATTAAATCGACATAATATATCCATAGAAAGAAAGTTTATGGAATGATATGTTCGTGTAATGTTTACGTTACACCATGTTTGGTTATTTATTTTAAATAATTAAACGATTAAATATAATTATAGTGGGTTGAAAATTCGAGAAATTTAGTAAAATATACTTTCACATTGAAAATTACGAAAATAAATGTGGTTAGACTTCTGTCATCCATTGTCAAAAATTGTGGCTTAAACTAAATTCATTGGGATGGATTTTCTAAGACAAATGTCTAATTATATTTTAATGTATTTAAGTTTTACAATATTTCATGTGTATTACAATAGAGAGTTAAGTTTGAATAGTAAAAATTTTCAATACATGCGTAGCGGTATATGTGTAAGATTTTCAAAATTTTACTGAAATAAGTTTGACAGCTCATATATATATATATGGCAATTCTGATATATAAGAGATATTACTTTTCAAGTGGTGAATTTGAGATGGTCTGTATTGATAAAGTAATGTGTCAGCATAAAATAAATTAATTTTAGATAATTTTTTTATTGAATAAATTTCCCGCACATCGTGCGGGCGATCATTCTAGTTAAAATATTAAAGTAGTAAAAAGTAGATGGATAAAGTGTTAAAGTGTTAAAGTGATTGTGGGGTCTACGTCCTAAAACGGAAAGTGTCAGTAAATGGTGGACGTCCCAATATAGTAATTGTGTCAGTAAATGGTGGACGGAGGTAGTAGATCTTTTTGTGTGTTAATTCGTTTTCTTTTTAGAAAAGTGAACTAATAAATTAGACATATGAAAAAGGAAAGACTAATTAAATGGGACAAAAGGAGTGGATATAAAATATAAAAATAAAAGTTTCATCGTTCGATCCGATAATACTACTCCCTCCGTCCCGCCCGATTTGGCCTAGTTCTTTTCGGCACGATTTTTAAGGAGGAGTAAATTACATTAATTAATAACCTTGAATTTGTGTTCCCAATAAAGGAAAATTAAAACTAGCCAATCAAATTCATTCTTAACAATTTAAAAGTATTAAACTAAAAAAGTGAAAGTGTAATGTTGGTCCCAAAAAGGAAATAGGCCAAGTCGGCCGGGACACCCCGATTTGCAAAACGGGCCAAATCGGGCGGGACGGAGGGAGTATAAAGAAATACTCCATCAAATCAGTCTCAATCTGTTTGAATCAATTGTCTTTTAAACTGCTTTTGGAGCTCTGTAATAATCGATTTTAAATTGGATTTTTAAATATACATTTTCTTGTATGTATTATGACACTCATAGTAATTTACTGAAAAAATTATATTCCACTTAAAAATCTGTTTAAAATTTTATAAATGAAAAAAGCTCCAAAATCAGCCAAAAAAAATTGATTAACTCAGATAGAATGGGATGAGACGAGTATATATCGATCGAAAGATGAATTATTGTTCGAAATAGTTGAATTATCATGATGTAGACTATGGGGTGTTTTTGTCAAAGGCAAAGGTTTATTATATTCAAGATAGCTATCGCAATTTGATGATTATTATAACGGTGGAAGCTTCGTTAATCAATTTTGGCTGGTTGAATTTCTTAACCATAGTTCATGATAGGAAACGGCCCATCTCCCTAGGCCCAAAACCCAATAGGCCCAGATTGGCACAAGCCCAGTAGGCCCAAAGCCCAACAGGCCCAGATCGGCACAAGCCCAGTAGGCCCAGATCGCCAACAAGCCCAGATCGGTACAAGCCCAGTAGTCCCAAATCGTCACAAGCCCAACAGGCCCAGGGAGTTGAGCCCTAAAGATCAAGAACGTGGGTTGATGGAGAAGAAACCGGAACAGAGCAAGCGCCCATGAACTCCACGTCCTCCACTCCTCAACCAACGTCGACAGCAACTATAAATAGATGAATCACTTGTATTGTAAACACTTACGCTATCTTGAATAATATACATACTCTCTTCCTCCCCGTGGACGTAGATCGCCTTGATCGAACCACGTAAATTCTCTCGTGTTTTTCTACTTTTCGCACATAAATCACACACGTATTTGGGCCGCAAATCGAGGGTTCATCACTGGCGCAGTCTGTGGGAATCTGATTTGTGTTTGAATTTTTGATTTTTGCTGCTCATAATCACCAACCATGCCGCACGGGAGCATATCGCTATTGGGAACCCCCCGCCGTCGACGGAGTCGCCGGCGACAACCCGAAGAACTAGCCTCGGCAGTGGGTGCGGCGCAACCCCATAGTGACATCCCTGGGGATGATCAAATCGGAACTGGAGAGATTCCGGAGGTCCCAAACTCTGGCCAACAGAACGCTGCAGAAAGCGCGGTGGCACCCCCGTCCTCGCAAGCACAGCCAGTCCGGCCTCACCGAGCTCCCATGAGCTCGCGTCTAGGACCGCAGACTCAGAGAACACCAGAGGGCCATGTGGAGGACCTCACAACGAATCGGGAGCACGAGCTGTTCGGTCCAGAAGCAGTTCTACATCTGTCCCCGGCTACTCGGCCGAGCTTAGCCGCTCGTCTCTCTCCGGTTATCCAACCGAACTCAGCAGCTCCACCACCTCCTCCACCTCCTGGAATCGAGGAGCTACTAAGAAATTACCTCACTACTGCATCGGGACGTGAGTTCCTCAGTCAGTA
This sequence comes from Thymus mandschuricus, assembly GCA_029379335.1. Taxonomy (NCBI): domain Eukaryota; kingdom Viridiplantae; phylum Streptophyta; class Magnoliopsida; order Lamiales; family Lamiaceae; genus Thymus; species Thymus mandschuricus. The sequence goes on from CM057071.1 coordinate 16,342,697, forward strand.
CACCGGTACACAGGGAATCCCTCAATTCGGACCGGGAGTCCCTCACTTCGGACAGGGGGCCCCACACAGACCCGGAGGGCAGGACTTGCGGCATTACCTCCAGCAAGTTCGAGGGCAGACCCAGATATATCCTCAACCGAACTCCCATGTGGTCCAGCCGAACTACGCGACTGCGCCACCCCATGGTGCACCCCCACAAGCACACCTGACTGGGGGAGCACAGATCTTTGATGCGTTCGGCAGGATAATCAGTCCGCTCGCCGAGGAAATTCTCAACACACCTATGCCCTTTGGGTATACGGTGCCAAAGATCAAGCCCTATAACGGAGTGGGAAATCCAAGCAATTTCCTTAGCCAGTTCAAATATAGTATGCTGAACCAGAATCTAGGGAGTGTTCACATGTGCAAACTGTTCCCCGAACTGCTGATTGACAACGCGCGGGAATGGTTCGACAGTCTACCTCCCGGGTCGATCAGATCCTATGCCGATCTGATGAATGTATTCGCTAGGAGCTTCTCCCAGCGTGCCGAAGTGAGACACACCCCGGCCCACCTGCTAACTGTGAAGCAGAGCCGAGGTGAATCACTGCAAGATTTCATGAACCGGTTCGATAGGGAGTGCTTACATACCCGCTGCACTAACGATCTCCTCATCATCTCGGCATTTCAAAATGCCATCAGTTCGGATCAACTCTACAGGGAGATTCTGGCAAAGGAACCACGGACCACAACCGAGCTGTGGGCTATAGCAGACAAGTTCGCTAAGATAGATGAAGCGACCAGACGACGGAGGGAGGTTGACCGAGGTGAGACCTCAAAAAAGAAGGAAGATGCACCTCGGAAAGGGGTAATGGAGAGGATTCAGCGAGGTTCGATTGAGTCTCGTCTCGGACCTCGGCAGAATCCAGCGCAGCGAGGTCCGCCCACGCCCCAGTCCGCACAGCGGTCAACTCCACAGTTCACTCCGCTGAACAAACCGAGGACCGAAATCCTCGAGTTGCATGCAAATCTGTTAGAGAGACCTAGGCCGATGCGAGAAGACGGCAAGCCGAGGTCAAAGAGCAAATATTACAAATTCCACGAAGACTACGGACATGAGACGGAAGACTGTAGGAACCTGGCTCAGGACATAGAGAGCCTAGTTCGCAATGGCCAGCTTAAAAAGTATCAAGATCGGAGTGCGGGGGTCAACAAAGTAGACGCCCCCCGAAGTCAAAAGAAAAAGAGACAGTATAAAGGAGGAAGTTGCAACACGGAAACTGAGAAGAAAGTAAAGCATAATGAGGATGATGCCGATGAGGACGGAGATTATCAATATGACGGGATCGTTGCTACGATCTCCGCACTCACCAAGGGGCAAACTAAGTCATCCCTCAAGAATGGAGCGCGGAACCTGCCAAAAAGGGAGCCCGCCAATAAAAGGTTCAAGAAGGAAGAAGCTGTGACCTTTTCAGCAGAAGACCCAGTCCCCCCCATGGTACCGCACTCCGACGCCATCGTCATCGAACCTGTGGTAGCCAACAAGCTGATCAAAAGAATTCACTTTGACACCGGAGCGTCGGTGAATATCATGTTCAAACACTGCTTGGACAACATGGAGTTGGACAAGTCAAAGGTCATGCCGACTACACGGCCATTGCGGAGTTTCGCCCAAGAGGAAACCCATCCCCTAGGAACAATTGAACTTCCCGTCACAATAGGGAAAGGACCGAGGAGCACCACTAATGTGACCGAGTTCGTAGTGGTGGAAGCCAAGTCCCCATACAACATAATCCTAGGCCGCACTTGGATGAATGCGGTGAGAGCGATCTGCTCCACATATCACCTAGCTGTGAAGATCCCAACTAAGGGAGGGGTAGCTGTGATCCGAGGCGATCAGAAAGTGGCAAGGGAATGCCTGCACGTAGCACTCAAAGGGCAAGGGGCACCGCCCCAATTGCCTCAAGCATAGCAATTACCGAACTCCGAGGAGCCGAAGAAGACGTCGCCAGCCAAAGAGAGAGAGGTGGCCTTGTATGAGGACGACCCCGTTAAGGTCGTCAAAGTCGGACTGAATGAGCACCCTCATCTTCGCGAACAGGTTATTCGGCTTCTAAAGGAGTATAGAGACGTCTTTGCGTGGTCCCCGTTGGACATGACAGGAGTATCACCCGAGCTAATCACACACCGACTTAAGATCGACCCCGAGGTCAGGCCAATAAGACAGAAGCAGCGATCTTTCGCTGCCGAGCGAAATCAAGTTATAAAGACCGAGGTGACTCAATTACTTGATGCTGGAATCCTATTCGAGGTCACCTACCCGACTTGGATAGCGAATCCGGTAATGGTCAAAAAAGCTGGTGGAGGGTGGCGCATGTGCATTGACTATACCGATCTTAACAAACACTGCCCCAAAGACTGTTACCCTCTGCCCGACATAGACAAGAAGGTGGATTCCCTTGTCGGCCACAAGATTTTCAGCTTCCTTGACATGTACAAGGAATACCACCAAGTCCTAATGGATGCCGAAGACGCAGCCAAGACGGCATTCATTACGGACTTCGGCATCTTTGCCTACCGCAAAATGCCGTTCGGATTGAAGAATGCAGGAGCTACCTACCAGAGAATGGTAGATAAGATATTTAAAGAACACATTGGGAAGGAGGTAGAGGTCTATGTCGATGACATAGTGGTAAAAAGCAAGGACGAGAGCACTAGTGTCGCCGATCTCCGAACTGTGCTCTCCCTCCTTCGCGAGGTCAACCTAAAACTTAACCCCCAAAAGTGCACCTTCGCTGTGACTTCGGGGAAGTTTTTAGGTTGTTGGATTTCCCAAGAGGGATTAAGGGCAAATCCATCAAAAGTTAAGGCTGTGCTAGAGATGAAGGATCTGAAGTCGATCAACGATGTGCACAGGCTTACAGGGTGTCTTGCCGCACTAAGCAGATTTCTCTCCAAAGCCGCAGAGAAACAGTTGCCCTTCTACAAGATTTTGAAAAAGGCGCCCGAATTCAACTGGAGTTCGGAACACCATCTCGCGTTGAGCCAGCTAAAGGATTATCTCAACAATCTGCCAACTTTATCGGTGCCAAAAGTGGGAGAGATACTGTTTTTATACTTGGCCACCTCGGAAGAAGCTATTAGCGCGGTACTCGTACGCGAAGAGGTAGGGCGACAACTACCCGTGTACTTCATAAGCCGATCACTCAAGGGACCCGAAGTGCGATATCAGCCATTGGAAAAGCTAGCTTTGGCACTGGTCAATGCTGCTCGGCGTTTACGCCCGTACTTTCACACGCACTCTATTCAGGTCCGAACAGATTCCCCACTTCGGCAGGTACTGACAAAGCCCGAAGCGTCCGAACGAATAGGGAAGTGGGCCATAGAATTGGGAGAGCATGATATCACTTACGCCCCTCGCCAAGCCATCAAAGGGCAGGCCTTGGCAGATTTCTTGGTCGAGACCTCCATAACCGAAGTCCCGACATCGACACCCGAGCCCACCCGCACACCTACAACAGAGCCTCAAGATTGTTGGCACATGTATGTTGATGGTGCCTCCGGAAAGACGGGGAGCAGAGCAGGAGTTCTCCTCATCAGCCCGGAAAAGAAGGAATACACCTATTCGCTTCGCTTTCAGTTTGCAACTACCAACAATGAGGTAGAGTACGAAGCGCTGCTAGCCGGACTCCGAATAGCCACATATCTAAAGGTCACAGCCATAAAGGTACACAGCGATTCGCAGGTAGTTGTGAATCACATGCTAGGAAAGTACGAAGCAAAGGGAGATAGGATGAAGAAATATCTAGCTAAAGCACGGGGCATGCAAGAAGCATTCACATACTTCCACCTCGAACGCATCCCCCGGACTCAGAATTCCCGAGCTGACGTTCTCAGCAAACTTGCAGCAGCACCCGGCACTTCGCCAGTGGAGGATGTCCGGCATAGGAGTATAGACGAGGCCGAGGTCAACGATCTGGCCGATGAGCCACAACCGACGTGGATGACGCCTATACTAGCCTATTTGGTGAGGGGGGAGTTGCCCGAAGACAAAACGGAGGCCAGAAGGATATTGTCCAAGTCATTGAGATATCCCGTTATTGACAATGTCCTGTACAAGAAATCGTACCTCCAACCCTTACTCAAGTGTGTCGGACCGAACTCAGCTGACTACGTCATGCGAGAAGTACACGAGGGGTCCTGTGGGAGCCACATCGGACCACGAGCCTTGGCCAAGAAAATTATGAGGTGGGGGTATTTCTGGCCCACAATGCTCAAAGATTGCACCGAGCTCGTGCAGAGATGTGAGAAGTGCCAGTTAAATGCAAATGTGACGCGGCTGCCACAGACCGAGCTGACCTCAATGCAGAGTCCTTGGCCCTTCGCGCAGTGGGGGATATCTTCAAATAAAAATATATAAGGAAAATAAATCCTTATATCAAAAGATATTCCAACACCGCACCGATCGATACACGAACCCATGCATACATAAACATGCCATATAAATAAAATCTGCACTCCACAAAACCATGCAACAACATCTACTTATTTTATCTTAATTTAATGAATAAATTTATTTAGAGAATATACATGTTTCTACCCACTTTCAAGTTACAATATCAATTTTAGCTTTGGAAGTTAAAAAGTACAAAAAATACCCACTTTTTGGTTTGGTGGACCAAAATAACCCCACTTTTTACCTTTTTCCTTTTTTGCATCTCCAAACCTATCTCTGAACCTATTTTCTCTCTCACATTATCCTATCATAATTGTCATATCTATTACTTTTATTTGAAATGTCACAGCAACCAATTTCACGACCCCCACTTTCTCTCACACTCTCCCTCCTCTATAGTTATCGTTCCTCCGACGAACAATTGTTCTATCCACTACTTTTTTGATTTGGGAGTAGTTCTCAAAATGGAAAGTCGTTGTTAGCGGCGGAGTCGGTGCAGATATGGTGGAGGTAAGACATGGTGGGGGCTCCAAAGGGGGCGAAGTGGACGGCGACGACATCAGCGGCGACGGCCCATGGCTGGAAGATGTCGAGACAAGGTCGGCGCTGAGGAGGGTGATGATGTGAGAGAATCTGGATTCAGCAGTCTGGAAGGCTATGAGGAGAGAAATGCGGAGGTGGAGGGGAGGCTTTGTGCTCGAGGTGGAGCTCGACGATTTCAATGGAGTTTCGGAGGAAATTCGTATCGATGAAGGCGGCGATGGAGGGGAGGTCGACGGCGGTGGAGCAAAGGTAGAAGTGGCTAGCTTGAGGTAAGGGAACATCATAATCTAGCCGCCGTCGTTGGAGCACATCCATAGTTGGATTCCCACTTTCTCCCCTCCTCCTCCTCCTCCTCTTCTTCTTCTTCTTCTTCTTCTTCTTCTTCTTCTTCTTCTTCTTCTTCTTCTTCTTCTTCTTCTTCTTCTTCTTTTTTGCTGGATTTTTGTTGAGGAATTAGAGTTCTGTAATTTTTTTTTTCCTTTGAATTTTGCTATTTTTTTTATTGCACGTTTTGATATGAAAATCTTACTTATTTTTTCGGTACGATTTTAACACTTTCGTACTTATGTGTATGAAGGTGTTCACTAATCTAGAAGAAAAACAAATATTAAGAACACAGTACGAAACTTGAAAAATCCTACTATAAACGTACATAATTTTTATTATTTCACTACATGCACTTTAGAACACAGTACGAAACTTACAAAATTAGACTAGAGAAGTGCATAATTTTTCATCATTTCGCTCTACTTACTTAAAAACACAGTACAAAACTTATAAAATCCTACTAAAACATCCTAAATTTTTATTACTTCACTACATGCACTTAAGAACACAGTACGAAACTTACTAAATCTTACTATAAAGTGCAGAAGTTTTATCAATTCTCTCTATACACTTAAGATCATAGTACGAAACTTACAAAATCTTACTACAAACATCCAGAATTTTTATCACATCACTATATGCACTTAAGAACACCGTACGAAACTACAAAATCTTATAATTAACTTCCAGTGCGAAACTGATATAGGTGAAATTTACCTTGTTTTCATAACCAAAAAGAGTCGATTTTGTGTCTCGTTTGTGTAAGTATTGTCTTTGGTTTATATGATTTTCATTACATTGGGCAATATTATGCTTGTGGGTGTTTTCTTAAGTTTTTAGGCATATTTTGGTGCTAAAACCCCGAGACGAGACAAGGCGTGAAGATCGAAGAGCAAAGTCGATACCTCTCTCGATCGAGAGGTATGTCGAGAGGTACTTTTTACCGCAGCTTTCGATCGAGAGCATTCATTCACACCCTCTCGATACCTCTCTCGATCGAGAGGTCTGTCGAGAGGGGGTTCCAGCCGGGAATTTCTTCCTTAATTAATTAGACTCCTTTTTGGTTTAGGTTTCCTTATGTAAATTTCTCCTATATATACTCCTAGCCTAGCATTGTAAACCCTAATCAATCAATCATCAAACACCTTATCATCCTTCATATTTTCTAGCACTTTATATTTTCCTTTAGAGTTTTATTCTTGTATTCAACATTGGAGCTTTTCAAATTTATGCAAGATTCAAGATTCGACGTTCTTCGTTTGTGTTCAAGTTTTTCTTACTCTTACTCTTTAATTATGTTCTTTCAATCTTTTGTGTTTATGTTTGCTTTAATTATGTCTAGCTAAATTTCTTAGTTGATTTTAGGGATTGAATGCCTAATTGAATCTATGTAAGTGTTTTTGTTTACAATTAGCCTTCCAATCTAGATGCATGTTTTCATGGTGCTTATTCTCATGCATGATTAATTGGCCATTAATTATGTATGCATAGTTATGTTTATATGCCTTGATAGGATATTGCATAATAGATCTCATGAATACATGGTATGATAATTTGATTTGTCTTAATTGATGTTGAATTATCATATGTTTGCATGTAATTGATTTGGGTGTCTTAATTGAACCTAGTTGATTTTATCATTGATACTTGTTCTCTTTTGCACTTAGTTTGATATCTATGCTTCCGAAAGGATATTAGGATCATATTAAGTGACGACTTGCATTGCTTTTATCGGGGTGTAGGTTATATTTCATGTTGTTGGTCCCGGTTTGCTATAGGAAAAATACGTAGAGGGGGGGGTGAATACGTATTTTGAAGTTTTTCAACTTCAATTCCTTAACTCAGAGTATAAAGTAAAGAGCTCTTTGGAAATACTAAGACCTAGCCGAGGGCTAGATCGAAAGCAATCACGAATCTCTTGACCTAAGCTTAGAGCTTGATCAAGAGTGAGACTTTACTCTTTGTGCGGAATTTGGTGAGCTAAAATCTTTCCTAAGTAATTGAAAATCCAAGTTAAGTTTGTTTATATGCACGTGCAATGGATAATCGAATACTGTAAAAAGATTAAGGTAAGAGAGGTACGACACAGAGATTTATAGTGGTTCGGAGATAACGCTCCTACGTCCACTTTGTTGCACGACAGCAACTGTTCTTTTCACTCAAGAACTTGAAGGTTACGGGTCCTTCAAAAACCTGGTCGGGATCGGGCTTCACTTGCCTAGATCAAACGACAGACGTAGTGATTGCGGGTTCACTACACAAACCTAACAAAGACTGGAAGCTTCACTTGCTTCAGTCAGACAGACAGGGAGATTACGGGCTCTCCTTACAGCCTAGCTTCGATCGAGCTTTACACAAACGATGTAAGTGTAAGCTTGGATCTCAACTCTACGATCGAGGCTTCTTCAGTCGATGAAAGAAGGGCCTTAGATCTGAACAACCTAACGACGACTCAAAAACCTAACAGACAACAGTTTAGGGTTTTTGGTTGACGAACACACTAATGAAGAACTCTTTACAGTAGATGCAAAGATGGGTAGAGTTCTTCTTCTAAGCTTGGATATTTGAAGTGGGCTTAGAATCTAAGTGTGAAGGTTGTGAAGACGAGTTCCGATGGACTGGAAACTCGGAGAACACTTGAAACAAAGACTCGAAGATTTGCTCGAAGGCTTGGGAGTGTTTGTTTGCAGTAGGCTCGAATGCGCAAGTAGTGTTCTACTTCTTCACGTCTTCATCCTTCACTATTTATAGGCGGAAGGTTGGCTAAGATCCGTTGCTTGGTTGGTGGTCTTGTCCCTCCTCCTCTCGACAGTACTTGCGCAGGCAGTAGCTTTTGCAGACGCGCAGTTTTGGCATTTTGCCAAAATTGGCTAACTTCCAAGTTTAACAGTAACTGGAGCGACCCAGTACTGTAGCGGCGTCTTTGTCGGCCTGGCAGTCAACTCCTCTGCTCCTCTCCTCGTTCGACACGTGGAGATATCGCAATTAATGCAAAGATCTCTAGTTGACTGAAATTCAAATTCGGAGCGGGAATTTGTGCTGTCGCTTTCTGGTAGGTAGTGGCTCGCTTCGCTTTGAAGTTGTAGCGGCCGCTCCGAAGTGAGTCGCTTTAGGATCATATTATAGCGGGTCGCTTTGCTTCGCTTTGCAGCGTTTGCTTCGTTTTGCTTTAGCGCTTGCTTCGCTTCGCTTTGCAGCGTTCGCTTCACTTCACTTTACAGCATTCGCTTCGCTTCGCTTCGCTTCGCTTCGCTTCGCTTCGGTAGACTCGCTTCGCTTGCTTTGAACTGTAGCGCTCGCTTCGCTTCACTTTGGCAGACTCACTTAGAATCTACTGTAGCGGTCGCTTCGCTTCGCTATTCTTCGGCACGCTTTACTTCAACTTGCTTGACTTGCTTCGCTTTGGAAAACACACTCAAGCGAGTGGCCTTCACTTGAACTTTTGAAGCCTAATCTAAGCAAAATAAAAGAGCCATCCTAACAGTGTAGGCCTAGAAAATTCTAACCTATTAACTACATCAAAATGGGTCGCTTGGGAAAAGGACGCTTGGGGTTTTGGGATCTAATCAAAACAAATGACTTCATTTATCAAATGTCCCATGAAGTTCCCCCTTAACAATTTAGTCCTTAACAATACCCAACAATTTCCCCCTTTTTGATGATGCCAAAACCCATACGACTTAGATAAAAATAATAAACCTAGTCTATTTAACCGTGAAGGGAACTCCAAGCGACTGCTTCCTTTGCAGTTTCGTTTGTAATTTTCTTTTAAGTTCCTTCCCCCCCTTTTTTTTTTTTTTTTTTTTATTTATTATTTCGGTTAAATTAATGAGTTTGTAGCAGAAATATAAAGTCATTCACAAAGCGAGTAAATGACACAAGAAGAGACAGAAATTTAAAAATAGGATATATGAACAAGATGTTCACACAAAATGAAGCTTGTAATTTCAATGGTTTCCTGCCGCTTCATCCTACTCCTCTTTCTCCTCCTCCTTCTTCTCCTCTTCTACATCTGTAGCATCAATACTATAGGCTGATAAGACTTTTGTTTCCATAGTGCCTACTGTGTGGATGCTTGGTCTTCTCCATGCACTCTCCAGCCTGAACGCTTCATCTACTTCAGCATCAGTGACTCCCCTGTTAGGAACATCCGTGCCTGGATGATAAGGCATGGGGAAGTCCTTTATTTCTGGCACCTTGACGACAATTGGCTTCGGTTGAGCTTGTTCAGCCATCATAAAAATCTTTCGGCGCAGTTTGTCGTCGTAGGTAGCAAGAAAATTGCTGAGAGCACTGATTCGAGAACATTCATTCTGCAGTGGCACTACCTCCCAGTAATAGTACGCTTTGATGAACAAGTCCTTGTAGTATAGCCACTGCTCGAGCAGATCCCTCGGAATGAAGTCCTCGATCTCTCTTGCGTCAAGATGCTCGTTCCTCCTCTTGGCTAATTCCTCCTCTGTTCTTCTTGACAGCTTAGTCATTATATCAGTGAATCTCTTCCCTGATTCGCCACTCCACAGAGGACGCCTTTCGTTGAGTCGCTTCCTAATATAGTTTTGCTCTTCCTTTTTAGGGTAGCGACCCGACTCTATCATTTCCTTCGTAGTCACGTCGCATGCATCTTTTATGGCTTGGGCTTCACATGCTTCGGACTCATCAGGCATGAGGGGAACGAACGCACTGCGAACCAAAGAGGACTGAATAAGCAGTACTTCGCTGAACTGCTCCTCGATTCGTGCGTCAATCACTTGAAGACGCCTGGCGTTCACTGTCTTCGATCTCTCCGCTTCGCTCCTTCCTCCTTCTCTCTCCTTTCTCCTCTTCTCTTCCTTTTCAGTTCTTGAAGCGACTGCATGTTTAGACTTTTGGCGCTTAGCCGTAGAGTCATCGACTTTAGATTCTGGTGCAGCTCGCTTCAAGGGCAGCTTCGGTGGTGGGGGAGGTGGCATATCCTTCTTGGCAGCACTTGGAGGGACGACTGCTGACGAAGTGAGTGCAGCAGTGGTCGTAGTGAGTGCGGCTGTCGAAGTTGGCGCGGCGTCTGAAGTGGGCACTTTGGGAGTAGCGGCCACTTGGGAGCTAGATGAAGCACCTGCAGCAATAGAATTTTTTGTTAGCTTAAACACTTGCTCCAACTCCCACGCCATGGCAGCATCCTGCTCCACCTGCCTCAGCTTCTCCTCCTTCGTTATCACGGTCACTGGAGGATGCCGTGCAATGGAAGCACTTAGCACTTTATCCTGAAGCGGCCTGCTAGGCTCTTCGAGCTCTTTCAACAACTCCTCCTCCGTGAGTTTTGTTTTGCCCTTTACTTCGCCCAGAGCCCACGCTTCATCCTCCTTTTCACCGGCACCACTACCTCCTTCCAACATCCTCTCAACTCCAATTATTCTTTCCCCTGAACCTCCTACTCCTCCTAGCTCCATCTGTCCTTCCCCCTTTTTGGCATCATCACTGCCAGGGGTTAGGATTACTGATTTCCCGGAGAGGGATTGATGTAGAGAGTTGACCTTGTTGAAGATGGCCTGAAGCATCTTCTCAGTTTTTCCTATGGAGGGCGCCACCAAGTCAGCTGTTTTGATGGAAATTTCTTCGAGCAGATATTTACATTGTTTCTCTCTCTCCACAACTGATGCCATCATCCTCTCCAATGGCTCTACTTCCCTGAAGCGAGCCTCCAGCTCCGCTTCAATCTCCCTCCTTATATCTGCCTTCTCCTCCTGCAAATTGAAGTACCAGAATTCCTGAGCCGCTAGGAGTTCAGCTTGCATCGTCTCAAGACTCCTCTCTCTCTGGCTTAGAGAGAGATGGAATTCGGCACTTGCAGCCATCTTTTCCGTGTACGCTTCACCCAGCTCCTTGACTTTTTGCAGTAATATGGAAAAATCTGCTCGCTTCAAGTCAAGGTCATGGGCATCTTTCCTCCGGCTCTCCAGTTCTTTCTTATCTAACTCACTTTCTTCTTTCAGCAGCTTCATTTCAGTTTGAAGTGAGTCGAGAGACTTTTTCGTGCTTATTAGTTCACTCCCCTTCCTGATCAGCTCCTCATCCTTCTTTTCTACTACCTCCTTCAGCTTTTTCACCTCCTTCTCCAAAACCTTCTTCTCTTTCTCAACGGCGATCAATTTGACATTAACCTCCCTCAAGCGACTCCGTTCTGCATCAAGCGAGTCCTTGAGTTTGGTGATAGATGTTGTTTGATCTTCCACTAACTTCGCCTGCGCCTCCAGCGCCTTCTCCTTCTCTTCCAACAGTCTATCCTTCTTCTCCACCGTTCCCTCCAACTCCTTCCTTCTCTTGTTGAAGTCTTCTCGAAGACTGACAATCTCTCCAGCCTTCTTTTCCATCTCTTCACTCTTCTTGGTGATTTCACTGTGAAGGCTAGCAATTTCAGCCTCCTTCATTTCCACCTCCTCCTTATGTTCCCTGATGAGCTTCCTTTCTTGAGCAGTGGGCACTCGCTTTGGTACAACGGCGAGTGGATATGCCTCCTTTACTTTGGCATCCAGCTTCTCCCAAAAGCTGGTCCCGTCAAGGAATTCATGGAAGCCGTTTGCGCCAATGAAGTTCGGCAACTTGGCCTCCAGATCGATCAGTTCTTCCTTCTTGAAGGCTTTGAGGAGTCTGAAGATTTTGTAGTACTCCGTTCCTCGGTACGTGATGTACGTCAGAAAGTCGACTACATTCGTGTAGAACACGTCGCTCCATTCAACGCTCGCGGAGCTGAGATTGTAGCGAAGGTTGATTGTCTCCGCGGCTTGCTCTCTGTCTCGAACATAGCGATCGATAGCTTGTTTATGTTCGGAGAGGGCAGGTGGTATGAATTCTGGAATGATAGAAACTTCACCGATAGTTTGGGCGGTATCGGCTGTAGCTGCCGATGTAGAGGGGGACAGAGAGGGTGATGAGGTTTCTCGTGTTCCGGATATTTGTATGGGTTCAGTGGGTGGTGGTTGTGTTTGAAGGGATTGGAGTGGTTTGAAGGTTGTGTAGGCTTCAATGGGGTCGACATGGAGTAGGGGGATTTCTGGGATCTTGAAAGAAGAACCAGTGTCTTCTTCGTGTGGGGATTTATGAGTTTGATGCTGAGCAGTGGAGGATATTTCGGTTAGGGTTTGAATTTGAAGTTGGGGAGTTTGGATTTTTAAAGGCTGGGTTTGGGTTTGGGTAGCTTGGGTTTGGGTTTGAGTCACTTCAGTGTCCTCAAGCGGCTTCTCCAACGCCTCGCTTTCTTGGACAAGTGAAGCGACTCGCTTCAACTTCTTGCCTCGCTTTGGCGCGGCTTGCTTCCCGGGTGAAGCAACCTGCCTCGCTTGGCTCACTTCGGCTTGCCTTTCGGCAACCGGTCTCGCTACGGGTACTGCTACCTCAAGTAGTCCCAGATCCATCAATCTTTTCGTCTTTCTCCACTTGTCGTAGTAGATGGACTGTTTGTTGTAGGCAATGACGTCGGATTCCGGCCAGACTTTGCCGGGATATTTCATCTCCAGGGCAACGGATAGCCTTGAGAAGAATTTCAGTTTCCCCTTGCGGAGAATCTGATCGGTGCTTCCCTTCACAAACGCGAAGTCACCGGCAGCTTCGTGGATCTGCTTGAGAAACCAGCCATGCCAGTTGAAGCTGGTTCCGGTGAGGCTGTCAACAATAATTGCAGTAGCAATCAGCTTGGTCGCGGAGAGGGTCTCCAGGTTTCCGACGTAGCATGCGATACTCTTCGTAAAGAGCTCGCAAATAAGGTTGAAAGGAGCCTTCAAACTTGTGCGTATACTGGCCTTCTTGAAGTTTGGCTCGGCCCCGTCGACGGCGAATCGGCCATATTGCACTCCGGCCGAATAGCCTAAATCTAGCAGTGAATCTCCACCATCCTTTGGCAAATCGAACTCGTCGATTAGATCACTCAGATCCACTTCCACCGGCTCTCCATTCTGTGGATCGGAGAAGGATGACATATTCTGCCCTTTCCTTAGATTCAACAGAAGCTCTCCGACTGGTTTGGCCAGAATTTTCGTCGGCATAAATGTTACAAATTTCCATAGGCCGGCCGTGGTCACGGCCCTACGGAGAAAACCTTCTCTTTCGATGATTGTTGGGTCGAGATGAGGCTCGACATTGATGAATTTGTCTACTTCCTCGAGAAACTCCTCCATCGTCTCGGTGTTCTTCTTCTTTCCCATGTTGAGATTTGAAGAAATTTGAATGGAATTTTAGAGAAAAGGGGTTGAGACTCGTGAGTTGCAGAAATCGCAGATCTAAGCACGAGAATGGCAAATTTTGAAGGCTGTGAAAGGTTTGCAGTTCTGCCTCGTCCCATATATATAGAAATAGGTTATGGCTGACGTGGTAGGGGTAGAATGGTAATAACGCCGAAAATCCTGTAGGTAGGCGGCGGACGTGCGGTGATGGATCTGACGTGTCCGGCGTCATCACAGTAAAAGTGAACCGCCACTTGCTCGGCGTCGCCACGTGGCCTTCTATGGTTGGCTTGTTGTATACGGCGTTGATCGAACGGTTCCAGATTGGGGCCTGTTGAGATTCGACGGCTGGATCTTCTCCGCCTTTTCCCGCTTCAAATTCAAGCGTGTGAACACGCGCCCGTTATTTCCGTCGTTCCTGCACCTGCATTAAATGCACAGCAGAAAGTAAAATTGCACTCGAGTGCAGACAGCTCATACTCGCTTCATGCCCGCTCGCTTCGAGTTAGGCCGCTACGCCTTGACTCGCTTGAGAGGCATTCGCTTGAGTGACTGTTCTGCACTCGCTTGCGATGGCTAGCTTTGAGTGACGAAGCACTCGCTTGGCCATCTGAAGCGACTGGAATAAGAAATTGAATTTCTTTGCTTAATTTAAAATGTTTCTGACTTTCATACTTCGAGGATAAACAAGAGTGTTTTCCTCTTTGTATTTGTGTCAGATTCATTTCATATTTTCCACGTAGTGAGTGAAGGTTTCTAGCACGCTTCGGCTCACTTAGTGTACTTAAAATTGAAACACTTACGAGTCAATCTCACTTCGTAGGAGATTGATACCACTAATTGAAGACTTCATTTGAATTAGATACCACATTTTGAATGCTACACGTTGAGTTAGATCTTCATGGCATTCATCTTCATGGCATTCATCTTCCTCTACGAATTAGAGAGTCCTCCATCGAAGTGAATTGGGGAGAAAATGAATAAAATACACAAGCTTACTACAACCCGAAGGGAGCATCACGTAAGTGTACTTATTCACGACGAATGGGGGATGAGTACAAGTCCTTATCTCAGAGCAGAAATGGACAGGATGACAATGAGAATGCTCTGACAAGACAATCTCGTATTTTACGCAGAAGCATGTCACCAGCCCTGCAACCTTTTGTATAAAAAGGTAAACCTTCAAGCTTTCCTACATTCTAAAGAATGAATCTGCAGTCGGCTCGCTTTGACCCAAGCTAGGGCAAATTGAAGCGATGCAGAATTCAAGATTGCTGCAATCTTGCTTGCTTTGGAAGTAGCTTGCTCCGAGAGAAGCATTAGTTCCCCCTTAACCATATACTTAACAATTCCAATAAGTTGGTAGGGAACTTCTTCTAATACTCCACCTTTCTCCACCTAACTTCAGTTTCTTCAAGCGAGTGAGATTTGAAGTGGCTCGCTTGAGTTGGTGAAGATCCGAAGCGAGTGACGCTCAAGAGAAAAAGCGAACACTCCTTCGTGCATCCTGGAACTAGCATTCTTCACCAGGGTCTAATAACCCTAATTCCATGCATAGCTGGTTGAATCGAGACTCAGCTAGAGGCTTGGTGAGAATATCTGCTCGCTGGAGATCGGTATGAATTTTCTCGAGCTTGATATCCTTCTTCTCGACATGATCACGAATGAAGTGATGTCGAATTTCCACGTGCTTGCATCTGGTGTGAAGCACTGGATTCTGCGAGATACATATGGCACTGTTGTTGTCGCAGAAGATCGGAATTTCATTCGCTTCAACTTTGTAGTCCTTCAACTGTTGACGAAGCCATAGGATTTGAGAACAGCAGCTTCCTGCGGCCATATATTCAGCTTCCGTTGTTGAAGTGGCTACACTTGTTTGCTTCTTTGAGAACCACGAGATTAGCTTGCTCCCCAAGAACTGACATGTGCCCGACGTTGATTTCCTATCAACTCGGCAACCTCCATAGTCAGCATCGGAATATCCAGTGAGCTCCAAATTGTCCTCCGCTGGATACCACAGCCCCATGTTGACAGTGCCCTTCAAATATCGAAGAATCCTTTTGGCAGCTTCAAGATGGCTGTGTTTGGGATTGCTTTGGAAGCGAGCGCAGACACCGACTGCAAAAGCAATATCTGGCCTGCTTGCAGTGAGATAGAGAAGTGACCCAATTAGGGCACGATAATCTGTAGGATCTACAGATTTTCCTCCTTCGTCTGGCTCCATCTTCCAGTTGGTATTCATAGGAATCTTCACAGCTTTAGCATGTTGAACACCAAACTTCGCAAGCATATCTCGAGTGTACTTGGCCTGGTTGATGAAAATTCCATTATCCTGCTGCTTCACTTGAAGACCTAGAAAGCAGCTCATCAAGCCAATCATCGACATCTCATACTTGGTCTTCATTAGCTCTCCAAACTTCTCGCTAAGCGACTGATTTGGTGACCCAAATATGATGTCGTCCACGTAGATCTGGACCCATAGCATATCATCTCCATGATTGATGGTGAAGAGAGTCCGATCTAACTTTCCCTTTTGGAATCCATTTTCCACTAGGAATTGAGATAATGTATCATACCAAGCTCTGGGAGCTTGCTTCAACCCATACAGAGCTTTCTTCAAGCGATACACTTTATCTCCCTGCTCGAAACCCGGTGGCTGCTCCACATACACTTCTTCCTTGAGTTCACCGTTGAGGAATGCGCTCTTCACATCCATTTGGTACACTTTGAATTTCTTGGCCGCTGCATAGGCTAGAAATAAACGGATCGCTTCAAGACGTGCCACGGGAGCGAAGGTCTCGTCAAAGTCAATTCCTTCCTCTTGGCAGTAGCCTTTGGCAACTAGTCGCGCCTTGTTCCTCACTACGTTGTGGTCCTCGTCCGTCTTGTTCTTGAACACCCACTTGGTGCCAATAACATGCTGAAACTTGGGACGATCCACGAGGTACCATACGTCGTTCCTGGTGAACTGATTCAGCTCTTCTTGCATGGCGATCACCCAGTTAGAATCGGCTAGAGCTTCCTCCACGCTTGATGGCTCAATGTTTGAGAGAAAGCAACTGAACATGGCACTTTCTTCAAACACTTGACTTCTGGTCACTACACCCTTGGATGGATCTCCAATGATTTGGCTAGGTGAGTGATCCTTGAGCCACGCTCGCTTTGATCCGCCAGCTTCATCTTCATCCGCTTCCTTGTCGCTCGCTTCACCGTCCGAAGCGACAGGATTGGGTGCTTGGCCAGCACTAGCTTCAAGAATCTTGGGGGCAGCTTCGACTTCTCCTTTGGGATCCTGCTCGCTTGAGTCTTTGATCTCATCATCTTCATCAAGCACGTCCCAAGTGAGTTGATTTGAGGGTTCCTTGCTTTGATTCTTTTCATTTGCTTGGGCCTGTTCCTGTGGAAGACTTAAAGAAGATTCATCAAATACGACATGGGGTGATTCCTCCACAATTAGGGTTTTACAGTTGAATACTCTGTAGGCTTTGCTAGATGTAGAGTATCCTAAGAATACTCCTTCATCTGCTTTGCTTTCAAAGGCTTTCAACTGTGACTTCCCATTGTTGTGAATGAAGACCCTACAACCGAAAATATGGAAATAAGATATGTTAGGAATTCTCCCTGTCCATATTTCATATGGTGTTTTGTCGTGCCGTTTGTTGAGAAGCGTCCGGTTCTGTGTGTAGCACGCCGTGTTGGCAGCTTCAGCCCAATATTTCATCGGAAGCTTCGAGTCAGCAATCATGGTGCGAACGGCTTCTTTGATGATTCGATTCCTTCTTTCAGCAACTCCATTCTGCTGAGGAGTGCGTGCTGAAGAGGTTTGATGTGCTATGCCATGCTCCGTGCAGTATGCTTCAATTGTAGAGTTCAGGAACTCTGTGCCTTTGTCGGAGCGAATAGTCACGATAGCTTGATTCTTTTCCACCGCCAATCGCTTGAGTAGTTGTGGCAGTTTGGTCAGTGTTTCCTTCTTGCTGAATAGAAATACAACCCAAGTGTAGCGAGAGAAATCGTCGACTACAACTAGAGTGTACTTTCTTCCATTTACACTAACTGGAGTAACTGGACCAAACAGATCCATGTGAAGCAGCTCGAGCACTCGCTTTGATGAGGCTTCTTCGAGACTGGCGAAGTGCTTCTTCGTCTGCTTCCCTCGTTGGCATGGTGAGCATGGATGGTCTTTGATGAAGACTTCATTCGGTATGCCTTGCACCAAACCTTTTCGAGCTAAGCGATTGATAGCTTTGAAATTGAGGTGGTTCAAGCGTCTGTGCCATAGCCATCCAATTTCTGTAGCACTTCTTGCAACTAGACAAGTTTCCTCCTTGCAGCTGTCCCATTGTGCTATGTAGACATTCCTTTGTCTAACTCCAGTGAGCACAATCTGGGATGTGAGTTTGCTCTTCACAATGCACTTGTTGGAGATGAACTCCACCCTGTACCCTTTATCACAAAACTGTGAAATAGATAACAGGTTGTGCTTGAGTCCTTCCACGTAGGAAACTTCTTCAATTTTGAGCTTTCCAACTTTCAGTGCGCCGTATCCCCTGGTGCTTCCTCGAGAGTTGTCACCAAAGGTTACGTGTGGACCCTTCTTCTCTATGTAGTTGTGAAGTAGAGCTTTCATGCCGGTCATGTGTCTTGAACATCCACTGTCCAAGTACCAAACTGGTTGACCCTCACTTGGCATGGGATCCACGGTGCTCACCTGCAATTAGACAGATTTTGGTACCCAAATCAGTTTGGGTCCTTGCAGGTTAGTTCCCTTAGGTACCCACACTTGCTTCACTCTCTTTTGAGATGAAGCTTGTGTCTTGGGCTTCTCGACCTTCGAAAACTTGGTGTACTGCCTATAGGCAGCTTCACACGTGCAACAGTGTGTGCAAGAGGGGTAGCGGCTCGCTTCAGACCTACCTACGCTCTTCCCATTTTGTTTATATCCTGAAGCGACTCGCTTCGGATTAGCTTTGGGTTTAGAGACTGACTTAGGGTTTCTAGTCTGTTGAAGCGGCTCGCTTGGTTTCCTCGAAGCGGTCCAACTAGGGTTTTGACCCCGACTCGCTTGAGTAACCTTGGAAGTTTGAAGCGGCCTCTTGGTTGCTTCAAGTTTTTCCCCCTCAACGTTAGTCCGGTTGGACCATCTCCAGTCCGGATAACGTAACACATAGACATTGCTCCTCTTTTTAGGAGGTAGATCCTTTGTCTCTCGTGTCTTGGCTTGAGACTTAGAAGCTTCAACAGTTCTTCCTTTACCCTTGGATTGGTAAGACTTAGCAGGTTGAGTGCTAGGGACTGTTGAACTTTGCTTGCCCTTAGGGTCTGCCCTTAAAGATATAGACATCTTCATAGGCTTCTTCTTAGGGTTCTCAGCCATTTTGCCTTTGTCCTTGTTGGTGGTCGCTTTGGATGCAGTGGGCAATTCCAAAGTGACTGATGGTAAAGTGTGTGATGCACCAACAAAGACAGTCGGCTTGGGAGGTCCACCCTCATATCCAAGTCCTCCCTTTCTACCAAAAGGTAGAAGAGAACTCTCTAGTGCCTGTCTAGCGTATGATGCTTTATTTAAGTTGGCAACTAGAGTGGATTGGGTTTCATACCTTCCCTCCAAGCTTTGATGTCTAGCGAAGAGATCCTCGAACTTACTAGTCATAGCCCTTAGATTAAGTTTGACTTGGTCAAGCTCAGTGGCTAGCTTTCGGTTCTCCTTCTCGCTTCGAGACAGAGCTTGTTTTACCACTTCGTGGTCGCTTGACAATTTCTGGTGTTTGTCAAACAACTCACTCCATGTAGAGGATTGCTCTTCCTCATTGACAGTGTGTGCTAGTGTAATTGAAGTGATTGAAGGATAGAAGAATACCTCCCCAGTTTCTTCATCGGTGAGCGCCATGAGTCCCAGATCCTCTCCCTCGCTTGAGTTGGGATCTGTGAATGCATCTGAGTCGCTTGAGAGATCTTCAGTTGAAGCGATCGGCATTTCACTTGCTACGAGCGCTCGCCTTGGGGCATCCCTCTTGGCCTTCAATTCTTCGCGCTCTTTGGCACTTAGCTTTGGGCAATCGGATTTGTAGTGGCCCATTTTGTGGCAGTGGTAACACTCCACTTCCATCATGTCGCGCGGGATCGGCTTGGTCGTCTCTTCTCTCTTTCCTTTTCCTTCTCGAGCATCAGTGCTCCTCCCTTTGTACTGTTTGTAGAATCTTTTATACTTGCCCACTCGAGAGTTCATCTTGTTGAAGTTCTTTGATAAGAACGCAATGTGTTCTTCCAACTCTTCCCTTGTCATTTTGGCAAGCGACTGCTCGCTTGGCCCTTCGGCAGCTTTGAATGCTACTCCTTTTGACGTAGTGGGCGCTTCATCCTCGTCGTCAAGGCTCATTCGATTCAGATCAAACTCGTGAGCTTTGAGCTCGGAGAACAGCACTTCTGGCGTGAGCTTCGTT
The DNA here is from genome assembly GCA_029379335.1 of Thymus mandschuricus. Taxonomy (NCBI): domain Eukaryota; kingdom Viridiplantae; phylum Streptophyta; class Magnoliopsida; order Lamiales; family Lamiaceae; genus Thymus; species Thymus mandschuricus. The sequence goes on from CM057071.1 coordinate 16,362,640, forward strand.
AGATCCTTGGTAGCTAGATATAGCTCCTTCATAGTCTGCCACTTCCTTGTGAGAGCACGGACTATTTTCAGATTTACTTCCTTGTCTGTGAGTTCCTTCCCAAGCGAGTTGAGAGTTGCAGTAATGTTGGTAACTCTCAGCTCGAAGGCGTCGATGGACTCTCCTGACTTCATCACCAAATTTTCAAACTCCCGCATCTGAACGGCGAGCTTGTTCTCCTTGATCTTGTCTGTGCCTTGAGAAATGAGGGCTAGGGTTTCCCACATTTCCTTTGCCGTTGCACATTTCCTTATTCGTGGTAGATAGGCGTCCGACACGGTGCTCTGCATCGTGTGGCGTGCAATCTTGTCGAGGTTGGCAACTTTGAAGTCATTTGGAGTATACTCGTCCTTATCCTTCTCCACGTACTGTTGTCGAACATGGGCTGGACGACCTTCAGCGGCTGGAACCTCCACAGATATGGCTTTCTTAATTTCGATTGGTCCGTCTTCAATGACTTCCCACATCCGGTCGTGGATTGAGCATAGGAAGCTCTCGACTCGAAAACTCCATATCTCGTATCCTTCGATCGAGAACTGTGGAAGATTTGATGCACTGTATGTAGACATAGCAAACTATCAGCAGTAAATGCAATATGCGTGGGTGAGGTTTTGATGCACTTAGGAAATAGGATCCGGTTCAGTGAGACAACGTGAAGTGAGTGGGGACTCACTTCGGATATGCAAAGCAGAGGCTCGAAAGAACCGCTGCTCTGATACCACTTGTTGGTCCCGGTTTGCTATAGGAAAAATACGTAGAGGGGGGGGTGAATACGTATTTTGAAGTTTTTCAACTTCAATTCCTTAACTCAGAGTATAAAGTAAAGAGCTCTTTGGAAATACTAAGACCTAGCCGAGGGCTAGATCGAAAGCAATCACGAATCTCTTGACCTAAGCTTAGAGCTTGATCAAGAGTGAGACTTTACTCTTTGTGCGGAATTTGGTGAGCTAAAATCTTTCCTAAGTAATTGAAAATCCAAGTTAAGTTTGTTTATATGCACGTGCAATGGATAATCGAATACTGTAAAAAGATTAAGGTAAGAGAGGTACGACACAGAGATTTATAGTGGTTCGGAGATAACGCTCCTACGTCCACTTTGTTGCACGACAGCAACTGTTCTTTTCACTCAAGAACTTGAAGGTTACGGGTCCTTCAAAAACCTGGTCGGGATCGGGCTTCACTTGCCTAGATCAAACGACAGACGTAGTGATTGCGGGTTCACTACACAAACCTAACAAAGACTGGAAGCTTCACTTGCTTCAGTCAGACAGACAGGGAGATTACGGGCTCTCCTTACAGCCTAGCTTCGATCGAGCTTTACACAAACGATGTAAGTGTAAGCTTGGATCTCAACTCTACGATCGAGGCTTCTTCAGTCGATGAAAGAAGGGCCTTAGATCTGAACAACCTAACGACGACTCAAAAACCTAACAGACAACAGTTTAGGGTTTTTGGTTGACGAACACACTAATGAAGAACTCTTTACAGTAGATGCAAAGATGGGTAGAGTTCTTCTTCTAAGCTTGGATATTTGAAGTGGGCTTAGAATCTAAGTGTGAAGGTTGTGAAGACGAGTTCCGATGGACTGGAAACTCGGAGAACACTTGAAACAAAGACTCGAAGATTTGCTCGAAGGCTTGGGAGTGTTTGTTTGCAGTAGGCTCGAATGCGCAAGTAGTGTTCTACTTCTTCACGTCTTCATCCTTCACTATTTATAGGCGGAAGGTTGGCTAAGATCCGTTGCTTGGTTGGTGGTCTTGTCCCTCCTCCTCTCGACAGTACTTGCGCAGGCAGTAGCTTTTGCAGACGCGCAGTTTTGGCATTTTGCCAAAATTGGCTAACTTCCAAGTTTAACAGTAACTGGAGCGACCCAGTACTGTAGCGGCGTCTTTGTCGGCCTGGCAGTCAACTCCTCTGCTCCTCTCCTCGTTCGACACGTGGAGATATCGCAATTAATGCAAAGATCTCTAGTTGACTGAAATTCAAATTCGGAGCGGGAATTTGTGCTGTCGCTTTCTGGTAGGTAGTGGCTCGCTTCGCTTTGAAGTTGTAGCGGCCGCTCCGAAGTGAGTCGCTTTAGGATCATATTATAGCGGGTCGCTTTGCTTCGCTTTGCAGCGTTTGCTTCGTTTTGCTTTAGCGCTTGCTTCGCTTCGCTTTGCAGCGTTCGCTTCGCTTCACTTTACAGCATTCGCTTCGCTTCGCTTCGCTTCGCTTCGGTAGACTCGCTTCGCTTGCTTTGAACTGTAGCGCTCGCTTCGCTTCACTTTGGCAGACTCACTTAGAATCTACTGTAGCGGTCGCTTCGCTTCGCTATTCTTCGGCACGCTTTACTTCAACTTGCTTGACTTGCTTCGCTTTGGAAAACACACTCAAGCGAGTGGCCTTCACTTGAACTTTTGAAGCCTAATCTAAGCAAAATAAAAGAGCCATCCTAACAGTGTAGGCCTAGAAAATTCTAACCTATTAACTACATCAAAATGGGTCGCTTGGGAAAAGGACGCTTGGGGTTTTGGGATCTAATCAAAACAAATGACTTCATTTATCAAATGTCCCATGAAGTTCCCCCTTAACAATTTAGTCCTTAACAATTCCCAACACATGTATCACATTTAGATTGGATTAAATTGGTTAATTGTATGCATTAATTACTTGCATATGTTTGATTAGGTAGGCTTCCCTAAAGTCAACACTTTTCCTTAATTGATTTCTTCCCTTATTTGTTTTATTACTTGAGTCCTAAGTTATTTTATTTGATTAGTTATTTTCCTTATTTATTTATTTCCTTATATGATTAATTGAGTCTTTTTATTATTTGCCTAGTCTATAAATACCACAATCCTAAACTCTTAAAAGCCTAAACATCACATTAGTTCTTTAGTAGAGGTATTGTGTGCGTTTTCGACTTGTCAATCCCTGTGGATACGATACTCGTGCTTCTTTATATTACACCTATTTTGTGTGGTAGAAAATGGTGCGATCAAATTTTGGCATCGTTGCCGGGGATTGATTAGATTTCACATACATATTTTGAAATTGAATTAATAGGTGATTTAGGCGCTTTAATTTTCCGTTTTCGGTTTATTGATCTAATGTTTTCCTTTTCTTCTCTTTGATTTTAGGTAGTGCATGACCACAAGGTCTAAAGGGATAAATCCTATTCCGTTGGACTTGGAGTTAGAGCGCTCTCTAAGGACTTTGAGGCGAGAGAAGGAGGCAAGCAAGATCGATACACCGCATTCTTCACCACCCGATTCACCAAGGAGTTTCGATTCAATGGCGGATCAAGTGAGGAGGACTTTGAACGATCGGTTCAAACCGGTCGTGGACCAATTTCAGCAAGGAGGATGGGGGACAACGGAAGCTAACGATTACGAGATCAAGACGTCCCTCATCAACATGGTGCAATCCAACCAATACGGAGGCACACCGATGGAGGACCCGAACGCTCACTTGAAGCAGTTTTTGGACATTTGTGCTACCTACAAAGCCAATGGAGTGTCTTCGTATTACCTCAAGCTTAGCTTATTCGTGTGGTCTCTCAAGGACGATGCACGAGAATGGTTGGATGGGCTGGACAAGAAGGAGATCACCACTTGGAGTGACATGTGCACGAAGTTTCTCAACAAATTCTTCCCACCTTCGAGGGCTCAAAAGCTTATCAATGAGATCAACCAATTCCAACAATATGAGGATGAGCACTTCTACGAGGCGTGGGGGAGATTCAAGAAGCTATTGAGAGCATGCCCGAACCATGGAATTAGCAAGGAGGATCAAATCACGTGCTTCTATCGTGGCTTAAACAAGTTGTGTAGGAAGGAGCTCGATTATGCTTCGAAGGGCGGATTCTTGAACAATGAGTATGACGTGGCTATGGAAATCATTGAGCTGACCGTGAATTCGAGTTATGAAGAGGCCACCGATCGACGACTTGGAAGAAGGAGAGTTGCCAACATTGGAATCGATGCTTACGAGGACTTGATGAAGAAGTATACAAAAATAGCAAGTGAGTTAGATTCTATCAAGAAAGGAGTACTTCGGTGCGATGCGGTCACAGACGAACAAGCAAACCCAACCGGAGAGGAAGATGCCAATTTTGTGCAACAAGGAGGCAATTGGCAACCCAATCAAGGAAACAAGTGGCAAGGAGGACAAGGAGGACAAGGAGGTTCGATCTACCAAGGAGGATACAAGAAGCCTTACGTTCCCAACAACCGAAATCATCCGAACTTCTCTTATGCCAATTCAAACAATGCCTTGCAACCACCTCTCGGCTTCCATGTTGAGAACGGAGTCATCCAAGAGCCAAAGAAGGAGATGTCTACCGACGATTTGATTCGTCAATATATGGCTCAGTCGGAGATGATGATGACACAACAAGACGCGAAGTTGAGGACATTAGAGCTCACTCAAAGCACCTCAACCAACAACTTGGCAAGTAGCATCAACGCGTTGACCAAACAAATGCAAATGTTGGAGACGCAAATGAGTCAAATAGCAAACGCTCAAGGAGAAGTCCATAAGCCCGGCCAATTCCCAAGTAACACGGAGCAAAACCCGAAGAACAACCATCATGTTCATGCTATTGAGCTTCGGAGTTGGACAAAATACACAAATCCATCCTTGGAAGCAGAGGAGAAAGAAGATGGGAGCTTCAAGAATGCGGAGCGCGAGGAAACGAGGATCCAAGTGCCGAGGCGAGGGCCTCTCGACACCTCTCTCGATCGAGAGGCCGATCGAGAGGTCAATACTGGAGGTCAGAATCCACCTCTCGATACCTCTATCGATCGAGAGGAGAATCGAGAGGCTTACGACGAGGAGATTCAATGTGACCCTCTCGACACCTCTCTCGATCGAGAGGGTGATCGAGAGGTCAAAACCCAAAGTCAGAAGGTGCCTCTCGACACCTCTCTCGATCGAGAGGTGGGTCGAGAGGCCAAGTAGCCGCCCCAATTGCAGACTTACACCCCGAAGGCCCCTTTCCCGCAAAGATTGACCAAGACGAAGCACGATGAGAAGTATCAACGCTTCATGGAGATACTACAAAAGGTCAACATCAACATACCACTTCTTGATGCTCTTCGAGACATGCCCAATCATATGAAGTTCATCAAAGACGCGGTATCGGGAAAGAAGAAGTGGGAGAAGTTCGAAACAATCAACCTCACAGAGGAGTGCAGCGCGGTGATCCAAAAGAAGCTACCAATGAAGCGAAAGGATCCGGGGAGGTTCACATTAGCATGCAAGATTGGAGATCAAGTCTTTCAAAACGTTCTATGCGATCTTGATGCTAGCATCAATTTTATGCCCCTCTCTATTTTCAACCGGCTCAAGATCGGGAGGATGAAGCCGACCACCATCTCGTTACTTATGGCGGACCGATCAGTTTCTTATCCACGAGGGATAGTGGAGGATGTTCTCATTCAAGTGCACAACCTTGTCTTCCAGGCGGGTTTCGTCGTTTTGGACATGCCCGAGGATGCCAATCAACCATTGATTTTAGGACGGCCATTCCTAGCCACGGGACGGGCTTTGATCGATGTTCAAGATGGAGACCTCACTTTTCGAGTCAATGGTGAGGAGCTGAAAATTTCTATCTATGAAGCCATGAAGAGACCCGACGATCATCGTGAGGATATCTTCTCCATCAAAACATTAACACCACCTACATCGGAGGAGGCACTCAACCATTGCATCTCAAGTTCGTTATATGCCTACAAAGAGTTAGATGAAGCTTGTGATGAGATTCTCGAGTATCTACATCAAATGGAGGCAAACCCACCACAACTTCGACACGAGGAAGCTCCTTACCTCGACATCAACAAGAAGGTGGATGATGGAGTTCTCGAGGAGGAAGAGAAGAAAGATGCAGCCCCTAAGGTGGAATTGAAGCCGTTACCCGAGCACCTCAAGTATCAATTCTTAGGAGAAGGAGAGACGTATCCGGTGATCGTGTTTTCCCAACTCACGGAGGCGAACACGGACAAGCTATTGAGGGTTCTAAGGGAGCACAAATCTGCAATTGGATGGACGATTGCCGACATCAAAGGTATTAGTCCTTCGCTTTGCATGCATAGGATATTGCTCGAGGAAGGCCATCGCCCAAGAGTACAACCTCAAAGGCGTTTGAATCCAACAATGCAAGAAGTTGTGAGGAAGGAGGTGTTGAAGTTGCTCGATGCCGGCATGATCTACGCTATTGCGGATAGTGAGTGGGTGAGCCCTACTCAAGTGGTGTCAAAGAAAGGAGGCATGACGGTCATCAACGATGAGAATGGAGAGCCAATTGCAAAGAGGCTTGTCACGGGATGGCGAGTTTGCATCGACTATAGGCTCCTCAACGCAGCAACTAGGAAAGATCACTTCCCCCTCCCGTTTGTAGATCAAATGCTCGATCGATTGGCCGGCCATGAGTACTATTGCTTCCTCGACGGATACTCCGGCTACAACCAAATCGCCATCGCTCCGAAGGACCAACACAAGACGGCATTCACATGCCCCTATGGATTCTTTGCTTATCGGAGGATGCCGTTTGGGTTATGCAACGCACCGGCCACTTTCCAAAGGTGCATGATGGCCATCTTCCATGGATTGATCGAAAATATTATGGAGGTATTCATGGATGATTTTTCAGTCTTTGGTTCTTCTTTTGACCAATGTTTGGAGAATCTTGCCACGGTGCTTCAAAGGTGCCAAGAGACGAACCTCATTCTCAATTGGGAGAAGTGCCACTTCATGGTACAAGAAGGAGTTGTGCTAGGTCACAAGGTGTCTTCGGAAGGATTGGAGGTGGATCGAGCCAAAGTCGTAGCCATCGAGAAGTTGCCACCACCAACCAACGTCAAATCGGTAAGAAGTTTCTTAGGACATGCCGGCTTCTATCGAAGGTTCATCAAGGATTTTTCGAAGATCACAAAGCCGTTGTGTAGATTGCTCGGGAAGGATGTCAAGTTCGTTTTTGATGGAGATTGCTTGGAAGCTTTCGAGACGTTGAAGAAGGCGCTTATCTCTACTCCCGTCTTGGTGTCACCGGATTGGAGTGCCCGGTTCGAGCTCATGTGCGATGCAAGCGATTGGGCGGTAGGAGCAGTTTTGGGGCAGAAAAGGGAGAAGCTATTCCGAGTGATCTACTATGCTAGCAAGACATTGGACTCGGCTCAAAGGAACTACACCACCACGGAGAAGGAATTACTCGCTGTGGTCTATGCTTTCGACAAGTTTAGACCTTATTTGGTGGGATCTCACACGATTGTGCACACCGACCATGCCGCCATTCGCTACCTATTCAACAAGAAGGACTCGAAGCCAAGGTTAGTTCGCTGGATTTTGCTTCTTCAAGAGTTCGACATGGAGATCAAGGATAGGAAAGGATGCGAGAATGTGGTGGCCGACCATCTTTCAAGACTTGAGCAGCCCGTGGACGGAGAGGATTCGAAGATTGCTATCAAGGAAAGCTTCCCCGATGAGTAGATTTTCGAGGTGGACGATTTGATACCTTGGTTCGCCGACATCGTCAACTACTTGGTGATTCATCACGTGCCCAAGGATCTATCATCTCATCAAAAGAAGAAGTTCCTCCATGATTGCAAGTTCTACTATTGGGATGATCCTTACTTGTACCGGAGGTGTGCCGACGGAGTCATAAGGCGATGTGTTCGACAATCGGAGTGGAAAAAGATCATCGAAGATTGCCATAGCGCTCCGAATGGGGGGCACTTTGCAGCAAATCGGACCGCCCTCAAGATATTTCATAGTGGTTTCTATTGGCCTTCGATTTATAAGGATTGCCACGAGTTCATCAAGTCGTGTGATCGATGCCAAAGGATGGGGAACATCACGAAGAGGGACGAGATGCCGCAACGAACTATTATGGAGGTGGCTTCGATGTTTGGGGGATTGACTTCATGGGTCCCTTTCCCAAGTCTCAAGGGTTTTCGTATATCTTGCTTGCGGTGGAATACGTATCTAGATGGGTCAAGGCCATTCCTACTACAACCAACGATTCGAAGGTGGTGATCAAATTCCTCCAGCGAAATATTTTGACTCGGTTTGGAACTCCGAGAGCTTTGCTTAGTGATGGGGGGAGCCACTTCAACAATCGTTGGTTAGGATCGCTTCTTGCAAAATATGGAGTCAAGCACAAGGTTACATCGCCCTACCACCCTCAAGCAAACGGTCAAGCCGAGCTAGCTAATCGAGAGATCAAGCAAATTTTGGAAAAGACCGTCACCAACAAGAAGGAGTGGGCAAAATACTTGGACGACGCGCTTTGGGCCTATAGGACGGCTTTCAAGACACCAATTGGAAGGTCGCCATACCAATTGTTATTTGGCAAGTCTTGCCATTTACCAATGGAATTAGAGCACAAAGCTTATTGGGCGACAAGAAGGATCAATTTCGAGTTCAAGGAAGCCATGGGTCAAAGGTGCGACGACTTGTTGGAGCTTGATGAATGGAGAAACGAGGCGTTCGAGAATTCGAGGATTTACAAAGAACGAGCTGCAAGATTTCACAACTTGAGCATCAAAAAGCGTAAGTTCGAAATTGGTGATGATGTTCTTGTTTTTAATTCTCGACTTCGTTTGTTTCCAGGAAAATTGCAAAGCAAGTGGTCGGGGCCGTATGTTATTTACAAGGACTTGAAGAATGGTGCATTCGAAGTGATGAAAAATGATGGTGAGAAATTTGTGGTGAACGGACATCGACTCAAGCACTACTTCAAGCCGTTGCCTCTATTCCCAAGAAAGCGGCCACTTATCTTGATGATCCGAGTTAGAGAGGAGGTATCGTCGGGCTAAAGACGTTAAACGTAGCACTTGTTGGGAGGTAACCCAATATTCGTATCCCCTTTTTTTATTTTGTTTCGTTTTATTTTTAGAGTTGTAGGTATTATTTTTCGTATTTTAGAGTCGAACCCCTTAATATACTAACAATTCTATAGTGTTGTGTAGAAAAAAATTCTCGGGCAGGACCTCTCGACACCTCTCTCGATCGAGAGGCCTGTCGAGAGGTGAAAAATTGCTATACAGTAGGGTCTCTCGACACCCCTCTCGATCGAGAGGGGTATCGAGATATCATGAAATATGTGCCCAGGTTTTTGTCATGAGAAGCCTCTCGATCGAGACCCCTGTGTTTTCGATCGAGAGGGGAGGACAGTACGTGAAAAGCAGAACCTCTCGACACCTCTCTCGATCGAGAGGCCTGTCGAGAGGTCAAATGTTCGTGTCCAGTAGCTACCTCTCGACACCTCTCTCGATCGAGAGGTCTATCGAGAGGGGTGTTGACGGCGCAAATTCCAACTTTGACCAGGTACTAAGATGGCAAGAGACAAGGGAAAGAACGTTGCTTCGACCTCTTCAAGCAAAGGCAAGGGGAAGGAAAAGGTCACCTCTTCAAGCAAGGGAAATGAGACGTGGAAAAACGACAAGACCATCCCGGAGAATCGGATGCCGCCGGCGAGGTCGATGCCTACAAGTTTGGAGCCCAAGGCATTCAAGCTTAAGCTCACCACAGCGGAGTCAATGAGGAGATGGTCTCATCTTGTGCAACTCAAGCACAAGCATTGTCGTTTCCTCCATCAAGAGACGATAGCGGCGATGGGGATAGCCGACGAGATCACCCAAATGATGCAAAGAGGGGGCTTCACCAACATCTTCCAAGGAAATCACTTGACATATCACATTCTATCGGTGGAGTTTCTCTCAACTTTGGTGGTGGAGCGAGTCAATCAAGTGCCCCACGTCATTCGTTTCCAACTCGGTGGTCAACCAAGGGAGCTTGACATGGACCAGCTCAATGATATTATTGGAGGAAACAAGAATGGCGAGTACATTGGCAACAACCATCCAAATCTTCAAGATTTGTGGGCACAATTCGTGGATTTTGAGGAGGAAAGGAGAAGATCTTACAACCCGGCATATGCGAAGGCCACCTCAATTCGGAATCCCACGATTCGCTACTTCCATAGGCTGATTTCGTCTACCATCCATTCCCGCCACGACTCCGGCACCTTCCTTGCCACCGACGCTCATCTCATTTGGACCTCATATCGAGGCCACTCTCAATGTGCAGCCCTATACCTCGTAGATCATATGGAGAACCAAGCATACTTGTTCGGGGGGCAAAAGATTGGGATAGGAGCATTCGTCACCCCAATTGCCCAACACTTCAACATTCCGATTGGAGAGCAGCCCGTGTCTAGGTCCATCTTTGTGGATAGACGCACGTTGGAGCTTGCAAGGATGATCTCTTTCGACACGTCCGGGTGGTTCTTTAAGCTACATGGGAGGAGTGGAGTTCACATTTTCCCGCTGCCGAACAACTACTTGACTGAGGTGATCGGGAATGAGAAGCTACGGAGAGGAAATGGGAAGATGAATTCTCCCAACACAAGGAGCTTATGTGGGCTGAGGGAGGTCCAAGGCCCGATGAAGGAGGCGATGATGATGAGGAGGAAGACGATGAAGAAGAGGCCGAGCAATATGAGCAAGGATTTGATCAAGAGGAGGATGTGTACGCGCAAGGATACGAAGGTGTTCCATAGCCCGGTTTCTATATGAGAGCTCCGGACTTCTCTACGATGCGAGATTGGCACACGGAATGAATGGAGGCGATGGACAACTACCATTGGGATGGTAGGGAGTTTGTTGAGTCTCAAGTGAGAGGAGTTCGAGAAGAGGTGCAAACCTTGAGAACCGAGGTGGGGGACCTTCGTACATACATTGGAGGTCGTTTCGATGCTTTCAATGCTTACTTTGAGAACGAGGCGAAAAGGAGAGAAGATGAGGCGAAGAGGCGTGAGGATGAAAGAGCTTACTTGGAGAATTACAATAGGATGGTGCATGAGATGCACTACTTCTATCCTCACTACCCGGATACTCATCAACGATTCGACCCCAATAACCCCGACAACCCTCCCTTCCCGCCGCCATTTCAATGAGGTAAGTTTGTTAACTTAGTTCCTACTTCTTTTTGCAAACTTATTTCTTAATCTTTGATTTCGAAATAAGTTTGGGGGAGGGGGAAGAGTAACTAAAGTTAACAATCTTTTTGAGTATTTTCTTTAATGCCTTTAGTAGTTGGTTTATTTTGGGGTATGTTCGAGTCTTTTATGTTGAGTCTTTTATTGTTTTGAGTCTTAGGTTAAATTGAGTCGAATAAGCATGCGATGATAGTATTGTGAATTTGGCCAATGATAGAAATTTTTTTTGCTTGAGTGTTGAAGAAAATTTCATGATCTTTATTATGCATAGATCCTTGGCGAAGCGACGCATTTTATTTGATGAAATTGAAGCATGTCTTGATGTCGGGAACTAGTTAGTTTGAGCCCGTGAGAATTGAGCTTTTTGTGCATGTTGATGCCTATTTCTTTGATTGAGTGATCATGTATGCTTCATTGTTTCTAGAACTTGCCCTATTTCTCCATCAAGACCTTAGTATATTTACGAACTAGGAGATGATCTTAGACCATCTTTCTTTAGCCACATGATTCCCATACACTAACCTTGATCATAATCTTTGTTTACCCCCTTTGAGCCTTGTTATGAGCCTTTCTTTCTTAAGCTTGGATGATAGGAGGTTTGGATGGATAAGGGTATCTTTAGTGGATTTAGTTGGTGATGTGGGAGGTGTTGAAAAGAATACTTGTTGTGGTATGGAGAAGAAAAAGAAAAGAATTTTAGATGCTTGTTTTAGATAGTTGGTTATCCCTATAAGCTTAGAAATAAAATAGTTGTGATAAGAAAAGAAAAAATATAGAGCTTTTGTTCAAACATTAGAAAAAACATTCATTAGATGAGCTCTAAAAAAAAAAAAGAGAAAAGGAAGAGAATGAGAATAAAAGCATAAGGGAATAGTTAGCTTGGATTATATTATGTGCATCTATGATATTGATGTTTTGTAGTTGGTGTTGGATGGTAGAAGATGGAGTTGAAAAGCCATACTTTGGTTGGAGTTGAAAAGAGGTTGATGATTTGAAGTATTTTGAGTCACTTAGCATATACATTCCCTACCTTAACCAACGTCCCTACATTACAAGCTTATATAAAGCCCTTTTTTATCTTAGTTTGTGGACATTACATTAGGTGGAGATGTTGAGATTAGGGGCAAGCCTATGGTAAACATGTTGCATTACATTGATGTTGAGTGAACCTATATGATGTGCATTATTTCATACATCTTTTTCTTTGAGAGAGTTGAGTGTTCACTTATACACATATAAATATCTCACATGTTGGAGAGTGTTCTTTGATGGATTGACATGAGTTGAATTTGTTGAATGAATTGTGTTATTGATGCTAAGGATGTGTGCATAGTTTTGATCATGATCATGAGAGATTGTTTTTGAAAAAGTTTTGAGGCCTATATAGTTCACAATGCTAGAGTCTATTGTTTATGTTTTGGTATTGTTCGGGACGAACAATGTTTAAGTTTGGGGGATTTGATATAGGTGAAATTTACCTTGTTTTCATAACCAAAAAGAGTCGATTTTGTGTCTCGTTTGTGTAAGTATTGTCTTTGGTTTATATGATTTTCATTACATTGGGCAATATTATGCTTGTGGGTGTTTTCTTAAGTTTTTAGGCATATTTTGGTGCTAAAACCCCGAGACGAGACAAGGCGTGAAGATCGAAGAGCAAAGTCCAAGATTTGAGTTCGAGAGAAGGCCTCTCGATACCTCTCTCGATCGAGAGGTATGTCGAGAGGTACCTTCTGCCGCAGCTTTCGATCGAGAGCATCATTCACACCCTCTCGAATACCTCTCTCGATCGAGAGGTCTGTCGAGAGGGGGTTCCAGCCGGGAATTTCTTCCTTAATTAATTAGACTCCTTTTTGGCTTAGGTTTCCTTATGTAAATTTCTCCTATATATACTCCTAGCCTAGCATTGTAAACCCTAATCAATCAATGATCAAACACCTTATCATCCTTCATATTTTCTAGCACTTTATATTTTCCTTTAGAGTTTTATTCTTGTATTCAACATTGGAGCTTTTCAAATTTATGCAAGATTCAAGATTCGACGTTATTCGTTTGTGTTCAAGTTTTTCTTACTCTTACTCTTTAATTATGTTCTTTCAATCTTTTGTGTTTATGTTTGCTTTAATTATCTCTAGCTAAATTTCTTAGTTGATTTTAGGGATTGAATGCCTAATTGAATCTATGTAAGTGTTTTTGTTTACAATTAGCCTTCCAATCTAGATGCATGTTTTCATGGTGCTTATTCTCATGCATGATTAATTGGCCATTAATTATGTATGCATAGTTATGTTTATATGCCTTGATAGGATATTGCATAATAGATCTCATGAATACATGGTATGATAATTTGATTTGTCTTAATTGATGTTGAATTATCATATGTTTGCATGTAATTGATTTGGGTGTCTTAATTGAACCTAGTTGATTATATCATTGATACTTGTTCTCTTTTGCACTTAGTTTGATATCTATGCGTCCGAAAGGATATTAGGATCATATTAAGTGACGACTTGCATTGCTTTTATCGGGGTGTAGGTTATATTTCATGTATCACATTTAGATTGGATTAAATTGGTTAATTATATGCATTAATTACTTGCATATGTTTGATTATGTAGGCTTCCCTAAAGTCAACACTTTTCCTTAATTGATTTATTCCCTTATTTGTTTTATTACTTGAGTCCTAAGTTATTTTATTTGATTAGTTATTTTCCTTATTTATTTATTTCCTTATATGATTAATTGAGTCTTTTTATTATTTGCCTAGTCTATAAATACCACAATCCTAAACTCTTAAAAGCCTAAACATCACATTAGTTCTTTAGTAGATGTATTGTGTGCGTTTTCGACTTGTCAATCCCTGTGGATACGATACTCGTGCTTCTTTATATTACACCTATTTTGTGTGGTAGAAAATAGTGCGATCAGAAACATACAAAATCGTACTGTGTTATAAATTCGTGCTGTGTTATAAAAATGAAACTGAAAAAAAATATTAAAAAAACGTAAAAGAAAAATATGGGAGAGAGAGAGTGTGCGTGTCAGTGGAAAAAGTGAAAAATGAGAATATGTCTTCATAGAAAGAAATTAAAGTAAGGGAAAAAAGGAGAAAGTGACTAAGAGAGAGAAAGAGAAAAGGACAAAAGGTGTCATAAAGAAAATAGAGGAGAAGGTGTCAAAAAGCAAAAAGCAATGACAAAGATATCTCAAATTCATAAAAGTAGGGTATTATTTGTGTTTTTTAACTTCCAAACCTACTATTGATTTTTAAACATCAAAATGGGTAGTTTATTTTTTGCCTCATTTTTATATTATTGCTATAACTTTTTTTAAAAAAATCATTTTTACATTTTATTAAAAAAATAAATGAAAAAGGATATTTTAAAATATTCCTTTTCTGCTGTATTTTAGTGTACACTGTTGGAGATGAATTATTGTTTCTGCACTATTTTAGTGCTAGTGCTACTGGAAAATAGGGGAAACTGTTGGAGATGCTCTAAACTCTTTTATCCAAACACTTTGAAGTCTTATGAGTTCTTAAATCTAGGAGCTTATAAGCTTTTGAAACATCTTATAAGCACTTAAAGCTTATAAGCTCCTCAAAATAAGCTTAGCCAAACACTATAGGGGCCGTTTGGTATCCATATACGTATACCATATATGAGTATCAAAAGATCTCATATCCATACCTTGTGTTTGGCATATTAGTATATGGATATCAAATTGATATCTTTGATATACTGATATCCTCTCTTTTAACTCTTTTCATATACTGATTTTTATAGAGGTATCACTCATATCTCCATTGCAATAATAATAATAATAATAATAATAATAATAATAATAATAATAATAATAATAATAATAATAATAATAATAATATTATTATTATTATTATTATTATTATTATTATTATTATTATTATTATTATTATTTGGTTTTGATATCCCACATCTGAACAATCTACTCCACATCTAGAGGTGCCCACGGTTCCGGTTCCGGTTCCGGTTCTAACCGGAACCGAACCGCCGGTTACGGTTCCGTCTGGAGAGGATTCGTAACAGAACCGCCAACACATGGTTCCGGTTACGGTTCTGGAACTGCCGATTCCGGTTTCGGTTCCGGTTCTAACCGGAAAAAATCGGACAATTTTTTTTTCAAATTTTAATCTTTTTTATTGCCTAAGGTTTTTGACCTTTTTTCAATTATATAAGTGCATGTTCCTCCCACACCTTATTTGCTATTTTTTCAATGAGAGACAAATGTATGTGCTTTTACAAGGGTGTCACTGTTCTCAAGTTTGATAGTTTTTCAATGTGGGATAGTGTGATGTGCTACTCTTCTCATAGTTTGGGATGTGTTAGATATCTCACATCGAAAAAAATAAGAAACTCGAGAAGTGTAATACTCTTATAAAAGCAATAAGCATATCTCACAATGAAAAATAACAAATGAGTGTTTGAGAGTAACACCTATATAATTGAAAAAAATCTAAAATTTATATATATTTAGTTATTATTTATGAAGTTTAACAAATAATGTTATACTCCGTATTTGTTTAGAAATCATATTTAAGAAAAAATAAAATTAATAAAATTTATATAAATTGGGCGGTTGGAACCGAAACCGGAACCGAACTGCCAGTTACGGTTCCAAGCCTTAGGAACCTTAACCGAACCAACGGTTCCACCGGTTCCGAACCGCCGGTTCCGGTTCCGGTTAAAAAACCGCCGGTTTTGGTTCTGGTTCCGGTTTTAACCGCCGGTTCCGGTTCTTTTGAACACCATGGGCCATATCTCATATATGATATCAATATCCTTATCTAATTTCTGATATACTAGTATATGGATACCAAACGAGTTAATGATTTTCTTTTTTAGTCGCCTTTCTTTTTTACATTAGAATTAAGGAGCTTTTCTTTTAAGAATGTTCAACTATGGGAATTAAGGAACTTTTTTTATATAAAATGACTAATTATTATCATTATAAAAGGAAACTTATCAAGAAATTGAGTTTTTTAGCACAATAATTAAGGAACTTTTGTTAAACAACAACTTAAAAAGGAACACACATCAAGAAAAATGCATAGGACAGAAGAAATCTACGATAATGCTTTTGAATGGGTCGATGTTTAAAGAAGAAGAAGACTGATAATTGATTCAATTCCTTTAAATGTTCAATTTAATCACACGTGTGGAGAAGAACTAGAGCTAGAGAGTTCACATGTACACGATGGTATCGAATGACTATATATTGTATAAAGTTAACAAATATGGTTGCATTCTCTTTAATGTAACATTATGACAAGAAAATGATGAGGAATAAAACAATCATCGGAATTTATTTTCCTTCTCTCACATTTTTCCACGTTTTCTATGATGGAAATTTTTATTCTTTCTCTCCTTTTTACTTTAATGGAGAAAACACATTATCCTACCAACAAAATATATATTTTTAAAAAATTAGGGAAAACCCTTATATCTAATCTAAATAAAAATAAGAGGCGTATTTAAGGTATTAATTAATTCATATAATAGTATTAATATCAACCTGTGTTAGTTTCTTTGACGAAAGTCCTCTGTTTCAATAGATTCGTATGAATCTGAGGACTTTAATATTAAAACAATCAAACAATGTAAAACCCTGGAAAATTTAAGCACACCTTTTTCTATTCTTATTTCCATGTAACTATAAATGAGAAATGGCGTCTATATATATAGACCAAAACAAGCAAACAAGTATAACAATCGAAAATGGGACGAGTGCATGTGTATCTCTTCTTGGCAATGTTGCTTAATATGCATCGACCAAATTTTGCAGAATGTTTCGAAAATAATGTATATTTCTCGGATCAAACCGTAGAGAGGAAGCATATTACCAAAGATACAAAGCCAACATTTTCCTTTATGCCCAAACCTCCTCCTCCGCCTCGATTTTATTTTGTGAAAACAAAAAAGAGAGCGGTCCATGAGCCTCTTCGGTACAGGCGGCTACTTCAGAAGCCTGAAATAGGGAGGGTGCCGCGACCAATTCGGCCAAATCTTCCCCCTTGTGGCCTTTGTTAGTGTTATGTCACACACATACATATATGTTTTTAATGTGTTTTAACATTTTGCTTAATATGTTGCGTTGATATATTATTACTTATTGTCCCAACGTTTTAATTTATTTCCAATAATGTCTCAATCTTTTATAATTTGTAATTTTGTCCTAACGTATACAATATGTTTTATGATAGTTTCTTAGCATCAATTCCGGCTATAGCTACTAAGTGCTCATGTGCCTCATCGGAATGTCACGTCACTCGTACACATGGATTAAAAATATAAAATAAAAAATCAAAGAGGTTGGGGTCAGGAGTTCGGTCACTTCAAATGCGTGTATGTGAATGTGTTATGTTTGCCTCTAAAAAATAATTGTTAACCATAAGTCATAAGTAATTACTAATAAAAGAAATAACAAATATTAACGAGGGAAACAATCAAAATGGGAGAAAACCATCAAATTGTTACGTATAAGCAATTTTCTGAAAAAACGTTAGACGCTAGTCGGTCGGAGGATCAGAGCTAACTAGCACCTAGCCGCCTAAACCGCGCCTAGGTAGATTTGGATTTAATAATTATTTATATTATTTTTTTACAATATTTCAGAAAAAAATTATTTAAAATTTCATTATCTAAATACATATTATCTAATTTCAATAATATGCAATTGCAAACTAATGTAGCTCAAATTTAAATAATTAGTTGTTGTTCACTAATATTTTTACTACCGCAAGTGTACGGGTGTAATTATAGATAGGGAAGCAAGGTCGTATTCCACGAGGACTGATTAACCTAATGAGTACTAATCGAATTTCCTATCCTCTATTTAGACGAATAAATCTTTGGATTTTGTTTTCTAAAAAAGCGAAATAATAAATATAAACAACAAGCAACGAGAGAATCAAATAGAAGAAGAATTATTCTAGAGCTTCGGTTTCGATGAACGAACGAATTCAATTAAATCAAATCAATCAATCACGTAGAGGACTCGACTATTACTAGAACAACCACACAAATAGCTTAAACCTACTTTCGTAGCGCCTAAACCGTAGATTTCATGCAAGAATCGTTGTGTCCAACTGATAACTAACACATGAAACTCCTAAAGGTTCAAAAGGTTATAAGCTCTCACACAATTCTCAAGATCTCTCGACTTTATTGAAGTGTGTGTCCTATGTTCCCTATTCGAGCGTTAATTCTCATCTTTCGCATATCGAATCAACACAATAAATCATGCGAATTTGGTAGCTAATCAAATAAGCAAACTATTCACACAAGAACATACGAAGCAATAGAAGGTCGTGATCGATTGATAAGAACTAAATAGAATCCATAATATTCATGTACTCCCTAACTCTAGAATAAAAGAGAATTTAGCCAAGCATAATGAGAATAAAAATTCTAAGATTCGAAAGAATTATAATCGAAATTAAACGGAAACCGTAGGGAGAACTAGGGCTCCGAATATCGCCGACTTCAATTCTTCGATCTTCTTCTCCCAAGATTGAATCCCCAGTTGCTTCCGTAGAGACGAGCTGCAAAATATGAGATGCCCGGTCCTCTTCTCTTCTCCGCCCTCTTATTCTTTTCCCTTGATTTTCTGTTACGACCCCCTTGAAGGCGGATCGTAACCGCCGCATGTTGGATGCCTCTTTCCATACATGGAAGACGCGGCGGCAGATGGAGGTGAGCGCGGTGGCGTGGGCAGCCGCGTGGCCCAGGCGCGGAGAAAGGGCTGCTGGGCGCGGCAGGGGAGGAATGGAGACGTGGCCGCGTCTTGCTATGGAGAAGGTGAAGACGCGGACATGGGTGGAGAACGCGGGGGTGTTGCATGGCCGCGTGAGAATTGTTAATTGCATATTGGTCATGCATTGGGCCATGCATGTTGGGCTATGCTTTTGGGCCCAAGATGGAATCAAAGCCCACGATCCATTTATTCCCTTTTCTCTCCATTTTTGCCTACAAAACTCAACGATACCAAGATCAAGTGCATTATCTTCGAATATAAGAAATATATATCAAAAGTAACGAATTCGATCATGATAATAACACTGAAGCACAACTATAAGCTCTCGAAACACGTAGAAAATCCGTGTTTATCAACCCCCCAAACTTGAGCGAATGTTTGTCCTCAAACACAAAAACGAAGCAAAGAGACAAATCAACAATAAACATGGATTAGCAAAGTGACAATAAAATTTGGCCTCAGAAAAATTTTATAAATCAAAATCTTCACAAGCAAATCACCACAATCATCGATTAGCACATCATGATCATATCTCAATAATCTAACCTTTTCGAAACTTGGATCCTCACGGCATAGGAGTACATATGAGTGAACCCTCAACTCTCAAGTGTATAAAGATAGGTAAATTTTTCACTCAATTCAAAACATGCACAATATCTACCATAGGCTTGCAATTCATCTCAACCTCTCCATTGCTCAATGTGTGCTTATAATAAAGATCAAAAAGGACTTTGATTAAGGTTGTAATGTAGGCTCTTTGGTAGGTAGGAAGTATTTGGCTAAGTGAGTAAAATCCCAAAATAATGACTCTTAATTCCCACGAACACACAAGCCAATAGCTAATAAAGCTAAACTTTCCAACCATTTATTCATTCTAAACTATCCTCATCACTCAACCAACTTAGTACTCCTTCTCTACTCACTTATGCTCTTTATTCAACAACTTTTTTTTTTCTCTTTCTTTTTTTTTTTTTTTTTTTCTTTTATTGAGACTTTGTCTCTATCTTTTTTTTTTCTTTTTTTTTTTAAAAATTTTTTAATAGAGCTTATGTGAGCAAAAGGATTCATCCAATTCCACCCTCTCCCTTATTCTTTCGAATTTCTCAATACAAAGCAACAAAATCCTACACAATATCCCCACCCCAAAGTTTATCAAAGAAAAAGGTCTCAAAGGCTCAAGGGGGTTAAACTAGGATTATGTATCATTTGGACAAGCAAAAGGGGAAGAATGAGGCTAAGAAGGATGGCCTTAGATCATTTCTAAATTATTGAGCACACTAATGCAACCTCGAGGGAGATAGAAGAGCAAGTTCTAGAGACAAGTACGCATGCTTGAACAATCACACTCAAGAAAGAAGATAAGACTATAATCATGCGATAGTCAAGGCTCAAAACTCACAACAAAGGTTAATTTTTTGATCCAAGCTTCTTAGAGGTCAAACAATCAAAATTCAATCAATCATGCTAATCAACTCATGAAGTAATCCCAAGTGAAAGATTTTCAATAAACTCAACTTCAAGAAATCATCATAGGCCTCATCGTCACAAGTACTAGCCATGCTTATCATAAATTGATCCCAAAAACACACAAATGACTCTATACTAGACACTAACAAGACTCAAATTAACTACTAGAAAGCAATAAACACGAAATACCAAATTGACTACCTAGAAAGCAAATAAAAGCGAAATATTTTTCCACACATCGCCATCCCCCCAAACTTATTATGTTTACGAAGAAAAATAATAAGTTTGAAAGAAGAAGTGGTGGAAAAGTATTTCGAACTAACCTGAACTCACGGCTGAGGAGGAGTAGGTGGTCGGGCTCCACCCATCCAAGAAGTGATGGTGTCCTTCAAGTCCTTGAAACGAGCAACTGAGGCACGCTCGTTGGCATCGATCCGAGCAAGCAAACGATTCTCCATATCATGGAGATCACCATACATTACGGGCCGGAACATGGCGTTTCGATTAGGGCCAGCCTGCTGGCCCTCTCCAGCTTCTTGCTCTTGAGCGTCCTCTTCCTCCTCAGATTCTTCTTCGTCCTCGCCGAATTCGTCCACAAGTCTCTTCTTATCGTGAATGCACTCCTTCCAATGAGCTGGCGTGTTCATGTGCCAATTTGCCTCAACAGCCAAAGTAGTCAAAGTTGGATTAGGGAGATGGAAAATATAATGAGGCTTCATCCTCATGCCAAGTCTGCGTCGTCCACCGCCAAGAATTATCTGTTGTGAATGCAGAAAATCTAAGTCCACCATTATGTCCTTATCCTGTGCTACCGGCTTCATCTTCGAGAGATCAATACCCAAACTCATGGCAATCGGTGTGATGAATCCCCCAATGCAAAGCTTGCGCGGAACGTGAGTTGTTAACAGACCTTGCGTAACAAATTGGGCGGCTATGTGAGCTCCCACATTCATCGGGATGTTTGAAACCAAACAGTGAAAAGCAAGGAGCTCATCCCCCCGTACACTTCCAGTATTGTCTCTGGCAAAGATAGTATACGCTAACACCTTTTGAATGTAGCGGAATATCGGATTGCGAATGGAAGTGGCATTGGCACGCCCGCTCTTGTACTGTTGCTCTCCGTCAAACTCTGTGAGGGCCACCTTTTGCCACATCATATCTGAACTGAAACCCGATAGAGTGATGATACCATTATCACAGGGGCAAGAAAGGGCGGCATTGAGTTGGGCAACGGACATCTCTCGATCTTGATTGCCCAAACGAAACGTGAAGTGTGATGGGTGATTGTTTGCTTTGTGGACCTCCACCGTGGATAAGAACTCTAAGACCAGCTCCTTATATGTAAGCCACTTGGCTTTCAAGAAATTGCTCCAACCAAGGCGGGTAAACAACGTCCATACATCATCGTATATTCCCATCGCATGCAACGACGCTTCACAAGGATATCGGGTTGCCCTAATCGCTATGCGGCTCAGGTTTTTGAACCTCTGATGCTGTTCCGGATTCGGAAAGTCGAAGCCATAGAATTCGGGGTCAAACTCCGTTGGTGCATTACGGGAGGACGAAGCACCGCCACGCTTTTTCCTCGGAGGCATAATATCTACAAAACAAAGAGAGATTTTAATCAACAACCGAGTGTGATCAACGCACCAAATTACTAAAATAAACGAAAATAGCATTCTCCATTCTACATCGTAAGAAGAATTTCGAAATCAATTTTCGTTTTTTACGAAGAACCCATTACATGAACACCCCAAAATTCTCAATTTCCCTATTGTTGCTTCAAAATTCAACAATAAAGTTCAATTATAGCATATTTGAAGCAATTGCAAGAGAACCCACCACAATTAACAAGTTATTTGTTCATATACACACCACATTCGCACTCCTAATCCCTCAAGAACAATTCATGGATTACTCTAAGCAAATTGAGCATAGAACAATGGGAAAGAGCTATATCCGATGTATGCAAGATGTTCTTCGAGACAATAGGAGAGAGTACGAGAAGCATACCTTCAAGTGTTGAATCGAATGGCGGAGGGGTGATGGTTGACGGAGAGAACGAAGGGGGTATGGGTG
Organism: Thymus mandschuricus; assembly: GCA_029379335.1. NCBI lineage: Eukaryota > Viridiplantae > Streptophyta > Magnoliopsida > Lamiales > Lamiaceae > Thymus > Thymus mandschuricus. Next base: position 16,384,994 of record CM057071.1, read on the forward strand.
TGTGCACTTGAGAAGAGGTTGTGCGTGTGTGTATAATGACAAGAGGTTGTGGATACTTACCTTGGTGGGCCCAACCCTAATGGGCTGGGCTGCTGATGTGGGTCGGGCCGGCCGAACGGGAACAGGGCGCTGCAGCGCCGTCGGTGGCGAGAGAGGGCGTGGAGAGGTGCGGCGGCGCGGCCAGGTGACGCGACGGCACGGTGAATGCGCGCTGGGTGGCGAGGCACAGACGCGACGGCGTCGATGGGGGCGCGGAGACCTGGCTCCTGGGCGCAGACCTGCTGCGGGGGGGGGGGGCGCTGCCGCGCTGGGCGGCAACGCGGCTGCTGGGGACGCGACGCGGGGGCGTGAAGGGCGACGCGGAGAAGATACCCAGGGACGGGGGGCGTGCCGGGCCGCGTCTTGACGGCGCGGAGATGGGGCTGCTGGGCGCGGCCAGCCGGAGGGGGTGACGCGGCAGCGTCCGCTGCTGGGTTGATTCCCGTTTTTCATTATTTTTTTTATTTTTTATTATTATTATTTTTTTTAATAGAAGTAAAATAGATTAGAATAAAAATAACATAAGATTAAAATAAAAATAAAAATAAATAAAAAAAATGATGATTGGGTTGCCTCCTAATAAGCGCTTAATTTTACGTCGTTAGCTCGACGATACCGTTTCTCAAGGCGACTTCAAGAAAACGTGTGTCACATGTTTGAGTTGCTCGGGGCTATAGTATGCCTTGATTCGTTGGCCATTGACTACGAACGGGCTTCCAGTCGGGTCTAGCAACTCCACGGCTCCATTAGACTTTACTTCATTGATATAAAATGGCCCGGACCACCTAGATTTCAGTTTTCCTGGGAAAAGCTGGAGACGAGAGTTAAATAACAAAACGGCATCTCCCTTTTTGAATTCTCGCCTCTGGATCATCTTATCATGAAACCTCTTCGTTCTCTCCCTGTATAAGCTAGAGTTCTCAAATGCTTGAACTCTAAACTCATCCAATTCATTGAGTTGAAGGATTCGGTCTTGGCCGGCCACTTTGAAATCAAAATTAAGCTTCTTCACAGCCCAATAGGCCTTGTGTTCAATCTCCACAGGAAGGTGACAAGATTTACCAAAAACTAAAGGAGACATACCTAGAGGGGTTTTGTAGGCCGTTCTGTAGGCCCACAATGCATCGTCGAGCAAGATTGACCAATCTTTTCGACTCCCATTGACTGTCTTTTCTAGTACCTGCTTGACTTCTCGATTTGCCAACTCCGTTTGCCCATTAGCTTGAGGGTGGTAAGGTGACGTGACACGATGCTTCACACCATACCGTTTGAGTAGTCCCTCGAGCCACTTATTGCAAAAGTGGGATCCTCCATCACTAATCAATGCTCTTGGAGCTCCATATCTCGTGATGATGTGCTTTTGGAGGAACTTGAGTACCACTTTGGAGTCATTCGTGGATGTCGGGATCGCCTCCACCCACCTAGAAACATACTCAACAGCCAAGAGGATATATTGGTGACCAAAAGATGTGGGGAAAGGACCCATAAAGTCGATCCCCCAAACATCAAATAGCTCCACCTCTATCACATTAGTTAATGGCATTTCATGTTTTTTTCGAAATTCCTCCCATTCTCTGACAACGATCACAATGAGTAATGAAAGTATGACAATCTTTGAAAATAGAGGGCCAATAAAAACCACTTTGGAGTACCTTAAAAGCTGTTCGGTTGGCTCCGAAGTGACCTCCACTCGGGGATGAGTGGCATTGGCGGATGATCGGTTCCCACTCTTCTTCCGGGACACACCTTCTAATGATCTTGTCAGCACATCTCCGATAAAGGTAGGGCTCATCCCACATATAGACCTTCACGTCATGGAAAAACTTCTTCCTTTGGTAGCTTGACACTTCCGGAGGAGGAGGAATGTTCGCTGCAAGAAAATTCACGAAATCAGCATACCATGGTACTTTAGATTGAATTTGCAATACCTGTTCGTCCGGGAAGCTTTCGTTTATAGGAACACGGATATCTTCCCCTTCCACCGGGTTCTCCAATCGAGAGAGGTGATCAGCTACTACGTTTTCACACCCCTTGCGATCTCGGATCTCGATGTCGAATTCTTGTAGCAAGAGGATCCAACGAAGCAATCTTGGCTTTGCATCCTTTTTGTCAAACAAGTACCGAATTGCAGCATGATCTGTGTATACCACCGACTTCGTTCCAATCAAGTACGATCGAAATTTGTCGAAGGCGTATACTACGGCTAACATCTCCTTCTCCGTCGTGGTGTAATTTGCTTGCGCCTTGTCTAGAGTCCTACTAGCATAGTAGATAACTCTAAATGTTTTGTCTCGCTTTTGACCCAAAGATACCCCGACCGCAATGTCGCTTGCATCGCACATCAATTCGAATGGTTGGGACCAATCGGGAATGACTAAAACTGGAGCACTAACCAACGCCTTCTTCAGCTTCTCAAATGCCTCCAAGCAAGCCTCATCAAACTTGAACTTCACATCTTTCTCCAACAAGTGACACAATGGCTTGGTGATTTTTGAGAAGTCTTTTATAAATCGTCGGTAGAATCCGGCGTGTCCCAAGAAGCTTCGAACGGCTTTCTCACTCGAAGGTGGTGGCAACTTTTCAATGGCCACTATCTTCGCTCGATCAACCTCTAAACCTGCAGAAGAAACCTTATGACCAAGAACAATGCCATCACGTACCATAAAGTGACATTTTTCCCAATTGAGAACAAGATTAGTTTCTTCGCACCTTTGCAAGACTAAAGATAGATTATCAAGACAATGATCAAAAGAGTTTCCAAAAACCGAGAAGTCATCCATAAACACTTCCATCACATTTTCTGTCAAATCATGGAAAATTGACATCATGCATCTCTGAAAGGTAGCAGGAGCATTACAAAGACCAAAAGGCATACGACGATATGCAAAGATCCCGTAAGGGCAAGTAAATGCTGTCTTTTCTTGGTCTTCGGGAGCAATCATTATTTGATTGTACCCAGAATACCCGTCTAGAAAGCAATAGAACTCAAAACCAGCTAACCTATCTAGCATTTGGTCAATAAAAGGTAACGGGAAGTGATCTTTACGAGTGGCTGCATTCAAAAGTCTATAATCAATGCAAACTCTCCACCCCGTAGTCAATCTAGTAACAATCAATTCATTAGACTCATCTCTTACTACCGTCATTCCCCCCTTTTTCGGTACCACTTGAGTAGGACTAACCCACTCACTATCAGAAATCGCAAAGATAATTCCAGCATCTAATAGTTTAAGAACCTCTTTCCTAACAACTTCTTGCATAATAGGATTAAGCCTTCTTTGATTTTGAGCTCTAGGCTTAACATTTTCTTCCATAAAATCCTATGCATGCACAAAGATGGGCTAATCCCTTTCAAATCAGAAATAGACCACCCTATAGCCGACTTATGCTTTCTCAAAACACGCAAAAGACTAACAAGCTCACGAGTAGATAAAAAGGACGATACAATTACCGGATATGTCTCATCCTCACCCAAAAATGCATACTTCAAGTGTTCTGGCAAAGGTTTGAGTTCGGGCTTTGGGTTCACCTCCACCGTCTCCGGCTTCTTATCTTCCTCTTTTCTCAACTCCAAGAACTTCGTCCTTTGTCTCGAAATTTCCTGCACACTCTCCAATGCGCTGCAATACTCAAACAAATATAGATCAAAAATGTTTGTATCACAATTAAGATTAAAATCTAAATCAATTCGAGATGAGAAAAGAAATTTAGAAATGCAAGCCTCAAGAGGATCCTTGTGTGCGTGTGACAAATTTGTGGCAATACACAAATCGACGACCTCCAAAATTTTGCAATCCTCCGTACTCGCAGTGATGGCAGTGTCTTTTCCGAAGTACTTCATCATCTTGCACATGGAGAATGTGATGCAATCATCGTTGAACCTCAAGGTAAGTTCCCCATTCTCCACATCAATCAGTGCTCTCCCGGTCTTGAGAAAAGGCCTCCCAAGTATAAGAGGTATATCTCGATCCTCTTCCATATCAAGTACCACGAAATCTGCCAGAAATATGAAGTCTCCGACTTTGACGAGGACGTCTTCGACAATACCTCTAGCATAGGCAATGGACCGATCCGCCATTTGGAGAGCTATGGTGGTGGGCTTTATTTCTCCAATTTTCAGCTTCATGAAGATGGAGGATGGCATCAGATTGATGCTTGCTCCTAAGTCACATAGTGCCTTCCCGAACTCTTCTCCACCGATCACACAAGAAATGGTAAAGCTCCCCGGATCTTTTGACTTGACCGGCAACTTCCGTTGAATGATGGCACTGCACTCTTCATTCAAATTGACCGTCTCGAAGTCTCCCCATCTCCTCTTCTTTGAAATCACGTCCTTGAGGAATTTGGCATGGACCGGCATTTGTAAGAGTGCTTCCACAAGTGGAATGTTGATATGCACCTTACGAAAGATATACAAGAACTTGGAGAATTGCTAGTCCACCTTCTTCTTTTGATGCCTTTGAGGAAAAGGCATTGATACCCCTTTTGGTGAAGTCGGAGGTGCTTCCTTGCCTTTCTTCTCTTCTTGATTATCCTTCGTTGGTGATGTAGGCTCCTTCTCTTCTACAATGGGATCACCAACCTCGGACTCCTTATTCGGCATCTGTGGTCCCTCATAAGTAGTGCCACTCCTTAGTGTGATCGTCTTGCACTGTTCCTTCGGGTTAACCACTGTGTTGCTTGGGAATTGCCCCGGATTGTGCTGATTACTCAAAGAGTTTGCGAACTGACTCACTTGCTTTTCGATCATCTTTACTTGTGTCTCCACCGCTGACATCCTTGTATCCGAACTCGAGATGAACCTCATAAGTATGTCCTCCAAATTCGGCTTCTTTTGCTCATTGATCACTCCATTGGATGTTGAAAATCCGGGTGGTGGCTGAAGAGCGTTGTTCGGATTTCCATAGGAGAGATTCGGATGGGATGGAGGTGCTTGATATCCTTGGTATCCACCTTGATTTGATCGACCCCCTTGATATCCTCCTTGAGGTCGAAACCCCCGATTGTTGACCCAATTTGCCTCCTCGAATTGAATCTCTTCAACTGTTGGGTTGCTTCGGGTCTGCATCATGGTTTCGAACTTGCTAGACAAAGTTGCAATCTGATTTGTGAGTGCAACAAGAGGGTCTTTGTTCTCAGCCATAGCTACTTTCCTCAGATTGTTCCTCTCTGTTGGCCACTGGTAGCTGGTGGATGCCATATTCTCAATTATATCGATGGCCTCATCTCCCCCTTTGCACAACAATGCTCCTCCAGCAGCTACATCCATGAGTCTTCGTAGTTCCCCATTACAAGCATTGTAGAAGATCATAATGCGGGTACCTAAGTCGAAGCCATGGTTGGGACACTTTCTGATCGTTTCCTTGAACCTCTCCCAAGCTTCGTAGAGACTCTCCCCTTCATATTGTTGGAAGTGTGTGATTTCCATCTTCAATTTGAACATGAGGCCCGGAGGTTGGAACTTGAATAAGAACTTGTGAGCCAAATCCTCCCAAGTAACGTCTCCTCCCAACTCTATGGATTGGAACCACTGTTTCGCCTTATCTCTCAAAGAGAATGGAAAGAGGCGAATTTTAATAGCATCCTCGGGTGCTCCATTGATCTTAACTGTGGCGCAGAGATCCAAAAACTGACTGAGATGGGCATTCGGGTCCTCCAACGGACCTCCTCCATACTGATTCTGTTGGACCATAGATATTAGGCCCGTCTTCAACTCGAAGTTGTTAGCCTCGATGGCTGGTCTGGGAATTCCCCCATGAGCTATCACATTCTTAAACTGAGCCTGAATAGGAGCTGGTTGAATGTTTGCTCGTTCTTGAGCTTCCCTCAGAATCCTTAATTGCTCCCTGAGTTGGTTGAACTCCTCCTGAGTTGCCATTCTCCTCTTGTTTCTCCTTGCGTTATTCCGACGACATGTGGCTTCTATCTCCGGATCTACAGGATCTAAAGTGATGCCTGAAGACCTTGTGCGCATTCACCACCTATACACCAACAAAGAGAACAATTAGACAACTCAAACAAATTAAAATTGAAAACGAAATACAGAAAATAAAATGTCTAAATTAGTATCAAAGAAATCTAACTAATATCACTAGAACGAAAATCAGTCCCCGGCAACGGCGCCAAAAACTTGTTCACTAATATTTTTACTACCGCAAGTGTACGGGTGTAATTATAGATAGGTAAGCAAGGTCGTATTCCACGAGGACTGATTAACCTAATGAGTACTAATCGAATTTCCTATCCTCTATTTAGACGAATAAATCTTTGGATTTTGTTTTCTAAAAAAGCGAAATAATAAATATAAACAACAAGCAACGAGAGAATCAAATAGAAGAAGAATTATTCTAGAGCTTCGGTTTCGATGAACGAACGAATTCAATTAAATCAAAATCAATCAATCACGTAGAGGACTCGACTATTACTAGAACAACCACACAAATAGCTTAAACCTACTTTCGTAGCGCCTAAACCGTAGATTTCATGCAAGAATCGTTGTGTCCAACTGATAACTAACACATGAAACTCCTAAAGGTTCAAAAGGTTATAAGCTCTCACACAATTCTCAAGATCTCTCGACTTTATTGAAGTGTGTGTCCTATGTTCCCTATTCGAGCGTTAATTCTCATCTTTCGCATATCGAATCAACACAATAAATCATGCGAATTTGGTAGCTAATCAAATAAGCAAACTATTCACACAAGAACATACGAAGCAATAGAAGGTCGTGATCGATTGATAAGAACTAAATAGAATCCATAATATTCATGTACTCCCTAACTCTAGAATAAAAGAGAATTTAGCCAAGCATAATGAGGATAAAAATTCTAAGATTCGAAAGAATTATAATCGAAATTAAACGGAAACCGTAGGGAGAACTAGGGCTCCGAATATCGCCGACTTCAATTCTTCGATCTTCTTCTCCCAAGATTGAATCCCCAGTTGCTTCCGTAGAGACGAGCTGCAAAATATGAGATGCCCGGTCCTCTTCTCTTCTCCGCCCTCTTATTCTTTTCCCTTGATTTTCTGTTACGACCCCCTTGAAGGCGGATCGTAACCGCCGCATGTTGGATGCCTCTTTCCATACATGGAAGACGCGGCGGCAGATGGAGGTGAGCGCGGTGGCGTGGGCAGCCGCGTGGCCCAGGCGCGGAGAAAGGGCTGCTGGGCGCGGCAGGGGAGGAATGGAGACGTGGCCGCGTCTTGCTATGGAGAAGGTGAAGACGCGGACATGGGTGGAGAACGCGGGGGTGTTGCATGGCCGCGTGAGAATTGTTAATTGCATATTGGTCATGCATTGGGCCATGCATGTTGGGCCATGCATGTTTGACTTTGGGCTATGCTTTTGGGCCCAAGATGGAATCAAAGCCCACGATCCATTTATTCCCTTTTCTCTCCATTTTTGCCTACAAAACTCAACGATACCAAGATCAAGTGCATTATCTTCGAATATAAGAAATATATATCAAAAGTAACGAATTCGATCATGATAATAACACTGAAGCACAACTATAAGTTCTCGAAACACGTAGAAAATCCGTGTTTATCAGTTGTCATTTAATAAAATTAACAAATCTACACTCTAGAGAGAGAGAGAGAGAGATGCGACAACAGTATCGGGCAATATTCAAACAATTTGAGTCACTAATATCAACAAAATAAATTAGTCCCCCTTCAAACGTGTCTCGATCAAGAAATAATAAATATTTAGATCTTCGATGAGAAGACGTGTGATTTCTTTAAGTCGTTGCAAAATTTAACGGTGTGTTTTCTTTGATGAAAACTAAGGGGGGTGTATTCAATTCAGATTCTGCAGGATTTTTATAGACTTTGAAAAGTAGGTGGATTTTTATAGACTTTTAAAATCCATAGACTCTGCGCAGAGTTTGACTAGACTCTATACAGAGTTTGACTGATTCTATTTATTGATTTTGATGGATTTTCATGGACTTACAGTATAGTGGAATATGTTTTTTTGATTAATTTCCATGGATTTACATAGACTCCGACGCTGAACTATTGTAACTATTTATTTATATAAATAAATGCAAATGAGTCACACTTGTAAATAAATAAATAAAATTATCTATATTATTTGAAAAAAAAAAACCAATAACTTTATTCAAATTGTTTGAATATGTTTGTAGGGAGTATCTAAATTCATCAAATTATGTCATCTTTCAAAACAAGAGTCGTATTTTTAAAGAAAGTCCAATTAATGTATTTTTAATAAAAAAAAATTACTTATATTTTTTTCGTTCAAATGTTGAATTTCAGTTTAGTCATTATTCAATTCCTTGAACCTTAAAAAACGTAGCAATAATTTAACCATAAAAAATCAAAATGAAAGTTGAGATTTAAAAATTACACGTTCGGATTTTATAAGACTGATGGATTTTATGAAAATATTGATTTTCAAGCAAACTCTATTAAACAAATTTTTGGTACTAGATAATCATAATTTTGATGTCTTTTAAAATAAACTATAATTGTTTGGAGAAAAGATAAAAAGTACGGAGGAAGGTGGCGAAAATGGTGACTTTGAGTTTTTTTTTTTTTCAGAGAATCCATTGAAATCTCTGGGTTTTATAAAAGATTTTGAAAAGTGAAATCTCTTTATATTTTAAAAAAAGAATCCAGCAAAATCCATAGACTATTAAAATCCATGGACTGTTGAATACCTATAGATTTTTTAAGACTTTAAAAAGTCTGCATTGAATACCTCAGGATTTTTAAAGACTTTATAAAATCTGAATTGAATACCTACAGATTTCTAAAATCCATAAAAATCCTGCAGAATCCAAATTGAATACACCCCCCTCAGTCATGATTTCCACCAATTTTCTCTTTAACGGGTGTTATATATATGATGGATATTTTTTTATAGACCAAAAAGCAGAGTAAAAACTTCATTATAATCTTAACATGAAACTTATTCTTAATATAGAATTTGAAGAACTTTTTTTAATATTAAAATTCATTAATTTAAATTCGAGACATTGAAATTAAGATGGAGGATCCATATGTACAAATGATCCCTAGCCCTAAGATCTATAGTTTTATACTCTATCTACTACTCACATATCATCTTGCTTTGGGGACACGATCAATCTTAATATTGATTTTTTATGCTCGCATTGACTTGAGTAGTTTCTTCTTTGAAGCGTTCGACTAGTATATACTCCCTCCGTCCCGGCCGATTTGGTCCGTTTTCCAAATCGGGGTGTCCCGGCCGACTTGGCCTATTTCCTTTTTGGGACCAACATTACACTTTCACTTTTTTAGTTTAATACTTTTAAATTGTTAAGAATGAATTTGATTGGCTAGTTTTAATTTTCCTTTATTGGAAACACAAATTTAAGATTATTAATTAATGTAATTTACTCCTCCTTAAAAAGTGTGCCCAAACGAAATGGGCCAAATCGGCCGGGACGGAGGGAGTATGGTTTTGACACATCATATCTTCACACATCAAAGTCTTCCGGAGAAGTTTAAAAAATTGTATCATGGACATTTTTTAAAGGAAAAAAAATAATACCATAATTTGTCAAATATCATTTTGGTTAAGCTATGAAATTTAACTATTTTTATGTCTATCCAATGTCTTTACCTATGTTAACTACAGAGAAAATAACGTATTTATATAGTTAGGAAAAATAAAATATTTTATAACGCGTTTAAAGAAGACTTAATAATTGATTCAGTTTTACTTAACATTCAAGCTAGTATTTATCGCGCATGGAGAGAGAGGGGGGGGGGGGGGTTTCACACGATATGGATACAAATGGCTACTTTTATACAGTGGCGGATGTAGAAATTTTGTTGAGTGAGGGCTATATTTTATAATTTTGAGTAAAATGGAATTTACTCGATATTTTAAATTGACAGTGGGGGCTTTTACACTATAATTTGCTCAAACTTATCGTAATTTGATAAATTTTAAAGGGTAAATTTTTTTAATTTTTTTTATTGGCTAGGGGCTTAAGCCCTCACCCCCTTCCATTTAAATCCGCCACTGCTTTTATACATGAAGACATCATTCATACATTTTCAATGTTCCAACTGTGTTTCAAATTATTTATTTAACTATTTTATAATGTTATTATAAAACTAATTTTTTATAGTTGTATGGAATATAATACTATTTGTAACTGTAAATTAAAATTTTAAAAATTATATACTCTAGTTTTGTGTTTATCAACTCTATTTTAACTAACAAAACTAAAATTAAGTGAAAAAAATAACTATAAACCATATTCTGAATGAGTGAACACTAGATAGATAATGATTTCAAAATTAAACTTAAACCAATAAACTTGAAAGAAAAATGTATAAAAAATCATTCATTTATTTTGAATTTTTGATAGGGTTGAGACGTTAAAATTGAAACTGTGGTTTGCAGTGACGTTTTATATAAAATTAAATAAATACATCATAAAATAAAGGAAAAAAGAAAGAAAAGAAACACGAGATTTGACAAACTCAGAAAAATTGACTTGCATTCGCAACAAGTGGTGGAGCATAGCACATTTGTCAAGGAATGGAAAAGTAACTTAATATGGAGTACTGTTTTCGTCCCATTCATAAATACATTTTTATATTAAGGTTGCGTTCTCTTTGGTGCGAAAGAAAATGAGAGAAAAGAGAAAATTACACTATAAATTTCACACCTTTTCTCCCCTTTTCTCACCTTTTATGAATGAAGGAGGATTTTACTCCTTAAATTGGAGAAAATATTTACAACACCAAATTGGAGAAATAATATTTTCTCTCCATTGTAATGCAAATGAAGGGGAAAAAATAGAAAATGTGAGAAAAGGTGAGAAAAATGGTGGAGTTTATAGTGTAATTTTCTCTTTTCTCTCTTTTTCTTTCGCATCAAAGAGAACGCAACCTAAGGTTATATTATCTTTGATACGAAAGAAAATGAAACAAAAGAGAAAAATCACCCTTAAATTAAAATCTTCCTTATTTCTTATTTTCTATTTTTTCTCCTTCATTTGCACTACAATGGAGAGAAAATATTATCTCTTCAATTTGGTGTTGTAAATATTTTCTCCAATTTAAGGAGTAAAATTCCTCCTCACTGATAAAAGATGATAAAAGGTGACAAAAATGGTGGAATTTATAGGTGATTTTCTCTTTTCTCTCATTTTCTTTCTCATCAAAGAGAACGCAAGCTAAGGATATTCCACTGATATAGAGATATTTTCTAACACTAAAACTTATTCACACTACTTTAACTCATTACTATTATTTTTGTCTTAATTCATGTTCCAAAAAAAAAGTTCCCTTATTGTATAAGTTGGAGAACATCAAAAATATTACTCATAAAAAAGTAAATCTTTATAATTATTTGCTAGCTATGTAAACCCTTATCTAGGGGAAAGAAAAGGAGGGGTTTTCAAGATATTAAGGAGTGTTTCGTTAAGCTTATAAAATGGTCAAAATAGTTATAAATTGTTTTACTACTGGCACGTTCTAAAAAAGAGTTGGCAAAATAAGCTTCTTCAACCTTATAAGCTAAGCTTATTCCCTCAAACTTATTTTTACATATTATTAGCTCTTAGTCTCTATAAACTCATCCAAATAAGGGTAAAAACATCCCCTAAATCCTTAAAATATTAGGATATATTACTCCCTCCGTCCTCCATTTACTGACATTAATACTATATTGGGACGTCCTCCATTTACTGACATATTCTGTTTTAGGACGTAAACCTTACAATCACTTTAACACTTTAACACTTTATACATCTACTTTTTATTATTTTAACATTTTAATACTATTAAAAAATTCAAATGGACCCACAATTATTCTACTTTAACACTTTAACACATTAATTTATTATTATACCATCAAAATGCAAAAAAACATGTGCCCAGAAAACAATGTCACTAAATGGAGGACGGAGGGAGTAATATTTTATTAGTAAAACATGATATGTTACCACCCCTCCATCCCCCACCACCACCAAAACTCTTCATAGTACAATAAAACCTATATAAATTAATAACGTTGAGACCATGAAATTTTATTAATTTAGAGAGATACTAATATATCGATAAATTAAGATATTATTAATTAAAATTGGAACTTTTTAAACTAAGCAAAATTAGTACATACATATTGAAAATAAATAAATTCATATATGTTTCATTGATTATATTCACTCATCAACCAATTCTCTGTAACTAATTAAATATATTTATATATAATGTCAATTCATTGTATACAATCAACTATTATATTTATGGACGCATGTATTAAGTCATTGGAATTACTTGGATATACATGTTTACATTAATTCCTCCTGCTTAAATAACTATATGACCAATTAAACATGTTTATTAATGATGAATGAAACATATATAAATCTCAATATAGAAATAAAAATAATTTATAACATTCAATCATGTCTTTTCATCTAAAAGATATTGCAAAATCATCTATGAATGATCAAACGCTTAAAACATTATGTGAGTATAAGAGAGATCATCTCACATGCACTAAAAAAATTTACAAGAGTAAGTTGATGAAAATTATCGTTTGAAAGTTATTTAAGGTACAAAGACCATAATATTTAAACTTTAAGAAAAATCAAGTAACAATATTCATATTTTAGCAAATTACCATAATATTTATAATTGCAATATTTATGAATTATTAATTTAGAGTTTTAATGAGACTTAATATTTATAAAGGGAGTTTCTGAAAAGTTATTATCTTATTATTTATCGAATTTGATGATTTTTTATAAAGGCCCAAGTCGGGACTGAAAGATTTTATTATTTTATTATTTTCGAGAGGTAATTAATTTATAGAGTATCAATTTATAGAAGTTTTACTGTATTGATCGTTACAGGTTTAAAGAATGATGTAGTTGATTTATATTGTTAACTTTATGTACATGGCAGTTAAACTCAGTTAGATCTTTTGACTGCTTCAATTGATTCGTATGAATAGGAACTTTATCATTACAAATCAAATAATGTTAAACTCGAGGAAATTCAAGCACACGCCATTTATTTATTTTCCTTCTTTTCATGCAACTATAAATGAGAAATAGCTTGTGTGTATATATATACAAACTCCAATTTAAACAAACAACCAACCAAAGATATTAGTTTTACAAAATTAAAACAATCAAAATGGGACGAGTGCTTCTCTTCTTGGCAATGTTGCTTATTATGCATGAAATAAATATTGCAGAGTGTGTCAAAACTGATGTTTTCTTCTCAGATCAAACCGTAAAGTTGAAGCATATTACTGAAGATACCAAACAAACTTTTTCCTTCACACCACCGCCTCTGCCTCGATTTTCTTCTCTGAAAATAAAAAAGAGAACGTGTAATATCCCGTATTTTATTTAGTTTAATCAATATATATATAGAGAGAAAATAAACTCTATTTGATAGTACAGTAAAATATTTATTTAAATTAATAATATTCTTCCTAGTACATCGAGATATAAAATAATAGTTATCATAAGCTAACGCCGGACACGTAGGTTGCAAGATGTCGGAGACGACAGACTAGTGAACTGGGATTTAAATTAGATATGATTAATAAACCTAAATAAATTAAAAAGAAAAGGAACAGAAAAGAAAAGGAGGATATATGTTCCTAAATGAGTGTAAAAATTTAGATAAAGGTTGGGAAGAAAAAAGTCAACTTTCTCTTATCTCAACCCACCACCCATCGTCATTTTTACTTTCTCCCTGTCACCCCCAAAATTCATCCAGCGCACCACACCACCGCCATCGTCTCTACTTTTTTTTTTGTCTTCTCTCGTTTCTTCTCTCTTCTTCGTATAATGCACAGCTCACACTACAACCCACGGTTTACCTTGAAGCTTTTTGTGGAATCAAAAGGGAAAGAAGCAACAAGAGTCTAAATTCAGCTCAGATTCAAGGTAAACTTGTCTTAAGATTTTCGTTTATGTGGGAGGAATCAGAGGAGATAACTCGATTATGGGGAGAAAGGGATTCGGATTGGGTGTTGATAGATGTTTATAGAATTTTGTCTCTCTCAAAATCTGGAGTCATACAGCTACTAAAGTGTAGATATAGGATTTAATTTTAAGGATTCATTCATCTACAAAATACTTGATATTAGAGCTATTTGAGAATATAATTAAGGGTTTTGAAATTCAAATTTGTGGTTGAAGAATTGAGTTGGTTTGATGCTTATGTGATTATAAGTGGCAGAGAGTAGTTCGGAAGGGAAATTGTTAGAGATGAGATTTAGTTTCAAGAATGGAGGATTCTGATAGGATTTAGAGTTTCCATGTCGATTTGTGTTATAAAGTATTGAAGAGATGTTATGGTTAGCTACCTGCAATTACTGTTGTAAATAAGATAATCAACAGAGAGAGTGATGAAATTATAAAAAAAAATGGATTCTCCTTATTAGTTTTGAATCGAAGATCATAGTACCCAAAGCTAAACTGAAATGTACAGATATTGAGTTCATGTGCATAAACATAAGATGTAAGGACCTACTTTTCTTACCTGACATAAATGCTGCCGATAAGAGTTTATAAAATATGTCATCAAGAGTAATTGGGATATAAAAACCTGAAGTAAAATATAAGATTTTGCTTTATAATTAGGAACTACAGGTTTAACGAAGTTAAATTATTGTCCTGATTCGAGCAGGTGTTAGAATCTGTAAAATAAGGAATGTTACTTGTTAAGTTTGAGTGAACACTTAGAGGAAATAAACTTAGATTTATATGCATACGAGGTAGTCATTTGCTAAAAGTTTTCGAGAAGGAGTTTATGGAGAATAAAAATTCAGAAATGTACACTTTGTTCTCAGACGAGAGAATTGTTAAGAAAAGTTCCTAGTGCTGTTAAAGATAGTGTTTAGGATTTAAAATTCTAATGTGAAACATCAAACTTAGACTTGCTGATGAATACAAGTAGTAGATATCAAATGTATATATATATATATATATGCTGAACATTATTACTCTAACCGTAGAGGTTAAAATTATAGTTGATTATTTTAATTTTAAGATTTAAAGTTTATAACTAATACTTGAAATATTAGCTAAAGATAAGAGATCAAGAAAATATCAGTTACTCCCTCCGTCCCACGTATAAAAGAGGGAGAAGAGAAATAATAATTTGCCGTAAATATTGTTCATTCATGATCTCGTATATATACAACAAGAGATCCTAAAATATTGGATCTAGAATCAAACCCTATCTCTGCACAACTCTAACAAACCCTATATATGGAAGATACGTAATTACAATTAATAAATACAATTATTTATTTAATTGTTATTCGTAATACCCCCCTCAAGCGTTGCATTGGATGCAAGGAAACACAAAGCTTGGAACGAAGCAACTCAAAAGCTGGCCGCGACAAACTTTTAGTGAAAATATCGGCCAATTGCAAGTGAGACGGAACGAACTGAGTAGAGATTTTCCGGGACGAGACTAATTCACGAATAAAATGACAATCGATGTCAATGTGTTTAGCTCGTTTGTGAGGGATCGGGTTTTGGCTCAAGAAAACGGCACTATTGTTATCACAGAGAAGAACCGGAGTCGAAGAAATAGGAACATTGATTTCACCAAGAAGATTCATAAGCCAAACCATTTCAGCGGATGTATTGGCAAGAGCTCGATACTCCGATTCGCAGCTAGATCGAGCAACCGTAGGTTGCTTCTTTGAACTCCAAGAGACGAGATTTCCTCCAAGGAAAATAGAATAGCCATATGTAGAACGTCTAGTATCAATACATTTGGCCCAATCTGCGTCCGAATAACCCAAGATAGAGAGATCGGATCGACGAGTGAAAGAAAGACCAAGATGGACAGTACCCTTATTAACGTATCGAAGAATACGTTTCACAGCCTCAAAGTGATCTATAGTCGGAGATTGCAAAAACTGACTAACATGATTCACGGCGTAAGAGAGATCAGGACGAGTGATCGTAAGGTATTGCAAGGCTCCAACTAAAGAACGATAAAGGGTAATGTCATGAAATGGTGTACCATCTTGCTGAAGTGAGCCGCCGGCGATCAAGGGAGTGGCAACGGGTTTCGAATCAAGGAGCTTTGCCCTAGAAAGAATGTCGTGAGCATACTTAGCTTGACCGACGAAAACAGCATCCGACTTTGAAGTAATTTCAAGGCCAAGGAAGTATGTGAGAGCTCCCAAATCCTTTAGCGCAAACTCGCGACTTGCGCGAGATATAAACCGCCGTAGCAACATAGGATTGTTCCCGGTTAGAACAATATCGTCCACATATAGAAGAAGAAAGATGACCGACGACCCTTGATGGTAGAAGAAGAGAGACGTATCACAACGACTTTGCTTAAAGTTGAGACCAAAAAGAAACGTGCTAAATCGTTGAAACCAAGCTAAAGGAGCTTGCCGAAGACCGTACAAAGCTTTTTTAAGACGACAAACATGATTTGGGAATTTTGGATCGACAAAGCCTGGAGGTTGAGCCATAAAAACTGGTTTCGACAGAAAACCATTCAAGAAAGCGTTCTTGATATCCAATTGATGCAAAGGCCAATTGAAATGAACCGAGAGAGCAAGAATAACACGAACTGTAGAGGCTTTAACAACCGGACTAAAAGTATGATGAAAGTCGGATCCCGGTACTTGAGTGAAGCCTTGGGCGACAAGCCGCGCTTTGTATCGATCGATAGAGCCGTCAGCTTTGAACTTGGTGCGAAAAACCCATCGCGAGCCTACTATATTTGCACCGGCAGGAGGCTGAACAAGATCCCAAGTCTTGTTAGAATGCAGAGCTTCAATTTCCTCTTCCATAGCAGTAACCCAATGCGGATGCTTGAGAGCGGACTTGAAACCCCGAGGTTCGGAAGAAGACGTCGAAGCAATCAATGCGGATAAGAGAGGAGTGGTGGCAACGTCAACGGGATAACGAGGTTTGAAAATCCCAGCCTTAGAGCGAGTAATCATCGTGTGGGTCGGAGGAGGGGGTGCCGGCGGAGAAGATGACGGCCCTTGTGATGAAGACGGAGGAGATGACGGCCCTTGTGATGAAGATGGATGTGATGACTGATTCTCTACTGGAAGCAAGGGAGTTGTTGGTGGATTAGATAATGCTTGAGATTGGTGGTCAGCCGCATCATCCAAATCCAAATTGCATGAAGAACAAGGTGGTGCATGATTCTTGGAGACGCCATGCAGAGGTGAAGATTCATAAAATGAAGAGATATCCAAATGCCCACTGGATGTAGCCGCGCTTACGGAAGCAAATGGAAAAACATTTTCATCAAATTGAGCATTACGAGTAATGTAAACACGAGATAGAGCAGGATCGTAACACCGAAAACCCTTGTGAGAGGCACTATATCCGAGAAAAATGCATGGAGAGCTACGCGGAGCAATCTTGTGAGGAGAGTAGTCACGCAAATATGGAAAAACGCGGCATCCAAATGGTTTGAAATTTGGATAATATGGAACGCATCCAAATAATACCTCATACGGCGACTTGTTTTCCAACACATAAGATGGTAATCAATTAATAACGTAAGTAGCAGTGGCAAAAGCATCAAACCAAAGAGTAGCTGGAGCTTTAGCTTGAAATAACATAGACAAACCAGTTTCGGTGATGTGGCGATGCTTGCGTTCGGCACGACCATTTTGTTGAGGCGTATAAGGACAAGAAATCCGATGGTGAATGCCACGAGATTCAAAAAATGATCGGAGACGAGTATTAACAAACTCCGAACCACCATCACTTTGAAACTGCTTGATTTGAGACGAGAACTGAGTACAGACAAAGGTGTAGAATTTTATAAAAATGTCAACAAAATTCCGACTTTGCCTTAAGAGGATATAGCCATGAAAAGCGAGAAAAATCGTCAATAAACACTGCATAATATCGATAACCATCTGTGCTAGAAAGAGGTGCAGGCCCCCACAAATCACAATGTATTAAATCCAAAATTGCAGTAGCACGCTTATCATTCAATGGAAAAACAAGTCGTTTGCTCTTAGCGAGCTGACATGGAGAACACAGAGTCGGAGTGGGTAATAAAGATGTAACAGATAAATGTCCTAACTTATTAAGCAACGAAATAACGGAAAACGGAACATGGCCCAATCGACGATGCCACAACTCGTAACTGGCCTTTGATTTAGTGGATGTGACGGCAGCAAGAAGAGCTGAAGTACCGCGATCAAGAACATACAAACCGCGATCAAGATGCCCCTGAGCTATAGCCTGCCTTGTGGTTCGATTCTGAACAACAAACGTACGATCAGAGAATAACACATCAACAGGATAATCTCGAGTAAGTTTGCTGATAGAGAGTAAATTTTTTGTAATATGTGGAACCACCAAAACATCAAGAAGACGAACATCTTTATTAATCGAGGCGCTGCCAGTATGAGAAATCGATAAAGAAGAACCGTTACCCACAATAACATTACCGTTTCCGGAGTAAGGCTTAAGATCGTCGAGAGAAGACGAATTCGATGTCATATGAGCCGAGGCACCGGAATCCACATACCAATCCGGAGAAGGGCTAGAGATGTTGCAAGTAGAGGAGAAGGCCTCGGCCAAATTAGCAGCAGACGGCGGTGCGCGAGAAAGATATAGCTGGCACTTGTCGGCGTAGTGCTCTCCACGACAAATTTGATACCGAGGCTTCCGAGGAGGACCACCACCGCGACCTCCTCCACCAGAACGTCCTCCACCACGTCCACCACCACCTCCATTACGACCACCATTCCCACCAGAATAATTGGATGGGCGAGAAGGCGGCACAACAGACGATGAATTTTGGCCAGAAGAGGCCGTGAAAGCAACGGTTGATGGTGAATCTGAAGGATCCATAGTTTTTGACATTAAATCAAATTGGACGGCCTGATGAAGCAAGGTGGAGAATGAAGGAACTGGCTGCATCGACATGCGAGCGTCGGCGAAGTTGGCGAAGGTAGCTCCGAGACCGCGCAAGAACCAGTGGCTCTTGTCGGACTCGTCGACTGGTTTTTCAACAGCAGAAAGCTGGTCACATAGACCTTTAAAACGGGCTCCGTAGTCCTTGACAGAAAGAGATCCACGACGGAGAGAGAGAAGCTCCTCACGTAACTGATTCACTCGGGAGGTAGAAGAGTGAGCGTAGGCAGCTTCAAGAGCGATCCAAGCATCGCGAGACGTAGCGCATTCGACGACCTCCGCCATAGCTTCCTCGGAGAGAGAGGAGAAAAGAACAGCAAGAAGGCGCTGATCTGTAGTGAGCCACTTTGTATACGCCGGATTCGGGACAGATTCACCGGAGGAAGAAAGAGACGTAGGCGACGGCATTGGCTTCGAACCATCGATGAACCCTAGAAGCTCAAAACTCCTAAGCATAGGAATAACTTGACGCTTCCAAAGAAGGTAGTTACTGGAGGTTAACTTGATGGAGATCATGTGGATCATAGTGGCGATTGGAAGGGAGTCCGACGGCGGGATAGGATCAGTGGCGGCCATGGCAGAAAAAGAAAGGGTTTAAGGTGATTTAATTAAGCTGATACCATATAAGAGAGGGAGAAGAGAAATAATAATTTGCCGTAAATATTGTTCATTCATGATCTCGTATATATACAACAAGAGATCCTAAAATATTGGATCTAGAATCAAACCCTATCTCTGCACAACTCTAACAAACCCTATATATGGAAGATACGTAATTACAATTAATAAATACAATTATTTATTTAATTGTTATTCGTAATACCACGAAAGACGTTACCTTTCTTTTTGTCAATTTCTGGCACGTTTTTCCACGTTCTTGATGATGCGCTTTAAAATAGATTTTTGAAGAATTTTTTCTTTTACGGGATACTATGATAGTTGTATTATCCCGCAAAAGAAAAAATTCTTCAAAAATCTATTTTAAAACACTTCATCAAGAAGCGTGGAAAAACGTGCCAGAAATTGACAAAAAGAAAGGTAACGTCTTTCGCGGGACGGAGGGAGTATGTATTTAGATAGCTAAGGAACATAAGCAACTATAGTGAAGGTTAAGAAGAAAAGTTATAAATAAGTTAGAGAAGCATCCACTTTTATTCTCTGTTTCCCTTCTCTCTCTCTTATTCAGCTTCGCCCAATGAAGGTACGAGCGGGAACGTGAAGTGAAGGAAGCAAGGTGTGTCAATTAATACTAAAGATACGGATAGTTCAGGTGGGCATTATTATTTACGAAAAGTATAATTTTGCTATAATAAAGCACATTTAAAATGAAAATGTCAACTGAGTTATACATGCATAAATTGTTATGGTTTTATGTACGTTCTTATCTGTGATAGTTTGTCAATTAAGGACGATCGGTCCTGTTTTAGACAAAGGTTGCTATACAGGGTAGTGTACACTAAAGTCGTGAATTGTGTGCTCCGAAGGTGGGCCGATTTATGCAAATAAATATGTCCGTGGAAGGTGGCCAACTTCCACGGCATGAGGATCACAGATATGGGTAGTGCAGAATGGTTGTAAAAGATGTTTAGTATGCATAAGTCGTGTCCATAAAACCCTTGTGCGATACCGTTATGAATGCATGGATAATTATCATTTTTATAACTTTCGGCATAGCCCACGGGGTACCTTAGTACTCAGCCCTGCTTGTGTTTCTAAAAACTTGCAGGTTAAGCAAGGTGGGTGGTGGCAGTATTGAGGGGAGATGGTCTTTCTTGTGAATTTGGTTCAGGAAGAGATGCATATCCTCATATATGTATCTATTTTGTAGATCTTCTGCTGTACTCTTTGACAAATCGTGTTTTGTTAAGATTATAGTTCTTTGCTACGTTCGTAAATGATAACCAATCCTTTCTGGATTGTCTTTTGAAACATGTATAATACTTGAGCCGCTCGGCTTCTTAGTTTCTCCTGAATTCTTTTGATATATGTCCATCGCTCGAGTCTATTAACATGTCGCTTCACCTTTTCTTTCGATACTAGGTTATGATTACTCAATTCCCCCTTCTTCCCCGCTTCTTTATTCCAACCCATAGTCATGCTCCGGCTGAGCCGTCCTTCGGGAAGAGCGGGCGTGACAGAACGCTCTATAAGCCACCACATCACAGGCGGCTACTTCAGGGGCCTAATGAACCGGAAGGATTCGCACCGAGACCACCTGCGCCAACTACTCCCCCTTGTGGCCTTTGTTAGTGTTACATTACGCATATATATGTATATGTTTTTAACCTGTTTTAGCATTCGCTTAATATGCATATGTTGTCTATATCCGTATTTGTATTAACATATATATGAAATTTATGTAATTGCGTTTTTCTTTTACTTTGCTTTCGTTCTCTTTTTCATTTGTGAATTATGATTTTGTGTTCAATGACTTAAGCATTAATTCAAGTCGTGAATTGTGAATTGCTAAGTAACATAAATTCCCCTTTGTTAAACGTATAAATTCAAAGGAAAATCTGAAAGAAGTGTATTGACCTATATAGTTAAAAGGAACTTTCTACTAAAGAATACAACGGTCAAACAAGTACTCTCTTCGTCTCAATTTACTTGAAGCGTTCTCTTTTACACAAAAAAGTTTAAATAGAAACGTTAAAAGATTTCAGTGTCTAAGTTTCATATATTGTTTGATCAACATTTAAACCCATAGACATATTGATTTTGATCTTAAATTAAAGAAAGTATTAAGACCTTGAATTGAAATATATCTCAAAAATTATATTGGAATACGGGTAGAGAGTTGAATGCTTATAGTTAGTGTTAATTTTAACAAAAATTAATTATTTCACCTTTTTCACAAAATATAGATTTTATGAAAGAAGATATATTTTACAAGGAGTCCTTATTCTACAAAGAAATGAGTATTTATCTTCACAAGGAAAGAAATTATATCATTACAAAGGAAGACTTTGTTTCCTAGTACGAGTCTTGACCTAATCTACTACCTTGGAGAAGAAGATTTCGTGCTCTATATATATGAGAACAAGTCTCATAATTCGTGGATCTTGGAGAGAGTTTTTCAGAGAGTTTGTGAGAGTTATTCGTTTTCATTATTGTCGCCGAGTTTTGTGCAAGCCATTATTTTAGTCGTTGTCGTTACAACTTCTGCTAGCATTCATAGTTAGATTCATTTTATAGAAGTTGTAATTTAGTTCTTCGTTTGTAAGTTTTTGTTACTCGGTTGTTTTTGTAATTCACATCATCACAGTGGATTGCGCCATGACGCATTCGCAAGTTATACATTTATATAACTTGTGAAATTTTACATCACATGTTCTTTATTGTTACTTCCGTTGTTGTATCTGAAGTTGCTAGCTCTGTGCTTCAAACCTTACTCTGCTCTGTGAGCTCCATAATACGTTCATCAACGCAGCACATTCTAACAATTGGTATCAGAACCCACACTTGATACACTAGGCGACGATCCTGCTACTGTTGTTTACGATGGATGTTTTGAATCCTGCGCTACACAGGTCTCCAGTCCTTGATGGTTCGAATCATGCTCTTTGGAAGATCCGAATTCGTGCATACATCAAGTCCATTGATGTACGAGCTTGGAGATCTATTTTGAATGGTTAGACACTACCCAAAACCGCTATGAAGATGGAGACACGACCCTGATAACCACATATTTAGCATGCTTTAGAGTGCGTCTCGATGCGTGTTTTGGGTACGTTATGTGCTTAAATGGATAGGAAATGATAAGTTTTTACAACTTATGCATTTTCTATACATTTTGCGTTTTCTCTCGTTTTCCGTGCCAATTTCAGGTGCTGTGGAAATTTTCTGGGAACGTTCGAGTAATTCTATGTCGAAGAGGATCGAAAGAGGAAGCTGTAGCACTTTGCGGATTATTTTTCCAAGGCCGGACGAGAGAGAACAAGCAAAAACCGTAGGAGTGCGCAAAGTGATGAATGTGGCCGAAAATGCACACACACCCTTGAACTACTTTTCGGAAATTACAGTTTTTACCCCACCTTCTCAACTCAAGTTTCTTTTTATTGCAATTTGACCCCAACTTGTGGGAAGACTATAAATACTTAGTTATTTTCCTCATTTGGTATCTTGAACCACTTGTAATTCACTCTTGAGCATCTACTTTAGAACCCTAGCATTTTTCCCTCTTTCCTCTTTAGTATTTTCAAATATTGTTGAAGATTATGCTTGGAGTTTGAAGAGATTTTGAAGATTTCTTCTCTATTTTCTTCCCTTGTCATTTTCATTATGTTTTTGCTTGTTGTTGATGGTTTGATGCTTAGATCCATGCTAGGCTAGATCCATTGAGGTTTCAAATGATGGATGACGTGAATTAGGCTAGGATGTGAGGGCTATTGATGTTGATTTACCCTTTCCTTGAGTTGCCCTTGGATTTGATTGAATTTAATTGCATCAATGATTGACAACCATGTGTGCATACAAGATGTTTGATGGAATGCCTAGTAAGCTTCCATTCATAGCACTTGGCATGAATCCTTGCTCATATTAGCTAGCTTTGCTTTTGCATTATTCCTAGTAAGAATTATGTGAATGATTGCTAGTTAATAGGTGTTGTGCTTTTAGGAGTTGGTAATATGTTTAGAATGGTAAGCATGTTATTCAATCCACTAGTTATCAAGTCTTAGGAGGATGAGATAGCTTGACTTATGTAAGAATGTCACTCAAGGGAATTAAAATGGTTTGACACATCAAATGCCTAATCCTTAGCCTAATTACATCTGAAATCGTTTGAAACCTTATCTTTTTTACTTGTTTATTTACTTGTTCTTTACATTACTTGCCTTTATTTTTGCTTGTTATTTCACTTACTTATTGCTTGCCTAGTTATAAAACACCAAAATCATGAATATGTGCTTAGATAGTATGATAGGGACTAAGTAAACTACTTGATTTTCTATTGCCACAATCACTCTCCGTGTTCGATACTCGGACTTCCATAGTTCGATATTATTGCTAGGTTAGAAATAGCCTAGTCAGACCCTGAAGCATGTAGTTGAGTGGACGAGAGATGAAATTGATCTCGCAAATTTCAATGAGAAAGCTCTCAACAATATCTCACAACTGTGGACATGAACATGTATACATTGATTGCAAATTCTACGTTAGC
Organism: Thymus mandschuricus; assembly: GCA_029379335.1. Lineage (NCBI taxonomy): Eukaryota > Viridiplantae > Streptophyta > Magnoliopsida > Lamiales > Lamiaceae > Thymus > Thymus mandschuricus. The sequence goes on from CM057071.1 coordinate 16,409,096, forward strand.
CAATGATGCTTAGGAGATTTTTCAACGCCACTGTGAAGGAGATCAAAGTGTTCGTGAATCCAGATTGAGGATGGTGACAACCAGATTCGAGAATCTAAGGATGGAAGAGGACGAAATCATCTCATCTTACTTTGGTTAGATTTATTGATATTGCTAACGAGTCTCAAGATCTTAGAGAACCAATAAACAATAAGAGACTTGTTTCCAGAGCTCTTCGATCGCTTCCAGAACGTTTCAACGTGAAGATCTCATCTATTGAACAAGCACATGGTACTGCCACGTTGGAGCTTACAAAGCTGATGAGTATTCTAAAGACGTTCAAGATGAATCTTGATTAACAAAGATTCTCTACAACAAGAAGGGAGTTGTCCAGAAAATGATTGCACTGAAAGTTGCATCCTTTGAGGTTACCTCATTTGCTTCCACTGAGGTTCCCTCTTCTGCAATGAACTTTGATGAACGTGATGAAGACGTGATGGAGGAGATTGATGAGAGTGCAAGCATGCGAGCACTGATCCAGAAATACAATGCCATGGTTTGATTTGTGAAGTCAAAGTTTGATGAGAAACCAAATGATCAAAGGAACAAGGCATTAGACTTCAGCAAGCAAAAACAGTTTGATTATTCATCATCACAATTGAGAAGAGTTGCCTCTGGTCGATTTAGGAATGACCCTACAACTTCGGAGTCAATCAATGTAGTGCATGTTCTGGATTTGGTCACTATGCAAATCAGTGTGCCAATACACTTCGAAAGCATGGAAAGAATCTTTTCATCTCCATGAGCGATGATGATCATGACAACGAGGAGGAGAAAGAGGTTCCCAAATACTTTACTTTGTGTCCGAGCTCGAAAAATGATCACTACCATTCCCTAGATCGTTCATCACCGTAGTCACCGGAACTTCCTCCGTCTTTGAACCACCGTGGATCAATGGATCAGTTGGTGATAAGCTTGGTAAGGGTTTATTGAGCGATAACTTATTTAGATCACGTTCCATACCGTGTTCAAGATCTTCTTCGCCCAAAGCATTTGTTGTCCCACACTTTGAACCTAGCGAGCGCGTAATTGGTCCGTTCTTGTGCAGTCTTGAAGACTCCTCACCAAACACAACACTAAGTGGTTTCTTCTATAATAAAGGCTCGGTTATTCTAAATGCGATAAGTTTTGCTAATCACAGAACATCCCAAGAATATACCATATTCCGCTTTCCTATCAAACGGTTTCAATAGTACCTTACCATTATTGTGGATAAAACAACGACTAAAAATATAGAAATATGGATGTTAACAATTCTCTCTGTCCATAAATATAAGCAATATGAAAGATAACACTATTGTTCCTTCGAGAAATACACAGAATAGCAACGGAAATTTGACACAATTGAGCAATATGTTTAAAAAATTAAGCGCGTACGTAGTATATACAAAATAAGCAGTAATTTATGCATCCATCCAAATACTTGGCCACATTATTTCAAATTAAGATTTATCTAAATACAAAATATATGTAGGTACATCATACATGGGATATGTGGGAAATAAGCGAAAAAAGAAAAATACTTAATTAAATTATGGTACATTAAGTATAGTTTTGAATCTATCTAACCTATTTTAGCTAATAAAATTGAAAAATTAAATAATATAAACTAATTATAAAACTTAGTTTGGATGAGTAAACCACATGTTTAAAATATAAACTTAGGTTGTGTTCTCTTTGGTGCGAAAGATAAGTAGAGAAACGAGAAAATCACCCTATAAATTCCACCATTTTCTCACCTTTTCAATTTTTTTCCCTTCATTTGCACTACAATGGAGAGAAAATATTATCTCTCCAATTTGGTGTTGTAAATATTTTCTCCAATTTAAAGAGTAAAATCCCCCCTCATTGATAAAAAGTGAGAAAAGGCGAGAAAAATGGTGAAATTTATAGAGTAATTTTCTCTTTTATCTCTTTTTCTTTCGCATCAAAGAGAACGCAACCTTAGTCTTAAAAAATTGAAATTGAAGAATTTGTTTTTAATTAAAATTCATTAATTTTGGATTTCCCCTAAGATCTCTACGCTGTATATATGGCTCACATATCATAACGCATTACGGACACGGATCGATCGTAATATCGATGCTTGGTGGTCGCCACTATTAACTTCTTCGATCGATCTTTGAGGTCTCGGACTTATATGCATGGCTTCGAAACACCATCTCTTCTCAGGCCAAAGCCTTCCGGAGAAGTTTGAAATATACTGTCATCGATATTTGAAAGGGACATTTTTTTTTAAAACATTACTCTGTCAATGTCATTTGGTTAATCAAATTTAATGATTTTTTTTTTTTTATCGCGTTTCTTTTCGACACTGAAATTAAGAAGCTTTTGTTTTAGGAATTTTTTACTACAGAATTAAAGAACTTTTGTCAAATGTTTGATTATTATATAAAAGAAAAATTGTTAAGAAATCGAGCTTTTTAGCATAAGAATTAAGGAACTTTTGTTAAAACAACATGATATTTCTACCATAAAAGAAAACATATTAATAAATAAGAGACAACATAAAAAGGAACACGCGTCAAAATTAATGGGACGAAGTGAATCTATGATAATGCTTTTGAATGAGTCCATGTTTAAAGAAGAAGAAGACTGATGATTGATTCAAATCCTTTTAATGTACAATTTAATCACGCGTGGAGAAGAACTGGAGGTGGAGAGTAGGCATGTAGACGGTATAATGGCTATATTTTATATAAAGTTGATAAATTTAATTGCGTTTTCTTTTTATGGTATACTACTTCCATCCAATTTAAGTAGACCCATATGTATACTGTATAGTAACTTTTTCGGCACGCATTTCCACCGAAATTTAGTACGAGTTTTACAATATAATTTTGAAATATTATTTCTTTTACGGGATAGCCCGACACTCGTAGTATGTCGTAGAAAAAATAATATTTCAATATTATATCGTAAAACCCGTATTAGGTTTGGTGGAAATGCGTGCCGAAAAAGTTACTATACAAATGGGTCTACTTAAATTGGATGGAGGTAGTATTATATATGACGAGAAATGATAAAAAAGAAAACATTCACCGTTAATTTTTTTTTTTTTTTTTTTTTTTTTTTTTTTTTCACATTTTCCACATTTTCTACGATAAGAATCTTACACTTTCTCTCCTCTACATTTTCACTTCAATGAAAAGAAATTTTTATCCCACCAACAAAATACATACTTTTATAATTTTCGGGAAAACCCTTATCTAATCTAAGGAAAAATAAGAGGGGTATTTAAGGTATTATTTTCTTATAATAGTATAAAGGTACGATACTTTTTTTAGTACAAGAATCTATATAGTAATATTATTAAATATCAACTTTGAGATTTCGTTGACCCATGTAGAACATAAATCTGAACGTGTTACGAATGACGTTACAGATAATGTACTACTTTGAGCTGCGGAAGCATGCACAACAAAACAACCATGAAAGCAATAAAATAACACCAACCAATGATAACCCAGTTCGGTTAAATCAACCTACATATGGGGGACACGCCCAAGAGCCAATTCACTATCAAGAGCTTCAGAGATACAAGTATTCGAATACTAGCCACCGCTACGTATTCACTCCTCACCCGTCTACACTCTACTCAAGTGAACTTGAGGATAAATCCTCAGCCTAACCAAGCCTAATCTAGACTTACTCTTGAGAGATCTACCCACAATATATATAAGAAGAAAACAAGAAAAAAACATAGTCTAGGACAAACTGTGTTATATGTACCACATGATGTCCCAACTGATGTTACAGAGACGCAAGATGACTCTCGGCACTACATTGTGCGAGGATAACAATATCAGCTCTCTCCTCTCTCTTCTCTGCTCCTTATGAACGTGTATGAGCCTCCTTATATAGCCACCAAGTCGTGGATCTTCTCTTGTAGCCCAAGTAACACGTTTCCTTGTAGATAAGGATTCATGTATATCTTCTTTCCTTGTAAATATCCTTTCCTTGTAGAAGAAGAATCCTTATGCAAATAGAATCCTTATGCAAATATATAATTAAGGGAAAATAAATCTCTTAATAAAATCAAATCTTTAATTATAAGGAAATAAATAATATATCTCAATGCATATATAATTGCCAAAATTATATGCAACCACACGTTGCAATAACAATCTCCCCCTTTGGCATTTATGTATGCAAACCACACTCAATAAACCAACGCAATAAACCACACTAATCCAAGCATCACTGGAACACCAACCAGTACATCAGAATGCTCCCCCTGAATCAAATACTTCTCCACCAGATATCCATCGAGCCAAAAATACGGGATCATATCAATAATTATCCCAGAATATGCACAAAAATAGAGAACCAAACCCATGCTCCAAATCGATCAATGCAATAAAAATCATCCGGCTAAGAAAACAGAGACATCAGGAGGTACATCATCGAGCACATATCCATCAAAGCACATAATCAAGCAAAAACTTTGCTCCCCCTGAAGTGAATCCTCGAGAGTTAGCAGCACCAACAAACTCTCCCTTGCTATGAACTTCTCCTCCTCGTGTGCGGTAAGAAAAGGAACACCGCCAACTGCAAGGACAAGAACGCATCTGGAACGCCGTGGGAGGAAGAATCATCAGAGCACATCTAGATCAACATATAGGTGGCAGGACCTAACACCAATAACTTAGGTGACCTGCTCTGATACCAATTGAGATTTCGTTGACCCATGTAGAACATAAATCTGAACGTGTTACGAATGACGTTACAGATAATGTACTACTTTGAGCTGCGGAAGCATGCACAACAAAACAACCATGAAAGCAATAAAATAACACCAACCAATGATAACTCAGTTCGGTTAAATCAACCTACATATGGGGGGACACGCCCAAGAGCCAATTCACTATCAAGAGCTTCAGAGATACAAGTATTCGAATACTAGCCACCGCTACGTATTCACTCCTCACCCGTCTACACTCTACTCAAGTGAACTTGAGGATAAATCCTCAGCCTAACCAAGCCTAATCTAGACTTACTCTTGAGAGATCTACCCACAATATATATAAGAAGAAAACAAGAAAAAAACATGGTCTAGGACAAACTGTGTTATATGTACCACATGATGTCCCAACTGATGTTACAGAGACACAAGATGACTCTCGGCACTACATTGTGCGAGGATAACAATATCAGCTCTCTCCTCTCTCTTCTCTGCTCCTTATGAACGTGTATGAGCCTCCTTATATAGCCACCAAGTCGTGGATCTTCTCTTGTAGCCCAACTAACACGTTTCCTTGTAGATAAGGATTCATGTATATCTTCTTTCCTTGTAGATATCCTTTCCTTGTAGAAGAAGAATCCTTATGCAAATAGAATCCTTATGCAAATATATAATTAAGGGAAAATAAATCTCTTAATAAAATCAAATCTTTAATCATAAGGAAATAAATAATATATCTCAATGCATATATAATTGCCAAAATTATATGCAACCACACGTTGCAATAACAAACTTGTTTTCTTTGACAAAAGTACTCTATTTCAACAGATTCATATGAATCTGATGACTTTTTCATTAAACAATCAAACAATGTAAAACCCTAGGAAATTTAAGCACACGCATTTCTTATTCTTATTTCCATGTAACTATAAATGAGAAATGGCGTGCATAGATTATGTATATATATACGCCATAACAAGCAAACAAAGATATTTTTCTTCCCAAAACAATCGAAAATGGGACGAGTGTATCTCTTCTTGGCAATATTGCTTATTATTGCATCAACCAAATTTTGCAGAATGTTTCAGGAATAATGTATATTTCTCAGATCAAACTGTAGAGTGGAAGTATATAATTGAAGATACAAAGCCAACATTTTCCTTTACAGCAATGCCTCTGCTTCCTCCGCTTCCGCCTCGATTTTCTTTTGTGAAAATAAAAAAGAGGACGATCCATGAGCCGCTTCAGTACAGGCGGCTACATCAGGAGCCTAAAATAGGGAAGGCACCGCAACCAGTTCGGCCAAATCCTCCCCCTTGTGGCCTTTGTTAATTAGCGTTATGTTGCACACATACATTTATGATTTTAATGTGTTTTAGCATTTAGCTTAATATGTATGTTGACATATTATCACTTATTATCTCAACGTTTCAATTTATTTCCAATATTGTCTCAAAGTCTCAAATTTTAAAATATTGGCCTAATGTATATAATATATTTTACGATCGTGTCTTAACATCATTTCCGACTTTAGCTACTATGTGCTCATGTACATCACAGGAATGTCACGTCATTCGTTACACATGGATTAAAAATATAAAATCGAAGATCAAAACTGAAATAAAATATTGAAATTAAAAAACGTGACTAAAAATTAAAACCATGCAAAACCTGAAAGGTTGAAAATAAAATTAAAAGCAAAAAAAAAAAAACTGAAATTGAAACAACGTGACTTCTCTAGTTCTCAACATATTAAACATTTTTCTTAATTATTTATTTTCAGATATATTTTTTAATTTTATTTTTAAATCAACATGTACGTTGTGACGTGGAATTCCAATGAGTCATATGCACATAAGCACATAATAGTCGGAATTGGCGTTAATGCAAACTGTAAAAAAAATGAAACATTCAGACAATAGGTGATAATATCTCAACTGTATTTCTCTTCTAATTGTAGTTTTTCTCTCCTTTTCATTGGTGAATGATTTAAGCTATTCATTAAATTTTCATTTTTTTTATTCGGTGTTATAAGAGGGCGTTGCAAATCAAAACAGTTCCAAGGGAAAGCATTGAATCCATCTAACTTTTCAAGATGGATTTATACAAAAATTTCTTAAAATTTTCCTTTGTGATGATACGCGTTTGCTAGGGCAGAGCATTAGAATGGTTCGGTTTAAACCAATCCAAAATAGTAAAACCGATTAAACCAAACTTCTAAAAAATAAAACCGATCCGATCAAATTCTTTTAAGATTCGATCCGAACCAAACCGAAAACATTGGTTTGGTTTGGTTTTGGTTTTGGTTGGACCAAACTTTTATTAGTAACAGATTCATTTAACAGTAAATACTTTAAGTCTTCAACAAAATTCGAGATAACATATAAATCAGGAGCAGTCAAAACATCCAACAAATACTTCAACATAATTAAAATTTCTAACAAGTCAATAGTAGGTAGGGGATAGTCAAAATTAAAATACTACTAATATTCTATATAAATATTAATTATTTAAAAAAATTAATACTACCCCGGTCCTAGCTTTTTGACTCATATTCCTTTTTGGGACGTCCCATGTTTGTTGACTCATTTCCTTTTTTGAAAAGAATTAGAGTATAATTAGTACTCCCTCCGTCCTTAAATAAGTGTCCCGAGCTGCCATTTTGTGCAAACCAAGGAGAAGGGTAAATTGACACTTATGCCCTTAAAATCCTTGATTATTTATTTATTTATTTTTGTCTTTATCCCACTTTTAGATTTTCAAGAAAGGGTAGTTTTGGTAGTTTTGTGTAATTTTTGCTTGGAAAAATGTGATAGGACACTTATTAGGGACAAAATTTTTGGCGGCTCGGGACACTTATTTAAGGACGGAGGGAGTACAATTAGTAAACCCCTTGTTACACTTAACATTCCATACTTAAATCTCATCCACTCATTTTTCTGCACGTAGTTCAATATAATTTAAATTTCGAAAGTTTAAATTATTATAATTTGCTCGTTTGTTATCGGATTTTTATGATTTTTATATCAAATTAAAGGTCTTTATACGATCTTTCATTTAAGATCAGACAAGAACATGTTTTTATGCATATATGATGCTCTGTTTCTAAAATATGTTTAAATACATAAATCACATTACATTCCCTACAAAATACACTTTATACACTAAACATTTTCGTCTTAATTCCCGTGCAAAAAGCAAATGAGTCAAGAAGCTAGGACCGGAGTGGTATAAGATTAGATGGAACCGAAAAACCAAACCTATAGAACCGAATCCAAACCGATTTTTTTTTTTTTTTCCATTTATAACAACCGATCCAAACCAATATGCAAAAAATAATAATAATAATAATAAAAATAAAAAAAATAAAAAAATCAACCAATTTACAATGGTTCGGTTTGGATTTTGTATCTGCTTCGGTTTTGCTCTCCCCTAGCGTTTGCTCATATAAGTTCAAATAGGTTAGAATAACTCACAGTTACTGAGATACATCCTTCACATTTTACACATCAAGTTTCGAATAGTGGACGAATCCCCGAGCTTTTTGTCTAACAATTCAAAAGGAGATGACTCATCTGATGAGCGAATCGATATTCAATAGAATTATAACAATAAATTTGAGATGCATCATACTGACAAGAAGAGTTGCTATGAATTTAAGTGATCGTTGTGCTTGTAAAGTTTTGCTCAATCAATGACAAAATACATATTGTTTGCAGATTATGACACATGCACCAAAAGGTACACTCTTTTGTGATAGCCTATTCTTAGCAAAAGAATTGTCAACATACCAATTTAGGTACTAGTCGATACTATAATACAAAAGGTGTGATAGCTAAAAACTCATGCAACAAGACGTTGCACTAACATTTTTTATCTGTGTTTCCGAACAACAGAAAAAATAGATTATGGGGAAAAGAAAATACCTAATAATGCGTTTGAATTAGTCGATGTTTAAAGAAGACCGATAATTGATTATATAATGTTCAAGTAAATGTAATCGCGCGTGGAAGAATTAGAGGGTGAGAGTTCACACACGATGGATCCGAATGGCTATATTTTACTCCCTCCGTCCCATTGGGATAGAGACCTTTTGTTTCGATACGAGAATTAAGACGAAGTGGTGATAGTGGGTTAAAGTGATGTGCCAGAATTTCGTTGGATTAAAATTTTGTATTTCGGCAAAGGTCCCTATATCAGTAGAACGTCACAAAAAGGAAAATATATCTTTATCACTGAGACATGGGGAGTACATAATTGAATAACTACATCTTTAAAAGAAATGAAAATTGACAAAGTCCACACAAAATAAATAAAGAAATAAATCGGATGAACCCTATATGCCAAATAATACTTTTTATGAATTCAAAAATAATTTTTATTATAATAAAAATATTTCATATTATAATAAATTATGAAAAAAAACATTTACGAATAAAAACTGAAAATTTAAGAAATTATCCTATGTTTCACTTTATTAACTTTATTTTATCCAATAAAATTAAATTAAATATTAAAAATAATTATAAATACTTATTGAATAATTAAAGGCTAGGGAATAATTATAAAAATCATCCCTAATCATATATCAAAACAATTGGAAGAAAATACAAAAAATTAATAAAATTTTATATTCAGTAATACAGAAACGCTACTCTCCCCTGTCCACCTTGTGCATTTTAAATGTATCCACCTTTGATATGGCCGTGATAGGGTTTACCATTTTAGATTGACTAGGATATATATTTTAATTAATTTTTTCATTAATAGTACGACACGTTATCGGTGTGTATATTAAAAGAATGTCTTTGGTGGGTAGGAGAGCATTTCTTTTCATTAGTATACAACTAGAGAAAAAAAATTGGTATATAAAATACAAGAATGCCCCAATACCCACCGTGAACATTCTTAATGTGCCTAGCTACGAATGACGTGACATACAATTTATGAATAAAATAATTGAAATATATATTGTAACCTATCTAAAAAAGAAAACCCTAGCATTATTACATCAGTGGTGAGCACATTAAGAGTACTCATCATTGATAGGGGAGCGTTTCTTATGCTATAAAATATCACATGCAGGTTGCGTTCTCTTTGATGCAAAAGAAAAGGAGAGAACTTTACCCTATAAATTCCTCACCTTTTCTCACATTTTCTATTTTTTCCCCCCTTCATTTGCACTACAATGAAGAGAAAATATTATCTCTCCAATTTGGTGTTGTAAATATTATCTCCAATTTAAGGAGTAAAATCCCCACTTATTGATAAAAGGTGAGAAAATGGATGGAATTTATAGGCCAATTTTCTCTTTTCTCTCCTTTTCTTTCGCATCAAAGAGAACGCAACCGCATAGAAATAAAAATTGACATGTAGTCAAAGATTGAAAAATTAAAGTAACTCGATATACGTACGCGGAGTATTAACTTGGATACGTGCTGGTTACACTAGTTAGATCTTTGACATGTACTCTTTTTCAATAGATTCGTATGAATACGAGACTTATATCATTGAAAACATTAAATAGTGTGTTAAACTTTAGGTAATGTAAGCACACGCATTAATTATATTCACGTATATATATACATACGCTTAGACAAAAAAAGAAACAAACAAATAGAGATATTATTTTAAAACAATAAAAAATGAGACGAGTGTTTCTCTTCTTCGCACTGTTGTTTGTTATGCATCGAATAAATTTCGCAGATTGTGTAAACATTGATGTTCATTTCTCAGATCAAACCGTAAAGAGGAAGCATATTACTGAAGATACAAAGCCAACGTTTTCCTTTGCACCACCGCCTCAGCCTCCGTCTCCGTCCCTACCTCGATTTTCTTATGTGAAAATAAAAAAGAAGACGCTCCGTGAGCTGTCTCATAACAGGCGTCTACTTCAGGCGCCTGATGCACCACCAGCGCCGAGACCAACCGAGCCAGATTTCCCCCCTTGTAGCCTTTGTTAGTGTTATACTATTATACTTCCTCCGTCAAATCCATATTACCCTATTTTACTATTATAACATTCATGCTCATGAATAAAGAAATAGATAGAGTGAGTATCTCTATATATTTTCTAATATGCGTATGTTGTTGATCCATATTTATATTAACATATAAAATTTAATTAACTGCGCTTTTCTTTTAGTTAGCTTTCTTTCTCCTCTAATTTCATTAATTAGTGATGATTTTGTATTTTTACATTAATTTAATTTTATAATTATTTCTAGGTTTTACTAATCCCGCTTTCTAGTCTTAAACACACGAACCTTACCATTAAATTTAAATTTATGAATCTTCGAATATTTAACTAAACTTTTAATGGTGTTATCGTTTCTACCGTAACAAATTAAACACAAATCATGTATACGGCGTTACTAACTATTGTATTTTCGTGGAAATTTTGCGTAAACCACCATGATCATATTTTGTTCCATCGTGGACTTTGAACTTAGGCAAAGACTTGTTGAAGAAGTTTATTAAAGAAAATAATAACTTCAATATTAAATTAGCATTCCCTTTGTGACTCTATCCCACCGAAATTATATTATATTCATTATTTTATACTTTACATTACTATACTTATATAAAAAAACCTTATTTTTAGAGATATCAAAAAAGCACGAACCCGACGGGCTAATCCGAATAGCCCGAAGAAAATAGTGGGTTATGGCAAAAAAAAATAATAGCCCGAAAATAAAAAAGCCCGATAGGGCTGGACCCGAAAAAGCTCGAGCCTGATAGGGTTGGCCCCGTGGGTTTCCATAAATTATGAATTCATGACATATTTCATTACTCTACTAATACTTATATATTTTATAAGTAGGTTGTGTTTTAAATTATTATTGAGTATTTTTAATTTGTTTTAATAAAAATATAATCTTCATTTTAAATTTTATACGTTTTTTACTTCGACACTCGGTGAAAAGTGAAATAAAGATTGACATTTCGAAAATATTTTTACTAAATTCACAATACTTAATAATTTATTTATCTTTTTAATACAAATATGTGCTAAAATAGTAATTATTTTCATATCTATACGATGTCAATTTTATTTTTTATAAACTTAATGGCCCGGTGGGCTAGCACGAAACCGAGAGAGTTAGGGTTAGGGCCAAAAAATATTAGCTCGAAAGAAAAAAAAAAAGAAAAAAAAGAAAAAAAAGCCCGATTAAGCCGATCCTAATAGCCTGCAACCCGATTGGGCTAGCCCGAAACTCGGTGGGTTGGCCCGTTTGACATCCCTAATTGTTTTACAAAATGTAGACTTCCTATTATACCCTTTAATTAAATTTAATATAGTACTATAAATAATAACATAAATTTTCCTTTTACGATTTGGTATAATAATAAAATAATAACATAAATAGTCCTTACCAATTTTTCTACTACCTAAAATATATTCACCCCATCCTTTTATATATAATAGCAATGCGGATTCGGAGCACCACGTTAATTCACATGCCTACGTGGCGCTTCCTATGCTCTTCGTTCCTATTTATCTAAAAATTCATTTTATTTATTATTAAAAAATATCCTCTAATTATTTTATCGTTATCATTATTATTAATAATATTATTATATCTTTAATAGTTATCTTTAATACTATTCCATTCGTACATGAATAAATTTTAATATATTATTTATTTATTTTATTTGATTTATAATAAACAAACAATAACAATTACAATTCTATATAATAGAAAAATAAAATTAAACAACGGACGACTTGACTTATTTAAATATTTATTTATGCGTCATCGACATTAATCTTTTATTAAAATAAACAACGGGCAACTTGAAATATTTTAATATTTTTCTCTTATGTTTGCCAAAAAATAACACTAAACAATTAATTATTCATGTCGAATTTTAACGGGATACACTATACCTATTACCAAAATATTACTCTTATAAACCTACTTTTTATTATCACAATTAGTTGGCGGCTTGAAATAATGATACCTCATTTTAATATTTTTCTATGTCTCTTCGACATTAATCTTTTATTAGAATTTGCAACGGGCGGCTTGAATTATTTTAATATTTTTATCTTATATTTGCTTTTAAATAACACTAAACAATTAATTTTTCATGTTCAATTTTGACGGGATACACTATACTTATTATCAAAATATTACTCTGATAAACCTACTTAATTTTATTATCACAATTAACGGGCGGCTTATAATAACGACACGGCAAATGAAATCAATATAACTATTTAAATAACGGGCGACTTGACTTATTTGATTGGACAAATGTGAGTTGTAAGATATGATGTTAGTACGCCAAGTCACCTTATATGTCACGACCGGACTTTACTAAGGATAGTGAAGCCGGAGACTCGTGACTAGGGATGGGATTAAAGAAGCGGGAATAGAAAGGGGATGTAATTATAAAGCTAGAAACCACCCAAACAAGCGTGGGAAGTGATTATTATATCAATTGGCGTCGAGCCTTTAATGAAAAGATATACATGTGTTCGAAACGCTTACACGACTCGAATACTCAACAAGAATTTATCGACATTTTATAGCGGAAGTTTTACAGAATGCATGTATGAAGACACACATCACCGAGAGCCTTAATCTAAGAACTAATATGATTCATGATGACAAAAGCTTGGGTCGGCTCTCCATTCCATCTTGTTCAACCTGCATATTTAGAAATATATGCAGGGCTGAGTACAAAAGTACTCAGTGGGCACATTGCCGAAAACATACATATATAATTGTCAAGCCATTCAACTGTAAGACATAGGGGTTTTATTGAAAAGAGCCCATGCTTATTAAAACAGTTTATGTGATCTAAAAGTGTCCGCGCGGACTAAGTTCTTTAGTAATCTACCATATATGTTCCTAATGGTATCGGGAGAGTGGCCACTCTCACGATACCTTGACCGGCCAATCCGAAGATGACACACAGTCACTTTGTGTACACTAGTCTAAGTAAGATAGCTATCTTACTAAGACCCGAATTCGATTATATAAATTGGCAAAGCTAATACTGATAGGTATCATACAAAAATCAAAACATTTATGGCATGACAACATTTCAAAATAACTAACTTATATTTTCATAAACATCACATTTATTTTGGATAGAAAGCCCACCTCTTGAAGCGTAGAATATGCCCGGTCTTGATAGACGAACAACGTCAAAAACCTTGTTGAGTCGCGCCTATTCATAAAGGAATAATAAGAATCTACATTCTTATAATAAAACTTCCTATGGGAAAATAATCGTCTAGTATATTTTCCTATCTTATGAATCTGTTAGGGTTAACAGATTGATTTAAATCCTTTAAATCTTTTCATAAAAGAATAATCTTTTATTATTCAGAATCGTTTCTTCCATTTTTCGAGACCACTTATTTGTCGAATTAATTTCCGAAAATTATGCAAATCTTCAGGACATATTTTAAAGCTAAGTATAGCTTAATAATTAATTAATCTTAATTAATTAAATTCATAAATTGAATAATCTTAATCATTTTATTAATCTTAAGCGAGTCCAATTTTAATAGTCGGGTCGTCCTTATTAATTAATTAACTAATTAATCTCGTGAGTATTTTACGAGAACATAATCCTTCGAAAATTAATTGAACATTCGATTAATAGAATTTTAATCCGGACAAGTAAGCCCGTAATAATTCATTAGAAACGGCCCGAATGAATTAATGTCTCGGCCCAAATTACTGGTTCGGCCCAAGACCACTGGACTCGGCCCAAACCAAGAATCTGGTTCGGACCAGCGGGTTTTGGCCCGAGATCCGACCCGAAACCGAACCCGACCCAGTTCGTACACACATATATACTACCTCCTTCCCACTATAGTAGTCCCATTTTGACTTGCACACAAACCAATATTTGGTCAAACACAGGATTAAGCAGAATAATTAAGGATAATTAAGCTGAATTAGTACTGTAGCAATTGTACTGTAGCGGGGTTTACTGTTCATCATTTAACTGTTCATGTTTTAAAAAAATACAGAAATAATCGAAAAATTTCAAACATTTCAGTTTTGGTGCCAAAATGATTTTGGCACCAAAAAACTTCTAGTTTTCTGCCTATAAGAGCAGAATCATGCAGAATCCCACCAACTTCTTCTTCTTCTCTTCCACTTTCTGCTCATTCTCTCTGCACTGCTTTTTCTTCCACTTTCTGCTCATTCTCTCTGCACTGCTTCTTCTTCTACTTTCTGCTCTGCTTCTTCTTCTACTTTCTGCTCTGCTTCTTCTCTTTTGAAGATGGCGAAGGATGTTCCGGAACGCACAAGGATGGCGATCATTCAGTTTCTTTTGGCCAGCAAGATGCAGTCCAATGGAAAGCCTGCCCATGGAGCCATTGGTGAGGCTGTGACAGCTTTCAAAGTCAGCAGGAAGACAATAACTCGACTCTGGAATACTGCAAAAGAACAAAGGAGCAAAGGTGAGTTTGTAAATGTTTGTTCCATTAGAGCAAACAGAGTTAGGAAGAAAAAACATGAACCAAACTATGAAGAGATTGAAGCCATTCCAGTAGAAGAAAGAGGTACACTGCAGAACTTGTCAGATAAGTTGAAGATCTCAAAGAGCACACTGGGAAGATGGGCAAATGAGGGGCAGAAGCTCAGAGCTCACACAAACAATATGAAGTCTCTACTGACAACTTCTAACATGCGAGAGAGAGTGAGCTTTAGTCTACAAGCCATACACTATGATGCAATCAAGGATGAGTTCAGATTCAAGCCAATGGAGAACACCATTCATATTGATGAGAAATGGTTTCTGTTAACAAGAGATACATGCAGATACTACCTCACTCCTACAGAACCAGAGCCTCTAAGAGTATGCAAGTCAAAGAATTTCATCCCCAAAGTCATGTTCATGTGTGCAGTGAGTAGGCCAGTGTTAGGAGAAGATGGCAGTGTAATTTTTGATGGAAAAATAGGCATCTGGCCATTCACAGAAGAGATCACAGCAAAGAGGGACAGTATTAACAGGAAAAGAGGCACCAAAGAATTGAAACCAATACAGAAAATCAACAGGGATGTGATCAGAGACTGCCTAATCAAACAGGTAACATGTTTCAGCTCCAATCATTCAAAAACTGTTACATTTATTGCTACCAGAACTATCATTTAATGCATGTCAATTGTTGTGTTATTAATGCACTTACAGATTGTCCCAACCATTAAAGAGAAATGGCCAACCCTTCTTAGCAAGAATATCACCATTCAACAAGACAATGCAAGGCCACACATCAAAGGGACAGATGCAGAATTCAATGCAGCTGCAAATACAGATGGATTTCACATGAAGTTGGTACAACAACCACCCAACTCACCACTGTGCAATGCTCTAGACTTAGGCTATTTCAATGCAATTCAAAGCCTTCAACAAAGGAAGAAATGCAAGAATTCAGATGAACTCATCAAGGTAGTTGAAGACAGCTTCAATGCAGTTGAACCAATGACTCTCAACAAGGTTTTCTTAAGCCTACAGTGTGTGATGATCAAGATTTTGGAACATAAAGGAAAGAACAACTTCAATCCACCGCATATGGGGAAGGACAGGTTAATTAGGCAGGGTATGTTGCCTACTAATCTTCAAATTCCTAGTCATCTAGTTATGGAAAGCATAGAAGATCTTATCAGAGAAGAAGCAACAGAAGGACTTGAGGAACTAATGGCTGAAGTAGGAATCATCCCACCTCAGAATGGAGAAGGAATGTTGGACCTGAACTTTTGATTGAAAGAACAGAACAAGAAGACTGAATTTTTTGTGCAGAAAACAGAATTTTTTGTGTTAAAATTTTATTTTGAATTATGCAGATGCAATGTAAAGGACTGAACATGTTAACCATCATTTGGCTATTTTGCCATCAGTTGAAACCGATTTTCAATGTTATAAGATCACATTGTAGTGTTTTGACGAGACCCAAGCTCACACACACAAACTAATGCAGTTGAAACCACTTCACATAAAGACTTTTAAGATTTCAGAAAATTGTGTTTAGAAGAACTCATCATCGCTTACTCAAATAGCCCATCTTCCCACAGATTACCTGTATCATCAATGCAGAAGGATTAATCGCATAATTCTCAGATATGACAACAATAAACGATCACAACAGATCACACAAGAAAGGATCATCACAGAAAACTGATTAATTCACATAATTAACATATCCACAGAAGTCATAATTACAGAGAGCATCAAAAAGGATCACAGTCGATCACACAAAAAAGGTCAGGAATCACCGAGTTGGGACGCTCTCCAATCTCCAGGCCCGATTGGCCTCGGCTTCTCCATCCATCTTCACGTGCCTCAGTCGTCTTCAACCTCCCTCCTGCCCGATTCCCCTTTAAAGAGAGCCGACCGGCTTCATCTGCTCCGGCCAGCTTCATCTTTAAATTCAGGTCGAGGAATCGGAAACGCCTGCCGGTCGGCTTCATCTTTAAAGGGGATTGGGGTGGAAGGAACCGGGGAGGCGGCGGCGGGCTCCCGACATCTCTTCAGCTGCTCGACGGTAGGCCTGCGGCGGCGTTGAAGAGTCTCCCGAAAGCTGTGGCGGCGGCGGCGGCGGCTCGGGCGGTGGAGGAGCATCGCTTCGCCTCGGGGGGGAGTAGACAAGGTCGTAGTCGAGCTTGGCGCCCCGGACCCGATTTTGGGGTGTCCTCGGGGTAAGGCGCCAAACAAAGCGGTTGCGGCTCCGCCTTGGGGCCTGAGCAGGAGGCCGTGAGACGACGGGAGGTGGCGGCAAAACAGATCGGGTCAGATCTGGACTCGGGGAGACCGAGGAACGCCTAGATCTAGGGTTTTCCTCCACCCAGCCCACAGAAGCCTGCCGCGGGACACCGAGAGGTAGGGGAGAAAGGGGCGGCGGTGAAAGAGGCGGTGGAGAACCAGATCTCTGCAGAGAAGGAGATCTAGGGTTTTCCTCCGTCGGAGAAGGAGATCTAGGGTTTTCCTCCGCCGCGGCGGCCGCCGCCAGGCGAGACATCGGGAAACTGGGAGGCGGAGGGAGACGGAGGCGGCGAGATGGAGAGTACCGGAGAGGCGGAGAGAATGAGAGAGTGAGATGAAAATGGTGAGGAGGGAGGCGGAGAGAATGAGAGCTCGCGGAGGAAATGAGAGAAAAATGAGAGAGTTCGAGAGTGAGGCGGAGAAAATGAGAGAGTGAGAGTGTCAATAATTGAGGGGTGGGGGAAAACCCTAATGAAAATGGGTTGGGTTAATTGGGTTGGGTTAATTTGGGTTGGGTTGGGTTAGTGCTAATTGGGCCAGAAAACAAGGGTAATTTATTACTATAAATGGAAATGGGACTAGTATAGCGGGACGTCCCAAAACGGAAACGGGACAAGTATAATGGGAAGGAGGTAGTATATATATATATATAGAACCCTAGCCTCCCTCTCATTCTACGCCTCTCTCTCCCGACTGAACCCTAATCTCCCCCTCTCTCTCGGATCATCTCCTGTCGCGCCGCTACTCGCCGGCGTTGAGGGCTGCCGGCACCGGCGTTCCTTCGTCGGCGGCAGCCCTCGCGTCTTCTCTCTCCCTTTCTGTTAGACATTATCTGAAAGAACCCTAGTCCCTCCCGCTCTATCTTCCTCTCGGATTCTCTCCCGCCGCTCCGTCCGCCGGCGTTCCCTCCGCCGGGGACTTTCGGCCGCGGTTCCATGGTACACACCGGAGGAAAGGCAGAGGCGCCGCCGCACCTGGAATTTCCGCCAGCAGCAGCTGCTGCTGAAAGGACCTCTGTCCGCCGCCGCTGCTCTCCACCGTCGCCGGTTTTGCCGTAGCTGCTGAAGGTGAGGGTCCCTCTCTGCATACCCTCTCTCTCTTCTCATATCCCCCTTTAATTATTTTACTATATTATTTACTTAATTGATTTGTTTAACATTGCAGCTTCGACTACTCGTTCTCGACGACAGCCCCGTCATCGGAGCTGAAGAATTTTCGTCGAGAGATGAAGGCCATGCCTTAAGCTAAGCTTCTGCCCTATCCCTCTTTTTTTTTTTTGTGTGTGCTCCTTAAACCTTAGAGTTAATTAATATAGCAGTAGGGTACTTGTGTAAGTTATGTGAAAGTGGTGTATTCCCCACTTAACTGGTTTTTCTTGAGAGCAACATATACATATAGCTTAGATTACAGATTTCGTTTTGTTGTTATTACAAATCGTTGTGGATTTACAGCTTTCGATTTATCCTTTTTGTTTGAAGGGAAACACACATATGCTGTAGTAATTGGGGGTTTAATTTCATGTTTTTAGCTAGCATTAAAATTTGACATTATATAGTTGAATGGTCTTAGTTTCGTTTTATGTTCCGAACTCATACTTTGGTTTTCATTATTATGCTTGTAAGTAAATATTGAGTTTTAGCATGCTTGTTAAAGGAATGAGAACTGAAATTTCCATATTCTTGTTTAGGTGTTGAAACTTAAATCATGCTTAAAGATACTTGAGGTTTTATGTTACTTACTTAGAAGTTAGAAGGGCTGTTGTTGCTAGCTCACCACACTCCTTCCTTCTTCCTCTGTTCTCTGCTGCTTCTCCTCTCCCTCTCATATATTTTATGGTGAATTTTGGTAAGTGGTGAGTGAAAGGAAAAACTGCATTGTGTGTGTGTCATGGATTATATAGAGAAGATAGTGATGGTTGTAGAGTAGTAGGAACTGTAGCTGATTGTAAGGGTTAAGAGTCTTTTTCTGATTTCTTTCCTTACCCCATCTTCTTTGCAGGTTTAGGTTGAGGAAGGACTGATTTCTTTGTGGCTCAAGAAATGTAGGGGAAAGGCTGTAGGGTGAGGGAGCAATCTCTTCCCAGAAATTCTGCAAGTGGGAGGAGCAGGCCTGCTGCTGCGTCTTTCCTTTCCTTTTTCTTTTCTTTCTTTCTCATACCTCTTCTCTGGTTATGAATATGATTTGGTGTGTACTAGAGCTAAACTTAGTGATGGTAAGTGTTGAAAGGACATCTGATTTGGGCAGAAAACTCTCCCTTCCTTCTCCTAACTTTTTCCTTTGTCAGGTTTAGGCTTGGTAGGGATTAAGATTTGGTTGAGGTGGTAAATCCCACTTTCTAGATTTTATTTTGTGCAGTGTTCTAAAAAACGGCCTAGGCGGTGGCTAGGCGGCGCCGTGCCGTCCCGATTTTGGGCTAGGCGGCCCGGGCTAGGCGGCTGCAGACTAGGCGCCGCCTAGGCGGCCGCCTAGGCGGCTAGGCGGGCTAGGCGGCTGCAGACTAGGTGCCGCCTAGGTGGCGGGCTGGGCGGCTGGGAACAATAATATTCTTCTCCTCTTCTTCTCCTTCCCATTCGATTTTATGTTTAAATTTGTAGTAATGTTTCGACTATGAATTTTATTTGAATGACTATTTATTTATGAATTTTGAACTATATTAGTTTGCAATTGTATATTTGCATTGTTAAGAATTGAGATGAAATTAGATAATATGTAATTGGAATATTGGATAATGAATTTTTTAATATTTTTATTTAGGAATATTAGTAAAAAAATAAAATAAAAATAAAAAATACGAATCCGCCTAGGCGGCGGCTAGGCGCTAGTCGGCCCTCTGCCGCCCGACTAGCGCCTAGCGTTTTTTAGAACATTGATTTTGTGCAAGGAGGGGAGCAGATATGACTGCCGCTGCCTTTTCTCTTTTCTTGTCCTTTTATTATTTTATTTGTTGTTTTTAAATTGGTATAATCATTTAATTATTTAAAGTTTTATTATTATTGACATGTGGGTGTATTGTCATTAATTTACTGTTTTTGATTTATTAATGTATTAATCGAATGTTTGGTTCGATTATTATCTTAGCGGTTCGATTATGAACCGATGGACTTGGCCCATGTTATAAATTAACTAGTCTGGACCACAACTTATGTTCTTGATAGATTTCTAATCATACAAATCAATATGAAATGTAAAGTCCTATTGTAAATCTAACTATATAATTACTTAATATAGAAATGATTAATCAAATTACTATTTGATTTCCAATTGAAATTACTACTCAATTAATTAATCACTTAAAGTAATCATACTCTTTAATCAACTTGCTATAGGGATTATTCTCCTATTTTAAATTGACTAATAAGATAAGATTTCCTACGAAAATTCTACCTTCGTCGAGAATATAATTTTCTAAGCCCTAAGGGTTTAAATTATTTATCTAATTTACGAACTTAACTACTAATGTAGAGTTATGAAAACGCGAGTCGTTACATTATAACTCCCCAAGTCACCTTATAACTCCAATAATTCGCTCCCAAAGGGGATCGAACCCGGGTTACTCACTCAAAGGAGGAGCCCGGTGGCCAGGTGCACTAAGTCACCTGGTTATATTTTAGTTTAAAATAACGTTATAAAGTTATCTACATATTTTACCTAACAGTAAACAACGAGCGACTTGACTTATTTTAATATAACGACATTTTATCTTTATTACATTAAACAACGAACTACCTAAAAGTGGCAATATAAAGTGATTCATATCGAATATTGACGTTAAAATTGATTATTACTCCCTCCGTCCCACTTCACTTGTCCTCTTTCTTTTCGGCACGGAATTTTATGCATAGTGTTAAATTTGAAAAAGTATGGGGTCCACATCAAAAGTAAGGGTTAATTTTTGCCTTTTAAGGAAAGAGGACAAGTGAAGTAGGACGGACGAAAATAGTATTGAGGACAAGTGAAGTGGGACGAATGGAGTACTATATGAGACTCCCTTTGACATATTTTTATTTATTAAAATAAACAACGGTGGCTTAACTTATTTCGATATAACTGACATTTTCTTTTTATTACGATAGAAAATATTTATTTTAAATATCACTCTTATAAACCTATTTTAAATATCACAATTAACAGATGGCTTGAAATGATCACATGACGAGATAAAACCAATATACTTATTTGATACCCTCTTTGACATTTTCGTTTTATTAAAATAAATAATGGGCGACTTAACTTATTTTAATAATTTTCTTTTATATTTGATTACAATAAACAACATACGGCTTGACATATTTTAATAGTTTCATTTATTCTATATTTTCCCTTTAAAATAACATTATAAAGTGACTCGTATCGAATTTTGACGGGAGATAAATACATCTATCATCAAAATATTCCCTTTTAAACTATTTTCTTACAAACACGAGTAACGGTCAACTTTATATAATTATGTTTTCTTCTACTAATTTAATTATCATATTCTAAAATATTTAAAAATAAAATTTATTGATAAAATATCTAAATGTTAAAAATAAATAGCACCCGTCGATTTTTGACGGGTTGTAAACTAGTTATACACAACAACAATGTTCTGAATTATTTAACGTTTAAATAGTTAAGAATATATGGATGTAGACGTCAATAAAATCAAAATATTACATATGATAATTATAAATTATTAAATATTACTATGATCCTAATACAGCTACAATTTTCTTTCCCCAATCCCAGTAGGAATATAAAACAACCTACTCTCTCTATATATAAACAATTTAAAGTATAGAATTTTTATACACCCCTACCAAAATATTATACATTAAATTAAAAATCAAGTATAAAATGGTAAATATATATATATATTTTTTTAATTCCTTATTACTCCCTTATACCGACGTTTACCTTAACGTAAGGCTACATTTATGTTTTACATCTATAATGTCGTGAAATTAATAACAAATAATGAGATTCGAATTATTTATATTGTGTTTACTTTCAACGATATTAAGTGTTTAGAACTGTTTAATTTAATCATATATGTACATTACTTTGAATGAAATTGATGGATAAACATGAAATATCTAATATTTTCTTAAGTACCACATCCATCCCTTTGGAGGTAATAACGTCTCTTAAAATATATAAGACGTGTAAAATAATAAAACATATCTTCTTTAAAAGCAGAGGCAATATAACTCTCCCTTCGTCCCACATGAGCGTCCTATTTTTTTCCTTCACAGTAACAAATACATTGTTTGTTAAGTGAATAAATGAAGGGGCCACTATTATTAGATGTGTAATTAACAAAATTTTATTTTTTAAGGATTTTTTTTTTAAAAAATTTACCATAATGATTAACATTCATTAGGATTTTTATTTTCTTAATTAATAGAGCTCCTAATCTATGTTGAATTTTGACTAATTTTTCCCAAATAAGGAAAGGAGACTACTCATGTGGGACATTTCAAATTATAAATATGGACTTCTCATGTGAGACGGAGGTTATATAATATAAAGAGATTCTCAAAACCTGATCATGTCTTATATACATTAAATTGGACAAGTTATGAAGTACTTCGTACTAGATAAAATTTTATACTATGTTTACATAATACTCTTTCCGATCTATAGATAGTGTTATATTTTTAATTGAAATTTCTAATAAATAATGTCTTGTATCTTTTATTGAAACAAATAAAAAAATATTCAAAAGGTATAGACGTACCACTTTTCATATTTTACAACTTATGTTTAATTTATGTGCCCAAAAGAAACCATCTTATCTATAAGATGGTGAGAGTATATATTATTTATAAGTATTTTAATGATTCATTATGTGATGTAAAATTAATGTCTATTAATAACTTGATATTTATTTTTAATGAGTCTAAGTACCATTCTTATAGCTTTTTCTTGAAAATATGAATGTACATGTAAATTGTTGTTATAAATTTAAAAATGCTGTTTTTTAACTTATGAGATTTGATAAAAATAAAAGTAGATCTAGAATACTCATAACTATAAGACTTGTCAGATCTTTGTTTTGTACCCTCATTATTAGGCAAATATAAAAATTGTGACAATTAACTCAAGCGTTTTAAAAAATGACAGTAAAAATATTAAGTACAGTTATATTATAAACATTGTTTGCAATATTATAATTCTCTTTGTTTTTGTTGTAAAATGACAACATTATTACAGTTCAAGTAGATCTTTTGAATATAAATAAAAAGAATTGCATAAGATTGTAGGAGGAATGAAATTTCTTTACATGGCTTCAATATAGTAGTCATGGAAAATAGTGAATGACAATTCATAAGATGATTAAAAAGTGAATTCTAAAAAATCTCTAATCAAAGTATTTTGCTCTAAGATGAGCTATGATGATTTATTTAATCTATCAAATATGTAACTGTTAATGATATTTTTAACATACAGTTTAAGGACAAATGATATGTATAGCATGTAAGTTAGCTTTTTTGTAGGGAAAATGTTGTTGAGTTTCCTGCTCTCACTTTCTAAAGTGTTTTGTGGCTTAGTAAGTCATAAGATGTCATTACACCTAAGATTTATGACGATTAAATTATGATGTTGATGGTAAATAAATGAAAGGATCAAACATGAGTTAATATCCAAAAAAAATAAAAGTTCTTGTTTTATGGTGGACACCTGAAGCAAAACAAAATACTTCCTCTGGCTCACGATTCATGAGCCCTTTCTTTTCGACACGGTTTTTATGGCGAGAGTGTTTAGTGTTTTAATTGTGTTGTTTAGTTGTGTAATTTTGTTTATGTATTTTGTATTACGTATTTATGTAAATTAAAATAAATAAATTGTTACTTATAGGAAAACCACACAACACTGAAATATGTAAATGTAATGCAATTAAAAAAAATCTTTATTTATTAAAAAAAATAAAATAATTTTTATTTTTTTAATTTTTATTTATTTATTTTTGGAAAAGAGGGAAGAAAATTTTTCGGTATATATATATATATTTATTTTTATTTTTATTATTATTTTATTTATATATATATATATACCAACAATTTTTATTATTGTTAAATTTTTATTTTATTTTATTTTATTTTATTTTATGATGATATTTTTATTATTGTTAAATTATTTTTTTTATTTTATTATTGTTCAATTTTTATTTTATTTTATTTTATTTTTTTATTTATGATGATATTTTTATTATTGTTAAATTTTTATTTTATTTTATTTTATTTATGATGATATTTTTTATTTTATTTTTGTTGATATATATTTAATAAGGATGTTAATTGTAATAAGGGAGGACTAATTGTGTAGTTAGAAAGTTAATTATTTCCATAAATGGAAAGGGGTCATGAATCGTGAGACGGCCCAATAAGGAAAGAGGCTCATGAATCGTGAAGTATAAGGTTTTTTTTAATGGACGGAAGGAAAGAAATATTAAATAGGTTTAATTTGAGGACAAATGAAACAAATAGTGTTAGGTTATTTTCTTTATTTGTTCTAACCTTTGAAACATCATTTGTAGAAGTTTATAGGAAACTGAAGAAGAAAGTAAAAATGAAAAAGGAAATAGAAAAATTAATTAAAAGAGGCTTCAGAAGTGAAAAAAATATTTTTATCATGAAATATGGTTTTTTTTTTTTTTTTTTTTTTTTTTTTTTAATAAAGCCGTTAATCAAAGAAATTTGGGTCAATTTTCATACTAAAATTCATTATATTATGATAATTTAAATTTAAAATAAAGATTATACGTGCAACGCACGTCATATTTGCGAGTGTATATTAAACATAACAACTTTGTTGGATAGAAGGAGTACTAGATTTCCTTTCTAAACAAAATTAAGTCCAACCTTCTACTTTCATGTCGGCTCTGAGCGTGTTCACGACGTAACAAGTAAAGCCCGTCTCAATCAACAATGAGGTCATATATTATTTATGAAGTTGAACCCCTAATTGTTATCCCTTCGAGATATTAATTAAATATAATAATTATATTATGATAGTCTTACAAATTACTACACATAACCAAGGTGTAAATAGTTTTTTTTAAGAGTTATGCTTCTAACATTCGTTGAAATGATGTAGAGCTTTAATTTTTTGGGGTAAGAATGAAAAAGGTTCTTTGAAAAAGAAGAGGAGGAAGAGAAATGAAAGATGTACTCTCTCTGTCCCAGCCGACTTGACTATGTTTCTAAATCGGGATGTCCCAACCAATTCGGCCACTTTTCCTTTTGGGACCCACATTTCACTTTCACATTTCACTTTCACTTTCACCTTGTTAAGATTAAATTTATGCCTAGTTTTAGTTTTAATTTATTGGGAACATCAAATTCAAGGTAATTAATTAATGTGGGACACCAAAAAGTCTTCTTAATTCACTCCTTCTTAAAAAGTGTGCCCAAACGAATGTGGCCAAGTCGGTCGGGACTGAGGGAGTAGAATAAAGACGAAAAAAGGTAAAGTGAATAAGGAATAGAGAGAGAAACGACAATAAAAAGGAAGAGAGAAACCAACGTTATAATTATTTTTATTGTGCCTATTTTTTAATTTTTTATTTTTTTGATCGGGTTAGATTAGATGTTAGTACGCCAAGCTCCAAAACTCCTAGAAATTCTCGAAGCCCACCTTATATCTCCCACAAGGGATCAAACCCGGATCACTCTTCAAAGAGAGGAGCCTGTGATACGATCCTTGTGAGAATCGTAGAACTCACGCACGCGGATGTCACATCCCAGTTCCCGAAGGAAGGCACGTGTGCCGGGACGTGGCAAGGGGTTGGGATTAAGAAGCGGGGATAGAAAGGGGCCTAGTTTCTTAGGATAATTAACCATATTATTAATGAATTTATTAAATTAATTATGGGATCGGGACGCACAACACGAACCACGGGGTAGGCAAACCATACTGCCCGTGTCGGTCGCCATGTCTGAATACCCATAGACTTTAAATAAAATACGGGATCGGGACGCTCAGCTCAAATTATGGAGTCGCCTGAGCTAAACAACCCATATGGCCGGCTTGTGTCTGAATACCCGTAACTAAAATAAATATATATAATATATATTCTTATAAAGAGACTCAGGTATAGCATAGAGATTTTATTTCAAAACCTGAAATTAGACTTTGGATATTGAGTACATTGCAGGATCGTTACTAATGACAATCGTATTTCCAAGCGTAGCGGAAGCTCTATTCTTAAATAACACAACCACAACAACAATCCTCTTCAGCCACGTCTGCTCCACCAGCTCCTTAATCTGCAAAACATTTGGAAAGGAATTGCAGGGCTGAGTACTAATGCACTCAGTGGGGTTGTGCCGAAAACATTTATATTATAAACGAATATCCATGATAGTAAAGCATGCATAGAAGGGTTTAAAAATCACATAACTTCCATGCACACCAAAATCCATTTTCCTTGATTGCAATGCGGATTACCACGTTACTCTTATACCGATCCCGGGACGTACCACTGCCGGATCCCTTTCTGATGGAGCCTATAGTTTAACTTACACCGATTCCGGGACGTACCACTGCCGGATCCCTTTTCATGATGGAGCCATAGTTTGGAGACAATGGAGTATTTCATCCACTAGTTCTCCCCTCGAGTTAGAACCAATTAGTGATCAACCCAATGATATCTAACAATGCGCACAGTCCCTCGATTAGTGTGTTAGACCAATCGAAAGACCCGATCGTAAACATAAGAGCATTAAACATGTAATCGCGCATCAAAACATTTTTCATGGATAATCTCATAGTTTAGAGCTTACTAACTCAAATAATACTTTAAAAATAAAGCCCCACGAATATACTGAAAATAAAACCCCACCTGATAACCTAAAATACTAGAATATCTCGTAGCCTTGTTATACTGCTCGCTGCTACCTTCTTGTGATAGTATCTACCTACGTCTAAGATTTTTGAAAGTATATATTGAGAAAGGAATATGGAGACATGTATTTATAGGTAATCAAAGTACCGTAGGTTTGCTTAGTCACCATGCTAGCTTAGATTAGTCATAATGTATAGGATATACTACTCACCAACCTAAGATGATAATAGGAAGCCACGTATGGGATATTAATAATATGCATGCACGTAATCGTGATATACTTGCTCTCCATATTATTGTTGCATGCAAATTATATGCATGTAAATGTTTCATTTACTTATTATTTAGTACTATCTAAATAAAATATATGAATAAACATGCATGCTAATGCATGCGTATATATTAATCAATTATTTTATCATGATTATCTCCTAATTCCTTATACATTAAAAACATAATATATTTATTTAATAAAATTATTCAAACAAAGTACATTATTTAAGTGTAAATTCTTTAAGAGGTATATAAACATTTAAAATTTTCAAAATGAGAGTAATAAATACGCCTACTACTTATAAAATCATTTGAAATTAGAATTATTCTAACATATTATGGCAGATAAATATTAGTAATTCCTTTAACTAGACTAAATAAATAGAATTATTTTTACTAGATCTATTTTAACATTTTATTATCTTTATATTTTTAGGGATATTACAGCGGAAGACTGAAACAAAACGAACCGAACGATGGAATATCCCAATACGTCTACGGACTAAACCCCCCTAAGTACTATAGATAAGTCGAAATCTCTACAACCCAAAGAGATGGTCGCCAAGCCACACGGGGACGATGAATGACACACAACGAGGTTTGATTTACTCGCTAATTAGCCGGATAGAAAGTTTGTCTTGGAAAAATCAAGAAGAACTCGAAGAACTCTCAAGAGAGAATAAAACTCACAATAATATTAATGATAAGATGATGTGATTTTCGTCCACAAAGACCCTTATATATAGGGAGGCAAATAAAACCATCTAAACCTAATCAAACTAGGAAATAACTTAACTAAAGTCAAAGGTATTGCCCAACCCATTAACCAACATGATAAAAAGATAAAAATAAGTCTTTTAAGGCCCAAAAACGTGGGCTGAATAGAAACACACGAAAATAACTCTAAAGTCTTCAATCTTCAGCCCGATCGTACTTAATAATATAAACAACTCACGGGATGTCCGGTCCGCCTTCTCCAATGGGCTTCTTCATCAATTCTTGAGCCCAAACATCTTGGATCAATCCTTGCAAGCCTTCCTTGAACTTCTTAGCTCGAGCTCTCGTCACCGGCCCTTCGGGAACACGAACAAGATCTTGAATCAACGAACCTTGGACTCCATCATTCCCCTCCTCTTGAAGTGAATTTGTCCTCAAATCCAAGTCGTCACCTACATCAAAAGGACTCAAATCAACCACATTGAAAGTAACACTACCATTATACTCACCATGCAAGTCCAGTTTGTAGGCATTATCATTGATGTGCTCCAAAACTTGAAAAGGTCCATCGCCTCGAGGTAGCAACTTTGAACGCCTTTGCAATGGAAACCGTTCCTTGCGCATATGCAACCAAACCCAATCATCGGGTTCAAACATTACTTGCCGACACCCTTTGTTGGCTTGTTTGGCGTACTGCTCTGTTCGTCTCTCAATATTCAGCCTTGCCATCTCATGAATCTGTTTCACAAAATCAGCCTTCTTCTGGCCATCAAGGTTAGTATGCTCATGTTCAGGCAAAGGAGATAAATCTAAAGGAGTTAAAGGATTAAAACCATAGACAATCTCAAAAGGCCTAAAACTTAGTCGCAGAATGAACAGAACGATAATATGCAAACTCAACATGTGGCGAACATTCTTCCCAAGACTTACTGTTCTTCTTGATTATAGCTCTAAGCAAAGTAGACAAGTCCTATTCACTACTTCAGTTTGACCGTCAGTTTGTGGATGACAAGTAGTAGAAAACAACAGTTTAGTACCTAACTTACCCCACAAAGACTTCCGAAAGTAGCTCAAAAACTTAGCATCCCTATCCGAAACAATAGTCTTAGGAATTCCATGCAATCTAACAATCTCTCGAAAAAACAAATCAGCAACATGAGATGCATTATCAAATTTATGACATGGAATAAAATGTGTCATCTTAGAAAATCTATCCACAACCACAAACACAGAATCACTACCACGCTTACTCCTAGGCAGTCCTAACACAAAATCCATAGAAATATCAATCCAAGGTGCAGTAGGATTGACAATGGCGTATACTAACCATGGGAACCCACTCTAGACTTAGCTTGCTTACAAGTAACACATATCTACCACAAATTCGTTCAACATCACGCTTCATATGAGGCCAAAAGAAATGTTCATGCAAAACAGCTAAAGTCTTAGCAATACCGAAATGTCCCATAAAACCCCCACCATGAGATTAAAGCAACAACAATTCACGAAGAGAACATTTAGGAACACATAACCTATTTTTCTTAAACAAGTAATCATCATGCCTAAAGTACTCCTCAAAACCAGATTTCTCACGTGTTCGATAAATCTCACCAAAATCAGCATCATCCACACATAAACTTTTTAAGCACTCAAAACCAAGCAACTTAGCATCTAAAGTAGAGATCAAAGCATACCTCCGAGAAAGTGCATCAGCCACTACATTCTCCTTACCTTGCTTGTACTTGATGATGTACGGAAACGTCTCAATGAACTCCATCCACCTAACATGCCTCTTGTTCAGCTTGTGATGTCCCTTCAAGTGCTTCAACGACTCATGATCGGTGTGAATGACGAACTCCTTGGCCCACAAATAGTGTTGCCACGTTTTTAAGGCCCTCACCAATGCGTACAGCTCCTTGTCATACGTTGGATAGTTCAACGTAGGTCCAGTCAGCTTCTCACTGAAGTACGCAACCGGCCTTCCTTCTTGCATCAAAACTGCACCAATGCCAACACCAGAAGTATCACATTCAATCTAAAAAGATTTAGAAAAATTAGGAAGAGATAATACCGGGGCGTGAGTCAACTTGTACTTCAAAAGCTGAAATGCCTCTTCTTGCTCTTCTCCCCAACGAAAATCCACACCTTTCTTGATCACGGCTGTCAATGGTGCTGCAACACTACTAAAATGTGGCACGAACCGCCTATAGAAGCTAGAAAGTCCGCGAAAACTCCTAACATCTCCAATGATCTTCGGATTCGGCCACTCTTGGATTGCTCGTATTTTCTCTCCAACAACCTGTACACCCTGTGCACTAACAACAAAACCAAGAAAAACGAGCTTGTCCATACAAAAGACGCACTTCTTTAGGT
Organism: Thymus mandschuricus; assembly: GCA_029379335.1. Classification (NCBI taxonomy): domain Eukaryota; kingdom Viridiplantae; phylum Streptophyta; class Magnoliopsida; order Lamiales; family Lamiaceae; genus Thymus; species Thymus mandschuricus. The sequence continues at coordinate 16,439,746 of CM057071.1, forward strand.
TAGCAAACAACCTCTCTTTCCTAATTGCATCTAAAACCAACTTCAAATGCTCAACATGTGCATCATGACTCTTGCTATAAATGAGTATATCATCGAAATAGACAACCACAAACCTGCCTATATAAACACGCAAAACATGGTTCATAAGACACATAAATGTGCTAGGAGCATTAGTCAAACCAAAAGGCATAACCAACCATTCATACAAACCAAGTTCAGTCTTAAAAGGCAGTTTTCCATTCATCTCCCTCTTTAATCCTAATTTGATGATACCCAATACGCAAATCAATCTTAGAAAACACACAAGAGCCATGCAACTCATCAAGTATATCATCTAATCGAGGAATGGGATGTCGATACTTTACCGTGATGTTGTTAATAGCTCGGCAATCGCAACACATCCTCATTGTCGAATCCTTCTTTGACACTAAAAGCACCGGAACTGCACAAGGACTCAAACTCTCCCTCACGTGCCCTTTCGCCAACAATTCTCCAATCTGCCTCTCCAACTCCTTCGTCGCCCTCGGGTTCGTTCGATAGGCTGGTCGGTTTGGAAGTGTTGCTCCAGGCACAAAATCAATTTGATACTCAATTCCCCGAATTGGTGGTAAGCCAGCAGGTGTATCCTCGGGAAAAACATCATCGAATTCCTGCAAAACAGATTAAATAGAAAGGGGTAGAGAGTCGAGATCGTTAGTAGATAAAAAGGCCTCCTTGTACCAAAGTACACTTAGATTCCTCTCCGCATTCACAGCCAACTTCAACTCACTCGCCCTCGCAAAACAAGTGTGTTGTACCAATCCGTTCTCCTTATTCTCCTCTTTTGTCCCCTTCTGCTCCTTCGATTTCATCTCCTCCGCCTCCCTTTTCAGCAAAATCTAATATTCATAAACTTCTTTAGGAGTGAGAGGAGCAAGTGACACTTTCTTCTTCTTGTACTCAAAGGAATACTTGTTGGTGAAGCCATCATGAATCACTCGTCGATCAAATTGCCACGGTCTCCCGAACAAGATGTGACTCGCTTGCATCGGAACTACGTCACACAAAACCTCGTCCTCATACTTCCCAATGCGAAACGGCACTGTCACTTGCTTATTAACCTTCACCACACATGCATCGCTCAGCCATTGCAGCCGGCACGATTTGGGATGTTGCAAAACTGGAAACCCTAATTTCTGAACCATGGCGTGACTAGCTACATTCGTGCAGCTGCCTCCATCGACAATCAAACTGTACAATTTATCCTTCACTTGACATCTCATGTGAAAGATATTCTCTCGCTGTACCATATCGTCCACATGATTTTGGACGCTCAAAGCCCTTCTTGCAACGCCGATGAATCCCGACGGCGGTGAAATTTCCTCATCACTACCCTCTACGTCATCAGAATCCTCCAATGTGGCCATGTTAGGATCTACCTCGTCTTCACTCACTACTTCTCCATCTCTCATGACCATCAGTCATCGATTGGGACACTCGCTCATAATGTGTCCATAACCCTGACACTTGTGGCACCTCCGATCACGACTACGAGGCTCAGACTCTACAGGCTTGCCTTCACAAATGGTTTCCTCTCATCCTTCGAAAACTCCTCCTTCTTCCATTGTTGAGGTGTTCTCGATGAAGGTCCTCTAGCAACTGGAGATTGTCTATAGTTGGACGAATTCTGCCTCGTAGCACCCCTCCTCTTGAGCTGGTTCTCTATCTTGATAGCCAAGTGCACCAGATCTTCCAACTCAAAATAATGTTACAAATCCACTCCGTTTCTGATCTCCCAATTCAGACCAGCCACAGATCTTGCCATTGTCGCCTCCATATCTTCCTGAATGTTGGCTCGGATCATAATCATCTCCATCTCCATGAAATGCTCATCTACGCTTCTCGAACCTTGCTTCAGAATCTGGAGCTTGTTGTACATCTCCCTGTGGTAATGAGCAGGTACAAATCTTCTTCTCATAACTGCCTTCATCTCCGACCAACTCCGAATAGGTTGTTCCCCATTTCGTTGCCTACTCTTGACAAGCTGATCCCACCATATAAGGGCATAATCAAATAACTCTATCGCTGCCAACTTCACCTTCTTCTTCTCGGAATACTCTTGACACTCAAACATCTGCTCAACTTTTCTCTCCCACTCGAAGTATGCATCGGGATCAGTCTTTCCGTGGAACGAGGGAATATTTATCTTGATGTTGCCCAGTTCATTCTCTTGTCTCCTCCGTCCTCTATATCCACCGTGACCATCTTCTTCCACATCAAGCTCTTGTTCATCCTCATAGTAATCCATCTCTACTTCTCTATCATGACGAACAAACCGAGGGTCTCTACGAGGTCCTTGAAGAAAACCACGTCCACGGCCAGTTCCCCTACCCCTGTCTCCAAAACGCCCTCTATTTCCGAAGCCTTGGGGAACTTCAAACTCCAACTGCTTCTTTCCTTCAACAGCGTTGATCCTCTCATTCATCGCTTCTAGCTGCGCTGTCATACTTGCTTACTGGGTCGAAAACATCTTACTTAATTGATCTTTCGGTTTGTTGGTACCGGATTGGTCTCCTCCATTGTTTTCCATACTTTTTTTTTTTAATAAATATTTTACAAAGAAACAAAGAAACAAGAAAAGGTTAGTTAAAACGAAGGCCTCACCACCTTACCAGCACTCGTGTATCGCTCAATGATGATTCACTCATCACTCGTGTATTACTCGATATCAATGGCTTTTACCCTCTAATAATCTCCCCTCTTGCCTTTTCCACTCAATTCTCTCTAAAAGCTTTCAAATTCCCTCAATCTACCACTTGAACCCTCGACAAACGAATCAGGAGCACAAAAAGTAGGAGGAAGGATGTCGGAACGAAAACTCTCGAAATCTGAAGAACACGAAAATTTGCAAAAAAGTTCAGTGATCGATTTGACCCTTAAAACGATCGAATTTGGCAAAAATAAGAAACTAATTACGGTGTAACAGTAACCGCTGCCTAGATTTCTTCAAGACGTTTCCGAAAAGGTAATATGGGGCAAAATCGGCCCAACGGATCAAAAGTTATGGCCGTTTTAAGTTCTACCGACGGAAACTCAAAAAACGAAGACGAAAACTAAAGGAAACAAATACACAACTAATACCCCACAGAAGAAACACGAAAGAACCAAACCAAAAACCACAGTGACACACTAGGGCCTTCAAATATATATCTTTTTTTCTTTTTCTTTTTTTAATCGAAACTTTTGCCCCCTAATATGTCACGACAAGGTGTAGTAAGAAACACTCTAATACCGTGTTATTTAAGGTATGGGATTTATATTCTGAAAAAGTTTCCTATTCTTGTAAGGAAAGAAATCGGCTACTCCTTAAACACGAAGAAAACAGATCTGAATGAATACTCAAAACGAATCTGAATACTCGACACTGATCACACGACACGAAACGAAAAGCTACAAAAAAAATTTAGAAGACTCTAGTGCAAGCACAACACAAATACAATATTTTTTTTTAAATTGACACGAATGAGACGAAAAACGAATCTGACAAATACGATACGACACGACACGAACGAAAATGAAAAAGGATAGATAAACCTGAACCCCGGGATGACGACCTGGCTCTGGTGCCAAATGATACGATCCTTGTGAGAATCGTAGAACTCACGCACGCGGAAGACTGAAACAAAACGAACAGAACGATGGAATATCCCAATACGTCTACGGACTAAAACCCCCTAAGTATTATAGATAAGTCGAAACCTCTACAACCCAAAGAGATGGTCGCCAAGTCACACGGGGACGATGAATGACACACAACGAGGTTTGATTTACTCGCTGATTCGCCGGATAGAAAGTTCGTCTTGGAAAAATCAAGAAGAACTCGAAGAACTCTCAAGAGAGAATAAAACTCACAATAATATTAATGATAAGATATGATGATGTGATTTTCGTCCACAAAGACCCCTATATATAGGGAGGCAAATAAAACCATCTAAACCTAATCAAACTAGGAAATAACTGAACTAAAGTCAAAGGTATGGCCCAACCCATTAACCAACATGATAAAAACTTAAAAACAAGTATTTTAAGACCCAAAAATGCGGGCTAAATAGAAACACACGAAAATAACTCTAAAGTCTTCAATATTCAGCCCGATCGCACTTAATAATATTAACAACTCGCGTGCTTCTTCAATGGGCTTCTTTATCAATTATTGAGCCCAAACTTCTTGGATCAATCCTTGCAAGCCTTCCTTGAACTTCTTAGCTCGAGCTCTCGTCACAGGCCCTTCGGGAACACGAACATGATCTTGAATCAACGAACCTTGGAGTCCATCAGCCCGATGGCCAGGTGCGCTAAGTCACTTGATTAGTTAGCTTGGGCCTATTATGATTATAATTTTTGAACCTGCTATTTTTGGGGCTACGTCCTGACGAACACTTTAGGCATCCTAACCGAGGGCCCTAAGGGCATGTACAATGGAGGGGTTCTTGTCTATGTGGCAAAAACAAGAACCCACACCTTAATTAGTACCCCCATTGGAGATCCCCTAAATAAGAACCCGGGTTCTTATATAAGATACTGGTTCTTAAGAAAAAGTGGGGCCAACATTCCTTTTTATTTTTTCTTTCTCTTTTATTTTTTTCAAATAAAATAATTAGTGGGACCCTTTAATTATGATAAGAACCTTACCATTGTGATTTTTTAATACGAATGAGATCTTGTCTATGTGTCATCTTTAAGAACCTCATTTGAGGTTCTAGCATTGTACATGCCTAATGTTTAGCTTAATTAGGTATGACTTGTTAATCATAAATCTAAAAAATTAATATAGCTCGAATAAATTATATAAGACAAAAATCAAGTCATTACAATGAATCAACCTCCCAAGCACTATATATTCTATTTTCACTCTTTGAATAAATTTCCACGTCTCTATTAAAGACTTTGTCACGAAGAAAATGTTGATTTTTTAGGAAGTTTAATTGCATAAATAGTTGGGAAATACTCCATATATACGATAACAACAAGTTTAGAACGACCAAAGACAAAACAATGAAAACAATAGCGTATCTCTTCTTGAGCTTATTGCTGATCATGTTGCTTCAGATGCCTCTGCCGGCGACGACAGCTCGGCCACCTAAGGCGCCACCGGTGGACGACCAGTTCCACGGCCTTTGCCCCCTTGTCTACCACTTTGTTAGTGTATGAATCTCAAAAATGTTAATGCATGTTATACATACTATCTACTATCAATAGGGTTACTACACATGTAAGTTCTTTGGTTTTTCATATTCGTGTTAAAGTAGTATGAAATATTGTAGCCCTCCTTTTATCTTTCTCCTTTTTTTTATATCTATTAACGATTCATCCTCTCTCTCTCTTAGTTAGTACTAATGTTAATATGTTATGCTAACTGAACCGAGAGAGGATATAACATAGAAACAAACACTCTGCGTAAGATAAGGGAATCGAAATATTCATGCTCGAAAATCAACGCCAGCCTCTCGATACAACGCCTCATACAAACCCTATTTTGAATGATAATAATGATAATGATAATAATAATAATGATAATAATAAGCAATTTAATTTGGCTGCGGCTCTACTACATGCTCCCAACGCGTATTATAATGAATTACTTAAAGGAAACTTTTCCAACTTAATTAAGTATAGAAGTATTATCAATAAAGATGAAATATATGGCTATAATCAATTCTAAGAAGAGAGAGTTAATTAAGTGGTATAGACAAAAATGATAAATGAGACTAACGAAACGAGACGGTGGGAGTACAACATTATAGAAATGGGTCAATCACCGCTTAATAATACCTAAGAAGAAGGGTTATCCAACTAATTGTCAAAATCCTTAAAAAATCGATGTGGATTAAACGGGTATTTCAACAAATATTGACTATCAATAAAAAAAAAATAATACACAACCACCAAAAAACAAATTCGTGAGCTATTGATTTCTACTTACAAAAGTAAACACGAACCTAACCAAACATTTAAAGTCGTTGTTTCTTTCAAAAAAGGAATCAACTTTTAACTACTTTCATGGAAACTCAAAGTTTAAAACGACGTCATGCACAAATTATTTTTTATTTCTCAAAAAAATTAAAATTAAAAACGAAATGATATTGCTATTTCTCTTCTTGGCATTCATACTAATTATGCATGAAGCAAATTTGGCAGTGTGTCAGGATTCCCTTCTCAGATAAAATGGTTACTATACCCGTTGATAGTGAATTACCGATTTCGCCCTCCCCACCCTCGCCTCGATCTCCTCCGCCGACTAAAATCAAGAACCGGGAGCCGCCCCCACTTAATCGCAGACCGCCTCCGCCATCCGGGCTTTCTTGCTTGCCCCGGTGTTAGTATTGTATGGCTCTCATCAGTCAAACTTTGGATTTGTATTTGTATGTGAACTAAACGCTCTTTTCAGCTTAGCTTTCATTCCTCTTTCTTCACTTTTTTTGGATGAATGTTCTTTTCTTGAAACTAGCGGAGGTTACATGCGAAGCACGCATAATCTTGTTGCATATATAATATTTATAATAGTATAGATTAGTATTGTTATATTATATGATAATCCCTTTCCACTCAGAGATGAGATCGATAGAGATGAGATGAAATCGATGGATCGATAGATCGATATGATATTCAATTTCATTTTTATTTGAAATTATTGTATTCAACTTAAATATTAACCTTAAATATTAATATTCAAAAAAATTAAGTTCAACCCTGTTAGGATTCTCGAGCACTACCACTGAATCTTATTAGTGTGATATTGTCCGCTTTGAACTAAATCCTCACGGTTTTGTTCTTGGGCTCCCTTCTCAGATAAAATGGTTACTATACCGGTAGGAACTAAGTGTCAAAAGGTCATTTTCCTTTACCCAATAAGAAAACATGCCAACTAGAAAAAAATATCTCAAAAAATAAAAACGTATCGACTAAAACATTAGTATGGAGTATCATTTTTAAAGACAAAAAACAATACTTTTGTCTAATGTCTTTTTGGTTAAGCTATGGTATTTAATGATTTTCATTTCCAATGTCTTTATCTCTGTTTCCGAATAACAGAGAAAATATCGCTTGTGTAGTTGGTAAGAAGAAAACAATACTCCCTCCGTTCCACTGGGATATGGACCTTTTTTCTTGGCACGAGAATTAAGACCGAAGTGATGATAGTGTATTAAAGTGAAAGGTAGTGAGTTAAAGTGATGTATCTGAATTTTATTGGGTTATAATTTTCTATTTTATGAAAAGTTCTTATATCAGTGGGACATTCAGGAAAGAAAAAAGTCTCTTTATCAGTAGGACAGAGGGAGTATTATGATAATGCGTTTGAATGAGTCGATATTTAAAGAACACTTATAATCGATTCAATTTTATTTGATGTTCAAGTATATGTAATGGCGTGTGGACAAGAATTAGAGGGAGAGAGTTCACACTACGGATACAAATGGCTATACTAGTATTTTATAAAGTAAAATAACTACATCTATAAAAGAAATAAAAATTCAAGTGGTATCATAAAATACTATAGCATCGGTAGAATAGTCTCTTATCTTATGTGAACATAATTAATTTAACGACCTCTGATGTAACGTACAAAAATATGACTCTTTGCACAAGTATTATGTACCAGTTGTGTATCGAACACCAGTTTTTATTAACAAAAAATTAAAAATAATTTTAACGTTTTATTATATAGAATAATTTTATGTTTTTTTTGCTAGGATACGTGGTGGTTACTCTTGTTAGATCTTTGACCAAGTACTCTCTTTCATATAGATTCGTATGAATTTGAAGACTTTATCATAATAAAAAGTTATATAATGTTAAACTCTTGGAAATTTACGCACACACATCCTTTTATATATAATAGCAATGCGGATTCGGAGCACCACGTTCGTTCACATGCCTACGTGGTGCTCCTTATGCTCTCTGTTCCTATTTATCTAAAAATTCAATTTATTTATAATAAAAATATTATCTAATTATTTGATAGTTATCATTATAAATAATTATATAAACTATAAATAACTAAATAGATATTCTTATAATTATAATTTTATACGTTCTATTTAATATATAATTATATATAATTTATATAGTTATAAATATTATGTAATTATAATTATATATATTATTTATTTATTTATATAATTATATAAATTATATAAATTATATAAAATGATTCATATCAAATGTTAATGTTAAAATGGATTATAACTATGTGAAACTACCTTTGACATATTTTATTTATTAAAATAAATAACGGCGGAAACGGACAGCTTGACTTATTTTGATATAATTGACAGTTTCTTTTATTACAATAAAAAATATTTTATTTTAAATATCACTCTTATAAACCTACTTTTATTGTTACAATTAACAGACGGCTTGAAATAATGACACGACGAGATAAAACCATATAAAATAAACAATGAACGGCTTGACTTATTTTAATATTCTTCTTTTATTTGATTACAATAAACAACGGACAGCTTGACACTCTTATAAACCTGCTTTTAATTTCACAATTAACAGACGGCTTGAAATAATGAAACGACGAGATAAAACCAATATAAAATAAACAACAAGCGACTTGACTTATTTTAATATTCTTCTTTTATATTTGAGTACAATAAACAATGGGCAGCTTGACATATTTTAATAATTTCATTACATATTTTTCTTAAAAATAACGTTATAAAGTTATTTGTATCGAATTTTGACGAGAGACAAATACATTTATCATCAAAATATTCCCTTTTAAACTATTTTTTTACAAGTATACAACACAAAATTATATAAGTAGATATTGTAACTATCATTATTAATAACTATAAATAACTATCATTAAAATAACTATATAATTAGATATATCATAGTTTTTATGATATATCGTTAAAACTGATTATAATTATGTGAGACTCTCTTTGACATATTTTTTTTTATTTAAAATAAACAATGGGCACTTCACTTATTTTGATGCAACGACATTTTATTTTTATTACATTAAACAACGGGCTACCTAAAAGTAGTATTGTAAAGTGATTTATATCGAATATTGACTTTAAAATTGATTATAACTATATGAGACTCTCTTTGACATATCATTTTTTATTAAAATAAACAACGGGTGGTTTGACATATTTTAAACCTACTTTTATTATCACAATTAACTGGCGGGTTAAAATAACGACACGGCGAGATAAAATCAACATAAGTATTTGAGACCCTTCCTTGACATTTTCTTTTTATTAAAATAAACAACGAACGACTTTACTTATTTTTAAAATAAAATTATTTTAAAATAAGACACACAAACAACACAACGTAATTATACCTACTTTTTATTATCACAATTAATTGGCGGCTTGAAATAATGATACTTTATAATAAAATAACAATAACAATTACAATTTTATATAATATAAAAATAAAATTAAACAACGGACATTTATAAAATTAAACAACGGAGTACTTGACTTATTTTAATATTTATTTATGTGTCTTCAACATTATTATTTTATTTGAATAAACAAAGAGCGCCTTGAATTATTTTAATATTTTTCTCTTATGTTTGCTTAAAAATAACACTAAACAATTAATTATTCATGTCGAATTTTAACGGGATACACTACACCTATTAGCTATTTCCGAAATATTACTCTTATAAACATACTTTTATTATCACGATTAATTGGCAGCTTGAAATAACGACACGGCGAGATAAAATCAATATAACTATTTGAGACCCCTCTTTGACATTTTCTTTTTATTAAAATAAACAACGATCGACTTGACTTATTTTAATATTTATTTATGTGTCTTCGACGTTATACATTTATTAGAATAAATTACGGGCGGCTTGAATTATTTTAATATTTTTTCTCTTATGTTTGCTTAAAAATAACACTAAACAATTAATTATTCATGTCGAATTTTAAAGGGTTACACTATACCTATTACCGATATATTACTCTTATAAACCTACTTTTTATTATCACAATTAGTTGGCGGCTTGAAATAATGATACCTTATTTTATTTATATATCTCTTCGACATTAATCTTTTATTAGAATATACAACGGGCGGTTTGAATTATGTTAATATTTTTATCTTATTTTTGCTTTAAAATAACACTAAACAATTAACTTTTCATGTTCAAGTTTGACGGGATACACCATACTTATTATCAAAATATTACTCTAATAAACCTACTTTTATTATCACAATTAACTGGCAGCTTGAAATAACGACACGACGAGATGAAATCAATATAACTACTTAAACAGCGGGCGACTTTAATATTTTTCTTTTATATTTGATTACAATAAATAACGGGCTAACTGACATTTTAATAATTTTCATTTATATTTTACTTTAAAATAACGATAAAGTGATTCGTTTCGAATTCTGACATAATACAAATGCACCTACCAACATATTCCCTTCTAAACATATTTTCTTATAAACACGAGTAACGGGTGACTTAATATAATTATGTATTTTTTAACTATACTTATATTAAAAATTCACTAGGAAAAAAATGATGGTAAGAAGTTTCCAATTGCAAGAATGACGATAACTACATCAGATCAAATTAAATTATTGGTTCGATTGCAAAAGAGGCAGACGATTAATGTAAACTATTTTCGATGGGTAATAGTATTAAGTATTTTTTTTGTATTGTTTTTAATTTATTATTATTATTATTATTTTATTTTATTTTTGTATTTCACGAGAAACTTGGCTTTGTCGATTTCGACACCAATTTCATTTATAAGTCTTTAAACGTCGAAGATTTAAATGTAATATGAATCTGCGTTGGATTGGGTCTTCGCATTTATCATTTTTAACTTCCTCTTACTGTTTGTAAATACATAGAAATCGAGGATCATAGTACGAACTATTTTAAAATAAATTTCACTTATAAAATATCTGAACGTTAAATATAAAGCGTTAAGGGTCTCGATCTTACATGGCATCACCTATGATTTTTATGACTATTTTCCAATATTCTCATTGATTTGGCAATTATCCCACATCGATTATTTATCAAACTACAAAGATAAACTACTCATATAAATATAACACCACATATATCCACCCCTTATTAATTTTATGATTTCAAATTATATAAATGTATGTATTAAAGTAATGTTGATCCAATCCTTTTGCATTAGACCATTATTAATTAAAAAGGATTTATGACCGTATAATTTTATCGATAAAATATAATGAAGAATCATTAATGGAATTGGCTTATCTATATAATATGTGTTTGATTTATCCATTTGAACAAATCTCCTACATACTAATTGATATACATTTGTATGTTTCTTTTTTTTTTTATATATATATAAATAAGGATAGCAAAAATTAGTTTAATTATCTCATACTTTAAACGAAAATTAGTTTCAATTTTTCTATTATATTATTAGTTGGCATCACATATGGTTTAGTTTTATATATTAATAACAATTTTTTTTAATTATGTCATTATCAAGTAATTCATATACATATATATATACTTATATATTAAGTATGTCTAAATTTATATATTTTGAGGAGAATAGTCCATATAATAAATAGCAAGTGGCATAGACATGTTCGACGGACAATTTAAAGATAAAATAAATACAAATTTATTCGATGGGTTTGTTGGATAATGATAAATACTACATTAAAGGCATTATTGAAGCAAGTTCTTGGGGAACATGCGATTACGAGAAATGTATTACTCTAATTAATAAGGAAAATCTACAACACTGAATGTACTTAGAACGGGCACTGCTTGAAAAATGCTTCTCTAATTAATCTATTTTTCTATTACTTGCTTCAAAAATGCTACTGTAATTAATCTATTTTTCTATAACATATGGACAACGGGCGACTTAAGAAATATTATCCATCAATGTATTATTATAATTTTGTAATTTTTTTTCTTATATTTTTAGTTATATTATGTATATTTTAGTTTTTTGGTGTTTTATTTGTTATCGAATATTGACGTTAAAATTGATTATAACAATGTGAGACTCCCTTTGACATATTTTATTTATTAAAATAAATAACGGGCTGGTTAACTTATTTTGATGTAACGAATATTTTCTTCTTATTACAATAAACAACGGGCCACGTAATACTCTCTTTGACATTTTTTTTATTATTAAAATAAACAACGGACGGCCTTAACTTATTTTGATATAATGATAATTTTTTTTATTAAAATAAACAACGAGTATCTTAACTTATTTTGACATAATGATATTTTCTTTTTAATACAATAAATAACGGCTATGTGAGACTCTCTGTTTAACATTTTTTTTCAATTAAAATAAACAACGGGCGGCTTAACTTATTTTGATATAACGAATATTTTCTTTTTATTCCAATAATCAACGGGCCACGTAAGACTCTCTTTGATATTTTTTTATTATTAAATAAACAAAGGGCGGCCTTAATTTATTTTGATATAACGACATTTTTTTATTAAAATAAACAACGGACACCTTAACTTATTTTGACATAATGATATTTTCTTTTTATTAAAATAAATGAATTGTAGCTTGACACGTTTTAATATTTTCATTTATATTTTACTTTAAAATAACGTTATATAGTGATTCGTATCAAATTTTGACGGGATATAAATGCACCTATGATCAAAATATTCCCTTTTAAATCTATTTTCCTATAAATACGAGTAACGGAAGACTTTATATAATTATGTATTTTTCTACTATAATTTTATTTAAAATTATAAAATATTAAAACCCCGTCGATTTTCGACGGGCATTGCACTAGTTTTGTCTAAAAAAGTTTCATGTAACTATAAATAATGGCGTGTGTGTATATATTCGAAACAAACAAACCAGCAAATAAATATTTTATTTTGATAGTTTTTTCCGAAAACAATCAAAATGGGACGATTGTTTCTCTTCTTGGCATTGTTGCTTGTTATGCATGAAATTAATTTTGCAGAATGTTTCAAAAATAATGTATATTACTCAGATCAAACGGTAGAGATGAAGCATATTGCTAAAGATAAAAAGCCAACGTTTTCCTATACACCACCGTCGTCACTACCACCGCCTCCGCCTCCGCCTCGATTTTCTTCTCTGAAAATTAAACGAAAACGCTCCACGAGCCCCATCATTACAGGCGGCTACTTCAGGCGCCTAATGCACCACGGGCGCCGAGACCAACTACGCCGAATTTTCCTCCTTGAGGCATTTGTTAGGATTATACTATACTCCGTCCGATCCGCTCTGTCATACCTGTCTTGGCCTGTATCATTATTATTATATAATATTTTTATATTGAATAAATTACAGGTCAAGATGAACGAGACAGAGAGAGTATATATGTGTATATGTTTTTAATGTGTTTTAACAATATTGGCTTAATATGCATACGTTGTTGATCCGTATTTGTATTAACACAATGAAATTTAATTAAATTTCGTTTTTCTCCTTTTCATTTGTGATGATTTTTTCCTGATCATTGAATTTCCTCTGTTCGGAATTTCAAAATAAATAAATAAATCGGAGTGGATTGTTGCAACTTGTCAATTTTAACTGAACGAAAGATGCTTAATTTAAATAACTATAATGGTTATTGCCTTATTTTCAAAAGCTTAATTTTTTTTCTCAACTTCATCTTCAATTGTCAAATGCTTAATTTGTAATTAACAAATGCTTATTATTTGAGTCTCAAAAGCTTTAATACTCCCTCCGTTTCACTTCAATAGTCATGTATATTACATTGGGACGTCTCATTTCAATAGTTATGTTTCCTAATAAGGAAAGAATTAATTCTTACATTTTCCTTACTTTTTCACTTTTAACACTACATTAAAATTCTATAATAAAAAGAAACAAAACCGTTAAAGTGGGACAAAAAGGTATTATTTTCATCAACTTCGTCTCTATTTTGAAATGCATTAGTCAACTAAATATAATGCTTTATTTCTTTCAACATACATGCTTAATTTCATTTAACATTATCAATTAATATATAATAATTGAATCCCAAAAATAATAATTATTCGCAAAATAAAAATTATAAAAACCTAGCTGCAGACCGGCCTCGCCACAATGATTTTTATAAATTACTGAACCTAGGTCCGGACCAAATATTATCCGCCCGTTAACTCCCCCACGTACATGATTTATTCATTGAGAGAGCACCATATGCTTCAACATTCATTTAGTGAAAAGACTTATATATGGACCTAATTCTTATTCCATGTATTAAAGAATCATTTCATGAACCAAAACACGAACTTCGGTGCACTTTCTAGTCTCAATCCTTAAACATTAAATTTAGATATAACTAATTTAAACGTTGTTAATTATTGTTATCTCGTGGTGCGTAAACTAATTTTGTACCATCGTGGACTTTGAAGTCAGATAAAGACTTGTTGAAGAAGTTAGATAAAGAAAATAATACTATAGAAATTGGCCAATAATCAGTTGTGGGCACGTTAATATCTAAGGTAGGTAGGAGAACATTCCTCTCTTTTCATAGGTCTTATCAAGGGGAGGAATTATCCAACTTAATTACTCCCTCCGTCCACCTATTTCTGACACGCTTTCCTTTTTGGGCCGTCCACCTATTTCTGACACGTTTCCTTATTCGGAAATAATTAGCCACTAAGTAGGTTGATTAGTAAATCCCTTATTACACTTAACATTCCATACTTAAATCTCATCCACTCATTTTTCTGCACGTAGTTCAATATAATTTAAATTTCGAAAGTTTAAATTATTATAACTTGCTCGTTTGTTATCGGATTTTTATGATTTTTATATCAAATTAAAGGTCTTTATACGATCTTTCATTTAAGATCAGACAAGAACATGTTTTTATGCATATATGATGCTCTGTTTCTAAAATATGTTTATTCCCTACAAAATACACTTTATACACTACACCCCAAAACACTATACACTTAACACACTAACCACTCCCGTCTTAAAACCCGTGCAAAAAGCAAACGTGTCAGAAATAGGTGGACGGAGGGAGTATATGTTAAAGTCAAGATTTTTACAAAGTAGGTGTGGGATGATGAGAAACTTCAAGTCTTCAACAAATCCTTCAGAGTAATAATACTCTCTCTGTCCCGCTGAAGTTGTAACTTTTTGTTACTTTATACCTCAAATGTGAACATAAATCCTAACTTCGCTGGGACAGGATCTTCATAAGCAAAAGTAAGCCCAGCCTTCTACTTTCATGTAGGCTCGGATCGTGTTCACGACGTAACAAGTAAAATAATGTTTAGCTCGATTAGGTTTGATTTGTTAATTATAACGAGTCATTACATCGAGTCAACCTCCCAAGCATTATTCTATATTTACTCTTTTGAACAAATTTCAACCCGTCTCTATAGAAGACTTTGTCACAAAGCAATGTTAATTAATTTTAGGAAGTTTAATTACATAAGTAGTTGGGAAGTACTCAATATATAAGATAACAACACGTTTAGAAGGAGTAATTTGCGTCCAAATTAAGACAAAACAATGAAAACAATAGTGTATCTCTTCTTGAGCTTATTGCTGATCATGTTGCTTCAGATGCCTCTGCCGGCAACGACAGATCGATCACCTCAGAAGCCACCGGTTCGACCACCAGTTCCGCGGCCTTTGCCCCCATGTCTACCCCGTTGTTAGTGCTATGTATACCCTGTTGTTATACTGTCTACCTTATCAATAAGGTTACTACACGTATTCATCGGTTTTTTATATTTGTGTTAAAGTATTGTAGCTCTCCTTTAATCTTTCTCCTTTTGTTTTATCAACGATTCATGCCCTCCCCCCGTTAGAACTAACGTTACGCTATCTGAAACGGGGGAGGATATAACATAGAAACAAACGTCCGCGTTACTGCGTAAGATAAGGGAATCGAAATATTCATGCTCGAAAATGAACGCCGGCCTCTCAATACAACACCTCATACAAATCCTATTTTGAAAAGGAACCAACGACGGCAACAACAATAATAGAATTTGGTCGGCTCGACCACATGCTCCAAGTAACACCAATTCATGAGTTACATACATTTATCAATTCTTGCCAATGGCCAGTGTCTCCCAACCTATAAAAGGGTTCATATACAATAAATCGCGACGTAAGAAAATGAGATTAATGCTTATAAGTTGCAAGTATACCAATTCATGTTTAAATACAGTCTCATTTATTCTGCTTATAATCCTTCTTGTACATTAGTCTTCAAAATCACATGAAAGGTCCATAAACCAAATTAACTTGAGAAAATAAGTGTAACAAATAACTTTGGCAAGCTCATCAGCCTCGGCCTACAACTTTTTTTTTTTTTTTTTTTTTCCTTTTTCAAAACAATCAAGCTTAATTTAAAAATCGCGATACGAAAAACTCGAATTCGAGACTTTTAATTTTGAAACTTAATCCCTACCACTCAATCAAACAATCACAGATGTACCATTTTCCCTTAATTATACTAAGCTATTATTTTCTAAAACAAAAAATAATGATTAATTTATTCCGAATTGCTGGCTAAAAGGAAAATTTTCCATCATAAGTATAGGTGTACAATATTCTAGGAATGGGTCATTCACCACATCACAAGACCTTATTAAGGCCCCACTTAACAAGACCTTATTTAGAGCATGTACAATGGAGTGGTTCTTGTCTATGTGGTAAAAACAAGAACTCACACCTTAATTAGCACCCCCATTGGAGATCCCCTAAATAAGAACCGGGTTCTTATATAAGATACTGGTTCTTAAGAAAAAGTGGGGCCCACATTCCTTTTTATTTTTTCCCTCTCTTATTTTCTCAAATAATTAAATTAGTGGGACCCTTTAATTATGATAAGAACCTTTATTAAGAACTTTACCATTGTGATTTTTTAATATGAATGAGATCTTGTCTATGTGGCACCTTTAAGAACCCCATTTGGGGTTCTAGCATTGAACATGCCCTAAGGGGAGGGGAGGGTCGAGTTATCCGACTAATATGTTAGAGTCAAGATCCTTATAAAGTCGATGTAGAATTAACGGAAACTGCAACAAATATTGACTACATATCAATGTAAAAAATAGTACAACGACCAAAAAAATCCTGAATTGTTGATTTCTACTACTTACAAAAGTAAACACGTACCTAACCAAACATTATAAGTCGTTGTTTCTTTCAAAAAATCGAATAAACTTTTAAGTACTTTCTTGGAAACTCAAAGTAAACTCATCAAAGTCTCTCGGAGGTCTAGCTAGTTTAAAACGACTTCAGGCACAAATTATTTTAATTCTAAAAAAAAATTAAAAATAAAAACGCAATGAAATTGTTATTTTTCTAATTGGCGCTTCTACTCCATCCGTCCCGCGGCATTAGTACCATTTGCTTTCGGCACATGAACCAAGGGAGTGGAGAATGAGTGGAGAATATGGGTTGTAATTAATTTTGAGGAGAGAGAGTGAATTGTGGCCAAGTATATTTTACCATTTAAATGAGACTAATAAATAGGACAGACAAAAAAGGAAATTGAGACTAATGTCACGGGACAGAGGGAGTACTAATTATGCATGAAGGGAATTCGGCAGTGTGTGAGGATGCCCTTCTCAGATAAAATGATTACTCTAACCGTTGATGGTAAAATACCAATTTCGCCCTCCCCACCCTCACCTCGATCTCCTCGATCGGGTACCCTATACCCTGCCTGCTGAGGCATTGCCTCAAGCCGCTACGATCATGACACGTGGCAACTCATTAAAGATAATTAAAAATATATTTTCTATTTTTAATGAATTTTTATGTATTTCTGTTTTTCAATTTTTCTTAGAGAATGACTATTGTCGGTCCCATCGATGTTCCCCTGTGGGTCCCCTTCCGGCGTCG
Source organism: Thymus mandschuricus (assembly GCA_029379335.1). NCBI lineage: Eukaryota > Viridiplantae > Streptophyta > Magnoliopsida > Lamiales > Lamiaceae > Thymus > Thymus mandschuricus. Next base: position 16,457,628 of record CM057071.1, read on the forward strand.
AAAGGTCGGCCGCCCGGTGTCGGAGTCCTCCGTATGCCGGCCAATTGTCGTCGGAGTTGGTTCCTTTGTACCCTATCTTCCGATGCGATTCCGATGATGTAGTCGGCGTCCCGTTTTGATATTTCGTGAACGACGTTTCGCATACTAAAAATTAATAATTGGAGGTGGCGCTAAACCTGAAAGAAAGATTTTTGCCGCAGCAAACTTAATTAAATCAACTTAGTAGGTAAATATATAAAAATTAAAATATTAGCCAATAATCATGATGATAAGTTTTGATAACTTAGTATACTATGTTTCGTTTAAATTGGTAAAATTAACAATCAAAATAATTGGTGGGGGGTCTATCTTCTTATAATTTGTGATGATAATCGTTACTCCCTTCGTCCCACTTATAAAGGGACACCACTTTAACCCACCACTTTCTTTTACGTTTTTATTTTAGTGTCGAAAAAAAGTCCTTCACTAGTGGGACATAGGGAGTATAATTTATTTTGGATTGTAAATAGCACATAAATTGTAAAATTGCAATTTAATTATAATAAATATAATATTAATTATTAGTCTTGACATAAGTCACATTCTCTTTTAATACGTCGCAAACTCGTTTGAAAAATATTAAATAGATATTAAATATTTTTATATAATATAAGTATAATTCTAATTATGACTCTCCCTAGTTGAATTTTAATAATATGAATTATTTGTTGGATGTTTTGACTTATTTTGATGTATATGTTAGCTCCGATTATATTAAAGACTTGAAGTATTTGTTACTAGATGACTTAATAGAACGTAAACATAGAGAATGGAATAATCATCAGAGAATGAAACTAGGATAGTGGCGTGTTTCCTGGCGGTTTCCATAGAATAAAAAATGAGCATTTGAAATTTTTTTATAGGCGAAACATCATATAAAAGGAGAAGAAACCAAGAAGATCGGAGAAGATTATGAAGTTGGTCATGGAAACGTTCTGATGATTCGACCATGTTATCTATGTTGTGTCAAAGTGAAGTACCACCAATGACTAATGCTAGATAGCGGTGTTGCAAAAGCAGACAACATATGTTGATCAATCGTATGAACCGATTGATCCCTTTTTTTTTTTTTTTCTTTTTTCTTCCTTTTAAAAAAAAAAAAATTACGTGACTCAATATCCAGTTTTGGACATAATTTACATATGTTTCTCAATTTAGTTCCAGGAGATATGTGTTGGGGATTGTAGTTCAAACATTTTGAGCCATGAGACACACATAAGTTTTTACTTGTGAAAAATTATAACTGTTGTGCGAATTAATCTCCCGATGTGTGTTAGTCGTTAGTATCAACTCACGATTTAACGTAACTCTCAGCTTTGCGTATGTTTATCTTTTACGCTGTAATTCACAAATATGTCATACTATAAAGTGATTTCCGTTGGATTTTGACGGAAACTAATTACATTCAAAATTAGAAAACGATTAACCAATATAACGATTTGAAATGTTATCATCTCACCTGAAAATATTCACAATTGGGGGTGTTATATATCATTCATCTATAGTATAGCCAATGGTAGTTAATTACGACCAGAATGACATGATTTTTAGTGATTTAGTTGAATTCTGGCATGCACTACACTAAAAATTCATGAAATACTACGTAGCATTGGAACTGCTATGTAGGCTTTTGTTTACCGAGGGTTCGAATCCCTCTCTTTCCGCACCTTGTCCGTTTTATTAAAAATACCAAGCTATGGAGACCTTTATTCCACCAGTTAATTAAACCTTTCATTGATATAGATTCTCTATTCCCAATTACCGCGACTAGGAAGAATAACGAAAAGAATTTAAAAATAGCCCCTCTGGCTATGATACATAAATAAGATAAAATCAGAATCAAACCCGTATTTTGCTTACTTTAACCTTAGGTTAATTTAATTTGATAAAAGGGAATAAAATTGCCCGAATAAATCAAATATAAATATAAATATAAATAAACAAATAACATGCTAAAGTGTTCAAAGAAATACATTAAAATCCATTTTATAGTTCATAGTAATTCAAAGAAATACTTAAAACTTCAGTAAATAATATTGTAGCTAAAATTAGATAATACATTTCAAGTTAAATGCTGGAAATCAATGTTAAATGAGTGGACTACATGTTTAAGCAAATAAATTGCATCATACATAAATAATTGATATCTATTTCGACTAGAAATCAGAAACCATATATCCCATATCTAGTGATTACACACTCAGTGACACCACCTGTAGATGAGGACCGAAGACGACCTGCAAAACTCTTCTAATTCGAATCCACAAGAAGAATTTCATCATCTTTTGACATGAACATTATAGAACTAACATAATTAGACCATGATAATCCCCGTGCAGCATAGATCTTCCTCCCGGTAGTAAAAGTACACCATGTAGGATAATTACTATATTCCTCACCATTCCCAATTGCATCTACTGCTTTATTTATGACAACAACGACAAGTCCATATTTCATTGCATCGTTGTTTAGTTTTGCTGATATCTTCTGAAAACTAATAATCTTCGTTATATGTCGTATGGGGTGTTTCAAAGCTGCCACGAAACACTTCAACAATCGAGTCCATGACTATTAGTTTGGCATTAAAATTTCAAACAAAAGTGCTTATACGATGCAACAAGTGAAATAATTCTTCAACTAAATGTATTTGTCTCACTAATATTTGGTCCAAAGGTCAGGGTGGAAGATGGGTCTCAAAAGTGCAAGTTCTTGTAGCCGACGTAATGATAATGAGTGATCAGTATGGATGTAAGGAGATCCACCATCAAAACCGCCCATAGAAAGTTGTAAATGCCTAAAGAGAAATAAGTGCTAATTGTGTTTTGCTAAACGTGAAACTAAAGATGGCCTATTTAGTCTACACCTCTTATGTTGCAATATTAAAGATTTAAGAATTTGAAAATAGAACTAATATAATTAATACGTACATGCTTTAGTCAAAATGCTAACATAAATACTTTATTGATATCCTATAAAATATTACCTTCAGGACATTCTTCAAAGACATTAAGACACCTGTACTTACACAACTTGAGCAATCTTGGATTCTCAATAGCTTATGGTTCAATTCTGCCAAATATATGAATGGGTTTCAAAGACCATTATGCATTTTATATGGTACAAGTCTTCCGAAAGCATGATCCAATGAATCACGAACAGGGTAAACAAATGTATTCACTACTCAAATTTGTGTACAATATCATTTTGAAACCAAATCACTATAAAACACAAGAAACACTAACATCTGCAAAATTACCTTGACTAAATCGAGAGTTCATAACTGCCCGACTTAACTCATAAGAATTAAAATACTCCACTAATCACAATATAAAGCACAAAATATTGAATATTGCCCAAACCAGCAAACTACAACAAAATCACAAGGGAATCCTAAAGCTAACAATTTTGAAAGTAAACTATAACATAACAGTATAGCAAATAAGAAAGTAAACTTTTACTGGGAAACTCAAATCACATAGCAAGTAATTGCATTTGAAACATCAATACCGCAAGAACAAGGATAATATAGCAGTGAAAGAACAATGATATATAGCAGCAACAGTTGCACTCTAGTTAGTTTTCCTACTAAGTGGTTTGGTAAAATCAAAATATAGCAGCAAAAGAACCTACCAACAAATTATGTTATCTTAGAAAAGCAAATCACATGTAACTACACCATATTCAAATATAAGAGGACTAGAAATGAATTATGCAAAAGAATGTTTGAAATTTATTCATTGAAATGGCTTGTTTGCTGCATTTGTCAAAATTATTCGATTCGATAAGTTGAACTTGCTCATTAAAATGAATATGCTACTGTAACTCAATTCTCACAATTATGGTGCTAATAAAATTCAATACATTAATCACACAACTCCTACCAGAGTACAAATATCTCAAACCCACATAAACATAACAAAATTTAAAATGAAGGAATATCACAGAAGATCTCTTTCTTTGATATAATTTTACAGCACATGCCCATGACTTGTTTGTAAAATTGCTACAATGACTATGTCACGCCCCAATTCCCGAGGGAAGGCACGTGTGCCGGGACGTGGCAAGGGGTTGGAGTTAAGAAGCGGGGATAGAAGGGGAATCACAGCTTAAGACATTTTAACCATACTATTATCATTTAATTAACTACGGGATCGGGACGTACAGCACGAACTACGGGGTAGGAAAACCATACTGCCCGTACCGGCCGCCATGTCTGAATACCCGTAAAAGAAAGTAAAATATTTAAATACGGGATCGGGACATATACAGCTCAAACTATGGGGTTGGTTAATCCGAACTTCCCATGTTGGCCGCTGTCTGAGTACCCGTAAGAGAAATGTAGAAGTAGGGGAAACGTAGAGATTTTATTACAGAAATATGAAATTAACTTATCATAATATACATGAGGGGTGGACTTTATTTTAAAGCGTAGCGGAAGCGCTTTATTCTTTTTACACCGCAGCAACAACAACAGCCCTCCCTAGCTCCTGCCGCTCCACCGGATTCCTTTACCTTAATTTGCAAAACATTTGGAAAGGAATTGCAGGGCTGAGTACTAATGCACTCAGTGGAGTTATGCCGAAAAAATTTATAATAAAAAGAATATCCATGTTAATAAAGCATACATAGAAGGGTTTTAGAAATCATATAACTTCCATGCACACGAAAACCATTTTCGTTGATTGCGCGCAAATGCGTATTACCATGTTACCCTTATATTGATCCCGGGACGTACCACTGCCGGATCCCTTTCTGATGGAGCCTATAGTTTGGAGACAATGGAGTATTTCATCCACTAGTTCTCCCCTCGAAGTTAGAACCAATTGGTGATCAACCCAATGATATCTAACCGTGCGCACAGCCCCTCGATTAGTGTGTTAGACCAACCGAAAGACCCGATCGTAAACATAAGAGCCTTAAACATGTAATCACGCATCAAAACATTTTTCATGGATAATCCCACATTTTAGAGCTTACTAACTCAAATAATACTTTGAAAAAAGAAACCCCACCTTAATTCTAAATCTCTCAATGTTTGTGAACGAAGAGTGATAAGGAAGCTTGACTCCTATGATTTTCTGGAAGGGGTAACGCAGAGCAACTTATTTGTAATTAGTAGAACTGGAAGTCGAGAGGGATGGGTTCTGAGGCTAGGATATTCAAGAAGAAATAATCGAAATTCTTCTATTTATAGAAGAAGATTTACTAGGTTAGTTTTGCTTAGTCATGCCTAGACTACATTAATCATCAATCTACACTTATTTAGAGAAGGACACGTATACTATTGTTGCATGAAAATCAACCACCCATAATATATTTATGTATATGTGTAATCTAACTATTAATCATGCATGCGTAAATATACACTCGTACATGACTATGCTTCAATCTTCCCATGCATGCAAATTACTATACATTATAAAATCATGTATACACATTTATTTTGCATGATTAAATGCAAAATACTCCCATGCATGTAACTAGTTACGTGCACCTAAACTATTGATTTTCTTTCGAGAATTATTTTAACTAATTAATTTAATACGAATATTTGGGTTACTACAGACTAATTGCAGAAAAATAAAAGCGATGGAGGAAAACATAAAAGACAGAGAACATAGCAACATAAATAGGCGAATGAAAGAGGCGAACCAAAAAATACGATTTTAAAGAAAGATTTAGGAGCTCACCTGAGCTTGAGATTGTGCAAGATAGAATGACGGCGAAAATGCGATCGGAGACGGCAGCTGGAGCAGTCGACGGAGGAAAAGCAGAGGGAAAGTTCAAGAGGCGTGCATTTTCAGATTAAAATTTTGAGATTTTGGGAATCTTCTTCAAGAAGCCTCATCACACGCGAAAATCGAATGCCAAAGATTGTTCTTCCCTCGTTCACGAAATACCAAAACGGGACGCCGACTACATCATCGGAACCTCATCGGAAGATAGGGTACAAAAGAACCAACTCCGACGACAATTGGCCGGCATACGGCGGACTCCGACACCGGGCTGCCGACCTTTCGACACCGGAAGGGGACCCACAGGGGAACATCGATGGGACCGACAATAGTCATTCTCTAAAAAAAATTGAAAAACATAAATACATAAAAATTCATTAAAAATAGAAAATATATTTTTAATTATCTTTAATGAGTTGCCACGTGTCATGATCGTAGCGGCTTGAGGCAATGCCTCAGCAGGCAGGGTATAGGGTACCCCTCGAGAGACTATAATCAAGAACCGGGGGCCGCCGCCACTTTATCGCAGTGTTAGTATTGTATGTCAATCATCAATTTCTTAATAAAATACATCAATTTCTTAATAAAATGTTTGTTGTGGACCGACAGACGAGCTACTGAACCACATTAGTATGATATTGTCCGTTTTGGACCTAAACCCGCACTGTTTTGCTATTGAGCTCCAACCCAAAAGACCACATACTAATGTAATGGTATTCCTCTTTATATATAAGGTCCGTTCACCTTATATTTTAGATGTGGGACGTGCTGTTTGTCACGACAATGTTACTATACCTATCCTTGTACTTAGCTAACTACGTCATCGGTCGAACTTTAGATTCATATTTTTATATAAACTAAACTTTTTATTCTACTTTTTTTGGATGCTTGTTCTTTTCCGGAAATAATTATTGTTAGACATGTCCCTTGTTTTTTTGCTGCAATGGTTTATTGGTTTATCAGTTTCGTTTTTATTTGAAATAATTGTATTCAACTTAAATATTAATTTTCACAAAATTAAGTTCATGCCCCAATTTTTTTTTTTTTTTCCTTCTGTATGTTGTAAGCAGTGTTCTAAAAAACGGCCTAGGCGGCCGCCTAGGCGCTAGTCGGCGCCGTGCCGTCCCGTTTTTTGGCTAGGCGGCCCGGGCTAGGCGGCTGCAAGCTAGGCGGCCGCCTAGGCGTCCAAGTCGGGCTAGGCGGCCGCCTAGGCGCCCAAGTCGGGCTAGGCGGGTTGGGTTGTCTAGGCGGGCTGGGAAAAAAGTTAGGGTGTATTACAAATTTACAATTACATTTAAAAATTAAAAATCAACTCTCCTTCATCCATCTTGTGTATTACAAATTATAAGAATGACGAAATTGAAGATTAGATTACATATTTACATGTAATAGAGTAATTTATCAATTTTATGTTTAAATTTGTGGTAAAGTTTCGACTATACATTTTAATTGAATGACTATTGATATATGAATTTTGAACCATATTAATTCGCAATTATATATTTGCATTGTTGAGATGAAATTAGATAATATGTACTTTGGATAGTGAAAATTTTAATATTTTTATTTAGAAATATTATATTAGGAAAATAATAAATAAGTATAAAATACGAATCCGCCTAGGCGGCTAGGCGCTAGTCGGCCCTTCGCCGCCCAACTAGCGCCTAGCGTTTTTTAGAACATTGGTTGTAAGTTTAAGTATTGTGTATTACCTTGTTTTCCAATTGAATTCTAACATTATAACCTTATGTTTGCAGACACGTAATGCTACGCCAGTAACTTGGAGTGTATATATTTCAAATAAATTAGTTTAATATCAGTCGAAATGCGAAGAAAAATCACTTTATGCTGCAATTTTTAAGTTATAAATTTAATCATACTCCCTCCGTCCTCCATTTACTGACACTATTACTATATTGGGACGTCCTCTATTTACTGACATATTCCGTTTTAGGACGTAGACCTCACAATCACTTTAACACTTTAACACTTTATACATCTACTTTTTATTATTTTAACATTTTAATATTATTAAAAAATTCAAATGGACCCACAATTATTCCACTTTAACACTTTAACACATTAATTTATTATGATACCATAAAAATGCAAAAAAACCTTTGCCCAGAAATCAATGTCACTAAATGGAGGACGGAGAGAGTAATTAATGTAATTATTTCAAGATGATAGTACATCAGAAAAATATTAGATCATTGAATAATCTTAGGGAAAAGAAGCTACATTAGTTACTATACCATTAACAATAATGCTATTTGGCCATAATATAGCCGGCCACACATTGACATTTTTCACACATGACATTTTTCATAATATACGTGATTTTAAAAATAGTAAATGAAAACTATAATTTATTACTTATTTTAATTTAAAAATAGTTTTTCTCCAAAAATTACTTATTTTCCTCTTTTTTTTAGATAAAAAGGTAACAAATTTTTTAAAATAGTAAAAAATATCAAATAATTAAATGGTTAATTTTAAAAAATACGTAAAAAATATGGAGAATCTCTTTTTGAGTTTTTTACAATCTAAAAAAGTTTTGTATAAATATATAAATTATTTGATATTAAAAAAAAATAATAAAAAAAAAAGTTAAAATTATGGCCGGCCATATTATGGCCGAATAGCATCGCCCTACCATTAATTATATTGAATTAGGTGAATAAAATTGTTTTATTAGATTGCCGCACAATATTTTACTATTTTAGTAAGTCCTTCCATTTTTAAAGTTTTATTTCAATAAATCCTTTGGAAGGTTAACTTTTCTATTTTCTCTATCATCAAAATAAATCTCAATAAAATTATTATTTAATTTTTTTTGACATCGTGAATCAAAGAAAACGATCGTTATTTAGGAGCCCCTCCATCCCACTTCACTATTCTTCATTTTTTAATCAGGTTGTCCCATTTAAATTGACATGTTTCCTAAAATAGAAAGAATTAACCCTTAATTTTCAATGTGGACCCTTACTTTTCACTTTAACACTGAGCATAAAATCTCGTGTCGAAATGAAACAAACTAAGTAAACTGGATCAGAGGTTCAAACTCCGAATAACTCTAAGAAATTCTCTAAGTCACCTTATATCTCCCACAATTCGCTCCCAAAGGGGATCGAACCCGGGTCACTCACTCAAAGGAGGATCCTGGTGGCCAGGGTTGCTAAGTCTCCTAATTGCCAACGGATGGGATCCTCTGTCCCCAACTAATGGTGTATCCGATACAAAATTAGGAAGTTTTAAATTCTCTCTATTAGTGGTCATTTTGTGTTTGGTTATTAGTGTATATCAAAATTTCCTAATTTTGTAGGTACACTATTAGTACACCAATTTGGGGACAGAGGATCCCATCTGAATTGTCAAAGGAGACCTTTCCAACTTAAATTATAGGGATGAGATCTCATAAAAAACCAATCTAGTATGAGAAATAGGAAAGATCTTGGACCCTTGATTAGTCTAAAATTAACCGTCAAGATTTAAAGTATATAATTACGTATTGTTACTAAATTTTAAAACTGCTTATTTTTTTGTGTTTGTAGTGGGAAAAATCCGCCTGACTGGCCCAACCCATTTGCTCATACTTGATCATCCCAACTCCAAGCACTTGAGCATAATCAGCCCATCGGTCAGGCGGAACAATTTGTTTGGCCCAGTTAACTATTCAAAGGCCTTGTTTCTATTGGGCCGACTGAACCCACGAACCGCCTAGGGGTCCACTCAGCCAGCCGAAGGATCTAGATCAATCTCAACTGACCGAACGGACAGGGCGAGTCAGCCGGGAGAAGCCTCCCCACGTTCTCAACGACTACGTGCGGTTAGGGTTTTGAACAAAGAACCCTAGTCGGGCAGTCGTCCTATATAAACACCCTGACTGCTAGGTCAAGGGCACACTATCTCACGCACTCTCACACTCATTCATTCACGCATTCCACTCGCCAACTGACTCCTCCTCTGAAACCCTCCACGCTCCGTCAGTCGGCGTCTACTGAACTTCAGTCAGACGGCGCCGCCTATCATCTCCACATTGCTCATTCTCACCACCATCATCTCCATCGGAATTTATACAATTCTTTACTTATTCGTTTTACATTATTTAATTACTGTTTTCCGACTGTTTATACCGATCACTGACTTGAGCGTCGGAGGTCCTTCGGCTGACACCCCCACCCGTGTCCATCGAAGGGCTCTTACGTTTGTTCTGTTTGACAGGTTGCTAGTGCCCCTTCTTCAGTCGGATCTGATCAGTCGGGTCGAACCAGTCGGATCCAACTCAATTGTAGATTCACCCTCTACAGTGTTAATGAAGGACAATAATGTAAAATTGATTATTTTTCTACCAAGAATCAATGGAGAGAGAAAATTGAGTTTTAAAATTCTAACATCTTACCATAATTTTAAAAACAAATGCCGTATGCATTACAACAATCTTATCATGCATTTCTTTTTAAAATAAAAATAATGATGCTATGGTGCATTAAGTAAAGGAATAAAATGCATTATAGTTATATTTAGTCCACTGCATTACTATTATCCTGTTTAATGCATTATTGGATTGCTAATTTGTATTAACTTCATAGTTTATCTATTTAGATAATTATTGAATAATATTGACCAAATTACCTAATGCACAAAATAAAAAATCATAATGCATTATGAATAATACTAAAAATTGAATAGGCTCGTAAATCGTAATACCTAAAAAATGTATAATTGGCATAATGCACTATACGCTAATTTATAATGCATTTTCGTTTTAACATAATGCATTTTCAAATCTTAAAAAAAAAAAAACTAACTTTGCATAATATGCGTATCATTAGTTGGAATAGTTTTAATAAAATAAGTTAATTAGAATAAAAGGTAAACATGTAAAAGAATAAAATAAACAAATACATACTACCAAAACATATATTACGCAATATAGGGAAACATCATACGGTACTCTTTTGAATTTGAGGAGAATATTTTCATGTCAATATATTTTTGACTAAAATAAAGCAATTTGTCTTTTTTATTTTTAAGTAACCGTCATTATATGTAGATAAAAGTACAAATTTAACCTCACTAATACTTAATAAGGTATTATTTTATTAAGCAATTACCTAATGATCATGACCATTGATCGGTCAATTTCAACGGCTAAAAATCTTTCTTATTTCTTACTGGATATGAGTTTTTTATTTGATCTCCCCTCTATATATATATATATATATATAAGTACAATATTGAATATGCATGAATAGAAATTACTATCACAACGACCATAAAACAAGAATTCGTGAGTTGCCGATTCTATTTACAAAAATGTAGTTACGTACCTAATAATACGTTTAACGCTCTTTCAGTAAACAATAATTTTTTTTTTAATTATTAATTAACCGGAAATTTAAAGATACATGAAGGAAAACAGTTCTTAATCTTTGGTTTTAAATATTACCTCGTTATCGTTCGGCCTCACGCGCAAAGATAGAACACGTTTAACAACTCAACGATAAGTCTTCTAACAAGAATAGACTTTGAACCGGCCCATGCATGCACAGTCTGTCGGAGATCTATTTAAACCACGTTCGATCGGCACAAATTATTTTCAATTTCTCAGATAATAAAAAATAAAAAATAAAAAATAAAAACGAGATGAAATCATTATTTTTCTTCTTGGCATTTCTACTAATTATGCATGAAGCAAATTTGGCAGAGTGTGCGAGAGATCCCTTCTCTAGAGATGGAATGGTAACTACTTTAGCCGTTGATGATGATCAAGCACCCTCGCCTCAATCTCCTCCTCCGACTGAAATCGAGGCGCCTGCGAAGCCACCTCTGCCCCCTCCGCCGCCACTTTATCGTAGACCGCCTCCGCCATCTGGACCTTCTTGCTTGCCCGAATGTTAGTTCTGTATGGCTCTCAAAATGAAATGTTACTACACCTATTCTTATATTTGTATTTGCAAGTGAAATAAGCTGCTCTCCGTTTTTGCGCTTTTATTCTTTCTTCTTCACCTTTTTTTTTGGTGGATGAATGTATTTTTCGTAAATTATTATTGGCTTACTGCTACTATCAATGATATACCATTAGCTCTTTAGAGTGATAGAATTATGAAATCGATTAATTTAATATTTCAACTATGTTTTCTGCTGCGGTGATTGATGATCATCAGTTTCGCTTTTATATTCGAAATTATTTTAGTTAACTTGAATATCAATCATAAATCTATATACTATATAAAAACAAAATACAAGGGGTATTTTCGTATTTTCACTTCTAAGTGAGGAGGACATTCTTGTCATTTCATACATATGGCATTTTTTTAATTTTGGAGTTTAATTTCAAACTATACAACCGATCAGTTCACACCATTTGGAAAAGAGTTAATATATGTTTTTACCCATTTTGACTTTGTCAAAACAATATTAGGTATGAAATATAGTTTACAATAAAAACACCCAATTTTAGTTTGGGTGGACAAAAATACCCCAATTTTTAATGTTGCCCGTACGATTCTTCTCTTCTCTCCTTCCCTTTCTCTCACAGACCTAGAATTAGGGATTTCCGAAGAGGGAGGTCGTGAGGGAGAAGAATCGAGCGGAGATGGTGATGAGAGTGTAGATCGGGAGGGAGAGGGCGGCGGCGAGGTTGCCGAGGAGTGGCCGGCGGAGTTCTGCAAACTGATCGGAAAGCGCCTCTTCGGGGTGGCCGGATCGCCGCGATTCGACCTCTACGACGCCGACTATGGCTGGGAGCGGCCGCGGAAGTTCGAATCGGCCTCGATCGATCGAGACACCTCGATGTCGCTCTGCAAATCGAGAGATTCTGACGGCGGATTGGAATTCACGCTGTCGAGGCCGAAGCGAATCCTCGATTCATTCGCAGCTGTTTTCATGGAAGCAATCAGAACGCTGTGAAATCGGTCGCGGCGACGGCGGTGGCGGCGATAATTAGGGTTTCGAGAAGCTTCTCAGCCTATTCTCGACGGCGAATCGAGACCTTTCCGCAGTGAACAACAAGCTCCACAAAGAATTTGAGCAAATCTACCCAGATCACGTACTTCATTCCTTTTCCTTTTGCTTCTTTTTGAAACCCTCGATTATAGCATTTTCAATCGGAGAAATTTGGATTACGATTCCGTGCTTAGCTACTTGTACCTTTGGGTACCGATTCTTCTGCTTTTTCGTTGATTTATTGTTTGGCTTGTTCTTCGTTTTTCGACAGTCGAATCCGATGAAGCTGGTGGAAAGGCTGAAACGGATAGAAGACGAAATGTCGTCGTTGAAGGACCAGTGCAGCGAGCTTCTCGCTACGAAACAGGTGAAGAAATGTGGATAATTTTGTGTGTTTAGTATTACAGGGTACCTGAGGAACTATAATTTGGGTAGGGTTTGCTTCAGATAATAATTTGGATGTGCTAATTACACTAGTACACCTCACTTTGATGATTAAACTACTTTGAGCTTGCTGGATCGATTAATCCTTCAAATACTCGTATCGTATATTGGCATATTGTAAATCGAAGCTATATCACCCAACGTAGATTATCCCTAAAGTGAAGAGTAATTGTTAGATTAGCTTGCCTGTTGATTTAGCTGATTTTTGGACGTTTTTAGTTTGTGTCGTGTATCGGTTTCATTCCTGTTTTACTTTGATGATTAAACTACTTATCTTGGTCTTGCTGATGTTAGTACTCTTATTTAAATGTCTAATTGAAGATGTAAGTGTTTTCTTTTATCGTCTCTTTTCGGAATAGATCAGAACTTTTACTTGTAGGGAGTGGATCAATTGTGCTTGATATTATGTTTATGTTTGGTTGCATTTTCCATTTGGTACTTAAAGATTTTGTACCATCTGCCAGCAAGCAACCAAAATTGAAGTAGCAAGGTTAGTTGGTAAAAGCTTCTGGCTGCTGTTAGTTATTTTACTTGATTGTGTATGGTTATTGGTTCACTGAATAAAAGATTAACATGATTATTACTAATTAAATGCTTGTACATTTTCCCTGCAATTTTGGTGCAAATGAATGTAAAAGGCGATTTACTTCATACCTAGTGCATTTTAAAGATATAATTTCTTTTTTACTTCATACATTAAAAACTAGGCTTAATGATCAATCTTATTATCAATATATGATCAAGCTCTGGTAATTATCTTATGCATTTCATCCATTCGTGTTCTGATTTTTTAGTTTTGTTTTGGTATTGATACGAAGGTGGTTGTGATATGGTTGACAGGTGCGATGTGAGTATAGCATGGCTAATTTCAGTACTGGAGATCGAATGAGGAAACCTAAGGGTGATAGGTAAACTAGTGACTAGCTTTGATGCTTATTAGTTTGCGTAAGCGCTGCACAATATATGGAACTTGATTTCTGAACTGATGATGTAGTTGTTACTAGTTTTGATGCTTAATGTTGGCATATTGTTATGTGCATATGAGAGGAATGAGTTTACTTCCCTTTACATAGTTAGTGTTGCTTATATTCTGAAAATCTAGAAGTTAATGTTTGTTTTCAGTTAGATTGGAAGCTCTTTTAAGTTCTTCTTATGCCCTTTCATCAGAATGCAATAACAAACTAAGTACTTTCTTCAGGGGAGTTTGGGAAAGCTGCAAATGGAAAGGTTTTGCACTATAAAGGGACTCCGTTTCATCGTATTATACTAGGCTTCATGATACAAGGTGGAGACATCGTATCTGGGGACGATTTAATTTTGTATAATTCGTATGCTACTAGGGGCAAGCTGTATGATTTGGAGTTTGTACTCTTGTTTCTAAGTTGCGTATAGTTATAATTTGATATTATTCGTTTACCACTTACCGGTAACCAATACTAAATTAACGTACTTCGTAATATAGGTACAACCTGAATTCGTTTACTACTTCCAGTAAACAGTACTATAAGATGTATTATTGGTTTGCCATGTACCGGTACACAGTACCAAAAAAAGCTAAATTTACTGTGTACTATAAGAAGTATTATTTGGTTTACCATGTACCGGTACACAGTACCAAAAAAACCTAAATTTACTGTGTACTTGTACTTATCGAAATATACAAAAAAAACGGTAGAAAATTGAAAAAATTGAAAATTGAAAATTGAAAAAAAAAAAAAAAAAAAAAAAAAAAACTGAAAATTTCTGGAAAAAAAACGAAAAAAATATTATAATAAATAATTTAATAATTAATAAATAAATAAATAAATAAATAGATAAAACAGAAAAGAAAAAAGAAAAAAAAAGAAAAGAAAAAGGAATGAGGAAACACGTGTAGGGAGAAGAAAGGGGAGGAGGGAGTGGTCATGTAGTAAAAGTAAGGGTATTATTGTCCACCATATCAAAATATGGGTATTTTTATTGTAAACTATATTCCATACCTAAAATTGATTTTACAAAGTCAAAATGGGTATTTTCTTTTTTGCCTCTTTGAAAAAAGTCATCATGCATGAAAACCTTTTCTTTTCAATTACCAACCAACACCTCTTACATGAAAATTTTCAATCGTATATATATATCTACAAATATAGCATTGGATGAATATGTCGTTTAAACCGCTAAAACAATGGAATAAAGAAATTTTGTTTGTTTGTGTGATTCGTCTACTTAAGCAAAAGAGAGGATTACTGCGCGTACGATCATCGTTGCGGCGCTCTTCTGTTGAGAAGAAGAAGAAGAAGAAGAAGAAGAAGAAGAAGAAGAAGAAGGAGGAGGAGGAGGAGGAGGAGGAGGAGGAGGAGGAGGAGAAAGAGAAGACGTGCTAGAGTTCTTCAACCTCTCAGCCTCATTCATCTCTGCACATCGATTCCTCTCTTTCTCTTCATCTTATTAACCAAATCAAAATCTAAGTCCAAAACTTCTTCCATTTGAACCCAAACAACTCCAAAATCATATTCGATCTTTGGTTCTTCCTTCTTTGAAATCCTGGAAAATGAGCATATATTCATGCAATGGATGTAGGAGATCGTGATATCCACCCTGAACCTTTGGCCGCAGAGTGATCTTTGAAATTCAGGAGGAAGAAGAAGAACCGCAAAGTGATCTTTAAAATTCAGGAGGAGGAGATTCAGGGAAGAATAAGATTTTACCCCATAATCCAAGCGTATTAAAAAAAATAATCCATCGGAACGAATAAATCCGAAATGGAAAAATATCGATATCACTTTACGGTAAATAATTCATGAACTCATGTTCATCAACAAAATTTTTGTAGAGCAAAATGCTAAACATGCAACTCTTGGTAAGTTAGTTAAGGTTTAATCCCATATTCATAATAATGCGATCAATTTTTATATAATATTTATGATTTAGGTTGATTTTTTCTATGCCAAATTATTTTATGTTATATTATATGCTTTTGTTTTGATTGAAGAATGTAGAGTTTTCCATTAATGGTGAATATATATATTTAAATTTGCATTCTTTTTAGTGATAATTATGTAAAATGTCATTCCACAATAACAAAAATTAATATATGTCAGAATTATAAAAACACACAAATTTTGTCAAAAGTAATATTTTTGGACCAAAATACTCTTACTAAGACCTACTTTCCCCCCCCCCCCCCCCCCCCCCCCCCCCCCCCCCTCATGACTCATGGAAACTCAATTTTTCCCTCCTCTCTTTCTATCAACCCCCCTTTTTCCCTCCTCTCTTTCTATCGCCACCCCCCCCCCCCCCCCCCCTCCCCCCAACCCCTCACCCCACCCCCCAAATTCTTCTCTCTTCATCCCTCACTCTCACTCTTCTCTTTCTTTTCTCTCTGTAAATAGCTTGACGGAAAATTCACTTGACTGGAATGAATTTTTGCATTTCTCCGACTCAATTTTTTCACAGTCCCTCTTCTTCATCCATTCTCTTTCTCCAAAAAACAAAGAACTTTTGGGAAAGAGGACACTTCATTTAAAACTTCCGCAAATTTTCACTTTTTCTACACTCTTTATTGGAATGTCCTTCCCCCGCTCATCACTTCCCCAATCTTTGCTCGCTTTCACCGGGAAACACTGCTGATCGGCCGGCGCGAAAGTTGAGTAAGTGGGCGTGTGATTTTTTTTTGAATTTCTTGAATATTTAGGGGATTTAATTTATTGATGATATGTTGTAATTGATTGATTATAATCGAGACCCTTCTTGATTGTACGTGAAGGTTTAATCTTTTTGCTAGTTCCTTTTGGATGGTGTGATGTGATTATGTTCCCTCTAAATTTTATGTGTGTGTGCCCTTTTGTTTGTGTGGATTTTCTATTAAGAAAATTGTTTGTATGGAATTAGTAAAATGTTTTGTGGCCTTTTCTTATGGTTTTAAGCTCACTTGATAACTACTTTAGTAAAGTATATAAAAGGGAGTATGTTGATGGAGATGTGGTCTGTTTTTCAGCTGCAAAATGTGGAAAGAAGATCAAGGTCGTGGCTTCTCCAACGGTTGCCTCTCCGAGGAGAGAAACCGATTCAAAGAAAAGAATTGTCATAACTTAACTGAGTCTTGTTTCTGTTTTTGGAAGTGACATCGATACTTACTGCGACAAATTGCTTGACAAAATGAGTAGAATCATTCCCATGGACAGATTCGATTCTTCGGAGTACTTGTTGACAAATGAGGTTAATATCGTCGGCTAGATTATATAGGAAACTTGTTGATCCTTGTTTGTGGTTGGTTAAGTATTAACCATTTACAATCATTAAATTTTTGTATTTTATTGTTTTTGTATGTTTTATCTCTCAATTTTTTGCATTAGATACGAAAACCTTATACATATTTTCGTATGTTTGTGGCATTCATAATGCTCAACACAACAATACATGCTGCATTGATAAATTTGATTCTTTAGTAAAAGTTGGGCAAATACTATTGGCACTACTAGCACCAATAGTAGCACGGGATTTACTGTCATATAGCTTGTGATATGTATTTGAATCTAGTGCCGGTAGTTTCAAATTAAAATTTTCATTATTAAAATACATTTTACTTTAAAAAAACCTTTTACACTATAGGTTCTAGTAGTACCAACTGTGACAACGTGGATATCTGACTAGTTCTTGTAGTCACTATTGACACTAGTAGAACCAATAGACACTCGTTTAAGATTCCAGATTTCCAGCTAAGGTTATAATAGTACCTAGGTTATTGTAAATAGTCCTTTTGAAGGCATTTTTCTCTAAAATATCTTTTATACTATAGGTTCTAGTAGCATTAATTGTGACATGTGGACGATTCATGTATTTTCACTATTAGCACTAATATAAATGTATTTTCACTATTAGCACTAATATAACCTATAATGTACTACTTAAACAATGAAGCTCTACGATGAAAGTTTGAACCTTGGTAAATTTTTTTGGACATCCACCATCAGGTAGAATAACTTTTGGACATCCCAAAACACAAATGCAAAAGCAAGTGCTGCAAACATGCACAAAGAAACTCATAAGGAAAGTTTAAGAAAATCAAAAAAGGGAATGTTTAATGCATTAAAAGTTCTCTTACAATCAAAGTTGAAATGAAGCACATTATAGTGTGTAGAAGTATACTTCTTAACGAAAAGTAAACCATATACAACATATAAACATGACCTAATAACATACTTTTGGAACACTTGCAGTGACACGTGGATATCAAGCTAACTTTTGTATTGTAACTATTTTCACTATAGAACCACTAGTACCTCGTTTGAGATTCCAATTATGGTTCGAATAGTACCAATAATACCTTATTTTTTATAAATAGTCTTTTATGCATATTAACTTGTGACATGAATTTGAATGTAGTTTCTATAGTTCCAAAATTTAATATTCCACTATTGTTACTACTGGCACTAATAGAACCAAAAGTACCTCGTTTGAGATTTGAGATTCCAGTTGTGATTCTAGTAGCACCTATACTGCCACTTTTTTTTTAATAAATATTTCTTTTGGGCATAAGTTAACTTTCGGTGATAGTTACTCATACACGGGATTGGTCTAACAAGTTATAAAATGCTAATTCAAAGATAAATTTACAGTCCAACAAGTTCCAAATCTCAATTCCATCTTGTGATAGCTTGAGAAATCTTGAACCTTGATTTGCCACAAAAGAGAGACCCTGAAATAGGAGAACGACAATTAAAAATACATTTCAAAAGTGTATGATATAATATACATTTCAACTTTGATATCAACATTGATAGCCTAAGGATTCAAAAGTGTGTCTCGTTCTCAGAGCAACATGAAGATCTAGTATCTGAACATGAAACAAAAAATGAGACTTTTAGATGACCTTAAAATCACACTAAACAGTTTCATTACCATTTTTTCATACAAACTCTAAAAAGGGTCAATTAAAAACTCACAATATTTTAGAACCAAGCTGTAGTAGGCCATGTCCAGCTTGAATAACAAAGTCCTCCCAAAAGAGCCAGATTTCAGGGTGGAGCAAATCAAAATACTTCAGAAAGTTTAAAATCAGACCAGAGACAAACCACGATAGAAGTCGCAACAAACTGAGGGTAAAGCATAGATTCACCAATAGCCAGCTGCAACAATACCACGTATGTCGATACTACTCCTAAACTCTGCACTATATTTGCTTCAGTCTCTCTCTTAATAAAATACGAGGCTAGACAAAGATTTCCAAGCAATCCCGTAAGCATACCCTACAGCATAAGAGGGATCAATACATACCACTTACTATTTTCAATAAATCAAATCCAAATCAATAATAAAGGTCACCCAAAACTTTTTGATCAGAAGGACACGAGACGACCTCTAAACTTTTTGATCAGAAATGAAAGAGAGCCTCTTCAATGGTACAGAGGTATGCAGGGGTATCCTACCCACGGGCATCATTGCACCTGCCATTGATTACGAAAGAAGTGCTCCAACAGGTAAAGATCAAATGATAATTAACCTCATAATTCGAACCTCGATAGTTCCCGCTACACTAATTTCGAAGTCTGAGATCCTATGTTGGAGTGTGCTTATAACCTATTGAAATAGCAAATAACAAATGAGGAAACCATTGATCTATTAACAAATATATGAATCTTCAAAACAAAATTCCCAAACTACGATAAAATACAATCTCAGTATCAACAAATAATCAAAAAAAGATCAAAACTTTGCATTATCTACCCCACTTGAATATCCAAAAAGCACCATAATCTGAACTCCCTTTCATCAGCCTAAAGTCACCACATTCTTTCCTACTACAATGTCAGCTACTGAAAAATAAATTCATCAAAAAATTCTTCATGACTTTCGTGGGCATTTCATCAAGCACCTACTACTACTACCTCCAGTTAAAAAAGAAAGTCTTTACAATTTTCCCGTTCATGGATCATTTTAGTCATTCTCAAGTTCATTCATTTATTTCTGTCACAATCAAAACCTGGAAAGAGCTACTAAACAAAAAGTTCACAATTCAATAGCTCAAACATATCAACCTTACAAGAACACTGAAACGCTTTTCCTATCCTTAGAGAGAGACCCCTTTAGCTCAAGAGAGAGAGAGAGAGAGAGACACTCATATATGCATCCACCAAGATACACAGACTAAATCTAAACGGGAGTATAAATCTCAGAAACCCCACAAATATTAGGACCATGTAGAGAAAAATCTAAACTTTTCACTGTACAAAGTACAAACACATGATCATGACTCAAAAAATGGGAAATTCCAAACACAAGTACCCTAAATTTCAACAAAAAAGGAGAAGAAACACCAAAAAAATACTCAAGCACAAACAGATCCACACCAAAATCAAACAAATTCCTCATCATATTTTCATTTAACAAAAACAAAACACATATATACCTGTTGTTAGCATACTCATAGAGGCGGCCTCTAGTGGAGAAGACGACTAAAGCAACCTCAGCATCACAAAGTACACAGTTCATAAGCTTTCGTCAGCAATCCGTTCCTCCGTTTGCAGAATGTCACCTGCCGATTCGTCGTGTTTTCGATCCGTTTAATCGCAATCTTTCCTCTCCCGTTCTTCCTCTGAGGAGAACCCTCCCTCGATTGATCATCGTTGTGGGTTTCCATTTCAGCTGCAGGTAAACAAACCTTTTTTTTTCATCAGATTTTTACTGAAGCAAAGTACGAAATAGCTAGAAAAGGGAAACTAAGGAGTTAGTTTTTGAGGGGTTAAGTGCAGATTTTTGATGAAAGATTGCTGTTTTATAGCTGTTTGGATGTGAAGTGATGAAGAAATCGATGGATTAGCACAAGGGTATGGCTTCAAATCACTAAAATTTGGATCTTTTTTTGAAAATTTTCACCAACCTGGTTTTTCACAAACTCAAGATTCTGGGTTCTGATCTTTTGCTGAAAATCTGAAAGGGAGGAATGGAGAAATGGGAGAGAATGAAGGTGAAGTACAAAGAAAACCACGGCAAGGAGGGCGACGCCGACGGCCATGAGCGGAGCCTTGAGGACCCTATGGCACTTGGATCCGTCCCTGACGTAGAACCAGAGGGAGAAGCCGACCGCGTCTCCAGGAGCAAGGCGGTGGAAGAGAGAACACCGACTTCTTCCTCGGCGAAAGTGCGTGCAGGACTAGGCGGCATCGGCTACGGCGAACAGCAGGCGGAGAACGACGCTTTCCATGAACGTCCCTAAACCTAGACAAGCAAAAGAAATTAATCGGTAATTTCGTAAAGGAGAGACGGAGTACAACGAAAAATACATGTCAAACGTGAACGGCGGCGTGTATTCCAGCCATGAGCGGAGCCTTGAGCCTTGACGGCGCGGGGGAGGGGGGGCCTCGAGCCTTGACGACGACGGCAGGAGGGGGGAGGGGGCGGAGATGCCAAAGGGAGAGAATGGTGAATTTTGGGGAATGTGAAATGGAAAGGTGGGGTGGGGGTGGGGTGGGGGTGAAGATGCAGCAGTTTCAATTTTCAAATCCAAGGAAATTTTCGGAAATTTGGATTGGGGAAAAGTAAGGGCATTTTCGTCCTAAAAATTACTTTTTAGACTTTAGTTGACAAAATTTGTGTGTTTTTATAATTCTGACATATATTAATTTTTGTTATTCTAGAATGACATCTCATTTTTTCCCCCTTCTTTTTACCCTACTTATTTTGTGAAGTTCTTTACCTTTTTATTGTTTTATTATTTCTTAGTATTTAATATGGACAAAGTAATTGTTGACGAAAATTTTATGATTTCAGTTTAAATTCAGCATCATCTCAAGTATCTCTTCATAGCAATGTTTTAAAAACCGAACCGGAGGTCGAACCGGTGAGTCCTTCTGGTCATGGTTGAACCGGTTAAACCGGTTGAACCATGGTTGAACCGTTTACTAATAAATTAGTAAAATAATTATATATTATATTAAAAATATCAAAATACCAATACATTTATAACATTTATAATTTAGATATCAATATAATTAATAACAAGTAGTATATATTATAATATAAATATAAATATCATTAAATGTATTTGGGTGTAATATACTATTATTTGTACAATTGAAGTATATTGTAACATTATAACATTTTATATATTTAATAAGTATAAATTATAGTATAATATAAATACAAATATATATTTAGATATAATATGCAACAAATTTGTAGCATTATACAATTTACTATTATAAAATTTATATATTTAAGGAAAATATACACAGAAATAATTGACAAGAATTAAATTATACTAGAACAACTATTATATAAATAAAAAGTCGTGTAATATAACAACTATATATGTAGCTAAGGTGGTTTGGCCCTTTGACTCATGCAAGAGGTGCAGAGTTCGAACCCTGCAAAGAGCAATTTTTATAATTTTTTGTTAACCGGCCGGTTTGTTTAAAACCGGTCCGGTTCTTTGAACCTGGCGGTTCAAAGCGGTTATGTCCGGTTTCGACGGTTCAATCCCGGTTCGACCTGACCTCCGGTTCTATACCCCTAACCGGACCGGCCTAGCTCCGGTTTCCGGTTCAACCGGGCTGTCCGGTCCGGTTCTTAAAACATTGCTTCATAGTATAACACTTATTCATTGGATGGCATCTGAATCCAAGCAAATTAAGGATTGGTTCTGCAAAAACTCTGCATATTATATATGTTGACAATGAACAGAAAAGATCATGGTCTATGTTTTGATCAAAACATCAAATTGTCAAGAAATAAATAGAAGTTAAAATATAACAAGAGTATATGTGTGATTAAATATTGCTATATCTCAATTGCTAGAAAACCTGTTACTTGGTAACATCAGAAATCAAATAGTGAGATAAGAAAATATTAAGAAAATAATTAGACTAACTAAATAACGATGATATTTTCTCAAACGGTACTATGCCATAATAATATAATTTAATTATTTGGTGCCTAATATAGTTTGTCATAATTTTCAAAAATAATACATGTATATAAACTGATAAAAAAACTATGAAACAAATGAATTAAATTAATATTCCATTATTATGTTTAAAACATTTATGATTTTAGTGAAATTTTTTAAATATCATTTATCAAATTATAACACTCCGTACTAGAATAAACCAAAAAGCACTAACAATATAATTTTATAACGGAATTGAACAGAAAATTGGTTGCTGGCATGCTGCTAAATATATCACACTTATTCAAATCAATTAAAACATAGAGAAAGATGATTTATGTCATTAATCAATAATATTGGAGGTTTTCCTATTCCATCCTTTACTATTAACGCATAAATTTAACAAATTTATAGTCAACTAAATCCTCAATATTATAACAAAGAGTATGTAGTAATTGATAAGCTTAACTTTAATAGATTGTATTTTTATAAACTATAATGTTAAAGCATTTGTAAATTTCTATTACTTTTTAAATAGATTTGATTATGGCAAAAAAATCCTTAATAAAATAAAATAAATGTATTTTATGTTTAAACATATGTATTTTTATGAATTGCAATTATATTCCATAATGAAGAATATAAAATTTTAAATTAATATTTAGCCCTGTGCATCGCACGGGTGTGAATGAGATTCAATTAAATATTAGATTTACTAATGGAACCATTAATTCCCTAATTTTTTTTCCAAATAGGAAAGATGTCCGGATCTCTGAGACGGAGGCAGTATAATACTACGTATTTATTTTTAAAATATATTACGTAAATATTTTCCTTAAATTATTCTTTTAATAATTAATAATACCTCCATCTCACGAAAGTAGTCCCGCTTTCCTCTTTAGTCCGTCTCGTTTATTAGTCCCGTTTCCTTTTAAGGAAATAAATTAGTGTCATTCAGCCCATCACTTCTCACTTAATCACCCACAATTAAGCCCAAATTATTTGCAGCCCAAATTAACCCCAGCCCAACCCAAAACACACCTAACCCTAATTCCTTCTCATTATACGCCAACCTCATTCTTTCTTCACACTTTTCTCTCCTCTCTCTCTCTCTACCTCCGACTCTCTGCAGAAATCGCACCACCATTGATGCAGCCCGTAGATCGTGGAATTCACTTCATGGGCCAAGAATTATAGATGATATAGGATGAAGATGGAAGATATTATTTAGTAGTTTATTTAGTTGTTTATTTTTATTAATTTTCGTTTTTTATGAGTTCTCTAGTTGATAGGGTTATTTTAATCATTATTTTAGTGATTTTATATCTTTTTAGACTAGGATTTGGTTTGATATCTTTTAGGATAAGTTTTTAAGTAGTTTTCTTGTGGAATTAGGACTTTTTGAAGCCTATAAATAAGGCTCAAATACTATGGACGAAAATAAGATTTTATTCATCAATAATACTTCAGTTTATTTCTCTTATGAGATTTATGTTCGAATTTCTTATGGTGTGACCAAGAAATTCTTTATCCGGCGAATCAATCGAGTTCATCACCCTCGTTTGTATGTCAATCATCGTCCCCGAGTTGCCTAGACAACACTTTCGTGTTCGATTTAGGAGGTTTTGGGATTTCCATCGGTATCTTGAGTCTCCCGCGTGCGTGAGTCGTTAGGACCTACCAAGGTTCGTATCAACCATCTCCCACGATCTAACCTCTTTTCCATCCGCCATCTCACTCCGACGCACAACCTTCCCACACAAACATCATGAATCACTTCCCTCTTGGTATTCCAGATACCCCTAGATTTGAGAGGGAGGCAGAACTCAAGCAACATCTCACCGGATCTGAGCCGTCGCAGCCAGATCTGGGCTCCTTTAACCCTAATTTATCCCCGCCTCCACCTTCCTTCAGCCTCGTAAGCTTGTTTTCTGTCAAACGGGCGCCTTCCCGTAAACAGAAAAACCCTAGATTTCTCCCTTGCCGTTGTCACCGTTTAAAGGGCGGGCCTAGGGGGGCAAAGCTGCAGGATGATGAAGAATTCGTTCGAGAGGCGGCGAAATCAGAGACGGCGCCGCCTACCCCCACGGTCAAAATCCTACCCCCGACGGCCTCACCTTCTCCGGCGGCGTATTCCCGACCTAGGGTTATCAATGGATCTGATCCAAAGATCTTTCGCCGCCTCCCCCGTTGGGCTTACCGCACCCTGCCAAGCTGGATGGATGTCGGGTCCGGAGCTGTTGCCGCATGGAGCTCCGAGGTGGCGCCGTCGGAGGTGATGCACATGAAAAAGGAACCGAGCTGCGGGACTGAACTCGGGTGATATCTTTTCTGTCTTAGATTTAATTTTTGTTCTTTTTTTGTTGGCTTCTTGGATGAAAGAGTCTTTCTTGATCCATTGCTAATCTTTTTTTTTTTTTTGTCTTGCATGTTCTGTCTCTTGGAAGGAATGCTCAGTTTGGTGATTTTGTTGTCCACTTCTGTGGATATGATGAATACATGGGTTGAATGTGTTCTGATAACCTGTTGGTTTCTTATTTTATTGATATCGTATGAAATGAATGGCAAATTGAACTGTGGGAATTTGGCTTTAAGTAAAAAACTGCAATGATGAGAAATCAATGCATTGAATGGTTGCCTGCCTCTTCTTGTTGTATGTTGTCTGTCCCATCTTGAATGGGTAATTAAATGCATTGTATGGTTTCATTATAAAATCTGCAGTAATACAATTAAAATCAGCATTTAAGCAAAAAAATGCAATGATGAGAAGTAAATGCTGAGAATGGTTGCCTGCCTCTTCTTGTTGTATGTTGTCTGTCTCTTTTTGAAGAGGTAATTAAATGCATTGCATGGTTTCATTACAAAATCTGCATCTTTTTCAAGAGGTAATTAAAATCTACCTTGAAACAAAATCTGCATTGCATTACATTAAGTAGCTTTACATTCTTTCTACCCTTTACAAAAAAAGATCAAAATGGTAGATCAGATTCTTATACTTACAATTAACTTGATTTTTTTACCAAAAAACTAATCACAAAACCTGTTTTCTTCCAAAAACTGCACAAAAAACCTCTCTCTTGGTTAAAACTGCCTTATTCTACTACATATTCAAATCTATTATCCCTTCTCCCACCTGTGGCACTAAGATGCCCAATTCTTCCATTAGGATCTCAATTTCAGCTGTGTTTTCTTCTCTGATCAGATGATCAACACATTCTTTGACCAAAAACTCAGGCACTTCTAGATTTTGAGGCAGCAGACCTCAACAAAGAATCCTTCTTCATGTGTGGTTGTTTGTAATCATTCTTCCCATTCAATTTCATGATTTCAGTCAAAACACATTGTAGTGAAAGGAATACCTTATTCAGTTTCATTGAGTCCAGCTGGTTGAAACTCTCCTTTACTGCTGCTATAATGTCATCTGCATTTTTGCATCGAATCCTCTGTTGTAGGCTTTGAATTGCCGTGAAAAAACCTAAGTCATTTGCATTGCAATCAGGAGAGTTAGCTGGTTGTTGCACCAGCTTCATTTGAAAGCCATCTGAATTTGCTGCATCTTGAAAATCTGAATCTCCATTATTGATGTGTGTCCTACAATTATCTTGTTGAATCTTGATGTTTTTGCTTAAGAAAGCTGGCCATTTCTGTTTTATGGCTGGAATAACCTAAGATATACAATCACCAACAATGCATGTATTAATTGGAATTCAAAAACTGAAACTGACTTGTAACTGAAATCTTCATGTGCTCACAAAAACATAAACTAAAGTTACCTCTTTGATTATGCAATCTTATCTTGTGATGGACTGTATTGGTACAATCTCTTTATTGCTAACCAATTTTCGTTTCAAAGTTATAGAATTTGCCACCCCAAATCCAGCACCTAAAACATACATGGACCATTGTATTTACGAATATTAAAATTTATGCTCGTATAGTTGATTCTTAACACTTAAATCTTAACACTCCAACTCTTTTTTCTTCGCGAAGGTTAAATGAGTCACAAAATCTAACAATTTAGGATCTATAACGAACAACGACATATATATTTTAATCCCATGAAAAGGTCATAAAATATTGATCATTTAATTCTTGTGAAATTTTTTTAGTGAAATATAAGTCCGTGCATCGCACGGGAGAACGTTCTAGTTATATTCACAAATTAATTTTTTATCATATATAAAAGGTGAGAAATATGAGAAATAAGGAAAGATTTAAAAGGTGGTTATCTATTTTTTCTCCTTTTCTTTTCCATCAAAAGGAACACACCCTAGGAGAAAAATCCATTCTCAATTCGTGTTGCAGAGCTACGATAAGGAATGTTAAAGCCAAATACTTTAAATGGAGGTTAACTATATAAAGGTAGTAATCAGGTGACTTAGCGCACCTGGCCACCGGGCTCTTCCCTTGAAGGAGTGGCCCGGGTTTGATCCCTGGTGGGAGCGAATTGGGGAGATATAAGGTGGTTTGGAGATTTTCTTGGAGTGTTTGGGAGCTAGGCGTACTAACATCTAATCTAACATCTAACATTTGCCCGATCAAAAAAAAAAAAAAAAAAAAAAAAACTCTATAAAGGTAGTTTAATAAGAGACTAAGGTTACGTTCTCTTTGATGCGAAAGAAAATGAGAGAAAAGAGAAAATCACCATTAAAATCTTCATTATTTCTCACATTTTCTCACAGTTCTATTTTTTCTCCTTCATTTGCACTACAATCCAATTTCGTGTTGTAAATATTTTCTCCAATTTAAAAAGTAAAATTCCCTCTCATTGATAAAAGGTGAGAAAAGGTGACGAAAATGGTGAAATTTATTTGGTAATTTTCTCTTTTCTCTCATTTTCTTTTGCATCAAAGAGAACGCAACCTAATGAAATATTATGATATGTCAAGTATCTTCTGTTTACGTGCGAATGCACGTTATTTAGCAGTCACAGGAAAGGTACGTAAACTAGATTTGAGAAAACAAGTGTACAAATAATTAAGTGTAGCAATCTCAGTTACCCTCTTTTGCTAGATTGATTAGTTTCTTGTACTAACAATTGTTTTACTATTTAAACTATTTTCTAAAAACAAAAAATAATATTCTAATCCTAATTGCTAAACGGAGACAATTAAAAATAGAAGTACAATATCGACTACGAATAAAAAAATACTAGTGCAATTAACATATATAAAACAAATTTGTTAGCTGTTGATTCTACTAACAAGAAAATAAACTTTTTTTAAAACAATTAATTAAGATGAAATTTAACGAAATATGGAGACGCGGTAACTTTTGGTTTTAAATATTAACCCCTTACAGCTCGACCGCATACGTAACATGCGATTTGTGGATATTCAAAGAAAAAGTCTCCTAACAAGCAAAGACTTTTGAAACTCATGCAAAGTCAACTGGAAAATCTATATAAACCACGTCGAGCACAAATTATTTTTAACTTCTCAAAAACATAAAAACGCAATGAAATCGTTATTTTTGCTCATGGCGTTGCTGCTTCTCCACCTTGAATGCATGATTCAACAGCAAAATCCTTCTCCCTCTCCAACCAGCTCCACATCAGAGCTATGTGAGCAATCCTCTCACATTTCTTTCAATCCAACTAAGTCCATACAATGACTGAACTTAGTAGATGAAAGAGCTTTAGTCAGCATATCTGCTGGATTATCTTCAGTAGGTATCTTCACCATCTTAACCATACCTCTATTCACTTCATCCCTCACAAAGTGCAACCTAACATCAATATGTTTGGACCTCTCATGGAAGACTTGATGTTTGGCTAAGTGTAAAGCACTTTGACTATCACAATGCAACAATACAGCTCCTTGATCAATACCAAACTCTCCAAGAATGCCTTTCAGCCAAATCCCTTCCTTCACAGCCTCTGTAATGGCCAAATATTCTGCTTCTGTTGTGGATAATGCCACCACTGATTGCAGAGATGATTTCCAACTAATAGCAGCTCCAAACAAAGTGTAAATCCATCCTGTTTGAGACTTTCTGGTGTCCAGATTTGTAGCAAAATCTGAATCAACAAAACCCTCCAGTATTTCATCTCCAATACTGAACTTCCTTTGATACAAAATTCCATACTTCAAGCTATATTTGATATATCTCAAAATATATTTCAAAGCCTCCCAGTGGTGCCTCCCTGGATTCCCCATAAATCTACTTGCAACACTAATTGAATGAGCCAAATCTGGCCTAGTGCACAACATAGCATACATCACACTTCCCACTGCATTAGCATATGGCACTGCATTCATCTCTTTAACCTCTTTTTCAGATTTAGGCTGTTGTTCAACACTCAACTTAAAATGTTGAGCTAATGGCACAGATACTGATCTAGCTTCATGCATCTTAAATCTTCTCAACAACTTCTGCATATAACCATGCTGAGACAACCACAGCAAGCCTTTGTCCCTTACTCTAGTAATATCTACTCCCAATATCCTCTTAGCTGGTCCAAGGTCTTTCATATCAAACTTATCTTTCAAGTCTGACTTCACTTGCTCCACCTCCATTGGATTTATACCAGCAACTAACATGTCATCAACATACAGCAGCAAATATGCAACAGACACACCATTTTTCAACTTCAAGTACACACAACTGTCATACTTAGATTTGATAAAACCAATCTTCACTACATGCTCATCAAACTTCAGATACCATTGCCTGGAACTTTGCTTTAAACCATACAATGATTTCTTGAGTAAACATACCTTGTTTTGTGTATCTGGAGTTGATGATCCTTCAGGCTGCATCATGTATATGGTTTCTTTCAAATCTCCATGTAAGAAAGCAGTCTTTACATCCAATTGATGTAATTCTAAATCCCTGTGAGTAACAATGGCTAATAGAATCCTGATAGAACAATGCTTGACAACTGGAGAAAACACCTCATTAAAGTCTATTCCTTCCTTCTGAGTAAAGCCCCTTGCAACAAGTCTTGCCTTGTATCTGACTCTCTCCTTATCAGTCATTTCTATCTTCTTCTTGAATATCCATTTGCAGCTAACCAACTTCTGAGTCTTAGGCTTATCCACCAGAATCCATGTCTTATTCCCCTCCAAAGACTCCAGTTCCTCCCTCATAGCCACAACCCATTGCTCACTGTCCTCACAGCTCACTGCTTCTTTGTAACTGCTAGGTTCTTGATACTCAATGTTCTCTGCCACATTCAAGGCATAATACACCATATCAGCAGTTCCATACCTACTGGGTGGAGTTATATGTCTTCTAACTCTATCCCTTGCCAACATGTAATCCCTGAGATTCTCAGATCCATCATCATTACTATCTGAACCATCTTGATTCTCTTCCTCACTTCTGGTATCATATCTCACCTCAGTTGCCTCCACCTCCAATTTTGCAGATTCACCCCCTTGGTTTTTCACATCCTTATTAGCTTGGGACATCAGAAAAGGCATCTCATCTTCCCTAAACATTACATCTCTTGATATCACAACCTTCTGGTTTCCAGATTCAGTGCACCAAAGTTTGTAGCCTTTGACACCTTTTGGATATCCCAACATCACACACTTGAGAGCTCTAGGCTCTAATTTGTCCTGCTTGACATGCACATAGGCCCTGCATCCAAAGACTCTCAAGTAACTATATCCAGATGCTTTTCCAAACCACCTCTCATCAGGAGTTTTAAAACCTATCACTGAAGATGGACATTTGTTAATGAGAATACAAGCTGTATTAGCTGCTTCTCCCCAGAACTTCCTTGACATACCAGAACTGAATAGCATGCACCTCAGCCTTTCCAGAATGGTTCTATTCATCCTCTCTATGACTCCATTCTGCTGAGGATTGGCAGGAACTGTCTTGTGCCTTTTTATCCCTTTCATTGTACAGAAATCATTGAACTCTGCTGATAAGAACTCCAAACCATTGTCTGTTCTTAGACACTTCAGTTTGGTGTTCTTCTCATTCTCTACTTCACTACACCATTCTTTGAATTTATCAAATGCCTCTGACTTTGATTTCAGAACATATAACCACAATTTCCTTGAATAATCATCCATTATGGACATGAAGTATCTTCCCCCACCTAAAGACTCTGTCCTAGATGGGCCCCACAAATCTGAATATGCATAATCCAAAGGAGCACTTGATATGTGAGTACTATCACCATAACTCTGCTTCTTACTCTTCCCAAGTATGCAGTGCTCACAATCATCTAGTGTGGAACCTTCACAGTCTTTTAGAATCCCTTGTTTGACCAGTTCCTTCAATCCCTTTTCTCCCACATGACCCAATCTTTTATGCCAAAGATTCAAATCATGACTTATGCTAACATCAGACTCACCAACAACAGCTACAACATCCAAATGATACAAACTATGATTTCTAATCCCCCTCATAACAACAATATCATTCTTAAGAACATGCATAATACCACCAGTGGATTTAAAGCTATACCCCTTAGATTCTAACATGCCTAAGGAAACCAAGTTTCTTTTGAGTTGTGGAATGTACCTCACATCTGCAAGGATCTTACAAGAACCATCATGCATTCTTAGCTTGATTCTCCCCACACCTTCAACTGTGCAGACCTGGTCATTTCCAAGCAAAACTGATCCCAGCTTCTGCAGCTTTAAAGCTTCAAACCACTCCTTCTTGGGGCACATGTGGAAAATTGCAGCCTGAATCCAAGATCCATTGATCTTGGATCGATGAATCAATCACATTTAGCAGCTCAGCATCCCCACATTGTTCAGTTACATCTGCTGAACTTGGTTTTTCAGTCTTTTGAGCCATCTTCTTCTTGTGGGCAAAGCAGTCCTTCTTGAGGTGTCCTATTTTCTTGCAGAAATGGCATTTTCTGGTCTCCTTGTCACCATTTTCTTTATCCTTGGTTTGCCCAGATTTCTTGCCATCATTGGTGTTCTTCTTGCCCTTGAACTTGTGAAACTTCCCTTTCACATTCAGACTTTCTCCTTGAGTCGAATCAGATCCACCAACAAACTTCTTCTGCAACTCCTTGGCCTTCAATGCATTCTGCACTTCCTCAAGAGTGATCGTGCCGTCTCTCCCATACAACATTGCATCCTTTAACTGCTCAAAAGATTTTGGGAGAGAATTCAACAGAATGATAGCCTTATCTTCATCTTCGATCTTGACATCCAGATTCTCCAAATCACAGATCACCTTGTTGAATTCATCTACCTGCTCCAGGATCCCCTTTTCCTCCAAGATCCTATATGAATACAGCCGCTGCTTCACATACAATCTGCTCGCAAACGACTTTGTCATGTACAGCGATTCGAGTTTGGCCCAAACTCCAGCTGCGGTGGTCTCCTTCGACACTTCGCGAAGGACTTTGTCCGACAGACACAGAACAATGGCGCTATGAGCCTTCTCCCGCACCTCGATTCGCTTTTCCTCCGTCATGGCTGATTTCTTAAACTCCTCCTCCGATTTGATTGCCTCAGCCAATTCATGCTGCACGAGTAGAGCTCGCATCTTAATCCGCCACAATCCAAAATCATTGGAGCCATCGAATTTCTCTGCATCGAACTTCATCGTTGACATCGCGAGGATCTTCTTCCCACAGACGGCGCCAATTTGTAAAACAGAGCATGCGATGAACACGAACGAAAAAACTTGCAGAAAAGAAATCGACAACAAGATTTACGTGGTTCGGCTTGAGGCCTACGTCCACGGGAGAGAGAAAACAATTCCACTATGAAAACCAGCAACAAGAGTACAATTACAGTGAGCTATATATCGATTCAAGAAGAAAGAAAACCCAGCTAAGGAAGAACAAACCCCTAACCAACTTTCTTCTACCCCAAGCTCTTTCCAGTAACTGTCGAAAATAAAACCACGAGCTATGAAATCAGATCTTCACAATATATGTGAATCCCAGATCTGATCCGAGCCGTCCAAAACCGACGTCCAAGATCATGCCAAGCTGTTCCAGCTAGCACAGATAGTTTCAAATTAGTTACAACTAATTCAACTAACTTTGTCCACGTAGGACCAATAGGAATTCTCCATTCTTCCACGTCGTCATGCACAGTCAGCAAACCATTCAATTTGTTGAAGAATGCAGTCACAAACCCAACACTGCTAATTATGCATGAAGCCAATTTGACTGAGTGTGTGAGAAACCCCTTCTCAGATAAAATGGTAACTCTACCCGTTGATGGTAAAATACCAATTACGCCCTCGCCACCCTTGCCTCGGTCCTCTCCTCCCACTAAAATCGAGAAGCGGGAGTTGAAACGTCTATCAATACCCCCTCCGCCGCCGAATGCTAGTAAACCGCCTCCGCCACCAGGGCCGTCTTGTTTGCCCAAGTGTTAGTTCTGTATGGCTCTCAAAAAGAAAATGTTACTAGACGTAACTATCCTTATCTTTGTATTTACATGTGCACTAAATTTTCTTTTTCTCTGCTTATATTTCATTCTTTCTTTCTTTTTCCAGTTTTTCGTCTGGTTTGATGAATGTATTTTTCTTGAATTCTTGTTGCAATGATATACCATTTGTTCTTTAGAGTGATAGAATTTCGATTCGGGAGACGAATATTTCATCTCACCGTTTTCTGCTGTGGTGATAGATCTTCGTTTCCATTCGAAATTATTGTATTCAACTTGAGTGTCAACCTTAACTTAATATTCACAAAATTAAGTGCTAGCGATCCAAATTAAAACCTTAGGTTTGTTGATGTACTTGTAATGCTACATTGGTAACTAGGAGTCTAGGAGCATATATGTTTCTGTCGAAATTTAATGGACAATAACATTATGTTGCAATTTTATATTTAAATTAAAATAAAAAATATAAACAATCTAGTTATTAATTTCAAGATGACCATACATTAGCTAGTCACATACCCCTTTAGGTTGTGACCGAGTAATTGAGGGGTTAACATGTGACCAGATAGGTTACGGGTTCAAACCCCGTAAGAACCCGAGTCTTGCCTCTAATAAAAATTAAAAAAAAAAAAAAAAAAAAAGGCTAATCGTATTAATACGAGTGAATAAAAGTGACATTTGTATTGAATACAATTGGCAATCATTTTGAATCAGAGTTCATGCCAAATAAACTGCTCACGTTTGTTAACGTCTTGAACCGAAGGATTAAACCGTCAATATGCTAAACAGAAAAGGAGAGGAAATGAAATGAAGAGAAAGAGAACAACAAGAGTTAATTAGAACAATATATATAGGACAATACGAGAAATGATATGCCATTTCCCGCTCCATAAACACCTTCGTGGGCACCAATGATCGTACGTTTACTTTAGTATTATTTTATTTAATTTTTTCGATTGTTTGATATTTTAATAATCTTTAACCTGCGTTTAACACCATTTTTTTTTTTTTTCAAATGAAGCTTCCGATTATAAGTCAATAATTAACAACCCAAGCGTTTTTCTGCTTACAATTATTTAATTAATCCTCGTAAATTTCACTGAAGTTGCGCGTGAAGACTTTGTCGTTAAATTACAAACCTAATATTTGTTTTCCTCCCATTTTATTAAATATTTATGCGAAGAAAACATTGTAAAGTTGACGTTTTGCTCGATATACATATATTGCTTAGACTTAGAAAGTTTATACTATCAAGTCTCGAAGAAATTAATCTTTTCCAAAACATCAATGAAGCCAATTTGTTTCCTCTTGGCAGTGTTGCTAATTATGCATGAATGTGCAGAAAAAGCCCTTTTCAGCTTCTTTTACGGGTGAAGAAATGGTGGAGAGGAATGCAAAGCCACCGGCTAACGTTATTGACGATAAAATACCTGCATCGCCTTCTCCGTCTTCGCCTCCGATAATCAAAGAGCAAATTTACTACAGGATGTTAATCGACACGCCTATGCGATTATCTGGGCCACCACGTAAGCCACCAGATAAGCCACCCAAACCTCCTTGCCTACCGAACTGTTAGCGTTCTTTATATTAATGTACTCGCTTCGTCCCAATGAAAGTGAGACGTTTCTTGAATATGTGTGAGGCTTAAAATAATGAAACGTCTCACTTTTCGTTCGGATAGAGGGAGTCCCAGCGCTATATTTGTATCAAGTGCATATGAATTCTGATCTTTCCCGTTCCATTTTGTTGGAATTAATTCAGATAAATAAATTCAGGATTTTTTGCCGGAGTTTTCTTTTCTGCCTAAGTATAACATCACTACAACAAAATTCTTAATATAGGACACTCATGAATGTCCTATTATCCGTTGTAATAGGACACTCCGTTGCTTAGGACATATGCTTAATGTGTCCTATATTCGCTAGTCACAATATGTCAAATGGGACTCTTGCGAGTGTTCTATTTTATTTTATGTAGATCATTTTAGGATGCTCAAGAGTGTCCTATTAGATAAACAATTGATATTTACACTTTTGCCATATTATTATGCTATATTTCACCTACCCATTTTTATTAATAAATTTAAATTGTAAGCAAAAATGTGAAAACCAACAATGAGCATGCAAAAGATCTTATTACTCCA
The DNA here is from genome assembly GCA_029379335.1 of Thymus mandschuricus. Lineage (NCBI taxonomy): Eukaryota > Viridiplantae > Streptophyta > Magnoliopsida > Lamiales > Lamiaceae > Thymus > Thymus mandschuricus. The sequence continues at coordinate 16,493,133 of CM057071.1, forward strand.
TAAATTCAATACAAAGATAACAAGTGATCCAATGCCATAATACTTGTCAAATGTCTGCAACATGGTTAAAAATAATTCTTCTACACTTCATTCCTCATGCGGACTTGCAGACGGAAGACGGAAGCTATCGCTCAACAATCACACCTGATCATCAAAATTACTTAAGCACCTGAAAAGAACAATGATTGTTTCATCATATAATATAGATGGTACAATATTAGTGTTGTTCTTGTACAGAAAGAAGAAGTTTGAGCCTATAATTTTGAGGACAAGAAAAATGCATAACGTACAAGTTTGAGCCTATAATTTTGGAACTACAAAGATGAAGATTATTACTAGCATAACGTACAAGTACAAATCATATAGAGTATTTGTCTATTAACAAATGGTAAAATCATAGTGCAGAAATGGTAAAACAGTCTCAAAAATTCAAGAACTCTACATATAAGCCACCCTGCTCCATGATCACCTAAAGGAAAGACTAAACATCCCAAAAGGATCGCATGCTATAAAGTAACCAGCATTTTCATTCTTAGCACAATCTATGCAATTTTGGTGATGGCCGCAGTAAAACAGAGATGTATGAGTTACCAATCATCAAGCAGTCAGTATATATCAACACGAAACTGCAAAATGGGGTTCTTCTACTACCTACAGCCCCACGAAGAAGTTCCTTAATCTAGTTAGCACACAAAAGCAATTACAAAAATAACATGATCAAACATGTTAAGACATCTACCTCCTGTTTCAGTTTATATCTTGGTTGATTTGATAGGCATTCAACGTAGAGTTACAAAGGAAAGAGAAGCAAAATAGCTTTAGTAAACCTCAAATAAAATCACTGGAAAAGATAATATGTGTTGCTATTATAACTTATATTCAAACAAATTCTACAGGTTCGTTGGTAAAAAGCAACTCTCAGCACTCAATGTGCTGATGATGACTAACACTCCATCACTTATCATTGTGTAATTTCAAGAAACTAACCGTGCTCTGAAAGCTTGGCCATTATATGTATCTAAACTGGCTCGGCTGTTCAGCTAAAAACAGAAACAAGCTCCGAATAGCCCTACAAAACGGTGAATAATCAAGTTAGCATATAGCAATGTACAGTTCATGCAAAAAAAAAAAAAAAGGAAAAACATATAGAATCCCATTAAAGTTCAAAAGTTTTTCAGCAACAACAAAAGTTTTAAGAGTAGTGATGGTACAATACCTAAAGAAAAGTGAAAGAAAGAACAGAAAAATGGCAGGGGAACTTCTATTTGATGATTCATTAGTTTCGGCTACTGTATTAAGGAACAATATCCAGTTTTTCAGCAACAACAAAAGTTTTAAGAGTAGTGATGGTACAATACCTAAAGAAAAGTGAAAGAAAGAACAGAAAAATGGCAGGGGAACTTCTATTTGACAATTCATTAGTTTCAGCGACAATTTATTAGTTTCGGCTACTGTATTTCAATTTGTAAAGGCTTGGAACGAAGATTTCTTCTTAAAGGTCGAGTTTCACAACCACAATCAAAATGGTCTTTGAGATGCTACCTTATATGGTCTTCTTAAAGGCTAGAAATAAAATTACCTCATAACTATATGGGAAAATACCACAACAAATTATATGAGAAAAGTATAGTGAGAACACAAAACATGAGGGCTTCCATTGTAATAAATAAATAAATAAATGTCACAAAAGAACTTTGACAGTTGAGGGCATTCCACTGATAAGCTATCTACGGTTAGAAACACTCTCTCAAGTAAATTATAGGAATATGCTTGTTGTTTAATTGAATTAAGAACTTTGACAGTTGAGGAATTACTCACAACTGAAAGGGTTGGATGAATTATCTAGGTTTGAGAAATATCCATCTCCAACTGTTCAGATTACAGCTCTTACTCCATTTTCTTCAGCTGGAACACGTACAACGGTATCCTCAACCTGCTGATGAGCAGTTTCCAGAAAATATGAAATCTCTGTTATCTTGAACATTTGCCTTTACTAATGCTTGAGCGTATAAGAGCTGAAGAAGACATACAACAAAAATCTTAATGCGTTTGGACATGCCACCAGTATTTTCAGTTTCCTTTTCAAACGAACTTACATATGCTGCAGAAAATAGTGTTTACAAGTGAAGCATCCTTAAACTTACCGGTGGCAAAGCAAAAAATTAGCCAACTACTTGAGCGTCCTTTTGGCTTAAATTTTATGATTACAATTTACAAAACATGCTGATCAATTTTAAGATTAGTACTAGTCTCCCTCACTTTAGGTTTTCTCTGGTTTAGCTGTCGACCAAACCTAACAACGGAAAAGAATCTCCATCTTCTATAAATCACAAGGGAATCATCAACGTGCATTTTCTAACCCTAGCATATGAAGAAACTCACAGAAAAAAATATGATCCACAATTCCACATCAGTCAAAGTACTAGCTAACAACGCTATTGACGGTTGTTGAATGCATACAACTGGAAATCACGAAACAAAAGGTCTAGTATCCCGGTAATAGCAGATAGATGAAGATGGTCATCTCGGGCGAAGAGCAAAATACAATACCCCCAAATCAAAGTTAACACAATTTTAACTAATTCATATGCGAAATACAAAAGTTTGCAACGCATTCAAGCTTAAAATCAAAGCCCGAACATATTATCTCGAAAATTGACAATTGTTGTGAGAAATTCATCTTAGGAAACTTACCCCCAAATTGTCGAAGAGCAAAAAATCGCCAATCCCCCAATTTATTCCAAAGCAAAAGTTCCGCAAGTTATTGAACTGAACTCGATTTCATCTTCATCGGACGTTTGATCGACTGTTTGCGCGCGAGAGAGAGAGGGGGAGAAAGAGTGGTGGCCGATGGCTGTGATGAGAGAGAGAGAGAGGCGATGGAATCATGGAAATGTGTTTGAGGAAAGAGAGTAATATTAAATTGAAAATAATCAAATTATGTTGGTAATAATTAATTAATGGTTTGTGATTTCAAAAGAAAAAAGAAATGACAAATATTATACTAGTAGATTGTAAGTTCGATTCCCAATCACAACATTTTTTTTAGGACACAATTGAGTGTGTCCCATTAAAACAATATTAGGACACTTTTCAATTACGTGTCCTATTATAAAAGTCCCCATAGGTATATTTTGTTGTAGTAACATGTAGCGCGAAAAACATTAACTTAAGTATTGTTGGAGTTTCATCCAAGAATAGAGTTCTCGTAAAATTTGAATTATGTCCAAGTCATCAGCATCTACGCCCGGTAGCTATATATGAACGATATGATCGTTTCTTACTGCAAGCTCGAACTTGTAAGGAGAAGTGAAATCTAATGGTTTATATTATTATTTTCAATACTCTTTTTAACTTGTGTGGGCTCGATTTTCAACTCTATTTTTTGGGTAAGAGGCCCAACAAATGTACACTTTTAATATAGGTGGAGATGCTATCAGCTTCGAGGCTCTACCATGCATGATAGAGTTTCGTCACATCTAAAAGCTCGAACTTGTAGAGATGAGTGAAATCTATTAATTTATATTATTATACCCGATACCTAAATCACTCTACTTACTATATTACTATTTTGAGATATTAAGATTATATACAATTTTCCTTCAATGAGTATAAAAAGTTTTTTTTTTTTTTTTTTTAATATGTATTCCTTCTGACCCATTGAATAATGTGTTTTTCTTAAATATATCTAAGGTATAAAATATAGAAACGCAGATCGATGAACGGAGATTGAGAAGTAATTACGAGTGCCATGAGTTTTGAGAACTATAGTTGTGAAGTGGCCAAGTGGGAGACTGACTTTTCGGAAGGAATTATGATTTTCATTAAGCTTAATTTCCAAAAGTTTATAAGCTCCAAGACTTTAAAAGATACTAGTATTGTACCCCCGCGTTGCCGGTTATTACTTTGTCTTTCAATAAGAGCACAATTTTTATGTGTGGATAAGGAAAAATAAACATACATTGAAACTACACGTATGTATGTATGTATTATGTATGCGTTTTCATTAAAACTGCCAGACATTTGTTACAAATAAAAGATTTAAAATAAACAGGGAAAAGAAGTATACAGTACATGGAGAAAGAGATTGTAAAACATCTTTATAATCTTACCGTTGCTTTTCCTTAACATATTTTGCTTTATAAACATGCACGCAGGAAAAGCGTACCATATATAACACATTCATGGCTAGTGGATTAATTCTGACAAACTTTATAAAGATGGGCCCGTTGCTTATGGTTGTTTGCAAAAATAGATGAGAAAAGATTAATAGCGATAATATCTTGGATGAAGATAAATAGGAGTAAAAACTAATGGCTAAAAAACTCATATATCTATGGAGAAAGTGTGGCTCATTGAAAATTATAAATGACTCCTATTATAATGAGAAAATATCGAGTTATGCATTTCAAAACTTTTCATAAGTTTGACTACAAATTAATGATAAATGTAAATAACAAAGAAATGTATAGGTGACTTTGATTTTCCAAAGTTTGTACTGGAAATGATTCCAAGGTTTAAAACGATGATTAATATGAAATTATTTTCCAAGTAATCAAAATTATTAACATCTATGACAATCATATTATATATGATTCAAATAAATAGGTTGGACACTTAAAATAATAAGAATTAATAAGCACAAATATTGAGGATTTAAGAGGGAAAAAAAGTTTTGCCCTATTTTACTTTAGTATATGTATATAGATTTTAAAGGTTATAAATTATGTAGGAGGGAAATGTATGTGTTTGAATTTAAATATTGTCAAAATATTTAGAATTTTTTTTATAAGTTCAAAAATACAAAACAAAATTAAAAGGAATCATAATTTTTTTAAAATTAATAACTTTGTATAACCAAATGGAAGTTAATTTATAAAAAGAATAATTGCCTTAAAATACACCATCTTTTCTTAAATACCGAATTTGGACACACAACCATTAAAATTTGCTCATAAATACACTCATTTGACGGTTGGCTCGGCTCAGCAAATCCCCATGTTTCGATTGGTCGGATATCAAAATTATGCTCGGTCGGTTGCCGACTGAACCGACCAATGCACATTCCTAATTTCACCGCCGTCAAAAAGATGGATGTGCTTATGGTAATCTATCAGACATTTGAAGTATCAACTAACCTATACATCGAATGCTATTGACTAATCATATGATATATCATTGACTAATCATGCAAGAAATCACGCAGAGTGAATTACATCAATCTATACATGTACATTCAACCACTCTTCACCCATTTTGGGACCAAATTGTTTGATAGTTTTCGATCTTATATAATACTCTCTCCATCTCACTCGTAAGAATCATTGACTGCCTTTCTATCTCAATCAAAAGATTTCTAGAAATAAAGCTGGGAAATTAATGCAGTTATCCATAGAAAAGTAATTAAATACGAAATCGCGTACAAATTCAAATAGGGGTTTTGCAAGGAAAGAGGCGAAGATGTATAGATGTTTTAGGAAATAGTCAAAATTGAAATTAATTATTCAATATCAACATTGACTTTTTTGCATTGCAGTATGCTGGTAATTTATGATTGTTAAAGAAAAAATCAAATTATTTAATAAATGAGCATATAGTACTTTGTGTAATCATTGTTTATTACCCTCTAAGTAATAAAAATTTTGGTTAATTTTTTCCATTTTAGTAAACAAGACTAGTAAAATGGAACGGTCTAAGATAACAAACATGACTAATAAAATGAGGCGGAGGGAATAATTAAATTTGGCAGCTTGTGTCTGTGCGCATACAAACTAGCAGTCTAGCACTATAAAATTAATGCCTGAGATCAAAATGCGAGTTCTCGACAATGCGGTGTTTCAAATTCAATTAAAATAATTCAAAATAAAATAAAAGGTGGTAACTCCCTTGACCAAGTTACCCTCTTTCAATTAATAAACTCTTATGAATTTGAGGACTGAATCCTTAAAATAATGCACGTCAAACCCTAGGAAATTTGAACGGATGCATATTTTTTTGGGAGAAACTCATATATAGCCACTTTCACTATAAGTATAAGTTATATAGCCACAAGTTTAAAACTATAAGTTTTATAGCTACTTTTGCATAAAAGTACATAAATACCCTTACTTTTTAATTGGGTCCCACCATTTTTTTTCCTTTTATTTTTCTAATTCTATAATTGTAAAATGTTTTTCACTCTTCCCTCTTTCTTTCTCTATTTTTCCTACCGTGTCCAAGCAAGGATGCACGATAGAATTTGTTGGCAACTGTTATTATTATTATTTTTTTAATTTAGACGAAATTTTTTTAATTAATTTTATTAATATTCTAATTAATCTCTCACTCCTCTTACCGTGTAAGGACACGGTTTAATTTTTTTTTTTTAAGTTTTATTTTGACATAAATTTCTAATTTTTTTAATATAAATAACTAAATAATAATGCATTTATGACAACTACCAAATCTGATTTTGATTTTCTTTATTAATTCAAAAGAGTAGATAGTAGTAATTAATGTGTCAAAAATTGAATTGAATACAACAATTGCAACACTAACATTGCATTCGAACTAACAAAAAAATAGAGAGAGAGAGAATTTTTCCAAAAAATTCTATTTTTCGTATATTAAATTATGGGAAATAGAGGGATTATTTTCGGCCGTGAAATTGAGAATATTGAAGGTTTTTCCGACTAATATTTTTGTATAGTAAACCCTTGATTCTCGAACCATATTTATCGAACTTATTTATGGAATTCGTTTATCATATTAGATTATCGAATGTGCAATCTTTGTCAATTTGCAATTATCGTATTAGATTATCGAATGTGAAATCATTTGAAAAATTATCGTATGTGCAAGAATTGGACTGAGGAAATTTGGACTTAGAAATTTTTTTGAACAATTTTTGCTCAAAATTTCGGTAAAGGCACTGTGGATTTGAAGAATCAACCGTGCCTGGCACGGTCAAAACACAAAGTCAACTGTGCCTCCTCTTTGGACTGTTGACTTTCGCAGGCACTGTTGACTTTGGGTTTGACCGTGTCAAACAGTGCCTCCTTGAACACTAACCGTGCCACGAAGAACAATTTGTGCAATAATCCATTATGTAATCGTAATTAAAGTGTGAACTCGATATTTTATGTCATAGTTGATTAAAAAACAACAAATATAGCGGAAACATTGGGTTTTAATGATTAAAATAGCGTAATCTAATCTATCTAATGCATCGACACTTCCTAAGATGAAACACTCCTACAATGTATATGGTCCCCTACCTCATTATCCAAAGAATCGAACTTCGTTTCGGTTCGTTGTTGTTGTTAACGACATATAATTGAAGTATTATTAGTAACTAATGTTCAATTGATGGTTAATTTACGTGCTAACATCAAATTTAACAAAAATTTACAAGGTTGACTTTCCAATTTTTCACGTTGACTTTGACACTGTTAGGGTACTCGGTAAGGGTACACGGTCAAACCAAGAAGTCAACAGTGCCTGCGAAAGTCAACTGTCAAAGGGAGGAGGCACGGTTGACTGGGCCATATGACCGTGTGAGGCACGGTTGATTCCTCAAATCAACCGTGCCTATACCGAATGTGCAAGAATTATCATTGGGAAATTATTGGGAAATTATCGAATGTGCAAGAATTAGACTTAGAGGAAATTTAGACTTAGAAATTTTTATGAGCAATTTTTGCCCAAAATTTCGGTATAGGCACGGTTGATTTGAAGAATCAACCGTGCCTCACACGGTCATATGGCCCAGTCAACCGTGCCTCCTCCCTTTGACAGTTGACTTTTGCAGGTGTTTCACTAAAAAGTGTTCGCAATAGACGAAATCTATCGTAGCACTAGCAAGTAAAACCTAAGTATCGAATCTCAAGGAAAACTTAACAGGGCAATTAATTACGTAGTAAAAACCTAATCTAAGAAAGCAAGTAAAGAATATTTTGGGGTTTTTGTTTTAAATCCTAGGCAAATAAAATAAATCAAAGTAATAAATAAAAGCAAGTAAATAACTAATCTAGAACTCAAGAAATAAATCTAAGAATTAAACTAGAAGAAAGCAATTAAATCTACCTAGGCAAGAATCGAAAAGAAAGCAATAAAGGAAGCAACAAAGGAAACGAAAGCAAAGAAAGAAGCATAAGTAAATCTAGACATGATGAATTGAAATCTGGAAATTAAAGGCAAATAAATCTAACTTAAAAAGCTTTGGAAAACGAAAGAATTGAAATCGAAGGAAAACGAATCTAAACTAGAACTTGAAATCGAAAGAACGAAATTAAACTTAAGGAATTTAAACGAAGCAATTAAGAGAACGAATCTAAAACTAAAGCAAGCAATTAAAAGCAAGTAAACAAAATCAATAAATAACTTACGCGATTTAAACGAAGAACGAAGAACTTGAATTAAACGAAAACCTTGAAATAAATTGCAACGAAAAAACGAATCCGGATCCGAACAATAGAAAGCTAATAAAAGTGTTTAAGTGCTGGAAACTAAAGCTAAAATATGATAAAAGATGTCTTCAATTCGTGTACAAGGATGATATATATATACTAGGTAAAAACCTAGATAAATAAGGAAAGGACAGCCTGGCCGCCGAAGTTGGACGGCGTCCAACTTATTCTGGAAGGCGTCCAGAACTTCGTTCTGCATGATTTGCTTCACTCCGCTGGACGCCCGTCCAGCTTCATCTGGACGTGGACTTGGACGGCAATGTGGACGGCGTCCAACTCCATCTGGACGGCGTCCAGATCATGAATCTGTCCTTGTTCGCTCGATCGTCGTCTTTTCTTCCTTTTCGGCCCGTTTTCGCTCCTTTTCATCCATAATCACCTACAAATCCCAAAAACTCCAAACAAACGAATCATAGCCATAAACACACACAAAGACACGAAAACATTACGAAAACAGACTCGAAAATACTACGAAAATCCTAACATTTACACACCAATCAGCAGACACTGTTGACTTCTTGGTTTGACCGTGTACCCTTACCGAGTACCCTAACAGTGTCAAAGTCAACGTGAAAAATTGGAAAGTCAACCTTGTAAATTTTTGTTAAATTTGATGTTAGCACGTAAATTAACCATCAATTGAACATTAGTTACTAATAATACTTCAATTATATGTCGTTAACAACAACAACGAACCGAAACGAATTTCGATTCTTTGGATAATGAGGTAGGGGACCATATACATTGTAGGAGTGTTTCATCTTAGGAAGTGCCGATGCATTAGATAGATTAGATTACGCTATTTTAATCATTAAAACCCAATGTTTCTGCTATATTTGTTGTTTTTTAATCAACTATGACATAAAATATCGAGTTCACACTTTAATTACGATTACATAATGGATTATTGCACAAATTGTTCTTCGTGGCACGGTTAGTGTTCAAGGAGGCACTGTTTGACACGGTCAAACCCAAAGTCAACAGTGCCTGCGAAAGTCAACAGTCCAAAGAGGAGGCACGGTTGACTTTGTGTTTTGACCGTGCCAGGCACGGTTGATTCTTCAAATCAACAGTGCCTTTACCGAAATTTTGAGCAAAAATTGTTCAAAAAAATTTCTAAGTCCAAATTTCCTCAGTCCAATTCTTGTACATACGATAATTTTCCAAATGATTTCACATTCGATAATCTAATACGATAATTGCAAATTGACAAAGATTGCACATTCGATAATCTAATATGATAAACGAATTCCATAAATAAGTTCGATAAATATGGTTCGAGAATCAAGGGTTTACTATACAAAAATATTAGTCGGAAAAACCTTCAATATTCTCAATTTCACGGCCGAAAATAATCCCTCTATTTCGCATAATTTAATATACGAAAAATAGAATTTTTTGGAAAAATTCTCTCTCTCTCTCTCTAATTTTTTGTTAGTTCGAATGCAATGTTAGTGTTGCAATTGTTGTATTCAATTCAATTTTTGACACATTAATTACTACTATCTACTCTTTTGAATTAATAAAGAAAATCAAAATCAGATTTGGTAATAGTCATAAATGCATTATTATTTAGTTATTTATATTAAAAAAAATAGAATTTATGTCAAAATAAAACTTAAAAAAAAAAAAATTAAACCGTGTCCTTACACGGTAAGAGGAGTGAGGATTAATTAGAATATTAATAAAATTAATTAAAATTTTTTCGTCTAAATTAAAATAATAATAACAGTTGCCAACAAATTCTATCGTGCATCCTTGCTTGGACACGTTAGGAAACAAAAGAGAGAAAGAGGGGAGAGAGAAAAAACATTTTACAATTATAGAATTAGAAAAATAAAAGAAAATAAAAAGTGGTGGGACCCAATTAAAAAGTAAGGGTATTTATGTACTTTCATGCAAAAGTGGCTATAAAACTTATAGTTTTATAGTTGTGGCTATAAAAGTTATACTTTTAGTCAAAGTGGCTATATTTATACATTGAGGCTATTTTTTTAGTATGTATGGCAAGAAAAATAAAATGGTGTGTATAAATAGTAGTATATGATAACATGTCTTAACAAACAAGGTATTAATTTCCTCAAATCAACCAAAATGAGACCAATATATCTCTTCATGCTAATGTTGTTTATTCATAATATTATGCATCAAGTACATTTGGCGGAGTGTGTCAAAGACGATGTTTATTTCTCTTTCAACACTGGATATACAGACCCTCCATTTTCTTTCCCGTCACCGCCTTCGCCTCCGTCTCTGCCGCGTTTTTCCACTCGGCGACTTCTGGCGCCTCCTACGGCGGGCGAACAGGCTCCAAGACCAGATAAGCCACAACCCCCTCTTGTGGCGCTTGTTAGCGTTATGTGTATATAAAAGATTCAATTAAAATTAGGTATACCCTTTAAAAGTGTTATAGCATTAATTAGCTCCAAAGGCATATATATGTTGTTAATCCATTTTCATAAGAGTGATGCTATTCGGCCATAATGTGGCCGGCCATAATTTAACTTGTTTTATTTTTTATAATATCAAATAATTTATATATTTATGTCAAACTTTTTTAGATTATAAAATACTTAAAAAGTGATACTCCGTATTTTTTACGCATTTTTTAAAATTAATCCTTTAATTATTTGATAATTTTTACTATTTTAAAGTATTTTTTTACCTTTTTTACCTAAAAAATGAAAAAAATATGTAATGTTTGGGGAAAAATATTTTTAAATTAAAATATGAAATTAATAAATTATTGTTATCATTTACAATTTTTAAAATTACAAAAAATATAAAAAATATTGTTGTGTGGCCGGCCACATTATGGCCAAATAGCATTATTGTTTTCATAATTGTATTGTCATGTAGGAAATTTAATTAATTTAAATTTCTTTTAGTTATCTTTCCTTTTTCTTTTCCTTTTTATTTGTGGATGACTAATTTCGTGGATGATTTTATATATTCTAAAAACATATTCAACGTGACACAAATTAATCTCTTAACCTTAACTGATCACACAAGCGTATATATACTCTTTTTGTCTCACTTTAAGTGACTAATTTTTTAATTATATGTGAGGTATATAATAATAAAATGAATCACTTAAAAAAGACAGAAGAAGTATACACTAATTTACGTTTGGAAAATATTTCAAATAGACAAACAAGCTAGTCAACAGCTCACATTTCACGAAATATACTCCCTTTGTGCCGTCAGAATATGTCTAACTTCCTTTTTTCATTTTGAGTGATGCTATTTGGCCATAATGTGGCCGGCCATAATTTAACTTGTTTTATTTTTTTTAATATCAAATAATTTATATATTTATGCCAAACTTTTTTAGATTATAAAATACTCAAAAAGTGATACTCCGTATTTTTTACGTATTTTTTAAAATTAATCCTTTAATTATTTGATAATTTTTACTATTTAAAGTATTTTTTTACCTTTTTTTACCTAAAAAATGAAAAAAATATGTAATTTTTGGGGAAAAATATTTTTAAATTAAAATATGAAATTAATAAATTATTTTTATCATTTACAATTTTTAAAATTACAAAAAATATGAAAAATATTGTTGTGTGGCCGGCCACATTATGGCCAAATAGCATTATTGTTTCATTTTTTAGCATTGTACATACCCGCAACAACCCCTTTAACTTCACATTGAGTTATCGGCCACTTATTTACTAATATCACATCA